>JANJGN010000077.1:1215000-1815000 GCA_026770705.1 Isurus oxyrinchus
GTTCCTTTTGGGCTGTAACTTAAAACCTAATGATCTTAATCCTGAACTTTATTTTTTTAAATTTTTTTAAAGAAAATCATGCTTTGTTTTCTGATAATTCTAAGTTGTCCATGATCAAGAATGAACATCAAGCTGCCTGGTAGTAAAAAAGGACATCTGATTATTTATGACATACCACTTAACATCTATAGATGTGGTGTTCCTCTCTGCAGATGCTGCCAGACCTGCTGAGTTGTTCCAGTTATTTTTATTTTTGTTTTGGATTTCCAGCATCCGCAGTTTTTTTGCTTTTATTTCAGTATTTATGTCATTCATAAGGTTCGATCTCTTCTCACAACACCTGCTGCCACCATGTTAAGTAATGTGGTTCCCAGCAGACCAAAACAAAGTATACTTTTGACACATTCTGGGGGTGGCATTGTGTATAAATTCTGATATAGCATCATAAGTGACTGAATGACACAATGTATGTATGTTACACAGACTGTAATGTAGAGTTCTGGTGCATTATAGATACACAGTACATGAAAATTGCACAGATTCCAAATTTCCTAGTGGTGTACTCTACCTAGTGCAGCATTCACAGTCCAAATCCCACAAGGAATAAGGAAGTGAAGAAGTTTGATTAATGATTAAGTTAGGGAAATCAATGCAGCAGGAATAGCTTAAAATAGATTTGATTCCAGGTCAATTAATAGTAAATTGAGGAAACCTAAGCAACAAATCAAATTCTTTTTACAGCAAAGCAATAGGTTAACACAACTTCAGTTATTTGACGGCCTGATAATAACTCCCCCCTTAATAACATTATCTTAATAACATTTTCCTAAGGGAGCGTTGGGAACCATGGATTCCACATCTATGGTTATGCCTGGCAAGGTACTGCTCTTTCCTTTGGCAGTTTCTGGTTGAGTTGGAGACTCTCTCTTCCTGCTACAGGCACAGTGAAGAAAGTTGAAGGTTGGTGACTAGCCTGAGTGGTTGATAGTTGAATCCACGGCCACCAGGTCCTGAAGTGGGTCTTGAACGTGCCGCTTCTGCCCCAGGGTTCGGGGTGCTCTCACTGAACCGCATAGACCACCATCTGACATGGATTGGTGACAGCCTTCTACATACTGCATAAAACGTCGATCAGATAATCCAAGAAGAATGAAAGATTAGCACAGAGGCAGTTCAGAACGACATGCGTGTGATATACAGGGACTGGTTAGAGATCGGTAACTGATTGCATTACCTATGTTTATAGAGGAAATTCAAAGAATCCCATATCCGCAAGCGTAAATCTTCCATTTATGAAACAATGTCACCTGCCGAATTATACAATCAACCTTTTCCTATTGAGCCTGCCCATGGGTTCTGAATAAAAAGTAGGAAACTACAAACTTTCCACCATAGAATGGAAAGTGGTAAATAAGGGGGTGAAAGGTTATCGTGGGCCAGGCAGGAGGTTACAATCAGGTCATCCAAGATCTTAATGAAATGGGGAGCAGGCTCCCGGGGCGAGAATCCCTCTCCTGCTTCTAAATTGTATATTCACATAAAAATGAAAATTCCTGGAAAAACTCAACAGCATCTGCAGAGAGGGATACAGTTAACGTTTGGAGTCCGTATGACCCTTCATCAGAACTAAGACACATAGAAATATAAGCTGGTAGAAGTGGGTGGGACAGGAGTGCTCGATAGGGGGCCAGTGATTGGTGGAAGCCAAGAAGAGGCTGCCGAATATGTATAGAAAAAATGGGGTGTTGATGGTGGTGATATTATCTAAAGGATGTATTAATGGAGACATTAAGGGAAGCAAGCTAGTGGCAGATGGCCCTAGTGTGAGTCGGGTGGGGGGAAGGGATCAAAATGGTCTAAAAGGTGGAGATGAAACAATAGATCAAAATAAGTTTAAAAATAGGAGGGAAAAGAAAAAATATAGTGTAAAAGAATGATAAATTATTGGAAAAAGGGGGATTCGAAAGGGGGTGAGGGTGGAGGAGAGAGTTCATGATCTAAAGTTGTTGAATTCAATATTCAGTCCGGAAGGCTGTAAAGTGCCTAGTCGGAAGATGAGGTGCTGTTCCTCCAGTTTGCGTTTAGCTTCACTGGAACAATGCAACAAGCCAAGGACAGACATATGGGCAAGAGAGCAGGGTGGAGTGTTAAAATGGCAAGCGACACGGAGGTGTGGGTCATGATTGTGGACAGACCAAAGGTGTTCTGCAAAGCGGTCACCCAGTTTACGTTTGGTCTCTCCAATGTAGAGGAAACCACATTGGGAACAGTAAATGCAGTAGACTAATCTGAGGGAAGTGCAAGTGAAGTGTTGCTTCATTTCAAAGGAGTGTTTGGGCCGTTGGACAGTGAGGAGAGGGGGAAGTACAGGGGCAGGTGTTGCACCTTCTGTGGTTGCATGGGAAGGTGCCATGAGAGGGGGTTGAGGTGTAAAGAGTTATGGAGGAGTGGACCAAGGTGTCCCGGAAGGAACGATCCCCATGGAATGCCGCCGGGGGGGCGTGAAGGCAAGATGTGTTAGGTGGTGGCATCATGCTGAATTTGGCGGAAATGGTGGAGGATGATCCTTTGAATGCGGAGGCCGGTAGGGTGATAAGTGAGGACAAGGGGGACCCTATCATGTTTCTGGGAGGGAGGAGAAGGTGTGAGGGTGGATGCATGGGAGATGGGCCGGACACGGTTGAAGGCTCTGTCAACCACCATGGCTGGAAAACCTCGGTTAAGGAAGAAGGAGGACATATCAGAGGAACTGTTTTTGAAGGTAGCATCATCGGAACAGATGTGACGGAGGCGAAGGAACTGAGAGAATGGGATGGAGTCCTTACAGGAAGCGCAGTGTGAGGAGCTGTAGTCGATGTAGCTGTGGGAGTCGGTAGGCTTGTAATGGATATTGGTGGACAGTCTATCACCAGAAATTGAGACTGAGAGGTCAAGGAAGGGAAGGGAAGTGTCAGAGATGGACCACGTGAAAATGCTGGAGGGGTAGAAATTGGAAGCAAAATTAATAAATTTTTCCAGATCCAGACGAGAGCATGGAGCAGCACCGAAGTAATCATCGATGTACTGGAGAAAGTGTTGTGGGAGGGGGCTGGAGTAGGACTGGAACAAGGAATGTTCCACATATCCCATAAAGAGACAGGCATAGCTGGGGCCCATGCCAGTACCCATAGCCACACCTTTTATTTGGAGGAAGTGAGAGGAGTTAAAGGAGAAATTGTTCAGTGTGAGAACAAGTTCAGCCCGACGGAGGAGAGTAGTGGTGGGTGGGGATTGTTCGGGCCTCTGTTCGAGGAAGAAGCTAAGGGCCCTCAGACCATCCTGGTGGGGGATGGTGGTGTAGAGGGATTGGACGTCCTTGGTGAAGAGGAGGCGACTGACTCCATTCCCAAACAACTACTCCACCTCTCTCCGAGCCAGCTGTATAAGGCTGAACCTGACCATCTCCAATGTTAGTGTCATCTTCCAGTTTGAGAGGGGTTCTGACCTTATATCACTCCCGTCAGTAAGACAGTTTATTTCCAACTCTGTAACACTGTTTCAATCCCGTACTGAACTGATACAGTAAGTCCTCAATTAAGGTTAACGTTGTGTTCCTGAAGATCGAGACTTGAAGTGAATCATTTGTTCCTACAGAAATCCATGTTCCCCTCCTTCAGACAGTTCTTGCTTGGAAAAAGATGAATGGACAATTTGAAATACTGTACGTATGTGTGCAGCACTGTGCATCCCCAGCTGAAATAACTTACACAATGGAAGACATTGCTAAATATAAAATTCTACAATGTAGAAATGCAATTATTTTTACAATGAGCAGTGCACAACTGAGGCACACAGAACTTTCAGATGGAACAGGCTCCGTTTAGTGTCAGTAAACAGCTAAAAGCACAATGCTGCGAATCTGGGGAACAGAAATAACGAAGGAAAGTGCTGCGAAATCTCATGAGGTGATGCAGCATATGTGCATAGAGAAACAGAGTTGATGTTTCGAGTCCAATACTTCCGCAAGATTCGAAGAAGAGTCACTTTTGATTTAAAACGTTAGTTCTGTTTCTCTCTCCACACATGCTGCCTGAACTGCCGTGAGCATCTGCCTGCGGTGTCAGACCTCGGCCACCGGATGGAGACCGGACCCAGTGCAAGTTCAGGAGGCGGAGGCAGGAGAGGGAACCACTCACCACCTGACCACCAGGACTCAGTTCAGAGCAGGGACTGGGAGGTCAGGGTGGGTGTTGGAATGTGGGTGAGAGAAACTGGGGAGCAAATGGCACTGAGGGCGAGGGCGGAACAACGACGAGAAATTCAAGGCAGTAGACAGGCGACAGCAGAGGATGTCTGTGGGACACAATATTTCAGTGAAACTGCCAATAATAGACGTCAGTAAAAGTCAACTCAGTGGATGCTCAGCCAGGACTTACTGTGTTGTAACAACCTTGCGTGCGTTTGATCGGTACGGATTAGAGCGAGTCTTCTCCTTTACCAAAACCCCGTGCTGTCCCGAGCTTTACTCTGTATCTAACCCCATGATGTACCTGTCCTGGGAGTGTTTGATGGGGACAGTGTAGAGGAAGCTTTACTCTGTATCTAACCCCATGCTGTACCTGTCCTGGGAGTGTTTGATGGGGACAGTGTAGAGGGAGCTTTACTCTGTATCTAACCCCGTGCTGTACCTGTCCTGGGAGTGTTTGATGGGGACGGTGTAGAGGGATCTTTACTGTGTATCTAACCCTGTGCTGTACCTGTCCTGGGAGTGTTTGATGGGGATAGTGTAGAGGGAGCTTTATTCTGTATCTAACCCCGTGCTGTACCTGTCCTGGGAGTGTTTGATGGGGACAGTGTAGAGGGAGCTTTACTCTGTATCTAACCCCGTGCTGTACCTGTACTGGCAGTGTTTGATGGGGACGGTGTAGAGGGATCTTTACTGTGTATCTAACCCTGTGCTGTACCTGTCCTGGGAGTGTTTGATGGGGGCAGTGTAGAGGGAGCTTTATTCTGTATCTAACCCCGTGCTGTACCTGTCCTGGGAGTGTTTGATGGGGACAGTGTAGAGGGATCTTTACTATCTATCTAACCCCATGCTGTACCTGTCCTGGGAGTGTTTGATGGGGACAGCGTAGAGGGAGCTTTACTGTGTATCTAACCCCGTGCTGTACCTGTACTGGCAGTGTTTGATGGGGACGGTGTAGAGGGATCTTTACTGTGTATCTAACCCCGTGCTGTACCTGTACTGGCAGTGTTTGATGGGGACGGTGTAGAGGGATCTTTACTGTGTATCTAACCCTGTGCTGTACCTGTCCTGGGAGTGTTTGATGGGGACAGTGTAGAGGGAGTTTTACTCTGTATCTAACCCTGTGCTGTACCTGTCCTGTGAGTGTTTGATGGGGACAGTGTAGAGGGAGCTTTATTCTGTATCTAACCCCATGCTGTACCTGTTCTGGGAGTGTTTGATGGGGAGGTTGTAGAGGGAGTTTTACTTTGTATCTAACCCCGTGCTGTACCTGTCCTGGGAGTGTTTGATGGGGGCAGTGTAGAGGGAGCTTTACTCTGTATCTAACCCCATGATGTACCTGTCCTGGGAGTGTTTGATGGGGACAGTGTAGAGGGAGCTTTACTCTGTATCTAACCTTGTGCTGTACCTGTCCTGGGAATGTTTTAACTACAAGGCTCCTATTCCTACGCCTCACTTTCATATTAAATCTGTGATAGTGTTTTCGTTTATTAGTAGTCCCACGCAAGATAGGATGATCTCAAAGGGTTAGTTGATTTGCACACACTGGAAATGGGGAAGGATGGTTTGCCACCCCCTCACCACCCCCACCCCCACCCCCAGCTCCATCGCATTCATCCAGTAGAAGTTGGTGAGAGAAAATAAGTTTTCACACTGCAGAGAAAACAGAGAAATAAATCTAGGTTCATCTGGCTTCCAGTGCCCAGAATCAAACCCAATGAGATATTTCTTCACCGAGGTCGGTGGGTTGAAAACTAATGCTGTGTAATTCACCTTTCTGGTGGTATTGACCTTGCATAATTAAATAGACACACTGGAATGAACCAGTCTTTTAGATAATGGTACAGAGTTCCCAGCAGAAGCAGTGTGGATGGGGTCAGATGTTCAACCTGGGCAGGGCTCATTTCCTTTGGGGCTATTAGTTGGATGATAAATGGCAGACTGACACTTTGCAGTTCAGTACGTCAATATTACTGGTCCCTTAAGCCAAAGTCCCATGTCACATAACTCCTCCATTTCCACAATGTCTTTGACGAAGGATGTGTCTGATTCCTGAGATTATTAAATGTCTCAGTGATTAAGAATTGAAAGGAAGGTTGTGGAGCTCTTTGTCGTAGCTGGCGAGCTTCCCCCATATTACCTGATAGCACCTATTGCCCCTGGAGAGGCGGGGTTGTTGCAGATGCACATGTATTCAGCTATTTTAAAACTCTTTGTCAATTTTGAAATTCTTATAAGTAGCAATGGTGGGAGGTGATGGCATAATGGTATTGTAGTGCATTGTGGCTAGGCTAGTAATCCCAGAGACCCAGGGTAATTTCCTGGGGGCCCGAGTTCTAATCCTGCCACCACAGATGGTGGAATTTGAATTCAATGAAAATCTGGATGACCATGGAACCAATGTCCATTGTTGTAAAAACCCATCTGGTTCACTAATGTCCTTTACAGAAAGAAATCTGCCACACTTACCTGGTCTGGCCTACATGTGACTCCAGACCCACAGCAATGTGGTTGACACTTAACCAGCAATGACCTAGGCACTAGAACAGGCCTTTCACTGTCACTGGGTCAAAATCCTGGAACTCCCGATCTAACACCACATGGACTGCAGCAGTTCAAGAGTCAGCACACCACCACCTTCTCAAGGGCAACTAGGGACAGGCAATAAATTCTGGCCTCAGCTCATATCCCGGGAATGAATAAAAAAAATCTCTATATATTTTAGGTCTTATTCCCTCAGACAAAAATGGATGAAATCAACAAATGGATGGGCCCTCATCCGTTAAATACCTTTATTTTAGTGTTTATTGTTACCCTTCCTCACTATCAACCTCTTGTCTTTGATGATTTTCATCTATACACAGCTTCCAAACCTGCCCTACCATCCCAGGAAGTTACACTGAACATCACTGGCGACAAATGGGGACCCGACCAAACTGACATTCCCCCAACATACCTAACAGCTTTATCGTGTGGACCACCTCCAACCACGACATGGCGTTGACACCCTCCAACGTGACTGCACAACCATTGCTCCTGATTATGCGATGTGTTCACACTGGCAATGACCTTCGGCCAGGTATGATGCAACATAATGGATGGCGACAAGCTGCACGGTGTCAAAAAATGACTGTCTTCTGTGTTACAAAACTTAATAAAGTGTCATTGACACCCACTCTAGTGATGGTGAAGAAACACATCGGTGCGTGAGAGAGGTAGCTCTTTAATGTGCTGCCCAGAGGGACCCCCACATTCTGAGGAATTTCTACCAGCCACGGATTGAAAAACACTCCAACTTCACCAACAAGGTGTTGCCTCGTTCACACGGAGGAATAAAGCATCCCGAGTGTTTCTCACACACCAGCTCACCCACTTTTTAAGAGATCACTTTGAAGATTTAAATTTTCACCAACACTTAGATGACCTTAGGGTCAGAACAGTTGTTTTCTTGCCAAGATTGAGAAGCTATCTCTGTTAGGCAGAGAGAATTCAACAGAGCAAACACACACAAAAAAAACATTGATACAGGGATTCAAGAATTTCAAGTACAAATGAATGCACATCATATCCTGATGTTCACACAAATTGACCACTAGAGGCCACACTGGCTCCAAGAACAGAGCATCCTTTGTCCATCTGCAGCATTGGAAAGTTCTATTGAATCAAGGGGGGGTGTGAACGAATTGCCTCAGTCTGTGAAAGGTTTAGAAAAGGTAGATAGAATAAAATACAGCTAAAGGTACTGGTGGGCTCAATACCTACACTTTCACAGAAACAAAACAACAGAGAGGCCTGGACAGCTGTGCATTTCCAGACAGCGAGCCAGACATAGAATTTTTTGTATTATTCATCTCCGTGATGTGGGCGTCGCTGGTGAGGCCAGTGTTTATTGCCCATCCCTAATTGCCCTTGAGAAGGTGGTGGTGAGCTGCCTTCATGAAAGGCTGCAGTCCATGTGGTGTAGGTACACCCACCGTGCTGTTAGGGAGGGAATTCCAGGGTTTTGACTCAGCGACAGTGAAGGAACGGCCGATATATTTCCATGTCAGGATGGCTCGGGGGGAGGGAACTTCCAGATGGTAATGGTCCCATGTGTCTGCTGCCCTTGTCCTTGTAGATGGTATCGTTCATGGGTTTGGAAGGTTGATAAGACTTGCGCTTGCTATCTGTTATTCTCATTCCCAAGAATACTCAGGGGGAAAAAGCTCAGAAATATATCAGATGATGGTGCAGGATTCTCAAAGCAGCAGATTTTCTTTTTCTTAGAAACTTAGGTAAACAAGATGTCAGACTTGAGAAACCTTCTAGGAAGTCAGATCCCAGAGGTTGAAAACATCTCCCCGTAAACTGAGATCAAGGCAGCAGAAAGATATGTTTTGCAGTCTGGATAGGAAGTGTAAACTGATTTATTGTTTGGTTCGACATCTGAATCATTTTATTATGTGGGTAAAGACAAACAGGGTGGGGGGTCAGTGTCAGCAAGGGACCCAGAGTTAAAAATGTATAACAATTAAAAAAGTTATTTCAGGGAACAGAGATAAAAAATATGAAATTAAAAGTGCTTTATCTGAATTCACAAAGCACCCGCAATAATGTAGATGAACTACTGGCACAGGTAGAGGTACATGATTTTGATCCTGTCGCCAATACAGACGCATGGTTGCAAACCGATAAGTTTTGGGAATTAAATATTCAAGGGTACGCAATAATTCAGGAAGGCCTGATGCTAAAGAACGACATAGGATCTTTAGAGATTAGTGACCTGGCATCAGCAGATCAGGAAGTCGAATTAGCATGGGTAGGATTTATAAATAGTAAGAGTCAGAAGACATTCGGTGAAGCAGTTTATAGGCCCCCGAACATAGTTATGCCAATGGGAAAACCATTCAACAAGCAATTATTGGAGATTGTAAGAAATGCAATGCAATTATTGTGCTGGACTTTAATATTCATGATGACGGGGACAAGCAAATTAGCAACAGTGGACTATAACATGAGTTTGTGCAGTGTTTCCATGGCAATTTCTGACCAATGCTTTGTGAAACCGACAAAGAATAAACTTGCGTAAGATTTAGTATTGTGTAAGGAATCAGGGTTAGTTAGTAATATCATATTAAAAGATCCACTGGGAAATAGTGGTCATAATACCATTGAATTCCACATTAAATTTGAAAGTAGCATATTCCAATCACAAACAAGAATCTTAACCTTAAACAGAGCCAGTATGAGAGGGGAACTGGCCAGGCTAAACTGGGTAAACTGTCTGAAAGATATGGCTGTAAATGGACCTTGTGAAACAATGAAAAAAAAATTCAAAATCTCCAACAACAGTGCATTCCGTGCAAAAACTAAACCTCAGCGTGGAATCCCCATCCGTGACTCACTCGGCAAGTTAGGGACAGTATTAGATTGAAAGAAAATGCTTACAATGATGCAAAATAAAGAGAGAAACGGATTGGAGTTCTGGGGCTGTTTCGGAACCAGTAACGGGCAAACAGAAGATAAAAGCGGAATATTGCAGAAGCTGGTGATCTGAAACTAAAACAGAAAATGGTGGGAAAACTCAACAGGTCCAGCAGCATCTGTGCAGAGAGAAACAGAGTCAAAGTTTCGGGTCTGTATGACCCTTCCTCAGAGCAAGGGCAAACAGAAGATAGCTGGAAAGGTAGAAATAATAGGAAATGAGAGTAAATTGACCATTAATATAAACACAGATTGCAAGAACGTTTTATCAGTATATAAATATAAAAAGAATAGTTAAAGTTAACTTTGGCCCATGAGAGTCAGCGTCAGGAGAAATTATCATGGGGAATAAGGAAATGGCCAAGGCATTGAATAAATATTGTTTGTCTCTCTTCACAGTAGACAACACAAGTCTTATTCCAAAACCAGATAAAAAGAGTGAGGAAATTATGAAAATTAATATCCACAGAGAAAGGTATTGGAAAAACTTAAGGCACTGAAATCTGACAAATCCCAAGGGTCTGATGGCTTACACCCTAAGGTTCTGAGGGAGATCGCTGCAGAGATAGTGGATACACTGGCTGTGATTTTCCAGAATTCCTTGGATTCAGTAACGGTTCCATCAGAATGGAAGTTGGCAAATGTCACTCTGCTTTTCGAGAAAGGAGGTGGAGATAAAACACGGAAGAACAGACCAGTTAGCCAAAAGTCCGTTTTTGGGGAAATTCTGGAATCTATTGTTAACAGTGCACTTAGAAAAGCATAGGACAACTAAAACAAGTCAACATGATTTAATACAGGGAAAGGGTTAGTTAGTAATATCATATTAAAAGATCCACTGGGAAATAGTGGTCATAATACCATTGAATTCCACATTAAATTTGAAAGTAGCATATTCCAATCACAAACAAGAATCTTAACCTTAAACAGAGCCAGTATGAGAGGGGAACTGGCCAGGCTAAACTGGGTAAACTGTCTGAAAGATATGGCTGTAAATGGACCTTGTGAAACAATGAAAAAAAAATTCAAATCTCCAACAACAGTGCGACTAGTAAGGTAGTTAAAGGGGAACCAGTAGATGTAGTGTATCTGGATTTCCAAAAGGCTTTCGATAAGGTGTCACCCGGAAGGGTAATAGGCAAGAAACATCTGCATGGAGTTGGAGGTATATTATTAGCATGGATTGAGGATTAGTTCACTGTTAGGAAACAGAGAGTGGACAATCTATACTAATGACTTAGACAAAGAGGAAGAGAGTAAGGTACCAAAGTTCGCTGATGATACAAATGTAGCTGGAAAAGTAAGCTGTGGGGAGGATACAGAGAGGCTGCAAAGAGATAAAGGCAGGTTAAAGAGCGGCCAACAGCTGAATTCCAATGGAAGGAAGTGTGAAGTTATTCACTTTGGTCAAAGGAATCGAAAAGACGATTTTTTTTCTAAACAGCAAATAACTTATAAGTTTTGATTTTTTAAGAGAATTGGGGAAGTAGGTCCAGGGAAGTATTAACATACAGGCACAGCAAGCAATTAGGAAGACAAACAGAAATGTGCCTGTTATTGCAACGAGACTGGAGTGCAGGAATAAAAAGTCTTGCTAGACTTATACAGGTTTCTGGTGAGACCACATCTGGAGTATTATGTGCAGTTTGGGCCTCCACAGTTAAGGTAATAAATACTTGCAGTGACTGTTCACTAAATTGGTTCCTGGAAGGTGGTAGTTTCCGATGATGAGAGGCTGAGCATACTGTGTTCAGTAGAATGAGAACCAACCGCATGGAAATGTACACGATTCTGAAGGGGCCTGATAGTGTGGACAATGAGAGGTTGTTTCCATTGGTCGGGGAATCTAAAACACAGGGACACAGCCTCAGGATAATACACCAACCATTTAGAACTAAAATGAGGGTGAAATGCCAAACCAGGAGGTTTGTGAATCTTTGGAATTCCCTGATGTTCCACGGTTGAATAAATTTAAGGTTAGGATAGAGAGATGTTTCGGTCTCTCAGAGAATCAGTGGATATGGGGAGCAGGCAGGGAAGAGCACATGAAGCCCAATCTCAGCCAGGGTCATCACACTCCTGACTTGTGTCTTGTAGATGGCGGACAGGCTTTGGGGGGTTCAGGAGGTGAGTTACTCTCCGCAGCTTTCCCAGCCTCTGACCTGTTCCTGGAGCCACAGCATTGACTGCTCCCAGTGCGGCCGGATGGTACAAACTCTTTCACAGCTGGTCCCACGCTTGGCCTCTCCCTCTCCCGATCAGGGATTAAGGTTAATCCTCTGCTTGCTGGTCCTCTGACTGCGAGTATGGGCCAATAATTATACAACTGCCACACTCCCCACTGTATTTCCCACTGTACACACACAGCCAGACTCCACATGTGTTACCCGCTGTGTACACACAGCCACACTCCTCACTGTATTTCCCACTGCGTACACACAGCCAGACTCCACACTGTGTTACCCGCTGTGTACACACTGCCACACTCTCCACTGTATTTCCCACTGTGTACACACAGCCAGACTCCACACTGTATTTCCCGCTGTGCACACACAGCCACACTCCACACCGTGTTACCCGCTGTGTACACATTGCCACACTCCACACTGTGCTACCCGCTGTGTACACACAGCCACACTCCTCACCGTATTTCCCACTGCGTACACACAGCCACACTCCACACTGTGTTACCCGCTGTGCACACACAGCCAGACTCCACACTGTGTTACCCGCTGTGTACACACTGCCGCACTCTCCACTGTATTTCCCACTGTGTACACACAGCCAGACTCCACACTGTATTTCCCGCTGTGTACACACAGCCACACTCTCCACTGTATTTCCTGCTGTGTACACACAGCCACACTCCAGACTGTGTTACCCGCTGTGTGCACACAGCCACACTCTCCACTGTATTTCCCACTGTACACACACAGCCACACTCCACACTGTGCTACCCGCTGTGTACACACAGCCACACTCTCCACAGTGTTACCCGCTGTGTACACACAGCCACACACTCCACAGTGTTACCCGCTGTGTACACACAGCCACACACTCCACAGTGTTACCCGCTGTGTACACACAGCCACACACTCCACTGTATTTCCCGCTGTGCACACACAGCCACACTCCACACTGTGTTACCCGCTGTGTACACACAGCCACAGTCCCCACTGTGTTACCCACTGTGTACACACAGCCACACACTCCACAGTGTTACCCGCTGTGTACACACAGCCACACTCTCCACAGTGTTACCCGCTGTGTACACACAGCCACACACTCCACAGTGTTACCCGCTGTGTACACACAGCCACACACTCCACTGTATTTCCCGCTGTGCACACACAGCCACACTCCACACTGTGTTACCCGCTGTGTACACACAGCCACAGTCCCCACTGTGTTACCCACTGTGTACACACAGCCACACTCTCCACTGTGTTACCCGCTGTGTACACACAGCCACACACTCCACTGTATTTCCCGCTGTGTACACACGGTCACAATCTCCACTGTATTTCCCACTGTGCACACACAGCCACACTCCACACTGTGTTACCCGCTGTGTACACAAAGCCAGACTCCCCACTGTGTTACCCACTGTGTACACACAGCCACACTCCCCAGTGTTTTACCCGCTGTGTACACACAGCCACACTCTCCACTGTGTTACCCGCTGTGTACACACAGCCACACTCTCCACTGTAATTCCCGCTGTGCGCACACAGCCACACTGTGCTACCCGCTGTGTACACACAGCCACACTCTCCACTGTATTTCCTGCTGTGTACACACAGCCACACTCCAGACTGTGTTACCCGCTGTGTGCACACAGCCACACTCTCCACTGTATTTCCCACTGTACACACACAGCCACACTCCACACTGTGCTACCCGCTGTGTACACACAGCCACAATCTCCACTGTTTTACCCGCTGCGTACACACAGCCACACTCCAGACTGTGTTACCCGCTGTGTACACAGAGCCACACTCTCCACTGTATTTCCCACTGTGCGCACACAGCCACACTCCACACTGTGCTACCCGCTGTGTACACACAGCCATACTGCCCACTGTTTTACCCGCTGTGTACACACAGCCACACTCCCCACTGTTATACCCGCTGTGTAGACACAGCACACTCCGCACTGTTTTACCCGCTGTGTAGACACAGCCACACTCCGCACTGTTTTACCCGCTGTGTAGACACAGCCACACTCTCCACTGTGTTACCCGCTGTGTACACACAGCCACACTCCCCACTGTTATACCCGCTGTGTAGACACAGCACACTCCGCACTGTTTTACCCGCTGTGTAGACACAGCCACACTCCGCACTGTTTTACCCGCTGTGTAGACACAGCCACACTCTCCACTGTGTTACCCGCTGTGTACACACAGCCACACTGCCCACTGTGTTACCCGCTGTGTACACACAGCCACACTCTCCACTGTGTTACCCGCTGTGTACACACAGCCACACTGCCCACTGTGTTACCCGCTGTGTAGACACAGCCATACTCTCCACTGTGTTACCCACTGTGTACACACAGCCACACTGCCCACTGTGTTACCCGCTGTGTAGACACAGCCACACTCTCCACTGTGTTACCCACTGTGTAGACACAACCACAGTCTCCACTGTGTTACCCGCTGTGTACACACAGCCACACTCTCCACAGTGTTACCCGCTGTGTACACACAGCCACACACTCCACAGTGTTACCCGCTGTGTACACACAGCCACACACTCCACAGTGTTACCCGCTGTGTACACACAGCCACACACTCCACTGTATTTCCCGCTGTGCACACACAGCCACACTCCACACTGTGTTACCCGCTGTGTACACACAGCCACAGTCCCCACTGTGTTACCCACTGTGTACACACAGCCACACACTCCACAGTGTTACCCGCTGTGTACACACAGCCACACTCTCCACAGTGTTACCCGCTGTGTACACACAGCCACACACTCCACAGTGTTACCCGCTGTGTACACACAGCCACACACTCCACTGTATTTCCCGCTGTGCACACACAGCCACACTCCACACTGTGTTACCCGCTGTGTACACACAGCCACAGTCCCCACTGTGTTACCCACTGTGTACACACAGCCACACTCTCCACTGTGTTACCCGCTGTGTACACACAGCCACACACTCCACTGTATTTCCCGCTGTGTACACACGGTCACAATCTCCACTGTATTTCCCACTGTGCACACACAGCCACACTCCACACTGTGTTACCCGCTGTGTACACAAAGCCAGACTCCCCACTGTGTTACCCACTGTGTACACACAGCCACACTCCCCAGTGTTTTACCCGCTGTGTACACACAGCCACACTCTCCACTGTGTTACCCGCTGTGTACACACAGCCACACTCTCCACTGTAATTCCCGCTGTGCGCACACAGCCACACTGTGCTACCCGCTGTGTACACACAGCCACACTCTCCACTGTATTTCCTGCTGTGTACACACAGCCACACTCCAGACTGTGTTACCCGCTGTGTGCACACAGCCACACTCTCCACTGTATTTCCCACTGTGCGCACACAGCCACACTCCACACTGTGCTACCCGCTGTGTACACACAGCCACACTGCCCACTGTGTTACCCGCTGTGTAGACACAGCCACACTCCACACTGTGCTACCCGCTGTTACACACAGCCACACTGTCCACTGTTTTACCCGCTGTCTAGACACAGCCACACTCTCCACTGTGTTACCCACTGTGTAGACACAGCCACAGTCTCCACTGTGTTACCCGCTGTGTACACACAGCCACACTCTCCACTGTGTTACCCGCTGTGTACACAGCCACAGTCCCCACTGTGTTACCCACTGTGCACACACAGCCACACTCCACACTGTGTTACCGCTGTGTACACACAGCCACAGTCTCCACTGTATTTCCCACTGTGCGCACACAGCCACACTCCCCACTGTTTTACCCGCTGTGTCCACACAGCCTCACTCCACACTGTGTTACCCGCTGTGTACACACAGCCACACTCTCCACTGTGTTACCTGCTGTGTAGACACAGCCACAGTCTCCACTGTGTTACCCGCTGTGTACACACAGCCACACTCTCCACTGTGTTACCCGCTGTATACACACAGCCACACTCTCCACTGTGTTACCCGCTGTGTACACACAGCCACAGTCTCCACTGTGTTACCCGCTGTGTACACACAGCCACACTCTCCACTGTGTTACCCGCTGTGTAGACACAGCCACACTCTCCACTGTATTTCCCACTGTGCGCACACAGCCACACTCCACACTGTGCTACCCGCTGTGTACACACAGCCATACTGCCCACTGTTTTACCCGCTGTGTACACACAGCCACACTCCCCACTGTTATACCCGCTGTGTAGACACAGCACACTCCGCACTGTTTTACCCGCTGTGTAGACACAGCCACACTCCGCACTGTTTTACCCGCTGTGTAGACACAGCCACACTCTCCACTGTGTTACCCGCTGTGTACACACAGCCACACTCCCCACTGTTATACCCGCTGTGTAGACACAGCACACTCCGCACTGTTTTACCCGCTGTGTAGACACAGCCACACTCCGCACTGTTTTACCCGCTGTGTAGACACAGCCACACTCTCCACTGTGTTACCCGCCGTGTACACACAGCCACACTGCCCACTGTGTTACCCGCTGTGTACACACAGCCACACTCTCCACTGTGTTACCCGCTGTGTACACACAGCCACACTGCCCACTGTGTTACCCGCTGTGTAGACACAGCCATACTCTCCACTGTGTTACCCACTGTGTACACACAGCCACACTGCCCACTGTGTTACCCGCTGTGTAGACACAGCCACACTCTCCACTGTGTTACCCACTGTGTAGACACAACCACAGTCTCCACTGTGTTACCCGCTGTGTACACACAGCCACACTCTCCACAGTGTTACCCGCTGTGTACACACAGCCACACACTCCACAGTGTTACCCGCTGTGTACACACAGCCACACACTCCACAGTGTTACCCGCTGTGTACACACAGCCACACACTCCACTGTATTTCCCGCTGTGCACACACAGCCACACTCCACACTGTGTTACCCGCTGTGTACACACAGCCACAGTCCCCACTGTGTTACCCACTGTGTACACACAGCCACACACTCCACAGTGTTACCCGCTGTGTACACACAGCCACACTCTCCACAGTGTTACCCGCTGTGTACACACAGCCACACACTCCACAGTGTTACCCGCTGTGTACACACAGCCACACACTCCACTGTATTTCCCGCTGTGCACACACAGCCACACTCCACACTGTGTTACCCGCTGTGTACACACAGCCACAGTCCCCACTGTGTTACCCACTGTGTACACACAGCCACACTCTCCACTGTGTTACCCGCTGTGTACACACAGCCACACACTCCACTGTATTTCCCGCTGTGTACACACGGTCACAATCTCCACTGTATTTCCCACTGTGCACACACAGCCACACTCCACACTGTGTTACCCGCTGTGTACACAAAGCCAGACTCCCCACTGTGTTACCCACTGTGTACACACAGCCACACTCCCCAGTGTTTTACCCGCTGTGTACACACAGCCACACTCTCCACTGTGTTACCCGCTGTGTACACACAGCCACACTCTCCACTGTAATTCCCGCTGTGCGCACACAGCCACACTGTGCTACCCGCTGTGTACACACAGCCACACTCTCCACTGTATTTCCTGCTGTGTACACACAGCCACACTCCAGACTGTGTTACCCGCTGTGTGCACACAGCCACACTCTCCACTGTATTTCCCACTGTGCGCACACAGCCACACTCCACACTGTGCTACCCGCTGTGTACACACAGCCACACTGCCCACTGTGTTACCCGCTGTGTAGACACAGCCACACTCCACACTGTGCTACCCGCTGTTACACACAGCCACACTGTCCACTGTTTTACCCGCTGTCTAGACACAGCCACACTCTCCACTGTGTTACCCACTGTGTAGACACAGCCACAGTCTCCACTGTGTTACCCGCTGTGTACACACAGCCACACTCTCCACTGTGTTACCCGCTGTGTACACAGCCACAGTCCCCACTGTGTTACCCACTGTGCACACACAGCCACACTCCACACTGTGTTACCGCTGTGTACACACAGCCACAGTCTCCACTGTATTTCCCACTGTGCGCACACAGCCACACTCCCCACTGTTTTACCCGCTGTGTCCACACAGCCTCACTCCACACTGTGTTACCCGCTGTGTACACACAGCCACACTCTCCACTGTGTTACCTGCTGTGTAGACACAGCCACAGTCTCCACTGTGTTACCCGCTGTGTACACACAGCCACACTCTCCACTGTGTTACCCGCTGTATACACACAGCCACACTCTCCACTGTGTTACCCGCTGTGTACACACAGCCACAGTCTCCACTGTGTTACCCGCTGTGTACACACAGCCACACTCTCCACTGTGTTACCCGCTGTGTAGACACAGCCACACACTCCACTGTATTTCCCGCTATGCACACACAGCCACACTCCACTCTGTGTTACCCGCTGTGTACACACGGTCACACTCTCCACTGTATTTCCCACTGTGCACACACAGCCACACTCCACACTGTGTTACCCGCTGTGTACACACAGCCACACTCTCCACTGTGTTACCCGCTGTGTACATACAGCCACACTCTCCACTGTATTTCCCACTGTGCACACACAGCCACACTCCACACTGTTTTACCCACTGTGTACACAAAGCCAGACTCCCCACTGTGTTACCCACTGTGTACACACAGCCACACTCCCCACTGTTTTACCCGCTGTGTAGACACAGCCACACTCTCCACTGTGTTACCCGCTGTGTACACACAGTCACACTCTCCACTGTATTTCCTGCTGTGCACACACAGTCACACACTCCACTGTGTTACCCGCTGTGTACACACAGTCACACTCTCCACTGTATTTCCTGCTGTGCACACACACCACACTGTTTTACTGGCTGTGTACACACAGCTACACTCCCCACTGTGTTATCCACTCTGTACACACAGCCACACTCCACACTGTTTTACCCGCTGTGTACACACAGCCACACTCCACACTGTGTTACCCGCTGTGTACACACAGCCACACTCTTCACTGTGTTACCCGCTGTGTAGACACAGCCACACACTCCACTGTATTTCCCACTGTGCACACACTGCCACACTGTGTTACCCATTGAGTACACAGAGCCACACTCCACACTGTGTTACCCGCTGTGTACACACAGCCACACTCTTCACTGTGTTACCCGCTGTGTAGACACAGCCACACACTCCACTGTATTTCCCACTGTGCACACACTGCCACACTGTGTTACCCATTGAGTACACAGAGCCACACTCCACACTGTGTTACCCGCTGTGTACACACAGCCACACTCCCCACTCTGTTACCCGCTGTGTACACACAGCCAGTCTCCCCACTGTGTTACCTGCTGTGTACACACAGCCACGCTCCCCACCATGATACCTATTGTGTAAACACAGCCACATTCCCCAATGTTTTCCCGCTGTGTACACACTCCACACTGTGTTAATTGCTGTTTACGCAAAGTCCCACTCCAGACTGAGTTACTGTTGTGTACACACATCTCCTTTCACAACTGTGGTACACGCTGTGTACAATCAGTCCCACACCCCACTGTGTTATTGCTGTGTACAATCAGTCCCACTCCCCACGGTGTTACTGCTGTGTACAATCAGTCCCACATCCCACTGTGTTATTGCTGTGTAAAATCAGTCCCACTCCCCACTGTGTTACTGCTGTGTACAATCAGTCCCACACCCCACTGTGTTACTGCTGTGTACAATCAGTCCGAATCCCCACTGTGTTACTGCTGTGTACAATCAGTCCCACAGCCCACTTTATTACTGCTATGTACAATCAGTCCCTCTCCCCACTGTGTTACTGCTGTGTACAATCAGTCCCACACCCCACTGTGTTACTGCTGTTACAATCAGTCCCACACCCAACTGTGTTATTGCTGTGTACAATCAGTCCCACTCCCCACGGTGTTACTGCTGTGTACAATCTGTCCCACATCCCACTGTGTTATTGCTGTGTAAAATCAGTCCCACTCCCCACTGTGTTACTGCTGTGTACAATCAGTCCCACTCCCCACTGTGTTACTGCTGTGTACAATCAGTCCCACTCCCCACTGTGTTACTGATGTGTACAATCTGTCCCACACCCCACTGTGTTACTGCTGTGTACAATCAGACCGAATCCCCACTGTGTTACTGCTGTCTACAATCAGTCCCACACCCCACTGTGTTACTGCTGTGTACAATCAGTCCGAATCCCCACTGTGTTACTGCTGTGTACAATCAGTCCCACAGCCCACTTTATTACTGCTATGTACAATCAGTCCCTCTCCCCACTGTGTTACTGCTGTGTACAATCAGTCCCACAGCCCACTGTGTTACTGCTGTGTACAATCAGTCCCACACCCCACTGTGTTACTGCTGTGTACAATCAGTCCCACACCCCACTGTGTTACTGCTGTGTACAATCAGTCCCACTCCCCACTGTATTACTGCTGTGTACAATCAGTCCCACTCCCCACTGTGTTACTGCTGTGTACAATCAGTCCCACTCCCCACGGTGTTACTGCTGTGTACAATCAGTCCCACAGCCCACTGTGTTACTGCTGTGTACAATCAGTCCCACACCCCATTGTGTTACTGCTGTGTACAATCAGTCCCACTCCCCACTGTGTTACTGCTGTGTACAATCAGTCCCACAGCCCACTGTGTTACTGCTGTGTACAATCAGTCCCACTCCCCACTGTGTTACTGCTGTGTACAATCAGTCCCTCTGCCCAGTGTGTTACTGCTGTGTACAATCAGTCCCACACCCCACTGTGTTACTGCTGTGTACAATCAGTCCCACTCCCCACTGTGTTACTGCTGTGTACAATCAGTCCCACACCCCACTGTGTTACTGCTGTGTACAATCAGTCCCACACCCCACTGTGTTACTGCTGTGTACAATCAGTCCCACTCCCCACTGTGTTACTGCTGTGTACAATCAGTCCCACTCCCCACTGTGTTACTGCTGTGTACAATCAGTCTCACATCCCACTGTGTTACTGCTGTGTACAATCAGCCCCACTCCCCACTGTGTTACTGCTGTGTACAATCAGTCCCACAGCCCACGATGTTACTGCTATGTACAATCAGTCCCACACCCCACTGTGTTACTGCTGTGTACAATCAGTCCCACATCCCACTGCGTTACTGCTGTGTACAATCAGTCCCACACCCCACTGTGTTACTGCTGTGTACAATCAGTCCCACTCCCCACTGTGTTACTGCTGTGTACAAAAAGTCCCACACCCCACTGTGTTACTGCTGTGTACAATCAGTCCCACATCCCACTGTGTTACTGCTGTGTACAATCAGTCCCACAGCCCACTGTGTTACTGCTGTGTACAATCAGTCCCACTCCCCACTGTGTTACTGCTGTGTACAATCAGTCCCTCTCCCAACTGTGTTACTGCTGTGTACAATCAGTCCCACACCCCATTGTGTTACTGCTGTGTACAATCAGTCCCACATCCCACTGTGTTACTGCTGTGTACAATCAGTCCCACAGCCCACTGTGTTACTGCTGTGTACAATCAGTCCCACTCCCCACTGTGTTACTGCTGTGTACAATCAGTCCCTCTGCCCACTGTGTTACTGCTGTGTACAATCAGTCCCACACCCCACTGTGTTACTGCTGTGTACAATCAGTCCCACTCCCCACTGTGTTACTGCTGTGTACAATCAGTCCCACACCCCACTGTGTTACTGCTGTGTACAATCAGTCCCACTCTCCACTGTGTTACTGCTGTGTACAATCAGTCTCACATCCCACTGTGTTACTGCTGTGTACAATCAGCCCCACTCCCCACTGTGTTACTGCTGTGTACAATCAGTCCCACTCCCCACTGTGTTACTGCTGTGTACAATCAGTCCCACTCCCCACTGTGTTACTGCTGTGTACAATCAGTCCCACAGCCCACGATGTTACTGCTGTGTACAATCAGTCCCACATCCCACTGTGTTACTGCTGTGTAAAATCAGTCCCACACCCCACTGTGTTACTGCTGTGTACAATCAGTCCCAATCCCCACTGTGTTACTGCTGTGTACAAACAGTCCCACACCCCACTGTGTTACTGCTGTGTACAATCAGTCCCACATCCCACTGTGTTACTGCTGTGTACAATCAGTCCCACTCCCCACTGTGTTACTGCTGTGTACAAACAGTCCCACTCCCCACTGTGTTACTGCTGTGTACAATCAGTCCCACTCCCCACTGTGTTACTGCTGTGTACAATCAGTCCCACTCCCCACTGTGTTACTGCCTTGTACAATCAGTCCCACTCCCCACTGTGTTACTGCTGTGTACAATCAGTCCCTCTCCCCACTGTGTTACTGATGTGTACAATCAGTCCCACTCCCCACTGTGTTAGTGCTGTGTACAATCAGTCCCACACGCCACGGTGTTACTGCTGTGTACAATCAGTCCCACACCCCACTGTTTTACTGCTGTGTACAATCAGTCCCACACTCCACGATGTTACTGCTGTGTACAATCAGTCCCACAGCCCACTGTGTTACTGCTGTGTACAATCAGGCCCACACTCCACGATGTTACTGCTGTGTACAATCAGTCCCACACCCCACTGTGTTACTGCTGTGTACAATCAGCCCCACTCCCCACTGTGTTACTGTTGTGTACAATCAGTCCCACTCCCCACTGTGTTACTGCTGTGTACAATCAGTCCCACTCCCCACTGTGTTACTGCTGTGTACAATCAGTCCCACACTCCACGATGTTACTGCTGTGTACAATCAGTCCCACATCCCACTGTGTTACTGCTGTGTACAATCAGTCCCACATCCCACTGTGTTACTGCTGTGTACAATCAGCCCCACTTTCCACTGTGTTACTGCTGTGTACAATCAGTCCCACACCCCACTGTGTTACTGCTGTGTACAATCAGTCCCACTCCCCATTGTGTTACTGCTGTGTACAATCAGTCCCACTCCCCACTGTGTTACTGCTGTGTACAATCAGTCCCACTCCCCACTGTGTTACTGCTGTGTACAATCAGTCCCACACCCCACTGTGTTACTGCTGTGTACAATCAGCCCAACAACCCACTGTGTTACTGCTGTGTACAATCAGTCCCACTCCCCACTGTGTTACTGCTGTGTACAATCAGTCCCTCTCCCCACTGTGTTACTGCTGTGTACAATCAGTCCCACACCCCACTGTGTTACTGCTGTGTACAATCAGCCCAACACCCCACTGTGTTACTGCTGTGTACAATCAGCCCCACTCCCCACTGTGTTACTGCTGTGTACAATCAGTCCCACTCCCCACTGTGTTACTGCTGTGTACAATCAGTCCCACACCCCACTGTGTTACTGCTGTGTACAATCAGTCCCACTCCCCACTGTGTTACTGCTGTGTACAATCAGCCCCACTCCCCACTGTGTTACTGCTGTGTACAATCAGTCCCACTCCCCACTGTGTTACTGCTGTGTACAATCAGTCCCACACCCCACTGTGTTACTGCTGTGTACAATCAGTCCCACTCCCCACTGTGTTACTGCTGTGTACAATCAGTCCCACATTCCACTGTGTTACTGCTGTGTACAATCAGTCCCACACCCAACTGTGTTACTGCTGTGTACAATCAGTCCCACACCCCACTGTGTTACTGCTGTGTACAATCAGTCCCACTCCCCACTGTGTTACTGCTGTGTACAATCAGTCCCACATTCCACTGTGTTACTGCTGTGTACAAACAGTCCCACTCCCCACTGTGTTACTGCTGTGTACAATCAGTCCCTCTCCCCACTGTGTTACTGCTGTGTACAATCAGTCCCACTCCCCACTGTGTTACTGCTGTGTACAATCAGTCCCACTCCCTACTGTGTTACTGCTGTGTACAATCAGTCCCACTCCCCACTGTGTTACTGCTGTGTACAATCAGTCCCACTCCCCACTGTGTTACTGCTGTGTACAATCAGTCCCACACCCCACTGTGTTACTGCTGTGTACAATCAGCCCCACTCCCCACTGTGTTACTGCTGTGTACAATCAGTCCCACTCCCCACTGTGTTACTGCTGTGTACAATTAGTCCCTCATCACACTATGTTACTGCTGTGTACAATCAGTCCCACTCCCCACTGTGTTACTGCTGTGTACAATCAGTCCCTCTCCCCACTGTGTTACTGCTGTGTACAATCAGTCCCTCTCCCTACTGTGTTACTGCTGTGTACAATCAGTCCCACTCCCCACTTGTTACTGCTGTGTACAATCAGTCCCAGTCCCCACTGTGTTACTGCTGTGTACAATCAGTCCCACACCCCACTGTGTTACTGCTGTGTACAATCAGTCCCACTCCCCACTGTGTTACTGCTGTGTAGAATCAGTCCCACACCCCACTGTGTTACTGCTGTGTACAATCAGTCCCACTCCCCACTGTGTTACTGCTGTGTACAATCAGTCCCACATTCCACTGTGTACTGCAGTGTACAATCAGTCCCACATCCCACGGTGTTACTGCTGTGTACAATCAGTCCCAGTCCCCACTGTGTTACTGCTGTGTACAATCAGTCCCACACCCCACTGTGTTACTGCTGTGTACAATCAGTCCCACTCCCCACTGTGTTACTGCTGTGTAGAATCAGTCCCACACCCCACTGTGTTACTGCTGTGTACAATCAGTCCCACACCCAACTGTGTCACTGCTGTGTACAATCAGTCCCACATCCCACTGTGTGACTGCTGTGTACAAACAGTCCCACTCCCTACTGTGTTACTGCTGTGTACAATCAGTCCCACATCCCACTGTGTTACTGCTGTGTACAATCAGTCCCACACCCCACTGTGTTACTGCTGTGTACAATCAGTCCCACTCCCTACTGTGTTACTGCTGTGTACAATCAGTCCCACATCCCACTGTGTTACTGCTGTGTACAATCAGTCCCACTCCCCACTGTGTTACTGCTGTGTACAATTAGTCCCACATCCCACTGTGTTACTGCTGTGTACAATCAGTCCCACTCCCCACTGTGTTACTGCTGTGTACAATCAGTCCCTCTCCCCACTGTGTTACTGCTGTGTACAATCAGTCCCACTCCCCACTGTGTTACTGCTGTGTACAATCAGTCCCACTCCCCACTGTGTTACTGCTGTGTACAATCAGTCCCTCTCCCCACTGTGTTACTGCTGTGTACAATCAGTCCCACTCCCCACTGTGTTACTGCTGTGTACAATCAGTCCCTCTCCCCACTGTGTTACTGCTGTGTACAATCAGTACCACACGCCTCGGTGTTACTGCTGTGTACAATCAGTCCCACACGCCACGGTGTTACTACTGTGTACAATCAGTCCCACAGCCCACTGTTTTACTGCTGTGTACAATCAATCCCACAACCCTCTGTGTTACTGCTGTGTACAATCAGTCCCACTCCCCACTGTGTTACTGCTGTGTACAATCAGTCCCACACCCCACTGTGTTACTGCTGTGTACAATCAGTCCCACTCTCCACTGTGTTACTGCTGTGTACAATCAGTCCCACACCCCACTGTGTTACTGCTGTGTACAATCAGTCCCACTCCCCACTGTGTTACTGCTGTGTACAATCAGTCCCACATCCCACTGTGTTACTGCTGTGTACAATCAGTCCCACTCCCTACTGTGTTACTGCTGTGTACAATCAGTCCCACACCCCACTGTGTTACTGCTGTGTACAATCAGTCCCACATCCCACTGTGTTACTGCTGTGTACAATCAGTCCCACTCCCCACTGTGTTACTGCTGTGTACAATCAGTCCCACTCCCCATTGTGTTACTGCTGTGTACAATCAGTCCCACTCCCCACTGTGTTACTGCTGTGTACAATCAGTCCCACTCCCCACTGTGTTACTGCTGTGTACAATCAGTCCCACTCCCCTTTGTGTTACTGCTGTGTACAATCAGTCCCACTCCCCACTGTGTTACTGCTGTTTACAATCAGTCCCACTCCCCACTGTGTTACTGCTGTGTACCATCAGTCCCACTCCCCACTGTGTTACAGCTGTGTACAATCAATCCCACATCCCACTGTGTTACTGCTGTGTACAATCAGTTCACTCCCCACTGTGTTACTGCTGTGTACAATCAGTCCCACACCCCACTGTGTTACTGCTGTGTACAATCAGTCCCACACCCCACTGTGTTACTGCTGTGTACAATCAGTCCCACTCCCCACTGTGTTACTGCTGTGTACAATCAGTCCCACTCCCCACTGTGTTACTGCTGTGTAGAATCAGTCCCACACCCCACTGTATTACTGCTGTGTACAATCAGTCCCTCTCCCCACTGTGTTACTGCTGTGTACAATCAGTCCCACACCCCACTGTGTTACTGCTGTGTAGAATCAGTCCCACTCCCCACTGTGTTACTGCTGTGTACAATCAGTCCCACTCCCCACTGTGTTACTGCTGTGTACAATCAGTCCCACATCCCACTGTGTTACTGCTGTGTACAATCAGTCCCACAATCCACTGTGTTACTGCTGTGTACAATCAGTCCCACTCCCCACTGTGTTACTGCTGTGTACAATCAGTCCCTCTGCCCACTGTGTTACTGCTGTGTACAATCAGTCCCACTCCCCACTGTGTTACTGCTGTGTACAATCAGTCCCACTCCCCACTGTGTTACTGCTGTGTACAATCAGTCCCACACCCCACTGTGTTACTGCTGTGTACAATCAGTCCCACTCCCCAGTGTGTTACTGCTGTGTACAATCAGTCCCACATCCCACTGTGTTACTGCTGTGTACAATCAGTCCCACTCGCGACTGTGTCACTGCTGTGTACAATCAGTCCCACAGCCCACTGTGTTACTGCTGTGTACAATCAGTCCCACTCCCCACTGTGTTACTGCTGTGTACAATCAGTCCCACACCCCACTGTGTTACTGCTGTCTACAATCAGTCCCACAGCCTACTGTGTTACTGCTGTGTACAATCAGTCCCACTCCCCACTGTGTTACTGCTGTGTACAATCAGTCCCACTCCCCACTGTGTTACTGCTGTGTACAATCAGTCCCACACCCCACTGTGTTACTGCTGTGTACAATCAGTCCCACATCCCACTGTGTTACTGCTGTGTACAATCAGTCCCACACCCCACTGTGTTACTGCTGTGTAGAATCAGTCCCACTCCCCACTGTGTTACTGCTGTGTACAATCAGTCCCACACCCCACTGTGTTACTGCTGTGTACAATCAGTCCCACACCCCACTGTGTTACTGCTGTGTACAATCAGTCCCACACCCCACTGTGTTACTGCTGTGTACAATCAGTCCCACACCCCACTGTGTTACTGCTGTGTACAATCAATCCCTCTCCCTACTGTGTTACTGCTGTGTACAATCAGCCCAACACCCCACTGTGTTACTGCTGTGTACAATCAGTCCCACTCCCCACTGTGTTATTGCTGTGTACAATCAGTCCCACTCCCCACTGTGTTACTGCTGTGTACAATCAGTCCCACAGCCCACTGTGTTATTGCTGTGTACAATCAGTCCCTCTCCCCACTGTGTTACTGCTGTGTACAATCAGTCCCACTCCCCACTGTGTTACTGCTGTGTACAATCAGTCCCACTCCCCACTGTGTTACTGCTGTGTACAATCAGTCCCACTCCCCACTGTGTTACTGCTGTGTACAATCAGTCCCACACCCCACTGTGTTACTGCTGTGTACAATCAGTCCCACACCCCACTGTGTTACTGCTGTGTACAATCAGTCCCACACCCCACTGTGTTACTGCTGTGTATAATCAGTCCCACTCCCCACTGTGTTACTGCTGTGTACAATTAGTCAAACACCCCACTGTGTTACTGCTGTGTACAATCAGTCCCACACCCCACTGTGTTACTGCTGTGTACAATCAGTCCCACATCCCACTTTATTTCTGCTGTGTACAATCAGTCCCACACCCCACTGTGTTTCTGCTGTGTACAATCAGTCCCACAGCCCACTGTGTTACTGCTGTGTACAATCAGTCCCACTCCCCACTGTGTTACTGCTGTGTACAATCAGTCCCACTCCCCACTGTGTTACTGCTGTGTACAATCAGTCCCACTCCCCACTGTGTTACTGCTGTGTACAATCAGTCCCACTCTCCACTGTGTTACTGCTGTGTACAATCAGTCCCACACCCCACTGTGTTACTGCTGTGTACAATCAGTCCCACATCCCACTGTGTTACTGCTGTGTACAATCTGTCCCACTCCCCACTGTGTTACTGCTGTGTACAATCAGTCCCACACCCCACTGTGTTACTGCTGTGTACAATCAGTCCCACATCCCACTGTGTTACTGCTGTGTACAATCAGTCCCACATCCCACTGTGTTACTGCTGTGTACAATCAGTCCCACTCCCCACTGTGTTACTGCTGTACAATTAGTCAAACACCCCACTGTGTTACTGCTGTGTACAATCAGTCCCACTCCCCACTGTGTTACTGCTGTGTACAATCAGTCCCTCTCCCCATTGTGTTACTGCTGTGTACAATCAGTCCCTCTCCCCACTGTGTTACTGCTGTGTACAATCAGTCCCTCTCCCCACTGTGTTACTGCTGTGTACAATCAGTCCCACATTCCACTGTGTTACTGCTGTGTACAATCAGTCCCACTCTCCACGGTGTTACTGCTGTGTACAATCAGTCCCACACCCCACTGTGTTACTGCTGTGTACAATCAGTCCCACTCTCCACTGTGTTACTGCTGTGTACAATCAGTCCCACTCCCCACTGTGTTACTGCTGTGTACAATCAGTCCCACAGCCCATTGTGTTACTGCTGTGTACAATCAGTCCCACTCCCCACTGTGTTACTGCTGTGTACAATCAGTCCCACTCCCCACTGTGTTACTGCTGTGTACAATCAGTCCCACTCCCCACTGTGTTACTGCTGTGTACAATCAGTCCCTCTGCCCACTGTGTTAAGCTGTGTACAATCAGTCCCACTCCCCACTGTGTTACTGCTGTGTACAATCAGTCCCACTCCCCACTGTGTTACTGTTGTGTACAATCAGTCCCACACCCCACTGTGTTACTGCTGTGTAGAATCAGTCCCTCTCCCCACTGTGTTACTGCTGTGCACAATCAGTCCCTCTCCCCACTGTGTTACTGCTGTGTACAATCAGTCCCACATCCCACTGTGTTACTGCTGTGTACAATCAGTCCCAGTCCCCACTGTGTTACTGCTGTGTCCAATCAGTCCCACACCCCACTGTGTTACTGCTGTGTACAATCAGTCCCACACCCCACTGTGTTACTGCTGTGTACAATCAGTCCCACATCCCACTGTGTTACTGCTGTGTACAATCAGTCCCACTCCCCACTGTGTTATTGCTGTGTAGAATCAGTCCCACTCCCCACTGTGTTACTGCTGTGTACAATCAGTCCCACTCCCCACTGTGTTACTGCTGTGCACAATCAGTCCCTCTCCCCACTGTGTTACTGCTGTGTACAATCAGTCCCACATCCCACTGTGTTACTGCTGTGTACAATCAGTCCCACTCCCCACTGTGTTACTGCTGTTTACAATCAGTCCCACTCCCCACTGTGTTACTGCTGTGTACAATCAGTCCCACACCCCACTGTGTTACTGCTGTGTACAATCAGTCCCACATCCCACTGTGTTACTGCTGTGCACAATCAGTCCCACACCCCACTGTGTTACTGCTGTGTACAATCAGTCCCTTTGCCCACTGTGTTACTGCTGTGTACAATCAGTCCCACATCCCACTGTGTTACTGCTGTGTACAATCAGTCCCACTCCCCACTGTGTTACTGCTGTGTACAATCAGTCCCTCTCACCACTGTGTTACTGCTGTGTACAATCAGTCCCACATCCCACTGTTACTGCTGTGTACAATCAGTCCCACACCCCACTGTGTTACTGCTGTGTACAATCAGTCCCACTCCCCACGGTGTTACTGCTGTGTACAATCAGTCCCACTCCCCACTGTGTTACTGCTGTGTACAATCAGTCCCACTCCCCACTGTGTTACTGCTGTGTACAATCAGTCTCACATCCCACTGTGTTACTGCTGTGTACAATCAGCCCCACTCCCCACTGTGTTACTGCTGTGTACAATCAGTCCCACAGCCCACGATGTTACTGCTATGTACAATCAGTCCCACACCCCACTGTGTTACTGCTGTGTACAATCAGTCCCACATCCCACTGTGTTACTGCTGTGTACAATCAGTCCCACACCCCACTGTGTTACTGCTGTGTACAATCAGTCCCACTCCCCACTGTGTTACTGCTGTGTACAATCAGTCCCACTCCCCACTGTGTTACTGCTGTGTACAATCAGTCTCACATCCCACTGTGTTACTGCTGTGTACAATCAGCCCCACTCCCCACTGTGTTACTGCTGTGTACAATCAGTCCCACAGCCCACGATGTTACTGCTATGTACAATCAGTCCCACACCCCACTGTGTTACTGCTGTGTACAATCAGTCCCACATCCCACTGCGTTACTGCTGTGTACAATCAGTCCCACACCCCACTGTGTTACTGCTGTGTACAATCAGTCCCACTCCCCACTGTGTTACTGCTGTGTACAAAAAGTCCCACACCCCACTGTGTTACTGCTGTGTACAATCAGTCCCACATCCCACTGTGTTACTGCTGTGTACAATCAGTCCCACAGCCCACTGTGTTACTGCTGTGTACAATCAGTCCCACTCCCCACTGTGTTACTGCTGTGTACAATCAGTCCCTCTCCCAACTGTGTTACTGCTGTGTACAATCAGTCCCACACCCCATTGTGTTACTGCTGTGTACAATCAGTCCCACATCCCACTGTGTTACTGCTGTGTACAATCAGTCCCACAGCCCACTGTGTTACTGCTGTGTACAATCAGTCCCACTCCCCACTGTGTTACTGCTGTGTACAATCAGTCCCTCTGCCCACTGTGTTACTGCTGTGTACAATCAGTCCCACACCCCACTGTGTTACTGCTGTGTACAATCAGTCCCACTCCCCACTGTGTTACTGCTGTGTACAATCAGTCCCACACCCCACTGTGTTACTGCTGTGTACAATCAGTCCCACTCTCCACTGTGTTACTGCTGTGTACAATCAGTCTCACATCCCACTGTGTTACTGCTGTGTACAATCAGCCCCACTCCCCACTGTGTTACTGCTGTGTACAATCAGTCCCACTCCCCACTGTGTTACTGCTGTGTACAATCAGTCCCACTCCCCACTGTGTTACTGCTGTGTACAATCAGTCCCACAGCCCACGATGTTACTGCTGTGTACAATCAGTCCCACATCCCACTGTGTTACTGCTGTGTAAAATCAGTCCCACTCCCCACTGTGTTACTGCTGTGTACAATCAGTCCCAATCCCCACTGTGTTACTGCTGTGTACAAACAGTCCCACACCCCACTGTGTTACTGCTGTGTACAATCAGTCCCACATCCCACTGTGTTACTGCTGTGTACAATCAGTCCCACTCCCCACTGTGTTACTGCTGTGTACAAACAGTCCCACTCCCCACTGTGTTACTGCTGTGTACAATCAGTCCCACTCCCCACTGTGTTACTGCTGTGTACAATCAGTCCCACTCCCCACTGTGTTACTGCCTTGTACAATCAGTCCCACTCCCCACTGTGTTACTGCTGTGTACAATCAGTCCCTCTCCCCACTGTGTTACTGATGTGTACAATCAGTCCCACTCCCCACTGTGTTAGTGCTGTGTACAATCAGTCCCACACGCCACGGTGTTACTGCTGTGTACAATCAGTCCCACACCCCACTGTTTTACTGCTGTGTACAATCAGTCCCACACTCCACGATGTTACTGCTGTGTACAATCAGTCCCACAGCCCACTGTGTTACTGCTGTGTACAATCAGGCCCACACTCCACGATGTTACTGCTGTGTACAATCAGTCCCACACCCCACTGTGTTACTGCTGTGTACAATCAGCCCCACTCCCCACTGTGTTACTGTTGTGTACAATCAGTCCCACTCCCCACTGTGTTACTGCTGTGTACAATCAGTCCCACTCCCCACTGTGTTACTGCTGTGTACAATCAGTCCCACACTCCACGATGTTACTGCTGTGTACAATCAGTCCCACATCCCACTGTGTTACTGCTGTGTACAATCAGTCCCACATCCCACTGTGTTACTGCTGTGTACAATCAGCCCCACTTTCCACTGTGTTACTGCTGTGTACAATCAGTCCCACTCCCCACTGTGTTACTGCTGTGTACAATCAGTCCCTCTCCCCATTGTGTTACTGCTGTGTACAATCAGTCCCTCTCCCCACTGTGTTACTGCTGTGTACAATCAGTCCCTCTCCCCACTGTGTTACTGCTGTGTACAATCAGTCCCACATTCCACTGTGTTACTGCTGTGTACAATCAGTCCCACTCTCCACGGTGTTACTGCTGTGTACAATCAGTCCCACACCCCACTGTGTTACTGCTGTGTACAATCAGTCCCACTCTCCACTGTGTTACTGCTGTGTACAATCAGTCCCACTCCCCACTGTGTTACTGCTGTGTACAATCAGTCCCACAGCCCATTGTGTTACTGCTGTGTACAATCAGTCCCACTCCCCACTGTGTTACTGCTGTGTACAATCAGTCCCACTCCCCACTGTGTTACTGCTGTGTACAATCAGTCCCACTCCCCACTGTGTTACTGCTGTGTACAATCAGTCCCTCTGCCCACTGTGTTAAGCTGTGTACAATCAGTCCCACTCCCCACTGTGTTACTGCTGTGTACAATCAGTCCCACTCCCCACTGTGTTACTGTTGTGTACAATCAGTCCCACACCCCACTGTGTTACTGCTGTGTAGAATCAGTCCCTCTCCCCACTGTGTTACTGCTGTGCACAATCAGTCCCTCTCCCCACTGTGTTACTGCTGTGTACAATCAGTCCCACATCCCACTGTGTTACTGCTGTGTACAATCAGTCCCAGTCCCCACTGTGTTACTGCTGTGTCCAATCAGTCCCACACCCCACTGTGTTACTGCTGTGTACAATCAGTCCCACACCCCACTGTGTTACTGCTGTGTACAATCAGTCCCACATCCCACTGTGTTACTGCTGTGTACAATCAGTCCCACTCCCCACTGTGTTATTGCTGTGTAGAATCAGTCCCACTCCCCACTGTGTTACTGCTGTGTACAATCAGTCCCACTCCCCACTGTGTTACTGCTGTGCACAATCAGTCCCTCTCCCCACTGTGTTACTGCTGTGTACAATCAGTCCCACATCCCACTGTGTTACTGCTGTGTACAATCAGTCCCACTCCCCACTGTGTTACTGCTGTTTACAATCAGTCCCACTCCCCACTGTGTTACTGCTGTGTACAATCAGTCCCACACCCCACTGTGTTACTGCTGTGTACAATCAGTCCCACATCCCACTGTGTTACTGCTGTGCACAATCAGTCCCACACCCCACTGTGTTACTGCTGTGTACAATCAGTCCCTTTGCCCACTGTGTTACTGCTGTGTACAATCAGTCCCACATCCCACTGTGTTACTGCTGTGTACAATCAGTCCCACTCCCCACTGTGTTACTGCTGTGTACAATCAGTCCCTCTCACCACTGTGTTACTGCTGTGTACAATCAGTCCCACATCCCACTGTTACTGCTGTGTACAATCAGTCCCACACCCCACTGTGTTACTGCTGTGTACAATCAGTCCCACTCCCCACGGTGTTACTGCTGTGTACAATCAGTCCCACTCCCCACTGTGTTACTGCTGTGTACAATCAGTCCCACTCCCCACTGTGTTACTGCTGTGTACAATCAGTCTCACATCCCACTGTGTTACTGCTGTGTACAATCAGCCCCACTCCCCACTGTGTTACTGCTGTGTACAATCAGTCCCACAGCCCACGATGTTACTGCTATGTACAATCAGTCCCACACCCCACTGTGTTACTGCTGTGTACAATCAGTCCCACATCCCACTGTGTTACTGCTGTGTACAATCAGTCCCACACCCCACTGTGTTACTGCTGTGTACAATCAGTCCCACTCCCCACTGTGTTACTGCTGTGTACAATCAGTCCCACTCCCCACTGTGTTACTGCTGTGTACAATCAGTCTCACATCCCACTGTGTTACTGCTGTGTACAATCAGCCCCACTCCCCACTGTGTTACTGCTGTGTACAATCAGTCCCACAGCCCACGATGTTACTGCTATGTACAATCAGTCCCACACCCCACTGTGTTACTGCTGTGTACAATCAGTCCCACATCCCACTGCGTTACTGCTGTGTACAATCAGTCCCACACCCCACTGTGTTACTGCTGTGTACAATCAGTCCCACTCCCCACTGTGTTACTGCTGTGTACAAAAAGTCCCACACCCCACTGTGTTACTGCTGTGTACAATCAGTCCCACATCCCACTGTGTTACTGCTGTGTACAATCAGTCCCACAGCCCACTGTGTTACTGCTGTGTACAATCAGTCCCACTCCCCACTGTGTTACTGCTGTGTACAATCAGTCCCTCTCCCAACTGTGTTACTGCTGTGTACAATCAGTCCCACACCCCATTGTGTTACTGCTGTGTACAATCAGTCCCACATCCCACTGTGTTACTGCTGTGTACAATCAGTCCCACAGCCCACTGTGTTACTGCTGTGTACAATCAGTCCCACTCCCCACTGTGTTACTGCTGTGTACAATCAGTCCCTCTGCCCACTGTGTTACTGCTGTGTACAATCAGTCCCACACCCCACTGTGTTACTGCTGTGTACAATCAGTCCCACTCCCCACTGTGTTACTGCTGTGTACAATCAGTCCCACACCCCACTGTGTTACTGCTGTGTACAATCAGTCCCACTCTCCACTGTGTTACTGCTGTGTACAATCAGTCTCACATCCCACTGTGTTACTGCTGTGTACAATCAGCCCCACTCCCCACTGTGTTACTGCTGTGTACAATCAGTCCCACTCCCCACTGTGTTACTGCTGTGTACAATCAGTCCCACTCCCCACTGTGTTACTGCTGTGTACAATCAGTCCCACAGCCCACGATGTTACTGCTGTGTACAATCAGTCCCACATCCCACTGTGTTACTGCTGTGTAAAATCAGTCCCACTCCCCACTGTGTTACTGCTGTGTACAATCAGTCCCAATCCCCACTGTGTTACTGCTGTGTACAAACAGTCCCACACCCCACTGTGTTACTGCTGTGTACAATCAGTCCCACATCCCACTGTGTTACTGCTGTGTACAATCAGTCCCACTCCCCACTGTGTTACTGCTGTGTACAAACAGTCCCACTCCCCACTGTGTTACTGCTGTGTACAATCAGTCCCACTCCCCACTGTGTTACTGCTGTGTACAATCAGTCCCACTCCCCACTGTGTTACTGCCTTGTACAATCAGTCCCACTCCCCACTGTGTTACTGCTGTGTACAATCAGTCCCTCTCCCCACTGTGTTACTGATGTGTACAATCAGTCCCACTCCCCACTGTGTTAGTGCTGTGTACAATCAGTCCCACACGCCACGGTGTTACTGCTGTGTACAATCAGTCCCACACCCCACTGTTTTACTGCTGTGTACAATCAGTCCCACACTCCACGATGTTACTGCTGTGTACAATCAGTCCCACAGCCCACTGTGTTACTGCTGTGTACAATCAGGCCCACACTCCACGATGTTACTGCTGTGTACAATCAGTCCCACACCCCACTGTGTTACTGCTGTGTACAATCAGCCCCACTCCCCACTGTGTTACTGTTGTGTACAATCAGTCCCACTCCCCACTGTGTTACTGCTGTGTACAATCAGTCCCACTCCCCACTGTGTTACTGCTGTGTACAATCAGTCCCACACTCCACGATGTTACTGCTGTGTACAATCAGTCCCACATCCCACTGTGTTACTGCTGTGTACAATCAGTCCCACATCCCACTGTGTTACTGCTGTGTACAATCAGCCCCACTTTCCACTGTGTTACTGCTGTGTACAATCAGTCCCACACCCCACTGTGTTACTGCTGTGTACAATCAGTCCCACTCCCCATTGTGTTACTGCTGTGTACAATCAGTCCCACTCCCCACTGTGTTACTGCTGTGTACAATCAGTCCCACTCCCCACTGTGTTACTGCTGTGTACAATCAGTCCCACACCCCACTGTGTTACTGCTGTGTACAATCAGCCCAACAACCCACTGTTTTACTGCTGTGTACAATCAGTCCCACTCCCCACTGTGTTACTGCTGTGTACAATCAGTCCCTCTCCCCACTGTGTTACTGCTGTGTACAATCAGTCCCACACCCCACTGTGTTACTGCTGTGTACAATCAGCCCAACACCCCACTGTGTTACTGCTGTGTACAATCAGCCCCACTCCCCACTGTGTTACTGCTGTGTACAATCAGTCCCACTCCCCACTGTGTTACTGCTGTGTACAATCAGTCCCACACCCCACTGTGTTACTGCTGTGTACAATCAGTCCCACTCCCCACTGTGTTACTGCTGTGTACAATCAGCCCCACTCCCCACTGTGTTACTGCTGTGTACAATCAGTCCCACTCCCCACTGTGTTACTGCTGTGTACAATCAGTCCCACACCCCACTGTGTTACTGCTGTGTACAATCAGTCCCACTCCCCACTGTGTTACTGCTGTGTACAATCAGTCCCACATTCCACTGTGTTACTGCTGTGTACAATCAGTCCCACACCCAACTGTGTTACTGCTGTGTACAATCAGTCCCACACCCCACTGTGTTACTGCTGTGTACAATCAGTCCCACTCCCCACTGTGTTACTGCTGTGTACAATCAGTCCCACATTCCACTGTGTTACTGCTGTGTACAAACAGTCCCACTCCCCACTGTGTTACTGCTGTGTACAATCAGTCCCTCTCCCCACTGTGTTACTGCTGTGTACAATCAGTCCCACACCCCACTGTGTTACTGCTGTGTACAATCAGTCCCACTTCCTACTGTGTTACTGCTGTGTACAATCAGTCCCACTCCCCACTGTGTTACTGCTGTGTACAATCAGTCCCACTCCCCACTGTGTTACTGCTGTGTACAATCAGTCCCACACCCCACTGTGTTACTGCTGTGTACAATGAGCCCCACTCCCCACTGTGTTACTGCTGTGTACAATCAGTCCCACTCCCCACTGTGTTACTGCTGTGTACAATTAGTCCCTCATCACACTATGTTACTGCTGTGTACAATCAGTCCCACTCCCCACTGTGTTACTGCTGTGTACAATCAGTCCCTCTCCCCACTGTGTTACTGCTGTGTACAATCAGTCCCTCTCCCTACTGTGTTACTGCTGTGTACAATCAGTCCCACTCCCCACTTGTTACTGCTGTGTACAATCAGTCCCAGTCCCCACTGTGTTACTGCTGTGTACAATCAGTCCCACACCCCACTGTGTTACTGCTGTGTACAATCAGTCCCACTCCCCACTGTGTTACTGCTGTGTAGAATCAGTCCCACACCCCACTGTGTTACTGCTGTGTACAATCAGTCCCACTCCCCACTGTGTTACTGCTGTGTACAATCAGTCCCACATTCCACTGTGTACTGCAGTGTACAATCAGTCCCACATCCCACGGTGTTACTGCTGTGTACAATCAGTCCCAGTCCCCACTGTGTTACTGCTGTGTACAATCAGTCCCACACCCCACTGTGTTACTGCTGTGTACAATCAGTCCCACTCCCCACTGTGTTACTGCTGTGTAGAATCAGTCCCACACCCCACTGTGTTACTGCTGTGTACAATCAGTCCCACACCCAACTGTGTCACTGCTGTGTACAATCAGTCCCACATCCCACTGTGTGACTGCTGTGTACAAACAGTCCCACTCCCTACTGTGTTACTGCTGTGTACAATCAGTCCCACATCCCACTGTGTTACTGCTGTGTACAATCAGTCCCACACCCCACTGTGTTACTGCTGTGTACAATCAGTCCCACTCCCTACTGTGTTACTGCTGTGTACAATCAGTCCCACATCCCACTGTGTTACTGCTGTGTACAATCAGTCCCACTCCCCACTGTGTTACTGCTGTGTACAATTAGTCCCACATCCCACTGTGTTACTGCTGTGTACAATCAGTCCCACTCCCCACTGTGTTACTGCTGTGTACAATCAGTCCCTCTCCCCACTGTGTTACTGCTGTGTACAATCAGTCCCACTCCCCACTGTGTTACTGCTGTGTACAATCAGTCCCACTCCCCACTGTGTTACTGCTGTGTACAATCAGTCCCTCTCCCCACTGTGTTACTGCTGTGTACAATCAGTCCCACTCCCCACTGTGTTACTGCTGTGTACAATCAGTCCCTCTCCCCACTGTGTTACTGCTGTGTACAATCAGTACCACACGCCTCGGTGTTACTGCTGTGTACAATCAGTCCCACACGCCACGGTGTTACTACTGTGTACAATCAGTCCCACAGCCCACTGTTTTACTGCTGTGTACAATCAATCCCACAACCCTCTGTGTTACTGCTGTGTACAATCAGTCCCACTCCCCACTGTGTTACTGCTGTGTACAATCAGTCCCACACCCCACTGTGTTACTGCTGTGTACAATCAGTCCCACTCTCCACTGTGTTACTGCTGTGTACAATCAGTCCCACACCCCACTGTGTTACTGCTGTGTACAATCAGTCCCACTCCCCACTGTGTTACTGCTGTGTACAATCAGTCCCACATCCCACTGTGTTACTGCTGTGTACAATCAGTCCCACTCCCTACTGTGTTACTGCTGTGTACAATCAGTCCCACACCCCACTGTGTTACTGCTGTGTACAATCAGTCCCACATCCCACTGTGTTACTGCTGTGTACAATCAGTCCCACTCCCCACTGTGTTACTGCTGTGTACAATCAGTCCCACTCCCCATTGTGTTACTGCTGTGTACAATCAGTCCCACTCCCCACTGTGTTACTGCTGTGTACAATCAGTCCCACTCCCCACTGTGTTACTGCTGTGTACAATCAGTCCCACTCCCCATTGTGTTACTGCTGTGTACAATCAGTCCCACTCCCCACTGTGTTACTGCTGTTTACAATCAGTCCCACTCCCCACTGTGTTACTGCTGTGTACCATCAGTCCCACTCCCCACTGTGTTACAGCTGTGTACAATCAATCCCACATCCCACTGTGTTACTGCTGTGTACAATCAGTTCACTCCCCACTGTGTTACTGCTGTGTACAATCAGTCCCACACCCCACTGTGTTACTGCTGTGTACAATCAGTCCCACACCCCACTGTGTTACTGCTGTGTACAATCAGTCCCACTCCCCACTGTGTTACTGCTGTGTACAATCAGTCCCACTCCCCACTGTGTTACTGCTGTGTAGAATCAGTCCCACACCCCACTGTATTACTGCTGTGTACAATCAGTCCCTCTCCCCACTGTGTTACTGCTGTGTACAATCAGTCCCACACCCCACTGTGTTACTGCTGTGTAGAATCAGTCCCACTCCCCACTGTGTTACTGCTGTGTACAATCAGTCCCACTCCCCACTGTGTTACTGCTGTGTACAATCAGTCCCACATCCCACTGTGTTACTGCTGTGTACAATCAGTCCCACAATCCACTGTGTTACTGCTGTGTACAATCAGTCCCACTCCCCACTGTGTTACTGCTGTGTACAATCAGTCCCTCTGCCCACTGTGTTACTGCTGTGTACAATCAGTCCCACTCCCCACTGTGTTACTGCTGTGTACAATCAGTCCCACTCCCCACTGTGTTACTGCTGTGTACAATCAGTCCCACACCCCACTGTGTTACTGCTGTGTACAATCAGTCCCACTCCCCAGTGTGTTACTGCTGTGTACAATCAGTCCCACATCCCACTGTGTTACTGCTGTGTACAATCAGTCCCACTCGCGACTGTGTCACTGCTGTGTACAATCAGTCCCACAGCCCACTGTGTTACTGCTGTGTACAATCAGTCCCACTCCCCACTGTGTTACTGCTGTGTACAATCAGTCCCACACCCCACTGTGTTACTGCTGTCTACAATCAGTCCCACAGCCTACTGTGTTACTGCTGTGTACAATCAGTCCCACTCCCCACTGTGTTACTGCTGTGTACAATCAGTCCCACTCCCCACTGTGTTACTGCTGTGTACAATCAGTCCCACACCCCACTGTGTTACTGCTGTGTACAATCAGTCCCACATCCCACTGTGTTACTGCTGTGTACAATCAGTCCCACACCCCACTGTGTTACTGCTGTGTAGAATCAGTCCCACTCCCCACTGTGTTACTGCTGTGTACAATCAGTCCCACACCCCACTGTGTTACTGCTGTGTACAATCAGTCCCACACCCCACTGTGTTACTGCTGTGTACAATCAGTCCCACATCCCACTGTGTTACTGCTGTGTACAATCAGTCCCACACCCCACTGTGTTACTGCTGTGTACAATCAATCCCTCTCCCTACTGTGTTACTGCTGTGTACAATCAGCCCAACACCCCACTGTGTTACTGCTGTGTACAATCAGTCCCACTCCCCACTGTGTTATTGCTGTGTACAATCAGTCCCACTCCCCACTGTGTTACTGCTGTGTACAATCAGTCCCACAGCCCACTGTGTTATTGCTGTGTACAATCAGTCCCTCTCCCCACTGTGTTACTGCTGTGTACAATCAGTCCCACTCCCCACTGTGTTACTGCTGTGTACAATCAGTCCCACTCCCCACTGTGTTACTGCTGTGTACAATCAGTCCCACTCCCCACTGTGTTACTGCTGTGTACAATCAGTCCCACACCCCACTGTGTTACTGCTGTGTACAATCAGTCCCACACCCCACTGTGTTACTGCTGTGTACAATCAGTCCCACACCCCACTGTGTTACTGCTGTGTATAATCAGTCCCACTCCCCACTGTGTTACTGCTGTGTACAATTAGTCAAACACCCCACTGTGTTACTGCTGTGTACAATCAGTCCCACACCCCACTGTGTTACTGCTGTGTACAATCAGTCCCACATCCCACTTTATTACTGCTGTGTACAATCAGTCCCACACCCCACTGTGTTTCTGCTGTGTACAATCAGTCCCACAGCCCACTGTGTTACTTCTGTGTACAATCAGTCCCACTCCCCACTGTGTTACTGCTGTGTACAATCAGTCCCACTCCCCACTGTGTTACTGCTGTGTACAATCAGTCCCACTCCCCACTGTGTTACTGCTGTGTACAATCAGTCCCACTCTCCACTGTGTTACTGCTGTGTACAATCAGTCCCACACCCCACTGTGTTACTGCTGTGTACAATCAGTCCCACATCCCACTGTGTTACTGCTGTGTACAATCTGTCCCACTCCCCACTGTGTTACTGCTGTGTACAATCAGTCCCACACCCCACTGTGTTACTGCTGTGTACAATCAGTCCCACATCCCACTGTGTTACTGCTGTGTACAATCAGTCCCACATCCCACTGTGTTACTGCTGTGTACAATCAGTCCCACTCCCCACTGTGTTACTGCTGTACAATTAGTCAAACACCCCACTGTGTTACTGCTGTGTACAATCAGTCCCACTCCCCACTGTGTTACTGCTGTGTACAATCAGTCCCTCTCCCCATTGTGTTACTGCTGTGTACAATCAGTCCCTCTCCCCACTGTGTTACTGCTGTGTACAATCAGTCCCTCTCCCCACTGTGTTACTGCTGTGTACAATCAGTCCCACATTCCACTGTGTTACTGCTGTGTACAATCAGTCCCACTCTCCACGGTGTTACTGCTGTGTACAATCAGTCCCACACCCCACTGTGTTACTGCTGTGTACAATCAGTCCCACTCTCCACTGTGTTACTGCTGTGTACAATCAGTCCCACTCCCCACTGTGTTACTGCTGTGTACAATCAGTCCCACAGCCCATTGTGTTACTGCTGTGTACAATCAGTCCCACTCCCCACTGTGTTACTGCTGTGTACAATCAGTCCCACTCCCCACTGTGTTACTGCTGTGTACAATCAGTCCCACTCCCCACTGTGTTACTGCTGTGTACAATCAGTCCCTCTGCCCACAGTGTTAAGCTGTGTACAATCAGTCCCACTCCCCACTGTGTTACTGCTGTGTACAATCAGTCCCACTCCCCACTGTGTTACTGTTGTGTACAATCAGTCCCACACCCCACTGTGTTACTGCTGTGTAGAATCAGTCCCTCTCCCCACTGTGTTACTGCTGTGCACAATCAGTCCCTCTCCCCACTGTGTTACTGCTGTGTACAATCAGTCCCACATCCCACTGTGTTACTGCTGTGTACAATCAGTCCCAGTCCCCACTGTGTTACTGCTGTGTCCAATCAGTCCCACACCCCACTGTGTTACTGCTGTGTACAATCAGTCCCACACCCCACTGTGTTACTGCTGTGTACAATCAGTCCCACATCCCACTGTGTTACTGCTGTGTACAATCAGTCCCACTCCCCACTGTGTTATTGCTGTGTAGAATCAGTCCCACTCCCCACTGTGTTACTGCTGTGTACAATCAGTCCCACTCCCCACTGTGTTACTGCTGTGCACAATCAGTCCCTCTCCCTACTGTGTTACTGCTGTGTACAATCAGTCCCACATCCCACTGTGTTACTGCTGTGTACAATCAGTCCCACTCCCCACTGTGTTACTGCTGTTTACAATCAGTCCCACTCCCCACTGTGTTACTGCTGTGTACAATCAGTCCCACACCCCACTGTGTTACTGCTGTGTACAATCAGTCCCACATCCCACTGTGTTACTGCTGTGCACAATCAGTCCCACACCCCACTGTGTTACTGCTGTGTACAATCAGTCCCTTTGCCCACTGTGTTACTGCTGTGTACAATCAGTCCCACATCCCACTGTGTTACTGCTGTGTACAATCAGTCCCACTCCCCACTGTGTTACTGCTGTGTACAATCAGTCCCTCTCACCACTGTGTTACTGCTGTGTACAATCAGTCCCACATCCCACTGTTACTGCTGTGTACAATCAGTCCCACACCCCACTGTGTTACTGCTGTGTACAATCAGTCCCACTCCCCACGGTGTTACTGCTGTGTACAATCAGTCCCACTCCCCACTGTGTTACTGCTGTGTACAATCAGTCCCTCTCCCCACTGTGTTACTGCTGTGTACAATCAGTCCCACTTCCCACTGTGTTACTGCTGTGTACAATCAGTCCCACTCTCCACGGTGTTACTGCTGTGTACAATCAGTCCCACTCTCCACTGTGTTACTGCTGTGTACAATCAGTCCCACTCCCCACGGTGTTACTGCTGTGTACAATCAGCCCAACACCCCACTGTGTTACTGCTGTGTACAATCAGTCCCACACCCCACTGTGTTACTGCTGTGTACAATCAGTCCCACACCCCACTGTGTTATTGCTGTGTACAATCAGTCCCACTCCCCACTGTGTTACTGCTGTGTACAATCAGTCCCACAGCCCACTGTGTTATTGCTGTGTACAATCAGTCCCTCTCCCCACTGTGTTACTGCTGTGTACAATCAGTCCCACTCCCCACTGTGTTACTGCTGTGTACAATCAGTCCCACTCCCCACTGTGTTACTGCTGTGTACAATCAGTCCCACTCCCCACTGTGTTACTGCTGTGCACAATCAGTCCCACACCCCACTGTGTTACTGCTGTGTACAATCAGTCCCACACCCCACTGTGTTACTGCTGTGTACAATCAGTCCCACTCCCCACTGTGTTACTGCTGTGTACAATCAGTCCCACACCCCACTGTGTTACTGCTGTGTATAATCAGTCCCACTCCCGACTGTGTTACTGCTGTGTACAATTAGTCAAACACCCCACTGTGTTACTGCTGTGTACAATCAGTCCCACACCCCACTGTGTTACTGCTGTGTACAATCAGTCCCACATCCCACTTTATTACTGCTGTGTACAATCAGTCCCACACCCCACTGTGTTTCTGCTGTGTACAATCAGTCCCACACCCCACTGTGTTACTGCTGTGTACAATCAGTCCCACTCCCCACTGTGTTACAGCTGTGTACAATCAGTCCCACTCCCCACTGTGTTACTGCTGTGTACAATCAGTCCCACTCCCCACTGTGTTACTGCTGTGTACAATCAGTCCCACTCTCCACTGTGTTACTGCTGTGTACAATCAGTCCCACAGCCCACTGTGTTACTGCTGTGTACAATCAGTCCCACATCCCACTGTGTTACTGCTGTGTACAATCTGTCCCACTCCCCACTGTGTTACTGCTTTGTACAATCAGTCCCACACCCCACTGTGTTACTGCTGTGTACAATCAGTCCCACATCCCACTGTGTTACTGCTGTGTACAATCAGTCCCACATCCCACTGTGTTACTGCTGTGTACAATCAGTCCCACTCCCCACTGTGTTACTGCTGTACAATTAGTCAAACACCCCACTGTGTTACTGCTGTGTACAATCAGTCCCACTCCCCACTGTGTTACTGCTGTGTACAATCAGTCCCTCTCCCCATTGTGTTACTGCTGTGTACAATCAGTCCCTCTCCCCACTGTGTTACTGCTGTGTACAATCAGTCCCTCTCCCCACTGTGTGACTGCTGTGTACAATCAGTCCCACATTCCACTGTGTTACTGCTGTGTACAATCAGTCCCACTCTCCACGGTGTTACTGCTGTGTACAATCAGTCCCACACCCCACTGTGTTACTGCTGTGTACAATCAGTCCCACTCTCCACTGTGTTACTGCTGTGTACAATCAGTCCCACTGCCCACTGTGTTACTGCTGTGTACAATCAGTCCCACAGCCCACTGTGTTACTGCTGTGTACAATCAGTCCCACTCCCCACTGTGTTACTGCTGTGTACAATCAGTCCCACTCCCCACTGTGTTACTGCTGTGTACAATCAGTCCCACTCCCCACTGTGTTACTGCTGTGTACAATCAGCCCCTCTGCCCACTGTGTTAAGCTGTGTACAATCATTCCCACTCCCCACTGTGTTACTGCTGTGTACAATCAGTCCCACTCCCCACTGTGTTACTGTTGTGTACAATCAGTCCCACACCCCACTGTGTTACTGCTGTGTAGAATCAGTCCCTCTCCCCACTGTGTTACTGCTGTGCACAATCAGTCCCTCTCCCCACTGTGTTACTGCTGTGTACAATCAGTCCCACATCCCACTGTGTTACTGCTGTGTACAATCAGTCCCAGTCCCCACTGTGTTACTGCTGTGTACAATCAGTCCCACACCCCACTGTGTTACTGCTGTGTACAATCAGTCCCACACCCCACTGTGTTACTGCTGTGTACAATCAGTCCCACATCCCACTGTGTTACTGCTGTGTACAATCAGTCCCACTCCCCACTGTGTTACTGCTGTGTAGAATCAGTCCCACTCCCCACTGTGTTACTGCTGTGTACAATCAGTCCCACTCCCCACTGTGTTACTGCTGTGCACAATCAGTCCCTCTCCCCACTGTGTTACTGCTGTGTACAATCAGTCCCACATCCCACTGTGTTACTGCTGTGTACAATCAGTCCCACTCCCCACTGTGTTACTGCTGTTTACAATCAGTCCCACTCCCCACTGTGTTACTGCTGTGTACAATCATTCCCACACCCCACTGTGTTACTGCTGTGTACAATCAGTCCCACATCCCACTGTGTTACTGCTGTGCACAATCAGTCCCACACCCCACTGTGTTACTGCTGTGTACAATCAGTCCCTTTGCCCACTGTGTTACTGCTGTGTACAATCAGTCCCACATCCCACTGTGTTACTGCTGTGTACAATCAGTCCCACTCCCCACTGTGTTACGGCTGTGTACAATCAGTCCCTCTCCCCACTGTGTTACTGCTGTGTACAATCAGTCCCACACCCCACTGTTACTGCTGTGTACAATCAGTCCCACACCCCACTGTGTTACTGCTGTGTACAATCAGTCCCACTCCCCACGGTGTTACTGCTGTGTACAATCAGTCCCACTCCCCACTGTGTTACTGCTGTGTACAATCAGTCCCTCTCCCCACTGTGTTACTGCTGTGTACAATCAGTCCCACTTCCCACTGTGTTACTGCTGTGTACAATCAGTCCCACTCTCCACGGTGTTACTGCTGTGTACAATCAGTCCCACTCTCCACTGTGTTACTGCTGTGTACAATCAGTCCCACACCCCACGGTGTTACTGCTATGTACAATCAGTCCCACATCCCCACTGTGTTACTGCTGTGTGCAATCAGTCCCACTCCCCACTGTGTTACTGCTGTGTACAATCAGTCCCACTCCCCACTGTGTTACTGCTGTGTACAATCAGTCCCTCTCCCCACTGTGTTACTGCTGTGTACAATCAGTCCCACTCCCCACTGTGTTACTGCTGTGTAGAATCAGTCCCACTCCCCACTGTGTTACTGCTGTGTACAATCAGTCCCACTCCCCACTGTGTTACTGCTGTGCACAATCAGTCCCTCTCCCCACTGTGTTACTGCTGTGTACAATCAGTCCCACATCCCACTGTGTTACTGCTGTGTACAATCAGTCCCACTCCCCACTGTGTTACTGCTGTGTACAATCAGTCCCACTCCCCACTGTGTTACTGCTGTGTACAATCAGTCCCACAACCCCACTGTGTTACTGCTGTGTACAATCAGTCCCACTCCCCACTGTGTTACTGCTGTGTAGAATCAGTCCCACTCCCCACTGTGTTACTGCTGTGTACAATCAGTCCCACTCCCCACTGTGTTACTGCTGTGTACAATCAGTCCCACATCCCACTGTGTTACTGCTGTGCACAATCAGTCCCACATCCCACTGTGTTACTGCTGTGTACAATCAGTCCCACTCCCCACTGTGTTACTGCTGTGTACAATCAGTCCCTCTCCCCACTGTGTTACTGCTGTGTACAATCAGTCCCACACCCCACTGTTACTGCTGTGTACAATCAGTCCCACACCCCACTGTGTTACTGCTGTGTACAATCAGTCCCACTCCCCACGGTGTTACTGCTGTGTACAATCAGTCCCACTCCCCACTGTGTTACTGCTGTGTACAATCAGTCCCTCTCCCCACTGTGTTACTGCTGTGTACAATCAGTCCCACTCCCCACTGTGTTACTGCTGTGTACAATCAGTCCCACTCTCCACGGTGTTACTGCTGTGTACAATCAGTCCCACTCTCCACTGTGTTACTGCTGTGTACAATCAGTCCCACACCCCACGGTGTTACTGCTGTGTACAATCAGTCCCACATCCCCACTGTGTTACTGCTGTGTACAATCAGTCCCACTCCCCACTGTGTTACTGCTGTGTACAATCAGTCCCACTCCCCACTGTGTTACTGCTGTGTACAATCAGTCCCTCTCCCCACTGTGTTACTGCTGTGTACAATCAGTCCCACTCCCCACTGTGTTACTGCTGTGTACAATCAGTCCCACACCCCACTGTGTTACTGCTGTGTACAATCAGTCCCACACCCCACTGTGTTACTGCTGTGTACAATCAGTCCCACATCCCACTGTGTTACTGCTGTGTACAATCAGTCCCACATCCCACTGTGTTACTGCTGTGTACAATCAGTCCCACACCCCACTGTGTTACTGCTGTGTACAATCAGTCTCACACCCCACTTTGTTACTGCTGTGTACAATCAGTCCCACTCTCCACGGTGTTACTGCTGTGTACAATCAGTCCCTCACCCCACTGTGTTACTACTGTGTACAATCAGTCCCACTCCCCACTGTGTTACTGCTGTGTACAATCAGTCCCACACCCCACTGTGTTACTGCTGTGTACAATCAGTCCCACTCCCCACTGTGTTACTGCTGTGTACAATCAGTCCCACACCCCACTGTGTTACTGCTGTGTACAATCAGTCCCACATCCCACTGTGTTACTGCTGTGTACAATCAGTCCCACTCCCCACTGTGTTACTGCTGTGTACAATCAGTCCCACAGCCCACTGTGTTACTGCTATGTACAATCAGTCCCACACCCCACTGTGTTACTGCTGTGTACAATCAGTCCCACTCCCCACTGTGTTACTGCTGTGTACAATCAGTCCCACTCCCCACTGTGTTACTGCCGTGTACAATCAGTCCCACTCTCCACGGTGTTACTGCTGTGTACAATCAGTCCCACTCCCCACTGTGTTACTGCTGTGTTCAATCAGTCCCACAGCCCACGGTGTTACTGCTGTGTACAATCAGTCCCACTCTCCACGGTGTTACTGCTGTGTACAATCAGTCCCACTCCCCACTGTGTTACTGCTGTGTACAATCAGTCCCACTCCCCACTGTGTTACTGGTGTGTACAATCAGTCCCACAGCCCACTGTGTTATTGCTGTGTACAATCAGTCCCACTCCCCACTGTGTTACTGCTGTGTACAATCAGTCCCACACCCCACTGTGTTACTGCTGTGTACAATCAGTCCCTCTCCCCACTGTGTTACTGCTGTGTACAATCAGTCCCTCTCCCCACTGTGTTACTGCTGTGTACAATCAGTCCCTCTCCCCACTGTGTTACTGCTGTGTACAATCAGTCCCACTCCCCACTGTGTTACTGCTGTGTACAATCAGTCCCTCTCCCCACTGTGTTACTGCTGTGTACAATCAGTCCCTCTCCCCACTGTGTTACTGCTGTGTACAATCAGTCCCTCTCCCCACTGTGTTACTGCTGTGTACAATCAGTCCCACAGCCCACGGTGTTACTGCTGTGTACAATCAGTCCCACTCTCCACGGTGTTACTGCTGTGTACAATCAGTCCCACTCCCCACTGTGTTACTGCTGTGTACAATCAGTCCCACTCCCCACTGTGTTACTGCTGTGTACAATCAGTCCCACAGCCCACTGTGTTATTGCTGTGTACAATCAGTCCCACTCCCCACTGTGTTACTGCTGTGTACAATCAGTCCCACACCCCACTGTGTTACTGCTGTGTACATTCAGTCCCACACCCCACTGTGTTACTGCTGTGTACAGTCAGTCCCACTCCCCACTGTGTTACTGCTGTGTACAATCAGTCCCTCTCCCCACTGTGTTACTGCTGTGTACAATCAGTCCCACTCCCCACTGTGTTACTGCTGTGTACAATCAGTCCCACTCTCCACGGTGTTACTGCTGTGTACAATCAGTCCCACTCCCCACTGTGTTACTGCTGTGTACAATCAGTCCCACAGCCCACAGTGTTACTGCTGTGTACACTCAGTCCCACTCTCCACGGTGTTACTGCTGTGTACAATCAGTCCCACTCCCCACTGTGTTACTGCTGTGTACAATCAGTCCCACTCCCCACTGTGTTACTGCTGTGTACAATCAGTCCCACAGCCCACTGTGTTATTGCTGTGTACAATCAGTCCCACTCCCCACTGTTTTACTGCTGTGTACAATCAGTCCCACACCCCACTGTGTTACTGCTGTGTACAATCAGTCCCTCTCCCCACTGTGTTACTGCTGTGTACAATCAGTCCCTCTCCCCACTGTGTTACTGCTGTGTACAATCAGTCCCTCTCCCCACTGTGTTACTGCTGTGTACAATCAGTCCCACTCCCCACTGTGTTACTGCTGTGTACAATCAGTCCCTCTCCCCACTGTGTTACTGCTGTGTACAATCAGTCCCTCTCCCCACTGTGTTACTGCTGTGTACAAACAGTCCCTCTCCCCACTGTGTTACTGCTGTGTACAATCAGTCCCACAGCCCACGGTGTTACTGCTGTGTACAATCAGTCCCACTCTCCACGGTGTTACTGCTGTGTACAATCAGTCCCACTCCCCACTGTGTTACTGCTGTGTACAATCAGTCCCACTCCCCACTGTGTTACTGCTGTGTACAATCAGTCCCACAGCCCACTGTGTTATTGCTGTGTACAATCAGTCCCACTCCCCACTGTGTTACTGCTGTGTACAATCAGTCCCACACCCCACTGTGTTACTGCTGTGTACATTCAGTCCCACACCCCACTGTGTTACTGCTGTGTACAATCAGTCCCACTCCCCACTTTGTTACTGCTGTGTACAATCAGTCCCTCTCCCCACTGTGTTACTGCTGTGTACAATCAGTCCCACTCCCCACTGTGTTACTGCTGTGTACAATCAGTCCCACTCCCCACTGTGTTACTGCTGTGTACCATCAGTCCCACACCCCACTGTGTTACTGCTGTGTACAATCAGTCCCACTCCCCACTGTGTTACTGCTGTATAGAATCAGTCCCACACCCCACTGTGTTACTGCTGTGTACAATCAGTCCCTCTCCCCACTGTGTTACTGCTGTGTACAATCAGTCCCACACCCCACTGTGTTACTGCTGTGTACAATCAGTCCCACTCCCCACTGTGTTACTGCTGTGTACAATCAGTCCCACTCCCCACTGTGTTACTGCTGTGTACAATCAGTCCCACTCCCCACTGTGTTACTGCTGTATAGAATCAGTCCCACACCCCACTGTGTTACTGCTGTGTACAATCAGTCCCACACCCCACTGTGTTACTGCTGTGTACAATCAGTCCCACTCCCCACTGTGTTACTGCTGTGTACAATCAGTCCCTCTCCCCACTGTTTTACTGCTGTGTACAATCAGTCCCACTCTCCACGGTGTTACTGCTGTGTACAATCAGTCCCACTCCCCACTGTGTTACTGCTGTGTACAATCAGTCCCACTCCCCACTGTGTTACTGCTGTGTACAATCAGTCCCACACCCCAGTGTGTTAATGCTGTGTACAATCAGTCCCACACCCCACTGTGTTACTGCTGTGTACAATCAGTCCGAATCCCCACTGTGTCACTGCTGTGTACAATCAGTCCCACTCCCCACTGTGTCACTGCTGTGTACAATCAGTCCCACTCCCCACTGTGTTACTGCTGTGTACAATCAGTCCCACTCCCCACTGTGTTACTGCTGTGTACAATCAGTCCCACACCCCAGTGTGTTAATGCTGTGTACAATCAGTCCCACACCCCACTGTGTTACTGCTGTGTACAATCAGTCCGAATCCCCACTGTGTCACTGCTGTGTACAATCAGTCCCACTCCCCACTGTGTTACTGCTGTGTACAATCAGTCCCACTCCCCACTGTGTTACTGCTGTGTACAATCAGTCCCACTCCCCACTGTGTTACTGCTGTGTACAATCATTCCCACTCCCCACTGTGTTACTGCTGTGTACAATCAGTCCCACTCCGCACTGTGTTACTGCTGTGTACAATCAGTCCCACACCCCAGTGTGTTAATGCTGTGTACAATCAGTCCCACACCCCACTGTGTTACTGCTGTGTACAATCAGTCCCTCTGCCCACTGTGTTACTGCTGTGTACAATCAGTCCCTCTCCCCACTGTGTTACTGCTGTGTACAATCAGTCCCACACCCCACTGTGTTACTGCTGTGTACAATCAGTCCGAATCCCCACTGTGTCACTGCTGTGTACAATCAGTCCCACACCCCACTGTGTTACTGCTGTGTACAATCAGTCCCACTCCCCACTGTGTTACTGCTGTGTACAGTCAGTCCCTCTCCCCACTGTGTTACTGCTGTGTACAATCAGTCCCACACCCCACTGTGTTACTGCTGTGTATAATCAGTCCCACTCTCCACAGTGTTACTGCTGTGTAGAATCAGTCCCTCTCCCCACTGTGTTACTGCTGTGTACAATCAGTCCCACTCCCCACTGTGTTACTGCTGTGTACAATCAGTCCCACTCCCCACTGTGTTACTGCTGTGTACAATCAGTCCCACTCCCCACTGTGTTACTGCTGTGTACAATCAGTCCCACTCCCCACTGTGTTACTGCTGTGTACAATCAGTCCCTCTCCCCACTGTGTTACTGCTGTGTACAATCAGTCCCACTCCCCACTGTGTTACTGCTGTGTACAATCAGTCCCACTCCCCACTGTGTTACTGCTGTGTACAATCAGTCCCACATCCCACTGTGTTACTGCTGTGTACAATCAGTCCCACATCCCACTGTGTTACTGCTGTGTACAATCAGTCCCACTCCCCACTGTGTTACTGCTGTACAATTAGTCAAACACCCCACTGTGTTACTGCTGTGTACAATCAGTCCCACTCCCCACTGTGTTACTGCTGTGTACAATCAGTCCCACTCCCCATTGTGTTACTGCTGTGTACAATCAGTCCCACTCCCCACTGTGTTACTGCTGTGTACAATCAGTCCCTCTCCCCACTGTGTTACTGCTGTGTATAATCAGTCCCTCTGCCCACTGTGTTACTGCTGTGTACAATCAGTCCCACACCCCACTGTGTTACTGCTGTGTACAATCAGTCCCACACCCCACTGTGTTACTGCTGTGTACAATCAGTCCCTCTCCCCACTGTGTTACTGCTGTGTACAATCAGTCCCACATTCCACTGTGTTACTGCTGTGTACAATCAGTCCCACTCTCCACGGTGTTACTGCTGTGTACAATCAGTCCCACAGCCCACGGTGTTACTGCTGTGTATAATCAGCCGCACACCCCATGGTATTACTGCTGTTTGCACTAATGTCCATGCTACCCACCATTCCCACCTCACTCACCGTTTTACTTGTATTGTACACCCGCCCCTAACCCGCCTGGCAATTTTTATTTAAGATGGGTGGGGAGGAGAGGGTGATGAGGCGCAAGGACAGGGAAGAACTTTGCTGCTGTGGAAGCAACATCGGGTGTGCAAAATGTGGTGGGACGGGGTGAGAAACATTAGCTGTTGGGAGATAGTGGTTGGAGGGTGAGGTTGGTGTAGGACTGGGAGTGTGTGTGGGGGAGCGCGTTTATTGCTGCGGGTGGGTGAGTGACAGGAGGATGGATATGGTAATTTCTGAGATAATGGAGGAGTGTGGGGGCGAATAAACAAACGTTTCACCAACTTCCGCCCAAATCAGGAGCACAGAGAGTCATCACGAAGGGAATTTATTGTGCACAGCGTCTTCATCCCCCCTAGTGAAGTTGTAGAAAATCTGATCGGTTTCTGATTTTCATTGTTGTTTTAAAATACTGTTTTTGCAGCAACTATTGAAAAAAATTCTCCAGATTATCAGGTGCAGCAACAGGGGAATCAATGATTCTGCTTTTTTAATTTGTTGTATTATTAGGATCAGTGATTGAAATGAGCTATGAGGCATGTTCTGTGTTTTCAATCATTGATCCTATGAGGCATGTTCTGTGTTTTCAATCATTGATCCTATGAGGCATGTTCTGTGTTTTCAATCATTGATCCTATGAGGCATGTTCTGTCTTCAATCATTGATCCTATGAGGCATGTTCTGTGTTTTCAATCATTGATCCTATGAGGCATTTTCTGTCTTCAATCATTGATCCTATGAGGCATGTTCCCTGTTTCCAATCATTGATCCTATGAGGCATGTTCCCTGTTTCCAATGATTGATCCTATGAGGCATGTTCCCTGTTTCCAATCATTGATCCTATGAGGCATGTTCTGTTTCCAATCATTGATCCTATGAGGCATGTTCTGTCTTCAATCATTGATCCTATGAGGCATGTTCCCTGTTTCCAATCATTGATCCTATGAGGCATGTTCCCTGTTTCCAATCATTGATCCTATGAGGCATGTTCCCTGTTTCCAATCATTGATCCTATGAGGCATGTTCTGTTTTCAATCATTGATCCTATGAGGCATGTTCCCTGTTTCCAATCATTGATCCTATGAGGCATGTTCCCTGTTTCCAATCATTGATCCTATGAGGCATGTTCCCTGTTTCCAATCATTGATCCTATGAGGCATGTTCTGTTTCCAATCATTGATCCTATGAGGCATGTTCCCTGTTTCCAATCATTGATCCTCTGTGGCATGTTCTGTCTTCAATCATTGATCCTATGAGGCATGTTCCCTGTTTCCAATCATTGATCCTATGAGGCATGTTCTGTCTTCAATCATTGATCCTATGAGGCATGTTCTGATTTCAATCATTGATCCTATGAGGCATGTTCTGTCTTCAATCTTTGATCCTATGAGGCATGTTCTGATTTCAATCATTGATCGTATGAGGCATGTTCTGTTTTCAATCATTGATCCTATGAGGCATGTTCCCTGTTTCCAATCATTGATCCTATGAGGCATGTTCTGTGTTTTCAATCATTGATCCTATGAGGCATGTTCTGTCTTCAATCATTGATCCTATGAGGCATGTTCTGATTTCAATCATTGATCCTATGAGGCATGTTCTGTTTTCAATCATTGATGCTATGAGGCATGTTCCCTGTTTCCAATCATTGATCCTATGAGGCATGTTCCCTGTTTCCAATCATTGATCCTATGAGGCATGTTCCCTGTTTCCAATCATTGATCCTATGAGGCATGTTCTGTTTTCAATCATTGATCTATTGAGGCATGTTCCCTGTTTCCAATCATTGATCCTATGAGGCATGTTCCCTGTTTCCAATCATTGATCCTATGAGGCATGTTCCCTGTTTCCAATCATTGATCCTATGAGGCATGTTCTGTCTTCAATCATTGATCCTATGAGGCATGTTATGTTTTCACTCATTGATCCTATGAGGCATGTTCTGTTTTCAATCATTGATCCTATGAGGCATGTTCTGTGTTTTCAATCATTGATGCTATGAGGCATGTTCTGTGTTTTCAATCATTGATCCTATGAGGCATGTTCTGTGTTTTCAATCATTGATCCTATGAGGCATGTTCTGTCTTCAATCATTGATCCTATGAGGCATGTTCTGTCTTCAATCATTGATCCTATGAGGCATGTTCCCTGTTTCCAATCATTGATCCTCTGAGGCATGTTCCCTGTTTCCAATCATTGATCCTATGAGGCATGTTCTGTGTTTTCAATCATTGATCCTATGAGGCATGTTCTGTGTTTTCAATCATTGATCCTATGAGGCATGTTCTGTCTTCAGTCATTGATCCTATGAGGCATGTTCTGTGTTTTCAATCATTGATCCTATGAGGCATGTTCTGTCTTCAATCATTGATCCTATGAGGCATGTTCTGTGTTTTCAATCATTGATCCTATGAGGCATGTTCTGTTTTCAGTCATTGATCCTATGAGGCATGTTCCCTGTTTCCAATCATTGATCCTATGAGGCATGTTCCCTGTTTCCAATCATTGATCCTATGAGGCATGTTCTGTTTTCAATCATTGATCCTATGAGGCATGTTCCCTGTTTCCAATCATTGATCCTATGAGGCATGTTCCCTGTTTCCAATCATTGATGCTATGAGGCATGTTCTGTCTTCAATCATTGATCCTATGAGGCATGTTCCCTGTTTCCAATCATTGATCCTATGAGGCATGTTCCCTGTTTCCAATCATTGATCCTATGGGGCATGTTCTGTTTTCAATCATTGATCCTATGAGGCATGTTCTGTCTTCAATCATTGATCCTATGAGGCATGTTCCCTGTTTCCAATCATTGATCCTATGATGCATGTTCCCTGTTTCCAATCATTGATCCTATGAGGCATGTTCTGTCTTCAATCATTGATCCTATGAGGCATGTTCTGATTTCAATCATTGATCCTATGAGGCATGTTCCCTGTTTCCAATCATTGATCCTATGAGGCATGTTCTGTTTTCAATCATTGATCCTATGAGGCATGTTCCCTGTTTCCAATCATTGATCCTATGAGGCATGTTCCCTGTTTCCAATCATTGATCCTATGAGGCATGTTCTGTCTTCAATCATTGATCCTATGAGGCATGTTCTGATTTCAATCATTGATCCTATGAGGCATGTTCTGTTTTCAATCATTGATCCTATGAGGCATGTATTGTGTTTTCAATCATTGATCCTATGAGGCATGTTCTGTGTTTTCAATCATTGATCCTATGAGGCATGTTCTGTCTTCAATCATTGATCCTATGAGGCATGTTCCCTGTTTCCAATCATTGATCCTATGAGGCATGTTCCCTGTTTCCAATCATTGATCCTATGAGGCATGTTCTGTTTTCAATCATTGATCCGATGAGGCATGTTCTGTTTTCAATCATTGATCCTATGAGGCATGTTCTGTGTTTTCAATCATTGATCCTATGAGGCATGTTCTGTGTTTTCAATCATTGATCCTATGAGGCATGTTCTGTTTTCAATCATTGATCCTATGAGGCATGTTCCCTGTTTCCAATCATTGATCCTATGAGGCATGTTCTGTGTTTTCATCATTGATCCTATGAGGCATGTTCTGTGTTTTCAATCATTGATCCTATGAGGCATGTTCTGTGTTTTCAATCATTGATCCTATGAGGCATGTTCTGTGTTTTCAATCATTGATGCTATGAGGCATGTTCTGTCTTCAATCATTGATCCTATGAGGCATGTTCCCTGTTTCCAATCATTGATCCTATGAGGCATGTTCTGTTTCCAATCATTGATCCTATGAGGCATGTTCCCTGTTTCCAATCATTGATCCTATGAGGCATGTTCTGTCTTCAATCATTGATCCTATGAGGCATGTTCCCTGTTTCCAATCATTGATCCTATGAGGCATGTTCCCTGTTTCCAATCATTGATCCTATGAGGCATGTTCCCTGTTTCCAATCATTGATCCTATGAGGCATGTTCTGTTTTCAATCATTGATCCTATGAGGCATGTTCCCTGTTTCCAATTATTGATCCTATGAGGCATGTTCCCTGTTTCCAATCATTGATCCTATGAGGCATGTTCTGTTTTCAATCATTGATCCTATGAGGCATGTTCCCTGTTTCCAATCATTGATCCTATGAGGCATGTTCCCTGTTTCCAATCATTGATGCTATGAGGCATGTTCTGTCTTCAATCATTGATCCTATGAGGCATGTTCCCTGTTTCCAATCATTGATCCTGTGAGGCATGTTCCCTGTTTCCAATCATTGATCCTATGGGGCATGTTCTGTTTTCAATCATTGATCCTATGAGGCATGTTCTGTCTTCAATCATTGATCCTATGAGGCATGTTCCCTTTTTCCAATCATTGATCCTATGATGCATGTTCCCTGTTTCCAATCATTGATCCTATGGGGCATGTTCTGTCTTCAATCATTGATCCTATGAGGCATGTTCTGATTTCAATCATTGATCCTATGAGGCATGTTCCCTGTTTCCAATCATTGATCCTATGAGGCATGTTCTGTTTTCAATCATTGATCCTATGAGGCATGTTCCCTGTTTCCAATCATTGATCCTATGAGGCATGTTCCCTGTTTCCAATCATTGATCCTATGAGGCATGTTCTGTCTTCAATCATTGATCCTATGAGGCATGTTCTGATTTCAATCATTGATCCTATGAGGCATGTTCTGTTTTCAATCATTGATCCTATGAGGCATGTTCTGTGTTTTCAATCATTGATCCTATGAGGCATGTTCTGTGTTTTCAATCATTGATCCTATGAGGCATGTTCTGTCTTCAATCATTGATCCTATGAGGCATGTTCCCTGTTTCCAATCATTGATCCTATGAGGCATGTTCCCTGTTTCCAATCATTGATCCTATGAGGCATGTTCTGTTTTCAATCATTGATCTGATGAGGCATGTTCTGTTTTCAATCATTGATCCTATGAGGCATGTTCTGTGTTTTCAATCATTGATCCTATGAGGCATGTTCTGTGTTTTCAATCATTGATCCTATGAGGCATGTTCTGTTTTCAATCATTGATCCTATGAGGCATGTTCCCTGTTTCCAATCATTGATCCTATGAGGCATGTTCTGTGTTTTCAATCATTGATCCTATGAGGCATGTTCCCTGTTTCCAATCATTGATCCTATGAGGCATGTTCTGTGTTTTCAATCATTAATCCTATGAGGCATGTTCCCTGTTTCCAATCATTGATCCTATGAGGCATGTTCTGTGTTTTCAATCATTGATCCTATGAGGCATGTTCTGTTTTCAATCATTGATCCTATGAGGCATGTTCTGTTTCCAATCATTGATCCTATGAGGCATGTTCTGTGTTTTCAATCATTGATGCTATGAGGCATGTTCTGTCTTCAATCATTGATCCTATGAGGCATGTTCCCTGTTTCCAATCATTGATCCTATGAGGCATGTTCCCTGTTTCCAATCATTGATCCTATGAGGCATGTTCTGTCTTCAATCATTGATCCTATGAGGCATGTTCCCTGTTTCCAATCTTTGATCCTATGAGGCATGTTCTGTTTCCAATCATTGATCCTATGAGGCATGTTCTGTTTTCAATCATTGATCCTATGAGGCATGTTCTGTGTTTTCAATCATTGATCCTATGAGGCATGTTCCCTGTTTCCAATCATTGATCCTATGAGGCACGTTCCCTGTTTCCAATCATTGATCCTATGAGGCATGTTCTGTTTTCAATCATTGATCCTATGAGGCATGTTCTGTCTTCAATCATTGATCCTATGAGGCATGTTCCCTGTTTCCAATCATTGATCCTATGAGGCATGTTCTGTTTTCAATCATTGATCCTATGAGGCATGTTCCCTGTTTCTAATCATTGATCCTATGAGGCATGTTCTGTTTTCAATCATTGATCCTATGAGGCATGTTCTGTTTCCAATCATTGATCCTATGAGGCATGTTCTGTCTTCAATCATTGATCCTATGAGGCATGTTTCCTGTTTCCAATCATTGATCCTATGAGGCATGTTCCCTGTTTCCAATCATTGATCCTATGAGGCATGTTCTGTCTTCAATCATTGATCCTATGAGGCATGTTCCCTGTTTCCAATCATTGATCCTTTGAGGCATGTTCTGTCTTCAATCATTGATCCTATGAGGCATGTTCTGATTTCAATCATTGATGCTATGAGGCATGGTCTGATTTCAATCATTGATCCTATGAGGCATGTTCTGTCTTCAATCATTGATCCTATGAGGCATGTTCCCTGTTTCCAATCATTGATCCTATGAGGCATGTTCTGATTTCAATCATTGATCCTATGAGGCATGTTCTGTCTTCAATCATTGATCCTATGAGGCATGTTCCCTGTTTCCAATCATTGATCCTATGAGGCATGTTCCCAGTTTCCAATCATTGATCCTATGAGGCATGTTCCCTGTTTCCAATCATTGATCCTATGAGGCATGTTCCCTGTTTCCAATCATTGATCCTATGAGGCATGTTCCCTGTTTCCAATCATTGATGCTATGAGGCATGTTCTGATTTCAATCATTGATCCTATGAGGCATGTTCTGATTTCAATCATTGATCCTATGAGGCATGTTCCCTGTTTCCAATCATTGATGCTATGAGGCATGTTCTGTCTTCAATCATTGATCCTATGAGGCATGTTCCCTGTTTCCAATCATTGATCCTATGAGGCATGTTCCCTGTTTCCAATCATTGATCCTATGAGGCATGTTCCCTGTTTCTAATCATTGATCCTATGAGGCATGTTCTGTTTTCAATCATTGATCCTATGAGGCATGTTCTGTTTTCAATCATTGATCCTATGAGGCATGTTGTGTTTCCAGTCATTGATCCTATGAGGCATGTTCTGTCTTCAATCATTGATCCTATGAGGCATGTTCTGTTTCTAATCATTGATCCTATGAGGCATGTTCCCTGTTTCCAATCATTGATCCTATGAGGCATGTTCCCTGTTTCCAATCATTGATCCTATGAGGCATGTTCTGATTTCAATCATTGATCCTATGAGGCATGTTCTGTCTTCAATCATTGATCCTATGAGGCATGTTCTGATTTCAGTCATTGATCCTATGAGGCATGTTCCCTGTTTCCAATCATTGATCCTATGAGGCATGTTCTGTCTTCAATCATTGATCCTATGAGGCATGTTCCCTGTTTCCAATCATTGATCCTATGAGGCATGTTCTGTTTTCAATCATTGATCCTATGAGGCATGTTCCCTGTTTCCAATCATTGATCCTATGAGGCATGTTCTGTTTTCAATCATTGATCCTATGAGGCATGTTCCCTGTTTCCAATCATTGATCCTATGAGGCATGTTCTGTCTTCAATCATTGATCCTATGAGGCATGTTCTGATTTCAATCATTGATGCTATGAGGCATGTTCCCTGTTTCCAATCATTGATCCTATGAGGCATGTTCTGTCTTCAATCATTGATCCTATGAGGCATGTTCCCTGTTTCCAATCATTGATCCTATGAGGCATGTTCTGTGTTTTTTTATTTCTGTTGATGCATTTTGTGGGACAAGAATAAATCAGGTTAAATTTTTCAAAGCGCCTCCTTCTGCAGGTTTTGGAATATGCTCCGTCTCTGTTTTTTTTTTGACACTAATGCTCTTGAGATTAGTTGAATCTTCAAGGGTTATTTTTGCTGAATTGTAACTTCCATGCTCGCTCACTGCAGACAGGACCGGTATGGCGTAAGAAACTCAAAGATTCCCAACACCTTTATCAGCTTCTGCTGAAGAGTCATACGGACTCGAAACTTTGACTGTCTTCCCCTCTATAGATGCTGTCAGACCTGCTGGAGTTTTTCCAGCAATTGTGTTTTTGTTACGGATTTCCAGCATCTGCAGTGTTTTGCTTTTACTTTTATCAGAGGCTCCTTAATTTGCATCCGGGGTCCGGGTTTCCTGACCAATCAGCACAGTGGGGCCTGATGATGACCCACACCAGTAAGTGGGCTGACAGACTGGAAAGGCAGTTCGCTATAGGGTCAGAGTGCGTTTCAGTGTTCAGGCTACTGTTGGTGTTTGGGTCAGGGTTACTGTTAGGGGTTTGGTTTGCTGTTTAGGGTTAGTGTTAGCTTATTGGTTACCGTGACATCTAGGGTTAGGGTCACAGTTCGATTTGGTGGGAAGAGGGCGAGTTAGCTCTCACAAAACCCTTCATTTTCACGGAGTTAAAACTGGGTCCAGTCAGTTTCAACTCCAATATTTAAGGAACCGCTGAAGGAGGTCAGATTTGAAGTGCTCTGACAAAGCCAAAAACGGCACTGATCTAAATGCAGGAGTTCACCATGGCTCCCTGGACAACACCTTCCAAACCCACGGCCGCTACCATCTAGAAGGACAAGGGCAGCAGACACATGGGAACACCACCACCTGGAAGTTCCCCTCCATGTCGCTCACCATCCTGACTTGGAAATATATCGGCCGTTCCTTCACTGTCGCTGGGTCAAAATCCTGCAACTCCTTCCCTAACAGCACGGTGGGTGTACCGACACCACATGGACTGCAGCGGCTCAAGAAGGCAGCTCACCCCCACCTTCTCAAGGGGCAATTAGAGATGGGCAATAAATACTGGCCCAGCCAGTGAAGCCCACATCCCGTAAACAAAAGAAAATATCCACTTGGCAAGGGGCCACCATGTTTGTCCGATGCATCCTAGTCCCTCGAGTACAGGAGTTAGATTTAGATTTGGATTTACTGTTAGAATCTGGGCTACAGTAACACTTAGGGCCACAGTAAGGCTTGAGGTTAAGATTAGTTTAAATGCTACAGTGACATTTAGGATTGGGGTGAGGATCAGGGTTAAGTTTAGGGTGAGGGCTGTTTTATGGATTGCATGGTCACTTAGAGTGCGTGTTACAGAAAGATTGAGGATAAGGGTACAAGTTCATGTTTGGGTATGTACTATATATTATAATTTTATTGATACACTGGCTTAGGGGCAGGGTTATTGAACAGTCACAGTTAGGGGTAAGGCTCAAAGTTAGCTTTGAGTTACAGTCAAGTTCATGTTTAGTGTTAGGATTCAGATTGTGAAAATACAGTTAAGTTTAGGGTTGTTTTTAGGGTTACAGTTTGAATTAGGAATAGGTATTTATAGACTACATGGTAACTAAACATCCCAAGATGATTCACAGGCACTTCATCATCAGAATTATAAGATAGTTTTCATGACAGTGCGTCCAAAAGCACTGGATCACTAGTGTGGTCACCATGGCTTAAGAAAGTGGGCAAGTAAATTCAGAAAGAGAGACGAGTATAGAATGAGATTGTCATGTACATGGAGAAGCACACGAATTGTAGACGAGCAGATGGGGTGTTTTATTCACATTTACGGCAGTGTACTGTTCATGAAGAGGATTTGACACTGAAGCACACAACTTGTGTGTGTGTATATATATATATATATATATAGAACATTGAAATAATAAAGTTTCTCAGGCCACTTTATATGAGCAATACAGAGCCAAAATTGACAATGAACCATATATTTGGAGCCGAGAGGAAAACCATGGTTAAAGAGGTTTACTTCAAAGAGCGTCGATTTTAAAGTAATTGCTCAGGTGAGGGTCTAGACAGTAAAAGACACAGCCACGAATGGGGGAGTGATACAAGTCGTGGGGGGAGGGGGAGGGGCAGGCCCAGAGGGAACAAAAACGCTGGAAAATGCTGGAAAAACTCAGCAGGTCTAGCAGCATCTGTGCAGAGAGAAACAGAGTTAACGTTTCGAGTCCATATGACCCTTCCTCAGAGCTAAAGAGAAGTAGGTAAATGATACTGTTTAAGGGAGGTTGGAGCAGTTGGAGCTGGATAGAATGCCAGCTATAGGTGGGGGCAAAGGAGAGATTGACAAAGATGTTTTGAACAAAAGGACAAAGGGAGTGTTATTGGCAGTGGTAAGGGAATTAAAAATAAATGTGCTGATAGAGGCATAATGGTAAATAAGCAGAACGTGATACAGAAACAAAAAATGCTGGAAAAACTCAGCAGCTCAGACAGCATCTGTGCAGAGAGAAACAGAGTTAAAGTTTCGAGTCCATATGACCCTTCCTCAGAATAGGAGGCATTGGCTCTGAAGAGGTGTCATACGGACTGGAAAAGTTAACTCTGGTCTTTTTCTCCACAGATGCTGTTAGACATGTTGAGAATTTTTCAGCATTTTCTGTTTTTGTTTCAGTTTTCCAGCATCTGCAGTATTTTGCTTTTATATTAAGTAGAGTGTCATAATAACAGAACAGAGGTGAGCACCGTATGAAAGAACATATGGAACTAGTAACAGATGGCCCTTTTGTGTGTGGGGTGGGATTGCAGGAAAGACTTGGACTGTAGAATTGCAGATGCCTTAGACTCCAATATGGACTGCAGGAGGTTAGAAGAAGGTTAGGGATCCGTTATAAGGCTGGAGCAGGGAGCGCCGAGGTCATGGAAGTGTTTGAAAGCATTGGTTAACATTTATAAACCTATGCTGTGCTTAATTGTTTCAGGTTCTGGAACACAAGGAGGATGGGAGAATGGGACTTGGTGCAGGTCAGGAGACAGGCAGAAGAGTTTCTCAATGACCTCAAATGTAGGTGGGGTAGAATGTGGGCAGCCGGGCAGGGGTATGTTGGAATAGTGAAGTCTGGGGCGAACAAACACATGGAGAAAGGTTTCAGCGGCAGTGCAGGTATTGTAAGCACAAAGTCAGGTGAAGTTACTGAGACGGAAATGGGCCGGGCTGAGCGATGGTGTGGATATGTGGCCAGATATTCATCTCGGGGTCAGTTAGAGCACGTAGCCTGCAAACAGCCTGGCTCAGCCTTGGACGGAGGCCACCCACAGACACCAGGGAGAGTGATGGAGCTGGTGACTGCAGAAAGGAGGCAGGGGCTGAGAACTGTGCTTTATGCCTGGCCAGTACCTTGTTGTTCCCTACTGGAAGTCAGGAAAGCTGTAATAAAGCTTAAAGAGATTGGAGGGGTAGAGAGACGTGCTGGGTGAAGTCAACCTGCTTTTGAAAACTGAATTTCTTGTTAGGGCGATGCTGCCGAGGGAAAGCGTGTAGATTGGGGGCAATGGGTGTGGGTGGGGGGGGGGGGGGGTGTTGGGGGTTGGAGGGGGAGGCGGGGATGGATGTGGGGAATGGGGGAGAAGCATTTCATGGCGATTCTTTTGCCAGTGTTAGCTGGATGGGGATGGAACCGGGGGAGGTGCAGTGAATATTCAGTGGTAAGGCATCGGAGGTGTGTGTGTAGACAGCCGTGTGAGAGGATGCAGAGAATTGGAGAAGGGTCAGGGGGAACAGTTGGCCTTAGTCACAGTCACATAGGGACTTGATGAAGGTTTGATCAGCGACTGGAGGGAGAAACTTGAGAGGAATTTACAAATGGAGTTCGAGAATGGGTTTGGGGAGGTGACAAACGCTTTCAAGAATATTGGAGAGGAAAGCGAGATTGCAGATCCACCGGTAGTTTGGCAGGGCTGAAGAAGTTATTTTCTTTTCAAGGACTGGGTGATGAGGGCAGTTTTAAGGGAGAGAGCGACAGAACGTGAGCAGAGGGAGAGTCATGAACAATATTGACTAACATGGGGACCAGGGGAAGTCTCACCCCATCTACCTACACAGTCTGTTAGCCGAGGTATTGGGATGGTCCATTCCCTCGCCCTGGGTCGTGCCTCCCCGCCCAAGCTCCTCGCTTGTCCATACAGCAGCCTCTCAAATCCCACAACTGCCTCATTCAGGGTGAGAGAGAGAGGAACGGCCAAGGTGGGAGGTTGACACAGTGAAGGGCCTCCAAAAATGAAGGCAAAACAATGATCAAGAGACACAACATTTCTAGCATCTCTGTAAGGAAAATATTTTTTTTTTAGTTTCTTTTCTGAACAGATGTGAACAGTGGGAAATTGAACAAGTGGAAGTGGTGGTGAAACGTGGCTGTTAACTCCACCTCCTGTGCTCCTAGTGGCCTGTGACTCTTCTCTTGGCCCCACTGTTCATTGGTACGCCTGGCTCATCTGCCAAGTATATTCCTGGTCCTGCAGCTGTCTTTCACCACTGGCCCATCGTGCACCAGCTCTTCAGCATTCTGTTACTCCTCCACCCATTTCCCTTTGGTCTTCTGATAGAGACCCCTTGCCCCTTTTGCCGCTGGGTCTTAGGGCTGAAGCTACTCCTTTGTTAATCAGACAGTGCCTTGCACCAAGGAAAACCCATGACCCCTCTCCCCTTCCCCTGCCAGCACCGCTGAGGGTATTTTCAGACCCCAGTGATTGCTGTTCAGATTAGGAAAGCCTTTGTAGATATTGATAGACGGGAAACAGTGCGACTCCAGGCTGCTCTCAGTAACTTCGTTAATTAACAAATTGGGCAATTGATCGAATTGGATATTTCACCGCTCTTTTCAACTGCTCTCTGAACTTAGAATGAGCCACCGCATAAATAAATGTGTTTGTGCAGCAACTTAAATTTGCCAGCATATATCCAACTTGTCGAAAAACATATAAAGGGTCCTGATAGTGTTTGGGACGTGTTCCTGTAATTGTATAGTACAGGAATTCTAGAACATGTGTCAACCACAGGAGGATGAAGGTGCCGGATATGGTGAAGAGTAAAATCATAGACTTCCTCCTGCTCTCCATCTCTGGGTCACTGCGATTCTCTCCCTTACTCTGAGCCCTCAGTCCCTTCCGGACTCGACTGGTCACTAAAATGTGTCTGACGGTCAGAGCGTTGATCAGCAGAATTAAACCGAATGGGAGCAATGGGGTTAAAAAGGTGTCAAACCAATCAAATCCCACCCATCCGGGATCAGTATAACAGCTTGGTTTTATATGACAACCCCATGGTACATTGTCAATTATGCTTTCAGGTTGATATACAAAGTAGAAGGGGATATTTTTTAAAGAGAGCAGGATACCGGTTGTCGCTAGAACCACAGCCGCTGTTTTCCCGGTGCAATATTCTGTTTTCAGCTTCTGGCAACTAATGGCCACAAATCGATCGAAGGTGAAAGCAACAGTGAACCAGACAGAACAGTCTCTGGTTATACTAATCAGTCCAAGAATAAGGCTGCACACAGGGGTTATATTGAAGAAAGAACCAGGGAAATAATAATATTTGAGCCGATTTAATATGACATCAGCGATGATGATCATTAGATCCGCTGTTGCCATGGCCACCAGGTACCGATTGGTGCAAGTGGAGAGGCCGCACTTTCCCTGGGACAGGATCACAATGACTGCGAAATTAACTGTAAGAAAGAAAAGGGAAAAAAAGTATCAAACATTTGCCCTGTAATAGCTTGGAACAGGTAGGTCGAGACTTTAGCTCCAAAAATTGCTGGATTGGGGTCAGATTGTGGGGTAAAGAAGCTCAGCTGTCACCTCAGTCCACTTCCAATACGCCCATGGGACATGTTCGGGCAGTACAATGCTCCCAGCAGGCATGGTGGAATTGTAATGATGCTGGTAGTCTCTGATTTCAGTTGGTTGGCAGATTGTTACAGTATTTAATCATTCCAAAATTATTTTGGAACTATAATGTCACACAGAGGCGTACAGGTATGTCCAGAGTGCCACAGCGCTCAATGCTACACTAGAATCAGTGAATATGAGCAACAAGATATTATTCATGGAGAGATATGAAAAACACACTCGAGGTCTACTAAAATATTTGTATCTAAAAGTATGATTATATCTGGAAGCTCCACAATGTAACAAGGACAACTTCAGAAAGAAACTAAGCGCCTTTCAGGCACTGGTTGTGGTCTGGGGAGCAGTCTGGGTCTCCATGCTCACCCCTCAAAACCACTTCAAATCAGAATCCCACCATCAAAGATCCCTGCTATACAGCAAACAGCACCGTGAGCGGTGAATATCGTGTACAGTACGGGACGCAGCACCGGGAGCGGTGAATATCGTGTACAGTACGGGACGCAGCACCGTGAGCGGTCAACATCGTGTACAGTACGGGACGCAGCACCGTGAGCGGTCAACATCGTGTACAGTACGGGACGCAGCACCGTGAGCGGTCAACATCGTGTACAGTACGGGAGGCAGCACCGTGAGCGGTCAACATCGTGTACAGTACGGGAGGCAGCACCGTGAGCGGTCAACATCGTGTACAGTACGGGAGGCAGCACCGTGAGCGGTCAACATCGTGTACAGTACGGGAGGCAGCACCGTGAGCGGTCAACATCGTGTACAGTACGGGAGGCAGCACCGTGAGCGGTCAACATCGTGTACAGTACGGGAGGCAGCACCGTGAGCGGTCAACATCGTGTACAGTACGGGAGGCAGCACCGTGAGCGGTCAACATCGTGTACAGTACGGGAGGCAGCACCGTGAGCGGTCAACATCGTGTACAGTACGGGAGGCAGCACCGTGAGCGGTCAACATCGTGTACAGTACGGGAGGCAGCACCGTGAGCGGTCAACATCGTGTACAGTACGGGAGGCAGCACCGTGAGCGGTCAACATCGTGTACAGTACGGGAGGCAGCACCGTGAGCGGTCAACATCGTGTACAGTACGGGAGGCAGCACCGTGAGCGGTCAACATCGTGTACAGTACGGGAGGCAGCACCGTGAGCGGCCAACATCGTGTACAGTACGGGAGGCAGCACCGTGAGCGGCCAACATCGTGTACAGTACGGGAGGCAGCACCGTGAGCGGCCAACATCGTGTACAGTACGGGACGCAGCACCGTGAGCGGCCAACATCGTGTACAGTACGGGAGGCAGCACCGTGAGCGGCCAACATCGTGTACAGTACGGGAGGCAGCACCGTGAGCGGCCAACATCGTGTACAGTACGGGAGGCAGCACCGTGAGCGGCCAACATCGTGTACAGTACGGGAGGCAGCACCGTGAGCGGTCAACATCGTGTACAGTACGGGAGGCAGCACCGTGAGCGGTCAACATCGTGTACAGTACGGGAGGCAGCACCGTGAGCGGTCAACATCGTGTACAGTACAGGAGGCAGCAGCGTGAGCGGTCAACATCGTGTACAGTACGGGACGCAGCAGCGTGAGCGGTGAACATCGTGTACAGTACGGGACGCAGCAGCGTGAGCGGTGAACATCGTGTACAGTACGGGACGCAGCACCGGGAGCGGTGAACATCGTGTACAGTACGGGACGCAGCACCGGGAGCGGTGAACATCGTGTACACTACGGGACGCAGCACCGGGAGCGGTGAACATCGTGTACACTACGGGACGCAGCACCGGGAGCGGTGACCATCGTGTACACTAGGGGACGCAGCACCGGGAGCGGTGAACATCGTGTACACTACGGGACGCAGCACCGGGAGCGGTGAACATCGTGTACACTACGGGACGCAGCACCGGGAGCGGTGAACATCGTGTACACTACGGGACGCAGCACCGTGAGCGGTGAACATTGTGTACAGTACGGGACGCAGCACCGTGAGCATTGAATATCGTGTACAGTACGGGAGACAGCACCGTGAGCAGTGAACATCGTGTACAGTACGGGAGACAGCACCGTGAGCAGTGAACATCGTGTACAGTACAGGAGACAGCACCGTGAGCAGTGAACATCGTGTACAGTACGGGAGACAGCACCGTGAGCAGTGAATATCGTGTACAGTACGGGACACAGCACCGTGAGCAGTGAATATCGTGTACAGTACGGGACACAGCACCGTGAGCAGTGAATATCGTGTACAGTACGGGACACAGCACCGTGAGCAGTGAATATCGTGTACAGTACGGGACACAGCACCGTGAGCAGTGAATATCGTGTACAGTACGGGACACAGCACCGTGAGCAGTGAATATCGTGTACATTACAGGACACAGCACCGTGAGCAGTGAATATCGTGTACAGTACAGGACACAGCTTCATAAGCAGTGAATATCGTGTACAGTACAGGACACAGCACCGTGAGCAGTGAATATCGTGTACAGTACAGGACACAGCACCGTGAGCAGTGAATATCGTGTACAGTACAGGACACAGCACCGTGAGCAGTGAATATCGTGTACAGTACGGGACACAGCACCGTGAGCAGTGAATATCGTGTACAGTACAGGACACAGCTCCGTGAGCAGTGAATATCGTGTACAGTACGGGACACAGCACCGTGAGCAGTGAATATCGTGTACAGTACAGGACACAGCACCATGAGCAGTGAATATCGTGTACAGTACAGGACACAGCACCGTGAGCAGTGAATATCGTGTACAGTACAGGACACAGCTTCATAAGCAGTGAATATCGTGTACAGTACAGGACACAGCACCGTGAGCAGTGAATATCGTGTACAGTACAGGACACAGCACCGTGAGCAGTGAATATCGTGTACAGTACAGGACACAGCTTCATAAGCAGTGAATATCGTGTACAGTACAGGACACAGCACCGTGAGCAGTGAATATCGTGTACAGTACAGGAGACAGCACCGTGAGCAGTGAATATCGTGTACAGTACAGGACACAGCTTTATAAGCAGTGAATATCGTGTACAGTACAGGACACAGCACCGTGAGCAGTGAATATCGTGTACAGTACAGGACACAGCACCGTGAGCAGTGAATATCGTGTACAGTACAGGAGACAGCACCGTGAGCAGCGAATATCGTGTACAGTACAGGACACAGCACCGTGAGCAGTGAATATCGTGTACAGTACAGGAGACAGCACCGTGAGCAGTGAATATCGTGTACAGTACAGGACACAGCATCATGAACAGTGAATATCGTGTACAGTACAGGACACAGCACTGTGAGCAGTGAATATCGTGTACAGTACGGGACACAGCACCGTGAGCAGTGAATATCGTGTACAGTACAGGACACAGCACCGTGAGCAGTGAATATCGTGTACAGTACGGGACACAGCACCGTGAGCAGTGAATATCGTGTACAGTACAGGAGACAGCACCGTGAGCAGTGAATATCGTGTACAGTACAGGAGACAGCACCGTGAGCAGTGAATATCGTGTACACTACAGGTCACAGCTTCATAAGCAGTGAATATCGTGTACAGTACAGGACACAGCATCATGAACCGTGAATATTGTGTACAGTACAGGACACAGCTTCATGAGCAGTGAATATTGTGTACAGTACAGGACAGAGCACCGTGAGCAGTGAATATTGTGTACAGTACAGGAGACAGCTTCATGAGCAGTGAATGCTGTCTACGGTACAGTACATGTGGCTGATTACCACCCACAGACGGTGTTGCGACTTTCCTCGGTCACCAGATAGTGTTTCCCCTTCATCATCATTGATGCCCGGAGCTCCCCTGCCTCTTTTGACAACGTCCTTGGATTGGAGCCTTGGGCTCTGGTCACTTGTTACTCTGGCTACTTCCCTATTTAGGTCGAGGGGTACAAATAATTGAAAGAGTAGTCTAACAGGAAAATTCCTCTAGCATTTGTTATGATCCTTGGTCAGATCACAAGTTGTTAGTGAGTCCCAGTTTGGGACCAATAATGTTTTGTTTAACTTAGAGAAAGTTTCATATTCAACACACTTACTAAGGGAATAAAGTCACAAGATTCCATGGGTTTGGCACAAACAGAATAAACTTTACCATACGAGTTCAGGAAGATAAAACAATTTACAACATCTAACTTACACTCTAACATCCAGGATAAGTGTAGGGTATATTTGAATTAACTGGCAAACTGTAGTTGAACACACTATATTACATGAAAGGTAACAGAGGCGACCAGAACAGATTCCATGGATTTCTCAAAAACCTAGCCAGTTGCCAGAAACACTGTGAGTCACCAATCTCACTGATACTCTGTCTCTCTCACAAGGGCTTTCAATCTCCACCTTCAAAGATCTCTCCTTGGAATTCCCTCCAAATGTCGCTATAACTCGGGCAAATTGAGAGACAGCCCACCGAGCAGAGTTTCAATTTTGCCTTCCAAGATTACATGCCCCTGGATTTCCAAGTGTGCTCGAGCATCAGCCTAATAGCACAATTTCAGATCTTCTGCTGTGCCAAGCAGAACACCATCACTCCGAAGGGGCACTATTGTGCCTGCTCCCCACAGCCCTTTCTCTAACTCAGGGCCTGTCTCTCTGCTCCTTTCTTTTAACTGATCTGGGACCAGATTATGGCCCTTGTCTTTGTCCCTTACCTTCCTATTGGGATCTCTCCCACACTCCCCCCTCTCCCCCCCATCCCCCCACCCCCATGTCCCTCTCTCTCTTGGGGGTCACTTGTCTTCTGATTAAAACTGACTCACTAACTGACTCAAACTGACCGTTCACTGCCCCTTTGAACTGAGGTGGCGACCTGTAAAGCGCTCCAAGAGGGTCCCACCTTGTCACTGGACAGGAACAAATGTAAAAAGCAGTGGGACATCCTGTACTTTAAATGTTACCACCTCCACAGGCCACGAGCTCACAGTAGCATACAGAGACGCAGGATGAATGGATTGCATAGCAGGTTACAGGTTCACAAATGGTTCAAATTAGCAATGGAGGATAACAGGGCCTTGGAAGTGAGAATAGTGCACTGGGGCTCATTTCTAGAAGGAAGTTGAAAGAAGAGAGCTTGTACCAAATTATGCAGAACCTTGGTTATATCACACTTGGCATGTTGCGCACAATTCTGAGCTAAAGTGATATTGAGACACTGGAAAAGGTGCAAATATTATTCTACAAGAACGACGCAAGAACTGAGAGATTATATCCATCAGGAAAGATGTCCTTTTCAGTTATTTGTTCCCCTCTCCCTAAATGCGAAGGTAGACCGTGCCAAGAGACCAACAGGGTGCCCAAGCTCCAAGTGATGGATGCTGTCAAGAGAGAGACAGAGGCGCTCTCAACCTCAATCATGTCAGGTAGAAAACACCAGCTGACGACCAATGCAAATGGCTACACCAGCGGGCCGGAATTCGCCACAGTGACAACATGGGAGGTGTGAGATCTCTATCCCATCGATATAGGATAGTGACTAATAGATCCAATATGCGATTCGGGAGAACCTTCCTTACCCAGAGAGTGGTGGCATTGTGGAACTCGCTACCACAGGGAGTGGTTGAGTTGAAAAGCAGAGATACGTTCAAAGGGAAGCTGAATAGGCACATACAGGAGAAAGGAACAGGAGGTTATGGTAATAGATGGTCAGGAATGAGAATACAACTTTAAACAGCGGACTTAATCATTTGGCTGGAGTATGCAGTTTCTGTGCTGTACCTGTGAGGCAACTCTGTGTAACCCGAATATAATTCCTTACAGTCACTTGCTCTTTCATTATACAGCTGTTAAAGAAGCGGTTGCTGTCCTGAAGCAGGCCAGGATTTATTTTATTATTAACAGTTTGCTGACATTATTAGTTATTGCCTCTGGGCTGACCTCTGCCACATCAAAAGCTGAAGTCTCTATTCCTCAGCTACGCGCGTCTCTCCTTGCAGGGGCACGGTTCCGTGAATTAGAAAAAAAAATGAGACCGGTTGTTTGGGACTCACATTCTAAGAACGAATAAAAATGGGCAGTCACTGGGATCAGTTCTTCAATTCCAAAGTTAGTGACCCGCAGTCAAAACAATCGACAGTGACCGATTCCCCGCAGTAATACATGAGCACTGGGATCAAACACTGCACTCCGTTTAGTAACCAATACGCAGCAGGATTTTACACTAACTGCTACAGCCACTAATCCCTTCCACAGCGCTTCTCGTGCATTGAGACCTGTTTCAACATTACACACCATACTCCACTGGATGAAATAGCGTGATAATTCAATTAGCCTGAGTTACAAAGAGACGCTTATTTTCAGTTGAGGCGATAGAATAAGCAGGCAGCTCAGGGCATGTGAATGAAATGATATCACTGGTCGCCTGTCCTGATAACAGTGACACCCGGTCCAGAATGTAACCCTGTCAGTAACAGTTAAAATCAGAAACCAACTCGCACGGAGATTTACACAAAATAAACGGATTTTCACTTACCCAGGACGCCAACAAGGGCGAGTGTTGTGTAGTAAGTTTTTCTGATAAGGGAAAAGGTTTCCATTGTTTTCTCTCTGAAAGTGATGAGTCCCTCAGTGTTGCAGAATCGCTAGTAAATTCTGAATCAGCTCATTTCCAGATCCTTGAATATATTTATGGTGGGAATCCCCCATGGGGAGATTGATGTTGCAACGTCTTTCAACTTAGCCTTTTTTTAAAAAAAAATGAACAAACAGATAACGACGGATGATGTAATTGGTTCTGTCATTGTAATCAAGTTCTGTCGAAGGGTCATGAGGACTCGAAACGTCAACTCTTTTCTTCTCCGCCGATGCTGCCAGACCTGCTGAGTTTTTCCAGGTAATTCTGGTTTTGTGATGTAATTGGTTGTTCTGTCTGAATATGCTTGGTTTTTGATATTGAACTGGAAATCTCCAAAGACTGGAGCATTCTGATCACATTAGTGGCCGCATGAAAATGAAGAGCTATGTTCTGCCAGCAATGAGGTTGTACTCTCAAACATCCTGAATGCTGAGAGGATGTTTCCCTGTGTGGGACAGGCTTAGAACAAGGGGCACAATCTAAAAATAAAAGATATCCCATTTAACAGGGAGAGGAGGAGAATGGGGTTATTTTCTCTGTCAGAGTATCGTGAATCTTTGGAACTCTCTTCCCCCAATGAATAGTTTTGAGGCGGAGGGAGACAGATTATTGATTAACAAGGGAGTCAGAGGTCACAGGGGATAGGCAGGACGTGGGCCAAGAGGGCACAGTCAGGTCAGCCATGATCTTATTGAATGGCGGAGCAGGGTCGAGGGGCCGAACGGCCTACCCCTGCTCCTAATTCATACCCGTCGAATCGCATGGTGTTTTGGTGATTTCTCTGCACTTGGATGTGGGCTGCTTTCTTTAAGTGTGGACACTCAGCCAGTAACTTCCAAATGTTGGATAGTCCCTGGCAGGGCTGGTCCAGAGCACACTGGGATGTGGCTTCCCCCTTTAACTGTGGTCACCCAGTTAGAATCGCTCTCTCTCTCTCTCTCTCGCTGTGGGCTATTCTACTTTGCTCTTAGACATGTCTGTCCTCTATCTGTGGACATTCTGTAAATTGATTTGTGGCTATTCCTTAGAGAATGTAACTAATGGAGCCTATGTAACTAATTTAACTGCACAAACTGATATAGTTTCTCCAACTAATAAACCACTTCAAGCTAGTGCGACATTTGAACCCAACAGAGCATCTTAGATATACAGCAAACACTATGACTGCTGACATTGTGCCCATTGCCCAGATGTTCCAGTACATGTACATGGTGTCTCCCCGGCACTCTGAAAACTTTTCCAGGTACTTCCTGTTCAAAAAAAGCAGGGCAAATCCAACTCGGCCAATTACCACTCTATCAGTTTCCTCTTACACAACAATTACCCTGATCATTGATGTTCAGTTTGGGTTCCGCCAAGGCCACTCAGCTCCTGACCTCTACAGCCTTGGTTCCAGCATGGACAAAAGAGCTGAGCTCCCGAGATGAGGTGAGAGTGACTGCCCTTGACATCAAGGCAGAATTTGACCGATGTGGCTTCAAGGAGTCCCAGCAAAACTGGAGTCAATAGGAATCAGGGGGGGAAACCCTCCGCAGGTTGGAGGCATATCCAGCACAGAGGAAGATGGTTGTTGGAGGTCAGACATCTCAGTTCCAGGATATCAGTGCAGGAGTTCCTTGGGGTTGTGCTCTGGATCCAGTCTTCAGCTGCTTCATCAATAACCTTCCCTCCAATCATAAGGTCAGTAGTGAGGATGATCACTGATGATTGCTCGATGCTCCATACCATTCTCAACTCCTCAGGTAAATGATTCCCTTTAAATGATTTAAAACGAATCCCTAACTCATAGCAGCCCTACAATTTGAGCAGCTGTTGAAAACAATAAATGGCGGGATGTTTAGGGTCTTAAAGACAAAGAACAAATAAAACTGCGGGAAAGAGGGATTCCAGTTCCTTGGATCGGCTGGAGCTGAACATTTAGTAATATCTAATAGGTTGTTCGTCATGGAATGGGGAAAGTTGAGAGGAGGTTTGATAGAGACTCTTAAATCATGAGGCTTTTAAAAAGAGTAATTTGGAAGGAATTGATTCCATAGGATGTTCGATGAACAGGGGGCACAGGTTAAAGGAGATTGACAAACCAACCAGTAGTGACAGGTGAAGAAGCTTTTATTTTAACATCTTAACTAACTCAAGCTTTATTTGAATACATTCTACATAAATTTAAATGAGAATTTAACAAAGGCAATGCAACTTAGGTGTTTGTAAAACATTTACAAATCAAAAATGGCATCCCAGCCTTTGGGATACTCTGTTCGGAAGGTGATCAGTTTTGAGTTGGAAATTCATTCTGACCCTTTCATTGAAGTCCCGTTGTCAAAGGCATTCAAAGCTCAATTCACTCCATCTAGTTGTCTCTGGTGAACCAACATTGCAGTCCTTTTGAAGATTCAATATTAGAAAAGGAAACACTTGTAGATCATTGAAGATGTCTAAGTGGAGAGCCTGGCTTATTTCCATGATCTTCCCAAGACTGATGATCAGATGAAAATTGAAAGTTGCAAGAAGCCTTATTTTCCAGTCATGCAAAGTGCTTGGCTCAGCTCCGTGGTGGTCTCCGGTTCCTCAGCAGCACCACGTCTTGAAAACTTCCACCAGGAATCTTGGCTGCTGTAGCCGCTCCTTCCACACAGAAAGAAGGAGAAAGGTAATGGATTGAAAGGTGATGGGGAGAGGGTGGGGAATTGGGGTTGAGGCTAAAATGAGATAAGCCATGATTGTAATGAATGGCGGTGCAGGCTCGAGTGGCTGAATTGCCTACTCCTGCTCCTCGTTCTTACGTTTTTATGTTCTTATACTGCCACCCCTCCTCCTTTCCTTCCTTTCCTATCTCTTCTGAACACCCTGTACCCAGAATATTTAACACCCAGTCCTGTCCTTCCTTGAGCCAGGTCTCTGTTATCGCCACAGCATCATATTTCCACATGGCAATCTGCAACTGTAACTCCCCAATCTTATTTACTATACTCCATGCATTCACATACATGCCTAATGACCCTGATTTAGATGTTGTTGCCTTCTTCCTCACTGCAACTTCAGCTATTAACTTGCTATTCTTTATATTAGTGCTATTTGTCCCGTCCTGGTATTCCTCTCTAATATTTTTTTCTTGCTTCCTGCACCCCTGCTGAGTTCGTTTAAAACCCTCCCAACAGCACTAGCAAAATGCCCCGCATGTAACTCAGTCAGGTGTTATGGCACAGCTGATGGCAAATACTGAGTTGTTCAAATCCCTAAAACAATTGCCACAACTTGTTTTGCAGTTTGGATAAATTTCGAGCTGCACGCATTGACTTCGGCAGTAATAAGACCACCAAGTCTTATAGGTTTTTATAAAACTAAATTAAACATTTATTATTAAGATCAATGATTTTAAATACAAACATAGATCTTCAAATTACTACTATGATAACTTCTAACTCCCCTAGTTAATCTAACTCACAACTACACTCTCATTGAGGCAACATTAAGACACATAGATTTTAAATGACCCAGGCAAAGAAACACCATACCCTGAACAAGTCAAATTCAAAGTGAGTTCTCTTAATTTCAGTCCCTGGAGGCAGCAGTTTGGTATATACAGGCTGCAGGATTTTCACACTTGTTGGATCTTAAGCTGCCTTTCTTACAGTCTTCTCTCCTTTATACATATTATCCTCTTTGAAAGCAAATTCCCATTGTTTCACTATATCTTTTGAACTTTACCTGTCTACTAATAAAAAATTTCTCCTGGTCCCAATTCCACCGGTAATCTTTGGGAAAAATAAATAAACACTTTTCTTACTCCTTCGGCTAGCTAGGTATACATTATAGCCCCTCCTTTTAATTCCAGCCACTATAGTTTGTTTAAACTTCCCGTGTTTATCTAATTAATATTTCAGACCTAACTTCTCTTCTCACATCAAAACGCCCAGACAAGCTATCTCTCTCTCTCACACACACACACACACACACACACACACACACACACACACACAGACACATGCATTGACACATCCCACTCTTACTCTATTTTACAATAAATTCCAATGACATTATGGAAATTATTATATCTTCCTGACACAGGTGCAAGCTTGTACAGGTGCCACCTCCCACAGAGGCAGTCCCAGTGTCCCAGCAACCTAAAGCTCTCCCTCCTGCACCACCTTTCCAGCCACAAATTTGTATGCCTTATCCTCTTATTTCTGTATTTACTGCCACGAGGCACTGGGAGGAATCCGGAGATTAGTACACTTGAGGTCCTGCTTGCTGATTGTCTACCTAGCTCCGTAAATTCTGACTGTAGGACCACGCCCCCTTCCTACCTAACTCATTGGTACTATTGTGGACCATGACCACTGGCTAATCACCCTTCTCCAGAAGAATGTTCTGCAGCCGCTCTGTGACACCCTTGATCCTGGCAGGCAACATACCATCCTGGAGTCACCTCTACAGCCACAGAAATGCCTCTCTGTTCCCTTAACCAATGAATCCCTTATCACTATTGCTCTTCCTTTCTTCTTACCCCTCCTATACAGCCCCAGCTCTTGGTTCCACAAACCTGGCTCTGACTGCACTCCTCTGAAGAACCAGCGCCCTCACAAGCTTCCAAAATGGAAAATCAATTTGTAAGCGGTGCCCCAGGGACTCCTACACTACCTGCCTACTTCTCTTGGACAGCTTGGTGGTCACCCATGCCTTCTCTGTCTCCAGATTCCTCAGCTATGGTGCGACCACCTCTCTGAATGTGCTATCCATGTAGCTCTCAGCCTCACGGCTGCACCAGAGTGACTCCAGCCACCGCTCAAGCTCTGAAACTCAGAGGTCAAGTTTCTGCAGCTGGCAGCACTTTCTGCACATGCGATGTTAATCCAGGGTCTGGAAATTGACTTTGTCCTTGTCAGGAAGATATAATAATTGTCATAATGTTATTGCAATTAATTGTAGAGTAATAATGGGGTCTGTGTCTATGTCTATGCTTCTGAGTGTGTGTGTGTGTGTGTGTGTGTGTGTGTGTGTATGTATGTGACTTCATTGAATTAAAGGCAGCTGCTCTGAAGGCTTTGATGTGTTAGAAGATAAGCTAGGTTTGAAATGTTAAGTCGGCAAACATAGCTGTAAAGGGAACCTTTGCATTTTAAATAACACAGACTAGCCTGAATTCAAAAGAAGGGGTGAAAAGTTTCACCAAGCCAGGAGAAGTTTCTGATGAAGAGTCATTCAGACTTGGAAGGTTGAAGATGCTGTCAGACCTTTTGAGCTTTTCCAGATATTTTTGTTTTTGTTTCAGGGTTCCAGAATCTGCAGTATTTTACTTTTATCTTAATAAACAGTGTGTTTATTTTTCCCAAATATTACTGGTCAAATTGGTACTTCAATGGATTTTATTATTAGAGAGGTAAAAGTCCAAAGACATAGTGAAACGATTGGAATTTGCATTCAAAGGGGAAAATACGCATAAAGAGGTGAAGGCTGTGTGTAAAGGAAGGCAATCTGAGATCTAAATCAAGTGTGAAAAACCTCTAGCATCTCCACTTCAAGCTGTTGTCTACAAAGAACTGAAGTTAAGAAAACTCACTTTGAATTGGATCGCTCAGGGTATCATGTTTCTTTGCCTGGGTCTTTTAAAGTCTAGATGTCTTACTGTTGCCTCAATGAAAGTATAACTGGGAGTTAGATTAACTATGGGATTTAGAAGCTATCATAGTAGAAATTTGTAGATCTATGTGTGTACTTAAAATCATTTCTTCTATCAATAAAGGTTTAATTTAGTTTTGTATGAAACCTAAAAGACTCGGTGGTCTTATTACTGCTGAATTCAAGGCACGCATCTCAAAACTTACACAAATTGCAAAACCGTTGTGGCAGTTGTTCCAAGTGTCCCTTTAGGATTTGAGCAGCTCAGCATTTACCATTGGCTGTGCCATAACATGTTCCAGGCTGATAACGTCTCAGTCATTATAGGTTCAAAGGGGTTAAGGATCTGTTGCTTGGGAGGTCATTGGCTCCGTAGACTCTGACTCTGCTGGCAGGCCTGGCTTATCAAACACATAATGGCTGTCGTGTTTGAATTTGGCCTCTGCAGTCCCAGGTGGTCTGTTAGTAACACCTCGAAACATATCAGGCGTGACATTTCCGAGACAGTGAAGTTGCTACTTCCTAATTTTAAATACATATCCTCCTGGTCATTTTTATAAAAAGTGTTCGGTCCTGTTCCATCACTCAACATTTTCTGGTTTTACATCAGATTTCCAGCGCCGGAAGTATTTAGCATTTGTGTCACTTTTTATTGTTTCTGTTCTTTAAATCTCGAGTCACCTGAAGCCAGTGTCTTCATTCCTGTCACAAACTCCACTCTCTAATCACTAGCAACTCTCACCCCGCCAGACCCCTCTCTACTAGCTAATGTCTGACACTGCAGCAGAATGTTTTCAACCTCGATGGCTCCTTTGACCATGAGCTAAGGTCCAATCCCATATCTTCTCCCTCACCAATCCTGCCCCCTGAAACCTCCTTAATAATGTCCTCTGCCTCAGCTTATCTGCTGCATAAACCCTCATCCGTGCCTTTGTTAAATCTGGAATGGTCTATGCCAATGCTATCCTGGCCATTTCCACAGTCACAAACATCCAAAAAACATAGCTCATCTAACAATCTGCTCCCTGTCTCCTAACCTACACCAAATCACATTCACCCATCATTTCTGCGCTTACTGAACTGTGTTGTTCCCAGTCTAGCAGCGTTCCAATTTTAATATCATTCTTGTGTTTACATCCTCCCTTGGCTTCATTCCCCCAATTTCAACCAATCCATCATCCCTGCAAATCTTTGTCCAATTCAATTTTCAAATTATTGATGGGAGAAGTGGTTTCCCATTGTATTCCTACCTGGCTGTGATTTTCACCTGAACCACATCATTAGTGCAGGTCCTAAAGAAACCTCGATCCATAAAATGTTGCGAGTCACACTGTCAACCAATCTGGCATGGTCTGCTCAGAACTCCCTGTTGGACAGGTCACCAGCCTGGGGCCACCAGGTGTGGAGGATGGTGGTGACATAGTGGAATTGTCACTGGACTAGAGACCTACAGTAATGCTTTGGGGACCTGGGTTCGAGCCCCACCACAGCAGATGGTGAAAGTTTAGTTCCAGATTTTTTAGGCTTTGAATTCAATAATGATGACAATAAGGCTAATCGCGTTTATACCTGGTCTGGCCTACATGTGACTTTTAAATGCCCTCTGAAATGGCCTAGCAAGAGCAATTAGGGATAGGTAATAAATGCTGGCCTAGCCAGCGATGCCCCCATCTCATGAACAAATAAAGAAAAAAGGTCTGAATGTGAATAAGCAGTTCTGTTAGCATCGACAAACATCTTTAATTCTTGGTCTGTGTCTATTCACCAAATGCCTGTATTCGTCAATCTCAGTTGAAAGTGTATTCAACAGCACAAGTCAACCCCTTCCAGCATTACTTTAAAGGGATTGGCATTGAACTTGCAGATGAGCGACATTTCAATAGCAAAAGTAGGTCAAAGGTTACTGGAGGCGGTGTGGGTGTTTTTACTGCAGGTTTGTGTGGTGATCTGCTGCATACATTCAGGAAGACCCGAGGAGTTGGTGACACAGCTCTGGGTATGGGGATTGTAGTCACAGTGCATCTGGGTCTGCAACATGACCAACAAATGGAGCAGAGCCTGCAGATACTTCTGGGAAGTTTTGCAAAGATGGAAGAGGTAGTGGGAGGGTTGGGGCGGGGGGTGGATCTGGAGTACCTACCCCTGGTTTCCAAAGGGCAATTTCCATACCTATACCTTATCAACGAACCGAACATTATTGATTCACCAAGAGGTGTTCACAAAGCTGTGCCACCTTTTTCGGTGTGAACGTTAAAAATGATCTTATTTTTCAAATTCCTCCTTGGCCTTTCCTGTCCCTCTCTCCGTAATCTCCTCCAGGTCCTGGAACCTTCTGAGACATCTGCTCTCCTCTAACTCTGACCTCTTTAGCAATGGCAATTTGAATCAGTCCACCATTGGTTTCTCAGCTTTCAGATTCCTGGGCCCCAAGTTCTCATCACACCTCCACGTCTCCAGTTTGCTTTCCTCCGTTTTGACATTCCTTAAACACAAAACCCTTTGACCAAACCTTTGGTTATCTCATCGAGGATTGTGTAATGTAGCTGGATCTCCTATTTTGTTCGATATTGCTCTGGTGAAACAAAACATCGAGATATTACATGAAAGCTGTAGTATGGAGTAAATTCGGGACAATCAGCCCAAGTTGTTGACTGGCAGTTCCTGGTGGAACCATCCTCTGGAGCCCATTCAGGAGGAGTGCCACTTTTGGATATGAGCAGACGTGGGCTGCACAGATGATGCAGTCTCATTGCAGCTCTCAGTAGAGGAAACCTTCACAGCTTTCACCAGTATGGGGGTTTCAAATACAGGCCATCAACTTTATCCTTCTCTCCAGAGCTGCTGAATATTTCAGCAGCAATAACAGTGAAAGCTGTGAAGGTTTCCTCTACTGAGAGCTGCAATGAGACTGCATCATCTGTGCAGCCCACGTCTGCTCATATCCAAAAGTGGCACTCCTCCTGAATGGGCTCCAGAGGATGGTTCCACCAGGAACTGCCAGTCAACAACTTGGGCTGATTGTCCCGAATTTACTCCATTTTTCTTTTTTTACATTGCTTCATTAAGAAATACTTTTAGCATTTGCAGAGGGTGATCTCTAAACAACCAAGTGCATGAAAATATTAATTTTGCTTCCAATCTCCACCCCTCCATCATTTTCACGTGGTCCATCTCTGACATTTCCCTTCTCTTCCTTGACCTCTCTGTCTCAATCTCTGGTGATAGACTGTCCACCAATATCCATTACAAGCCTACCAACTCCCACAGCTACCTCGACTACAGGTCCTCACACCCCGCTTCCTGTAAGGACTCCATCCCATTCTCCCAGTTCCTTCGCCTCCGTCGCATCTGTTCCGATGATGCTACCTTCAAAAACAGTTCCTCTGACATGTCCTCCTTCTTCCTTAACCAAGGTTTTCCACCCACGGTCGTTGACAGGGCCCTCAACCGTGTCCGGCCCATCTCCCACGCATCCGCCCTCATGCCTTCTCCTCCCTCCCAGAAACATGATAGGGTCCCACTTGTCCTCACTTATCACCCCACCAGCCTCCGCATTCAAAGGATCATCCTCCGCCATTTCCGCCAATTCCAGCATGATGCCACCACCAAACACATCTTCCCTTCACCCCCCTTATCGGCATTCCGTAGGGATCGCTCCCTCCGGGACACCCTGGTCCACTCCTCCATCACCCCCTACTCCTCAACCCCCTCCTATGGCACCTCCCCATGCCCACGCAAAAGATGTAACACCTGCCCCTTCACTTCCTCTCTCCTCACCGTCCAAGGGCCCAAACACTCCTTTCAAGTGAAGCAGCATTTCACTTGCATTTCCCCCAACTTAGTCTACTGCATTCGTTGCTCCCAATGTGGTCTCCTCTACATTGGAGAGACCAAACGTAAACTGGGCGACCGCTTTGCAGAACACCTGCGGTCTGTCCGCAAGAATGACCCAAACCTCCCTGTCGCTTGGCATTTTAACACTCCACCCTGCTCTCTTGCCCACACGTCTGTCCTTCACCTGCTGCATTGTTCCAGTGAAGCAGAACACAAGCTGGAGGAACAACACCTCATCTTCCGACTAGGCACTTTACAGCCTTCCGGTCTGAATATTGAATTCAACAACTTTAGGTCGTGAGCTCCCTCCCCCATCCCCAGCCCCTTTCTGTTTCCCTCTTTCTTTTTTTTTCTTTCCAATAAATTATAAAGATTTTCCTTCTCCCACCTATTCCCATTATATATAAAAAAAACACACCCCCACTAGAGCTGTACCTTGAGTGCCCTACCATCCATTCTTAATTAGCACATTCGTTTAGATAATATCACCAACTTTAACTTTAACACCTATGTGTTCTTTTGCACCATTGTCGTTGACATCTTTTGATGATCTGCTTCTATCACTGCTTGTTTGTCTACACAACCACCTCTCTCTCTCTCTCTATCTCTCCGCCCCCCCACACACACACACCTTAAACCAGCTTATATTTCAACTCTTTCTTGGACTTGAACTCAAGTTCTGTCGAAGGGTCATGAGGACTCGAAACGTCAACTCTTTTTCTTCTCCGCCGATGCTGCCAGACCTGCTGAGTTTTTCCAGGTAATTCTGTTTTTGAAGTGCATGAAAACACTTCTGTCTCCCTGGGCTCCCTCCAGCACTCCCAGTGCCTTTCCCCCTCTCACACTATCCACTCCCCTCCTCACTGGCGTCTGGCATCTCTCCCACTCACAATTCCTTTCCCCTGCCAGTTCCCCTCCAAACCCTGTCTCCCATCCCACCCTGCAGCACTCCCATCCCTCTAGTATGGGCTCCTGCCCCCCACAGCACAACCAGCTTCTCATCCCAGGTTCCTCTCTTCCCTCTAGTTACATTGCTGGCACTCCCAACTCTTCTCCCAACATCCCAAGCTCCTCACATGCCCACTGTTTCTCTCGCTCAGGCTTCACTCTGCACCACCCCAGCTCTTCTCCTACACCCGACCCCTGTCTGCCAAGGTTTCTCGCCCCCATCACTTCCCACTCTGTGGAGGACACAGGCCAGTGTAGGGGGGAAGGGGGTCGGTGGGACCATGCATGCCAAGTTTGAGCTGTAATTAAAAATTCATCAAACAACAATTGATAAAGTCGTGGAACTGAAGGTAGATCTACAGAAACATGCCTTCACCGCTTGATTTTTAAGGGACTAGCGAGGTTATGCCCCCCACCCGTCACTACCCCCCACCCACCCCCACTCCTCCCCCCCCAACCCTCTCCCGCCCCTCACCCCCACCTTCTCCCCTCCACCCACTCCTTGCTGCAGCCATCAGTCAGCAGTGAATTCCTCTGGACCAAGGTTTCAGGTCAGTGACACTTCATCAGAACTGAGAGTGTTTAGCGATTTTGTACCAGACAGGGAAAGGAGGGAGGGGAGGACTATGATAAGCAGTGAGTTCAACAATTTCAGGATGGTCCTGATTGTCAATTAATCTCCAACCTTCCACTCTGTCAGATAACTCCCTGTTTAGTATTTCAGCTACAATCATTTCTGTACGTGACTGGGTATTAATTGAGATTTTCAAAAATCTTATTGTAACCAACCAAACTGCTCAAAGCCTGATTTATAATTTCCAAAAATATTTAAGAGCTTTAAGTGTTTGCATGTTCCACATTGCCTGTCGCCACAACTTGGGGTAGCTCGAGTTCTCACTCAGCTCCTGAGCAACAAATCTGAAGCAGGCGCTCTGGATAGCGAACCACACAGCCGAGGATCCCAAGAGTTATTACCAGCTGTTGGGCTGCAACCAACTGCCCACGGAGAGAAAGATCAGTGCTGGCAGTCGCATTCTCTCTTCAGATCACAGCACTGAACTGGATCAAAGTCTCTTAATGATTTTTATACTTTAATATATTTTTCATGCAATTATTTTATATTTATTTTATATAAAGTTCTTGCACATCTCTGTGATTTCTCTGCAGGTTTGTTCATCTCCCTCCCTCCCTCACTGTTTGGAGGGTTATAGAAAACCTCCAGTAGAGTGATCATACCCCTTTTAGTTTCTCAACTCTAACCAGCTGGATTCGATCCCCCTCAAGGACATCCCCTCTTTACAACACTATGTCTTCCTTAATCAGTACTGCCAGCCAACCTCCCTTCTTCCTTTTCGTATCTTTTCTGAATACATTATAACCATGGATATTAAGTGCCCATTTTTAAGCCACGTTTCCATTATCACCTTAACATCATCATCACACACAGCTATTTGTGTTTGTAGCTCACCGATCCATGCTTTGTACATTTACTTACATGCATTGTAATGTAATCCCGCCCTTACACTCCTCTTAATCCACTCCTATCTAATATGGTACTACATCCTTCTTTAGTACTGTCCAACACTCTCACTTTATGTGCCTTATTTCTACTGTCTACCTCTATATGCTGATACTCATTCCCCTGCCAATTTAGTTTAAACCCTCCTCAACCATACTAATCAGCCTATCCATGAGGACATTGTCTCAGTCCTTGCTATTACAGAGTCTTGATTGAAGAATGGACAGGATTGGCAGATAAATGTTCAGGATTTAGATGTTTCAGGCAGGATAGAGAGGGATGTAGAAGAGGTGGGGGAGTCGCACTGCTGGTTAAGGGGAATATCACAGCTGTACAACAGGAGGATACCTCGGTGGGCTCATGCAGCGAGGCAATATGGGTAGAGTTTCGGAATAGGAAGGGTGCAGTCACAATGTTGGGGGTTTACTATAGGCCTCCCAATTGCCGGCGGGAGATTGAGGAACAGTTATGTAGGCAGATTTTGGAAAGATGTAAAAGCAATAGGGTTGTTGTGGTGGGTGATTTTAACTTTCCCTATATTGACTGGGAATCACTTAGTGCTAGGGGTTTGGATGGTGCAGAATTTGTAAGGTGCATCCAGGAGGGCTTCCTGAGACAATATGTAGATAGTCCAACTAGGGAAGGGGCAATACTGGACCTGGTATTAGGGAATGAACCCGGCCAGGTGGTCGAAGTTTCAGTCGGGGAGCATTTCGGGAAAAGTGACCATAATTCAGTAAGTTTCAAGGATAACAGGAGTCCTTGGGTTAAGGTGCTTAATTGGGGGAAGGCTAATTCTAACAATATTAGGCAGGAACTGAGGAATCTAGACTGGAGGTGGATGTTTGAGGGCAAATCAACAACTGAAAAGTGGGGAGGCTTTCAAACGTCAGTTGATAAGAATTCAGGACCGGCATCTTCCTGCTAGGATGAAGGATAAGCATGGCAAGTTTCAGGAACCTTGGATAACGAAGGATATTGTGAGATTAGTCAACAAGAAAAGGGAAGCATTCGTAAGGGCTAGAAGGCTGGAAACAGATGAAGTCCGTGGAGAATACAAAGAAAGTAGGAAGAAACTTAAGCAAGGAGTCAGGAGGGCTAAAAGGGGTCATGAAAAGTCACTGGCAACCAGGATTAAGGAAAATCCCAAGGCCTTTTATACATATGTAAAAATGCAAGAGGGTAGCCAGGGAAAGGATAGGCCCACTCAGGGACAGAGGTGGGAATGTGTGTGTGGAGCCAGAAGAAATGGGAGAGATACTAAATGAGTACTTCTCATCAGTATTCACCAAAGAGAAGGACTTAGCGGTCGATTTGTCTAGGGAAGAGTGTGTAGACAGCCTGGATCATGTTGAGATCAAAAAGGAGGTGGTGTTAGGCGTCTTGAAGAATATTAAGGTGGATAAGTCCCCAGGGCCAGATGGGATCTACCCCAGAGTACTGAGGGAGGCAAGGGAGGAGATTGCTGGGGCCTTGACAGAAATCTTTGTATCCTCACTGACTATGGGCGAGGTCCCAGAGGACTGGAGAATGGCCAATGTTGTTCCATTGTTTAAGAAGGGTAGCAGGGATAATCCAGGAAATTACAGGCCGGTGAGCCTTACATCAGTGGTAGGGAAATTATTGGAGAAGATTCTTCATGACAGGATTTACTACCATTTGGAAGCAAATGGGTGTATTAGTGAGAGGCAGCATGGTTTTGTGAAGGGGACGCCGTGTCTCACTAACTTGATCGAGTTTTTTGAGGAAGTGACAAAGATGATCGACGATGGAAGGGCAGTGGATGTTATGTACATGGATTTCAGTGAGGCCTTTGACAAGGTTCCTCATGGCAGACTGGTACAGCAGGTAAAGTCACACGGGATCAGAGGTGAGCTGGCAAGATGGATACAGAATTGGCTTGGTCATAGAAGACAGAGGGTAGCAGTGGAAGGGTGCTTTTCTGAATGGAGAGCTGTGACTAGTGGAGTTCCGCAGGGATCAGTGCTGGGACCTTTGCTGTTTGTAGTATACATAAATGATTTGGAGGGAAATGTAACTGGGCTAATTAGTAAGTTTGCAGATGACACTAAGGTTGGAGGAGTTGCAGATAGTGAAGAGGATTGTCAAAGGATACAACGGGATATAGATTGGTTGGAGACATGGGCGGAGAAATGGCAGATGGAGTTTAATCTGGACAAATGCGAGGTAATGCATTTTGGAAGTTCTAATACAGGTAAGAATGATACAGTAAATGGCAGAACCCTTAAGTGCATCGACGGGCAGAGGGATCTGGGTGTACAGGTCCACAGGTCACTGAAAGTGGCAACGCAGGTGGATAAGGTAGTCAGGAAGGCCTATGGCATGCTTACCTTCATTGGCAGGGGTATTGAGTATAAAAGCTGGGAAGTCATGCTGCAGCTGTATAGAAGCTTGGTTAGGCCACACTTGGAATATTGCGTGCAGTTCTGGTCACCACATTACCAGAAGGATATGGAGGCATTGGAGAGGGTGCAGAGGAGGTTTACCAGGGTGCTGCCTGGTCTGGAGGTTATTAGCTATGAGGAGAGGTTGGAGAAACTCGGATTGTTCTCACTAGAGCGACGGAGATTGAGGGGCGACTTGTTAGAAGTTACAAAATTAAGAGTGGCGTGGACAGAGTAGATAGTCAGAAGCTTTTTCCCAGGATGGAAGAGTCAGTTACTAGGGGACATAGATTTAAGGTGAGAGGAGAAAACTATAGAGGAGATGTGTGGGGCAAGTTTTTTACACAGAGGGTAGTGAGTGTCTGGAATTCACTGCCAGAGGAGGTGGTGGAAGCAGGTGCGATAGTGGTGTTTAAGAGGCAGCTTGACAAATACATGAATAGGATGGGAATAGAGGACCCTGGAAGTGCAAAATGTTTTAGTTGACGGGTAATATGATTGGCGCAGGCTTGGAGGGCCGAAGGGCCTATTCCTGTGCTGTACTTGTTTGTTTGTTCTTTTCTGTTGAGGTGCAACGTGACCCTTTTGAAAAGGTGCCTCTGTCCCAGAACTGGTCCCAATGTCCCAAGAACCCTTCCTGCACCCGATGACAAGCCATGCATTGATTCTGCTGACCTTCCTACTTTGACTCTCACTAGCATGCGACACTGGGTGTAGTCTGGAGATTAGGGCCTTTTGAAGTCCTGCTTTTTAACTTCTGTCCTAGCTCCTGAAAATCTGGCTGTAGGATATCAGTCGCTGTTCTCTCTGTGCCATTGGTACTGACGTGGTCCCACAACGTCTAACTTACACTCTTCCCCTGCAGAATATTCTGCACCCTCTCCATGGGTCTCTCAATGATGGTTACAGGAATGCTTGTCTGTCCCTGTAAGCATGGAACCTCCTATCACAACTGCGTTTCTATTGCTTGCTAGTTCCCTCCGATGCAGTCCATTCTGCAGTGATTCCAGCTGTCTCTGAAGCTCAGAATTCCTGAACGTGATCTGAAGACACTTGCTGTGAATGTGGCCTCCAAGGTGCATAACTGGCCTGAAGTTTCCACAGGGCAGAAGAATTGCAAGCAACAGGTCGCAGCTCATTAAAAACAGGGAAAGATGGTGGGTTAACATCTCTCCTCCTTCCGCACCCCTCGGTCGTCTGCAACAAGATGTGTACTGTGGAGGGGGCGTTGGTAAAACTTGCGAACTGAACAGAGGTGTTCCGCAAAGCGGTCACGCGATCTGTGTTGTCTCCCCAGTGTAGAGGAAACCACATTGTGAGCAGCAAAAACAGTGGACTAGGTTGAAAGGAGTACATGTAAATCGCTGCTGCACTGGGAAGGAGTACATGTAAATCGCTGCTGCACTGGGAAGGAGTACATGTAAATCGCTGCTCCACTGGGAAGGAGTACATGTAAATCGCTGCTCCACTGGGAAGGAGTACATGTAAATCGCTGCTGCACTGGGAAGGAGTACGTGTAAATCGCTGCTGCACTGGGAAGGAGTACATGTAAATCGCTGCTCCACTGGGAAGGAGTACACGGAAATCGCTGCTGCACTGGGAAGGAGTACATGTAAATCGCTGCTCCACTGGGAAGGAGTACATGTAAATCGCTGCTGCACTGGGAAGGAGTACATGTAAATCGCTGCTGCACTGGGAAGGAGTACATGGAAATCGCTGCTGCACTGGGAAGGAGTACATGGAAATCGCTGCTGCACTGGGAAGGAGTATATGTAAATCGCTGCTGCACTGGGAAGGAGTACACGTAAATCGCTGCTGCACTGGGAAGGAGTACACGTAAATCGCTGCTGCACTGGGAAGGAGTACACGTAAATCGCTGCTCCACTGGGAAGGAGTACATGTAAATCGCTGCTCCACTGGGAAGGAGTACATGTAAATCACTGCTCCACTGGGAAGGAGTACATGTAAATCGCTGCTGCACTGGGAAGGAGTACATGGAAATCGCTGCTCCACTGGGAAGGAGTACATGTAAATCACTGCTCCACTGGGAAGGAGTACATGTAAATCGCTGCTGCACTGGGAAGGAGTACATGTAAATCACTGCTCCACTGGGAAGGAGTACATGGAAATCGCTGCTCCACTGGGAAGGAGTACATGTAAATCGCTGCTCCACTGGGAAGGAGTACATGTAAATCACTGCTCCACTGGGAAGGAGTACATGTAAATCGCTGCTGCACTGGGAAGGAGTACATGGAAATCGCTGCTCCACTGGGAAGGAGTACATGTAAATCGCTGCTCCACTGGGAAGGAGTACATGGAAATCGCTGCTCCACTGGAAAGGAGTACATGGAAATCGCTGCTCCACTGGGAAGGAGTACATGGAAATCGCTGCTCCACTGGGAAGGAGTACATGGAAATCGCTGCTCCACTGGGAAGGAGTACATGGAAATCGCTGCTCCACTGGGAAGGAGTACATGGAAATCGCTGCTCCACTGGGAAGGAGTACATGGAAATCGCTGCTCCACTGGAAAGGAGTACATGGAAATCGCTGCTCCACTGGGAAGGAGTGTTTGGGGCTTCAGACAGCGAGGAGAGAGGTAAATAGGCAAGTGTCACATCTGCGCTGTGGGAAGGGAGCGAGGTTTTCAGGCTGCCCGAGACAGGGTATCACAGAGGGGATGACCCACTCAGCATGCTGAAAGGGGAGGGTGGCAGAGGAAGATGTGTTTGGTGGTGGCATCACTCTGGAGCTGGTGGAAACGGAGGAGGGTGACGGGTTGGAAGATGAGGGCAAGGAGAACTCTATCGTGGTTCTGGGAGTGAGAGGAAGGGGTGAGAGTGGAAGCGCGGGGGATGTGGTGCACACAGACAAGGGGCCCGTCAACCATGGAGGAGGAATTCTCGGTTGAGGTAAAAAGATGACATCCCTGAAACACTGTGGTGGATGGTCGCGTCATTAGAACAGGAGAGACGGAGATGGAGAAACTGGGAGAATGGAATGCAGTCCTTTACAGGGTGCAGTGTGTGATGACGGGGATCGAGGTAGCTGTGGGGGTCGGTGGGCTTATCAGGAATACTAGTTGATGCCACCTACCAGCTGTCCTCTGAAGTGACTCCTTGCATTTTTGGAAACCACAGTTCTAGGTCCATGATTCCCCCCTACCCCAACCTCCTCAAACTCTGCTTTATCAGCCCTCGCCCCCTCCAACCAGTTTCACTCCCCCACTCAGATGTATCCTGCGTTGTTGCTGCTGCCTTCATGATTTTCATTTTCCTTATTGCATTCCTTAATAATCCCTTTATTGTTGTTTGGAGCTCCAACTCCGCAGGATTTTCATGTTCTCTGCATTGGTAAGAGACGCTTTTTAAGATTGAAACTGTCCTTTATCTTGTTTGCAGACCACGCTTGCTCAACTCCACAAATGGAGCCTTTTGGTCTGGAGGTTTGTGTGCCGGCTTGTATTACACCAATACCCGCCCCACCACTTCCAAACTTCAGTCCAGTCCAGTCAGCTCGTGTCACATTCTCTCAAGTTAGCATGACTTAAATTTGGAAGGGAGAGTGAGATTACAAACATGTCAAATTCAATCAAGGTTATGGCTGTTGTTCACAAGTTGTTTCCTTACAGAGAGCTTGCTATCCCATTCTGGCTTCCTCCCCATCACTAAATCGAAGGTGACCTGCTCCCCTCTTGGCTCAAGAACCAATTGCTCCAGGAAACTGCCCCAAATATACGCTTGACTCTTGCTGCATTTGTGACGAGCTGCTTTGATTCTCCCAGTCAATGCAAAAATGAAAGCCTCCCATTATGATGACCACCTTGCTTATGTTACAAGGATCTCTGTGCTTGTGTCTCCTGGTGCTATTTCACTGGCAGATGGTCTGTGGATCTTGCATTTATTGCTAGCTAATTCCACCCAGCCTGTGCCCACTGCCTGTTCATCCCTACTGACACCCTCTCATTCAACTGCTGTCACTGTGTCCCTCAGCAACATTGGTTCCCCTGATCCTTTACAGAAAGGTAAGGCTTTCCTTTTTCTAAGAGCTGGAGCGGTGTTGGAATGTGAACAAGTGAAAACAAAAATCACGCCACTCAATTTAAATACAAACATGCTGGTAATTTATTCAGCTATTTGACAGCTTATGATATTTCACAACATTTCAGTGACATCATTCAGAGATATTCCAGCTGCAACCTGGCCAGTGCTTTGTGGAGATGTGGAGCAACGCAGAATCTACTGTGTGAATAGCTGAGGACAACATGGATCGATATCGTTCATTTGTTGTTTAATTATTGGACGGCTGGTGCCTGGAATAAGATCTAATGGAGTGTCAGTCTGCAGCGCTCAACTACAAGGGCTCTTCAGATTCAGCAGCTAACAGCTCAAATGGTTTTCTGCCTCATTATTCTGGGCGCACGAGAAATACACAATAGCAGAGCACGTGAAAAGACCCTTAAAGACAAGTCTCCACCAGTAAAGTATTTGGAGACACAGAACCTAAACACAACTAGGGTGAAAACAAGGACAGAAAATCCCAACCGCATAGCAACAGAGACAGGGGCAGGCCACTCAGCCCCTTGAGCCTGCTCTGCCTTTCAATGAGATCATGGCTGATGTGTATCGGAACCCATCCACCTGCCTGAACTCCATATTCGTTATATCCTTGTCCAGCAAAAACTTATGACTCTCGGATTTAAATGGATTAACTGAGCTTATTGTGGGAGAGAGCTCCACACTTCCACTATCCTTTCAATGAAGAACGATTTTCAGAATTCGCTCCTGAATGGCATTGCTAACCAGCAGAAAGCTTCTCGGTCAATGCTAAAAATTTCTCCCAAAATCTTAAGTACTGAAATCAAACTGCCCCTTAAAGGAGGCAAACATTCTCTGGAATATAGGAAGTAATGTAAAGCCGGTCACAGTATGACCTTTGGAACTCAGCACACAACAGCCCAGAGAGGAGATAATAAGGCCAAGGAGTGAGGACAGTAATACTCATGGGGTACCTTCCTCACCTCCTTATTTGTTTCACTCACTGCTTTCTAAAGGGCCGTCACCTTTGGGTTATCCCGGCACCTGAGTGTTCTGATCAGGCACAGTGTGTACGCTGCCTGCTAATCGAACCCGAACCAATGCTCAAGCAGCTGCCCGAGGGACAGTTCTTGGGACGAGCAAAATCCTGCAGAAGTTACTTATGAGATGAGGCGATCAAGTTGGAGTGGGCAGACAGGTGGCAGATGAAGTTCAATGCAGAGAGATGTGAGGTGATGCATTTTGGTAGTATGAACATGGAGTGACAATATAAAATAAGGGGTACAGGAACAGAAGGACCTGTGTCTATATGCACATAGATCATTGTAGATGGCAGGACAGGTGGAGAGAGCAGTTAATAAATCATACAGTATCCTGGGCTTTATTATTAGGGGTATAGAGTACAAGAGCAGGGAGATATTAATTAATTAATACACAGCCTCCGAGTAAAGGGAAGACCTTTTAGAACAGAGATGAGGAGAAACTTCTTTAGCCGGAGAGTGGTGAATCTATGGAATTCATTGCCACCGAAGGCTGTGGAGACCAGGTCATTGAGTGTATTTAAGACTGAGATAGATAGGCTCTTGATGGGTAAGGGGATCAAAGGTTACGGGGAGAAGGCAGGAGAATGGGGTTGGGAAACTTATCAGCCATGATTGAATGGCGGAGCAGACTCGATGGGCTGAATGGCATAATTTCTGCTCCTATGTCTTATGGTATGCTGAGCTTATATAAGACTTCAACTGGAGTAGTAAGTACAGTCTGGGCGCCACACTATAGGAAGGGTGTGAACACATTGGAGAGGGTGCAGCACAGGTTTACAAGAATGGTTCCAGGGAGGAGAAACTTTAGTTATGAAGATAGATTGGAGAAATTGGAACTGTTCTCCTTGGAAAGGAGAAGGCCAACAGGAGGTTTGATAGAGGTGTTCAAAATCACAAGGGGGGCGGATAGAGTAGATAGGGAGAAACTGTTCCTGCTTGTAAAAGGATTGAGAAAAAGAGGGCAGAGGTTTAAAGTGATTTGCAAAAGAAGCAAATGTGGTGGGAGAAAAACCTTTTTCACACGACAAATGGTTCGAGTCTGGAATGCACTGCCTGCAAGTGTGGTGGAGACAGGTTCGATCGAGAGATTCAAGAGGGCATTAGATGATTGTTTGGACAGAAACAATGTGCAGGAGTGCAGGGAAAAGGCAGGGCAACGGCACTAGGTGATAATGCTCTTTTGAAGGGCTGGTGCAGACACGATGGGCTGAATGGCCATCTTCAGCACCATAAGAATTGTGATTTGTCATGAAAAAGGCAGTAAGGAGTTTTCAAATTATCTGTAAACAATCTGTATTTATAGAACGTTGGTGCCTCATAGGAATCAAACACTGACAGCAAGCCACGTAAGGAGATATTAGGTCAGGTCACCAAAAGCTTGGTCATAGAGGTGCGTTTCAAGGAGAGTCTTAATAAGGAACAGAGAGGGTGAGAACTAAGATAGAGATAATAATTCCAATGAAGTACTTATGAGAAGCTACTTTGCCCAGAGTGCCAAGAAAATGGAACTCTCCACCGCCTGACGTAGCTGAAGCAATGATTATAGATGCATTTTAAGAGAAAACTGGATAAACATGAAGAAGAGAGAAATAAAAGGATATGTTGATAGAGAGAGTTTAAGTAGGTGGGAGAAGACTCGTGTGCAGCCTACGTATTAGCACAGACCAGTTGAGCTTGATGGCAGGTTTCTGTGGCGCACATCTTTGATTACATATTACCCAACAGCGCTTGTTCAGTGCCCAGTGATCAAAGGGGCGCCCTCATTCTCCTGAAGCGGTGACTGCCAAAGAGAGCACATCCAACACTGGGTAGCACCCACTCTGCTGTGAGTGGGCAGAAGCTGGGATGGTACCACCACAAAGGAAAAGAGGCTGAGACGGCACCGCCATAAGCAGGGCAATGCCGCTGTGGACAGAGGCCATGATGTGGCCTCCTACACCCCGGTGAGATTGTGCAGAGGGGCGCTCAGTGACGCAAGGGCTAACACTAGCTTTGTTAATCGGGAAGAGTGGGTGAAATAAAGGAAGGGAAGGTGGGTTTTGTGATGGTACAGTGAGCGGGCTATCGTATGATGTAGCCCACCAGCACTGTGCACTCTTGTGAAAACAACCACTAGGATGGTGAGTTCATGCAGAGTGAGCTCCGTGCGGGACACAGTGATTAACATTGCAGTCCAGCAGTATGTGGCACAATCCATCTCATTATACAAGTAGCTCCTGTACAGCAAAACACTGATGATTCTACTGAATCGAAGAGACACTTGGCCACAATTGACTGTAGGGGTAAATCTAATGGTTTCTCCCGTTACAGTGGTTAGGCTTGCCATTGCAGGTTTAGACTTTTTAATTTCCAATGCAAGGCAAATTGCTAAAAGTGAAAGCTGATACCAGTAACTCAAGAGAAAGAGTGAACGTGGTAAGCAACAGAATGTTGCCCTAACCAGACTGAAGGATGGAGGAATTAACAGTGCAGGAACCAAGGTGGAGTGTGAATTCCAGTCAGTGAATTCAACGACAAATCAGTTTCAAGAAAGAGAAATAAAAGGCTCGATTGTTAAGGTGGAGCTGGGAAACCGACGCTCGGATATTTTCTGGATCCTGGCCTCACATCACATCAGCATCACACGTGATGTTATCTTCAAATGTAAATGCCCTAAATAGGCCAGCAGGGAGCTCGGTGCCAGGCATTGGCAAAAGGTGGGAGCTGCCTGTAAACTGAAAGTGGCAAAGGCAAATGGCAGCCATGATGGGTCCTGCCATTGCCTTGCCAAATAGAGCAGACAGCACCTCTAAGGGCAAGCAGCCTGACCATGCACAAAAGCGGGCAACAGCTAAATGAGAGGTAATGCACGTGATTAGCGTAAAATCACCCAGGTCCTAAATTTTTTAACCATATATAAAAAAATCTTAACTTCTGCCTGCATTGAACCCAACAGCAGTGCACAAATAGGCAACAGACAGATCAAGTGGAGTGATTTACAAATTGAAAGCAGCCTCTGGCCCTCCCCAGCCCATTAACAACTTCAAGGAGCTTAATAGGCGATTAATTGGAGATGAGCGGGTCCTCAATTCCCTCCCTTCCACCCACCCTCACTTTGAAAGTTCCAGGGCGTCCTGGAGGTGCCGGGAACTCTATTTTCACAGTGCACCCGGTCCTGTTCCGACCCCCATAGGCAATTGAAATCCCCACCAAACAGAGGGAAAGAAAGACTGGATTCAAAAAAGAAACATGGAAAACGTTACAACTTTAAATTCAGCATGATTTTAAAATCTCCAAGAACAATTAAAAACTGACTGAATGAGATTCCACACTCGTAATAGTTCATTTCCAGTGTCAGAAGTTGTCTGACAGAAAATAACCACATTGTTGATGAAGTACTTCAACCAAAATGGACAACATTTAACTTTGTGACAGGTTCAATTCATTGTCCCGCTCGCGTATACAGCAAAGCTTCACACCGTTCCAACACACCTCACTGAGGAGGACCAGGTTATTGAGGTGCTGTTTGCACAAAGTTAACACCCGAGCACCCATCTCAGGCAAGCAATTCCGCCATTTCTGTGTTGAATGCTGCACATCTGCTCCTCACCTGAAGTGGGTGTAGCATTCACGCATAAATAACAGCAAGGACCCTGAGCCTTCCCGCCATCCTGACGGCAAATTAAGGGCTCAGCCTCTGGCCTCGGCTTGCTCGTTCAGCATCTTTGCCGTGGTGGGAATATTGTGTCTGTTGTCCAGATGCTTAGTGTTGGCACACAATCAATCGAACAGCTCCTACCCACTGTGAGTGCGCTGATGTCTTATCAGATGGCCGGATGTGTAGAATCTTTTCTTGCACACTGCACACTCAAAGGGCTTCTCGCCCGTGTGAATTCGCTGGTGCACGCGGAGGTCATTACAGGTGGAGAATCGTTTTTGGCACACAGTGCACTCGAAGGGTTTCTCCCCGGTATGAAATCGCCGGTGTCTGGTCAAGTTACTGGACTTACTGAAGCACTTCTTGCAGACGGCACACTCGAAGGGTTTCTCCCCAGTGTGAACCCGCAGGTGCCTTTTCAAAAGGCATGCCCAGCGGAATCCCTTCCCACACACAAAGCACTGAAAGCAGTCCTCCTCCTGAACGCCACGAGCCTGCCGCTCTGCCCCCGGGGTATTTGAGGATTCCGGCTGCTCGCCCATCAACACTTCTGCTTCCGTCACCAATTCCATCGCATCCCAAAGGGTTGGAACTCAGTCTCCCAGATCTGAACAACACACAGGACAGAACAATGAGTAAGACATTGGGCAACTGAGCTCAGCTTCTAACAACCCAGGTGCCACTGCAGAGTTTGAATGGGTTTATCTGCTGTGGCTCACAATCCATTAGTGATAGATATCCCCACCCCCATCTCTGTCTCTGTCTCTCTCTCTCTCCCATATTACTCTATCTCTCAGCACCAGGCCATTGGAACCACAAGCCCAAGTACGGACAGTTTACGCTGAGCCAGTGAGGGTGCTGCACCGTGGGCTCCTCGAGAATGGAGATTCACACCAGCCAGACCAAGCCCGGCACACAACGGGAACAGTTTCCCCACAGAGCACTCCTGCCCTGGACAATCTGGACATCCAACTTGTGGCTTTCAAACCTAGGAGAGCATTTCACGTTGTGTTTACACATTGGAAAATGTCCAAAAAGTATTGTGTACCCTCTGGGCTAAAAGTTCACAAAAAGGATCGAGAGGCACAACACAAGGAGCTTTATTGCAGAACGATGCCAGAGAAGAGGGCAGATCTAACAGAAAAGACAAAACAGTGTGGCAACACTCTTCTCTAGCAGGGTAATCTGATAAGCGTCTTCAAACTGATGAAAAGGTCTTTTTTAAATTCATTCATGGGGTGTGGGTGTCGGCAAGTCGGCCAGCATTTATTGCCCATCTCTAATTGCCCCTTGATAAGGTGGTGGTGAGCTGCCATCTTGAACCGCTGCAGTCCATGTGGTGCAGTCCATGTGGCTGTTAGGGATGGAGGTCCAGGATTTTGATCCAGCGCCAGTGGGTGATATATTTCCAAGTCAGGATAGTGTGTGGCTTGGAGCGGAACTTGCGGCTGGTGAGGTTCCCATGTGCCCGCTGCTCATCCTTCTAGATGGTCACGGTCATGGGTTTGGAAGGTGCTGTCTAAGGAGGGTTGGTGAGTTGCTGCAGTGCATCTTGTAGATGGTACACACACTGCTGTTACTGTGCGTCGGTGGTGGAGGGAGTGAATGTTTGTGGATGGGGTGCCCATCAAGCAGCTGTTTCATCCTGGATGATGTTGAGCTTCTTGAGTGTAGTTGGAGCTACATTCATCCAGGCAAGTGGAGAGTATTCCATCACACTCCTGACTTGTGCCTTGCGGATGGTGGACAGGCTTTGGGGAGTCAGGAGGTGAGTTACTCGCCGCAAGATTTCTAGCCTCTGATCTGCTCTTGTAGCCACAGTGTTTATATAGCTAGTTTGGTTCAGTTTCTGGTCACTGGTAACCCCCAGGATGTTGATAGTAGGGGGTTCAGTGATGGTAATGCCATTGAATGTCAAAGGGAGATGTTTAGGCTCTATCTTGTTGCAGATGGTCATTGCCTGGCACTTGTGTGGCACAAATGTGGACATGGACTGCTTCAGTATCTGAGAAGTCGTGAATGGTGCTGAACATTGTGCAAACATCAGTGAACGTCCCCACCTTATGATGGAAGGAAGGTCACTGATGAAGCAGCTGAAGATGGTTGGGCTGAGGACACTACCCTGAGGAACTCCTGCAGTGATGTCCTGGAGCTCAAAGTCAGAGAGCCATAGAGTTATACAGCACAGAAACAGGCTTTTCGGCCCATCGTGTCCAAGCTGGCCATTAACACCTATCTATTCTAATCCCATTTTCCAGCACTTGGCCCATAGCCCTGTACGCTATTGCATTTCAAGTGCTCATCTAAATACTTCTTAAATGTTTGAGGGGTCCGGCCTCAATCACCCCCTCAGGCAGTGTGTTCCAGACTCCAACCACCCTCTGGGTGAAAAAATGTCTCCTCAAATCTAAACCTCCTGCCCCTTACCTTAAATCTAAGCCCCCTGGTTATTGACACCTCTGCTAAAGGGAAAAGTTTCTTCTTATCTACCCTATCCATGCTCCTTATAATTTTGTATACCTCTATCAGGTCCCCCTTCAGCCTTCTCTGCTCTAAGGAAAACAACCTTAGCCTATCCAGTCTCTCTTCACAGCTGAAACGCTCCAGCTCAGGCAACATCCTGGTGAATTTCCTCTATACCCTCTCAGTGCAATCACATCCATCTTACAGCGACCAGAACCACACACAGTACTCCAGCTGTGGCCTAACAGGCATTTTCAACAGCTCCAACAAATCCTCCCTGCTCTTATAACCAAGGTCTCGGCTAATAATGGCAAGTATCCCATATGCCTCCTTAACCTACTTATCTACCTGTGCTGCTGCCTTCAGGGATCTATGGACATGTACACCAAGGTCCTTCTGATCCTCTGTAGTTCCTAGAGTCCCACTATTCACTGCATCCCTTTGCCGTGTTGGCCCTCCCATCACCTCACAATTCTCAGGCTTAACTTCTATTTACCTCTGCTCTGCCCATCTTCCCAGCTCATCTATATCGTCCTGCAATCCAAGACTTTCCACCTCACTATTTACACCACCAATTTCATGTCATCTGCATACTTACTGATCATACCTCCTATATTCATGTCTAGATCATTAATGTTCACTACAAACAGCAAGGGCCCCAGCACTGATCCCTATGGCACACCACTCACCACAGGTTTCCAATCACAAGAACAACCTTCAACCATCACCTCTGCCTCCTCCCAGTAAGCAAATTTTGGATCCAATTTGCCAAATTGCCCTGGATCCCATGGGCTCTTACCTTCTTGACCATTCTCCCCTAGTGAAGTCCAGATAGACGACACCAAACACAATACCCTCATCTACGCAACCCATCACCTCCTCGAAAAATTCAATCAAATTTGTTACACATGATCTCCCCCTGACAAAGCCACGCTGACTATCCCTGATTCATCCCTGCCTCTCCAAGAGGAGATTAATCCTGTCCCTCGGAATTTTTTCCAATAGTTTTCCTACCACTGATATTAGACTCACTGGCCTGAAACAACCTGGTTTATCCCTACCACCCTTCTTGAATATTGGTACCAAATTCACTGTCCTCCAGTCCTCTGGCATCTCTCTTGTGGTAAGAGAGGATTTGAAAATTAGTGTCAGAGCCCCTGCAATCTCCTCCCTTGCCTTGCAGAACAGCCTGGGATATATACCATCTGGGTCTGGGGACTTATGCGTGCTAAAACCACTAATACTTCCTCCCTTTCAATGCTAATTTGTTCAAGTATATCACAGTCCCCCTCCCTGGTTCCTACACCTAGATCCTCCTTCTCCATAGTGAACACAGATGAAAAGTAAATATTTAAAACCTCACCTACGTCCACCAACTCCACGCACAGTTTGCCACTTTGGTCCCTAATGGGTCCCCTACTCTTCCCCCGGCTATGCTCTTGCCCTTAATATATTTATAAAATGCCTTGGGGTTTTCCTTTATCTTGCCCGCCAGTGGTTTCTCATGCCCCACTTCGCTCTCCTAATTACTTTTTTAAGTAACCCCCTGCATGACTGACCTCCAACAACCACAACCATCTTCCTTTATGCCAGGTTTGACTCCAACCAGTGGAGAGTTTTCCATGATTCCCACTGGCTCCTTGATACCACACCCTCGGTCAAATGCTGCCTTGATGTCAAGAGCAGTACGTACTATTCTGCAGGAGGTTTCCTTGCACATATTTGACCTGATGGCCTGAGACTTCATGGGGTCTGGAGTCGATGTTGAGGACTCCCAGGGCAACTCCCTCCTGATTGTATACCACTATGTCACCACGTTCGCTAGCTCTGTCCTGCCAATGGGACAGGACATGCCCAGGGATGGTGATAATGGTGTCTGGGACATGATCTGTTAGGTATGATGCCTCGAGTATGGCTATGTCAGGCTGTTGCTTGACAGGCTTGTGAAACAGCTCTCCCAATTTTGGCACAAGTACCCACATGTTAGTGAGGAGGACTTGGCAGGGTCGAAAGGGCTGGGTTTGCCGATGCCCTTTCTGGTGCCTAGGTTGATGTTGGGTGGCCTGTCCAGTTTCATTCCGAATTGAATTTCTGGAGGTTTGATACAATTGAACTGCTTGCTGGGCCATTTTAGAGGGCATTTGAGAGACAACCACATGGTTGTGGATCTGGAATCACATGAAGGCCAGACCAGAGAATGAATGCTGGTCCTGGGAGAGGCACAGGCATAACATGAACGAATGAAAGAGAGCACAGAGAAAGCACCTCAAATCTTTATAAACACAATATAAACAGATATAGTTACTGACTCTCTCACACTGATATATCCCCTATCGGAATAAACACAATATAAACAGATATAGTTACTGACTCTCTCACACTGATATATCCCCTATCTGTATAAACACAATATAAACAGGTATAGTTACTGACTCTCTCACACTGATATATCCCCTATCTGTATAAACACAATATAAACAGGTATAGTTACTGACTCTCTCACACTGATATATCCCCTATCTGTATAAACACAATATAAACAGATATAGTTACTGACTCTCTCACACTGATATATCCCCTATCTTTATAAACACAATTTGAACAAGTCAAGTTACTGACTCTCTCACACTGATATATCCCCTATCGGTAGAAACACAATATAAACAGATATAGTTACTGACTCTCTCACACTGATATATCCCCTATCTGTATAAACACAATATAAACAGATATAGTTACTGACTCTCTCACACTGATATATCCCCTATCTTTATAAACACAATATAAACAGATATAGTTACAGACTCTCTCACACTGATATATCCCCTATCTGTATAAACACAATATAAACAGATATAGTTACTGACTCTCTCACACTGATATATCCCCTATCTTTATAAACACAATATAAACAGATATAGTTACTGACTCTCTCACACTGATATATCCCCTATCTCTATAAACACAACATAAACAGATATAGTTACTGACTCTCTCACACTGATATATCCCCTATCTGTATAAACACAATATAAACAGATATAGTTACTGACTCTCTCACAATGATATATCCCCTATCTGTATAAACACAATATAAACAAATATAGTTACTGACTCTCACACTGATAAATCCCCTATCTTTATAAACACAATTTGAACAAGTCAAGTTACTGACTCTCTCACACTGATATATCCCCTATCGGTATAAACACAATATAAACAGATATAGTTACTGACTCTCTCACACTGATATATCCCCTATCTGTATAAACACAATATAAACAGATATAGTTACTGACTCTCTCACACTGATATATCCCCTATCTTTATAAACACAATATAAACAGATATAGTTACAGACTCTCTCACACTGATATATCCCCTATCTGTATAAACACAATATAAACATATATAGTAACTGACTCTCTCACACTGATATATCCCCTATCTTTATAAACAGATATAGTTACAGACTCTCTCACACTGATATATCCCCTGTCTGTATAAACACAATATAAACAGGTATAGTTACAGACTCTCTCACACTGATATATCCCCTATCTTTATAAACACAATATGACCAAGTCTAGTTACTGACTCTCTCACACTGATATATCCCCTATCTGTATAAACACAATAAAACAGATATAGTTACTGACTCTCTCACACTGATATATGCCCTATCTGTATAAACACAATATAAACAGATATAGTTACTGACTCTCTCACACTGATATACCCCCTATCTGTATAAACACAATATAAACAGGTATAGTTACTGACTCTCTCACACTGATATATCCCCTATCTGTATAAACACAATATAAACAGATATAGTTACTGACTCTCTCACACTGATATATCCCCTATCTGTATAAACACAATATAAACAGGTATAGTTACTGACTCTCTCACACTGATATATCCCCTATCTTTATAAACACAATATGAACAGATATAGTTACTGACTCTCTCACACTGATATATCCCCTATCTTTATAAACACAATATAAACAGATATAGTTACTGACTCTATCACACTGATATATCCCCTATCTCTATAAACACAATATAAACAGATATAGTTACTGACTCTCTCACACTGATATATCCCCTATCTTTATAAACCCAATATAAACAGATATAGTTACTGACTCTCTGACACTGATATATCCCCTATCTTTATAAACACAATATAAACAGATATAGTTACTGACTCTCTCACACTGATATATCCCCTATCTGCATAAACACAATATAAACAGATATAGTTACTGACTCTCTCACACTGATATACCCCCTATCTGTATAAACACAATATAAACAGATATAGTTACTGACTCTCACACTGATATATCCCCTATCTTTATAAACACAATATAAACAGATATAATTACTGACTCTCTCACACTGATATATCCCCTATCTGTATAAAGACAATATAAACAGATATAGTAACTGACTCTCTCACACTGATATATCCCCTATCTGTATAAACACAATATAAACAGATATAGTTACTGACTCTCTCACAATGATATATCCCCTGTCTTTATAAACACAATATAAACAGATATAGTTACTGACTCTCTCACAATGATATATCCCCTGTCTTTATAAACACAATATAAACAGATATAGTTACTGACTCTCACACTGATAAATCCCCTATCTGTATAAACACAATATAAACACATATAGTTACTGAAACTCTCACACTGATATGTCCCCTATCGTTATAAACATAATATAAACAGATATAGTTACTGACTCTCACACTGATATATCCCCTATCTGTATAAAGACAATATAAACAGATATAGTTACTGACTCTCTCACACTGATATATCCCATATCTTTATAAACACAATATAAACAGATATAGTTACTGACTCTCTCACACGGGATATATCCCCTATTTGTATAAACACAATATAAACAGATATAGTTACTGACTCTCTCACACTGATATATACTGTCTTTATAAACACAATATAAACAGGTATAGTTACAGACTCTCTCACACTGATATATCCCCTATCTTTATAAACACAATATGAACAAGTCTAGTTACTGACTCTCTCACACTGATATATCCCCTATCTTTATAAACACAATATAAACAGGTATAGTTACTGACTCTCTCACACTGATATATCCCCTATCTTTATAAACACAATATAAACAGATATAGTTACTGACTCTCTCACACTGATATATCCCCTATCTGTATAAACACAATATAAACAGGTATAGTTACTGACTCTCTCACACTGATATATCCCCTATATTTGTAAACACAATATAAACAGGTATAGTTACTGACTCTCTCACACTGATATATCCCCTATCTGTATAAACACAATATAAACATATATAGTAACTGACTCTCTCACACTGATATATCCCCTATCTTTATAAACACAATATAAACAGGTATAGTTACTGACTCTCTCACACTGATATATCCCCTATCTTTATAAACACAATATAAACAGATATAGTTACTGACTCTCTCACACTGATATATCCCCTATCTTTATAAACACAATATAAACAGATATAGTTACTGACTCTCTCACACTGATATATCCCCTATCTGTATAAACACAATATAAACAGGTATAGTTACTGACTCTCTCACACTGATATATCCCCTATCTTTATAAACACAATATCAACAGATATAGTTACTGACTCTCTCACAATGATATATCTATCTGTGTAAACACAATATAAACAGATATAGTTACTGACTCTGTCACACTGATATATCCCCTATCTGTATAAACACAATATAAACAGGTATAGTTACTGACTCTTTCACACTGATATATCCCCTATCTTTATAAACACAATATAAACAGATATAGTTACTGACTCTCTCACACTGATATATCCCCTATCTGTATAAACACAATATAAAGAGGTATAGTTACTGACTCCCTCACACTGATTTATCCCCTATCTGTATAAACACAATATAAACAGATATAGTAACTGACGCTCTCACACTGATATATCCCCTATCTTTATAAACACAATATAAACAGATAGAGATACTGACTCTCTCACAATGATATATCTCCTATCTGTGTAAACACAATATAAACAGATATAATTACTGACTCTCTCACACTGATATATCCCCTATATTTGTAAACACAATATAAACAGGTATAGTTACTGACTCTCTCACACTGATATATCCCCTATCTGTATAAACACAATATAAACATATATAGTAACTGACTCTCTCACACTGATATATCCCCTATCTTTATAAACACAATATAAACAGGTATAGTTACTGACTCTCTCACACTGATATATCCCCTATCTTTATAAACACAATATAAACAGGTATAGTTACTGACTCTCTCACACTGATATATCCCCTATCTTTATAAACACAATATAAACAGATATAGTTACTGACTCTCTCACACTGATATATCCCCTATCTTTATAAACACAATATAAACAGATATAGTTACTGACTCTCTCACACTGATATATCCCCTATCTGCAAAAAACACAATATAAACAGGTATAGTTACTGACTCTCTCACACTGATATATCCCCTATCTTTATAAACACAATATAAACAGATATAGTTACTGACTGTCTCACACTGATATATCCCCTATCCGTATAAACACAATATAAACAGATATAGTTACTGACTCTCTCACAATGATATATCTCCTATCTGTGTAAACACAATATAAACAGATATAGTTACTCTCTCACACTGATATATCCCCTATCTGTATAAAAACAATATAAACAGGTATAGTTACTGACTCTCTCACACTGATATATCCCCTATCTGTATAAACACAATATAAACAGATATAGTTACTGACGCTCACACTGATATATCCCCTATCTGTATAAACACAATATAAACAGATATAGTTACAGACTCTCTCACACTGATATATCCCAATCTGTATAAACACAATATAAACAGGTATAGTTACTGACTCTCTCACACTGATATATCCCCTATCTTTATAAACACAATATAAATAAGTCTAGTTACTGACTCTCTCACACTGATATATCCCCTATCTGTATAAACACAATATAAACAGGTATAGTTACTGACTCTCTCACACTGATATATCCCCTATCTTTATAAACACAATATAAACAAGTCTAGTTACTGACTCTCTCACACTGATATATCCCCTATCTGTATAAACAAAATATAAACAGATAAAGTTACTGACTCTCTCACACTGATATATCCCCTATCTGTATAAACAAAATATAAACAGATAAAGTTACTGACTCTCTCACACTGATATATCCCCTATCTTTATAAACACCATATAAAGAGATATATTTACTAACTCTCTCACACTGATATATCCCCTATCTGTATAAACACAATAGAAACAGGTGTAGTTACTGACTCTCACAATGATATATGCCCTGTCTGTAGGAACAGATATAGTTACTGACTCTCACAATGATATACGCCCTGTCTGTAGGAACAGGTGTAGTTACTGACTCTCATAATGATATACGCCCTGTCTGTAGGAACAGGTGTAGTTACTGACTCTCACAATGATATACGCCCTGTCTGTAGGAACAGGTAGTTACTGACTCTCACAATGATGTACGCCCTGTCTGTAGGAACAGGTAGTTACTGACTCTCACAATGATATACGCCCTATCTGTAGTAACAGGTATAGTTACTGACTCTCACAATGATATACGCCCTGTCTGTAGGAACAGGTATAGTTACTGACTCTCACCATGATATACGCCCTGTCTGTAGGAACAGGTATAGTTACTGACTCTCACAATGATATACGCCTTGTCTGTAGGAACAGGTATAGTTACTGACTCTCACAATGATATATGCCCTGTCTGTAGGAACAGGTGTAGTTACTGACTCTCACAATGATATACGCCCTGTCTGTAGGAACAGGTATAGTTACTGACTCTCACAATGATATACGCCCTGTCTGTAGGAATAGGTGTAGTTACTGCCTCTCACAATGATATACGCCCTGTCTGTAGGAACAGGTGTAGTTACTGACTCTCTCTCACAATGATATACGTCCTGTCTGTAGGAACAGGTATAGTTACTGACTCTCTCTCACAATGATATACGCCCTGTCTGTAGGAACAGGTATAGTTACTGACTCTCTCTCACAATGATATACGCCCTGTCTTTAGGAACAGGTATAGTTACTGACTCTCACAATGATATACGCCCTGTCTGTAGGAACAGGTATAGTTACTGACTCTCACAATGATATACGCCCTGTCTGTAGGAACAGGTATAGTTACTGACTCTCACAGTGATATACGCCCTGTCTGTCGGAACAGGTATAGTTACTGACTCAATGATATACGCCCTTTCTGTAGGAACAGGTATAGTTACTGACTCTCACAATGATATACGCCCTGTCTGTAGGAACAGGTGTAGTTACTGACTCTCACAATGATATACGCCCTGTCTGTAGGAACAGATATAGTTACTGACTCTCTCTCACAATGATATACGCCCTGTCTGTAGGAACAGGTATAGTTACCGACTCTCTCTCACAATGATATACACCCTGTCTGTAGGAACAGGTGTAGTTACTGACTCTCACAATGATGTACGCCCTGTCTGTAGGAACAGGTGTAGTTACTGACTCTCACAATGATATACGCCCTGTCTGTAGGAACAGGTATAGTTACTGACTCCCTCTCACAATGATATACGCCCTGTCTGTAGGAACATGTATAGTTACTGACTCTCACCAAGATATACGCCCTGTCTGTAGGAACAGGTGTAGTTACTGACTCTCACAATGATATACGCCCTGTCTGTAGGAACAGGTGTAATTACTGACTCTCTCTCACAATGATATACGCCCTGTCTGTAGGAACAGGTATAGTTACTGACTCTCACAATGATATACGCCCTGTCTGTAGGGACAGGTATAGTTACTGACTCTCTCTCACAATGATATACGCCCTGTCTGTAGGAACAGGTAGTTACTAACTCTCTCTCACAATGATATACGCCCTGTCTGTAGGGACAGGTATAGTTACTGACTCTCACACCCTGTCTGTAGGAACAGGTAGTTACTAACTCTCTCTCACAATGATATACGCCCTGTCTGTAGGGACAGGTATAGTTACTGACTCTCACACCCTGTCTGTAGGAACAGGTAGTTACTGACTCTCACAATGATATACGCCCTGTCTGTAGGAACAGGTGTAGTTACTGACTCTCTCTCACAATGATATACGCCCTGTCTGTAGGAACAGGTGTAGTTACTGACTCTCTCTCACAATGATATACGCCCTGTCTGTAGGAACAGGTGTAGTTACTGACTCTCTCTCACAATGATATACGCCCTGTCTGTAGGAACAGGTATAGTTACTGACTCTCTCTCACAATGATATACGCCCTGTCTGTAGGAACAGGTATAGTTACTGACTCTCACAATGATATACGCCCTGTCTGTAGGAACAGGTATAGTTACTGACTCTCACAATGATATATGCCCTGTCTGTAGGAACAGGTGTAGTTACTGACTCTCTCACAATGATATACGCCCTGTCTGTAGGAACAGGTGTAGTTACTGACTCTCACAATGATATACGCCCTGTCTGTAGGAACAGGTATAGTTACTGACTCTCACAATGATATACGCCCTGTCTGTAGGAACAGGTATAGTTACTGACTCTCACAATGATATACGCCCTGTCTGTAGGAACAGGTATAGTTACTGACTCTCTCTCACAATGATATACGCCCTGTCTGTAGGAACAGGTATAGTTACTGACTCTCACAATGATATACGCCCTGTCTGTAGGAACAGGTGTAGTTACTGACTCTCACAATGATATACGCCCTGTCTGTAGGAACAGGTATAGTTACTGACTCTCACAATGATATACGCCCTGTCTGCAGTAACAGGTATAGTTACTGACTCAATGATATACGCCCTGTCTGTAGGAACAGGTATAGTTACTGACTCTCACAATGATATACGCCCTGTCTGTAGGAACAGGTATAGTTACTGACTCTCACAATGATATACGCCCTGTCTGTAGGGACAGGTATAGTTACTGACTCTCTCTCACAATGATATACGCCCTGTCTGTAGGAACAGGTGTAGTTACTGACTCTCTCTCACAATGATATACGTCCTGTCTGTAGGAACAGGTGTAGTTACTGACTCTCTCTCACAATGATATACACCCTGTCTGTAGGAACAGGTATAGTTACTGACTCTCACAATGATATACGCCCTGTCTGTAGGAACAGGTGTAGTTACTGACTCTCTGTCACGATGATATACACCCTGTCTGTAGGAACAGGTATAGTTACTGACTCTCTCTCACAATGATATACACCCTGTCTGTAGGAACAGGTATAGTTACTGACTCTCTCTCACAATGATATATGCCCTGTCTGTAGGAACAGGTAGTTACTGACTCTCTCTCACAATGATATACGCCCTGTCTGTAGGAACAGGTATAGTTACTGACTCTCACAATGATATACGCCCTGTCTGTAGGAACAGGTGTAGTTACTGACTCTCACAATGATATACGCCCTGTCTGTAGGAACAGGTGTAGTTACTGACTCTCACAATGATATACGCACTGTCTGTAGGAACAGGTATAGTTACTGACTCTCACAATGATATACACCCTGTCTGTAGGAACAGGTATAGTTACTGACTCTCACAATGATATACGCACTGTCTGTAGGAACAGGTATAGTTACTGACTCTCACAATGATATACGCCCTGTCTGTAGGAACAGGTATAGTTACTGACTCTCACAATGATATACGCCCTGTCTGTAGGAACAGGTATAGTTACTGACTCTCTCTCACAATGATATACGTCCTGTCTGTAGGAACAGGTATAGTTACTGACTCTCTCTCACAATGATATATGCCCTGTCTGTAGGAACAGGTGTAGTTACTGACTCTCTCTCACAATGATATACGTCCTGTCTGTAGAAACAGGTGTAGTTACTGACTCTCACAATGATATACGCCCTGTCTGTAGGAACAGGTATAGTTACTGACTCTCACAATGATATACGCCCTGTCTGCAGTAACAGGTATAGTTACTGACTCTCACAATGATATACGCCCTGTCTGTAGGAACAGGTATAGTTACTGACTCTCTCTCACAATGATATACGCCCTGTCTGTAGGAACAGGTATAGTTACTGACTCTCTCTCACAATGATATACGCCCTGTCTGTAGGAACAGGTATAGTTACTGACTCTCTCTCACAATGATATACGCCCTGTCTGTAGGAACAGGTATAGTTACTGACTCTCTCTCACAATGATATACGCCCTGTCTGTAGGAACAGGTATAGTTACTGACTCTCTCTCACAATGATATACGCCCTGTCTGTAGGAACAGGTATAGTTACTGACTCTCTCTCACAATGATATACGCCCTGTCTGTAGGAACAGGTATAGTTACTGACTCAATGATATACGCCCTGTCTGTAGGAACAGGTGTAGTTACTGACTCTCTCTCACAATGATATACGCCCTGTCTGTAGGAACAGGTATAGTTACTGACTCAATGATATACGCCCTGTCTGTAGGAACAGGTGTAGTTACTGGTTTCCGGATCGATTCCGGCGCTAGTACAATGAACACTCTCTGAATGAAATGGTCCAGAACTCACACCCTCTCTCTGCCATTTTCTGAAGCTTCGGACCGGCAGCAGCGGCCGGAGACGGAGCCCGAGGCCAGAGGCCAGGGCCCAGACCCGGAACTGGACGCAGTGCAGAGACCAGGTCCCAATACCATGTCTCAGGCCTCAACCCCGACCGTCAGCTTTGGGGGCGGTACTGCGCACGCGCGGCAGCTCCTTTTTTTTTATATAGCGGTAGGCGGGGCCATGCCTCAGCGCGCGTGCGACGCCATGTCCCGGGGGCGTGGCCTGTGGAAAGGGGCACGGCGATGACGTCTGGAACGGGCTCGGCCATTGGACAAGGATTGGGCGGGGCCAATGCCCCCATGTCAGGGGCTGGCCCTTTCACACAAGGAAGGGGCGTGGCTCGGGACATTGAGGGGGCGGGCCCTCCGCTCAGGGAGTGGGCGGGGCCTGCGGACATCGATGGGGCGCGCCATTCTCTCATGGAGGGGTCGGGCCCTGCGGACAATGACGGTTGGGGGCCTGGGGAAACACAGGGGGCGGGGCCTTTGGAGAGGGCGGGTGCCTTGCGATCCTGGAGGTGGTGGAGCATGGGGGACGTAGAGGGGCGGGGCCTGAGGACATAGAGGGGCGGGGCCTGAGGACAGGGAGGGGGCGGGGTTTGCAGACAGTGAGGGGCGGAATCTGGGCGGTGTCTCGGGACAGGGAGGGGTTTTCTGGGGCTTGCGGACTGGGAGGGGGAAAGGGGGGGGGAGGTGGAGGGAACGGTGAGGGACGGGGGGAGGGGGACGGGGAGGAGGGGGGGGGGGAGGGAGGGAGGGGGACGGGGAGGAGGGGGGGGGGGAGGGAGGGAGGGAGAGGGGAGCAAGGGAGGGGGAGAGGGGGGCAAGGGAGGGAGGGGGACAGGGGAGGCGGGGGGGGGGAGGGAGGGAGGGAGGGAGAGGGGGACAAGGGAGGGAGGGAGGGGGACAGGGGAGGCGTGGGGGGAGGGAGGGAGGGAGAGGGGGACAAGGGAGGGAGGGAGAGGGGGACAAGGGAGGGAGAGAGGGGGACAAGGGAGGGAGGGAGGGGGACAGGGGAGGCGTGGGGGGAGGGAGGGAGAGGGGGACAAGGGAGGGAGGGAGGGGACAGGGGAGGCGTGGGGGGAGGGAGACGGGGCAGGGAGGGGGATGGGGGTGAGGGAGTGAGGGAGGGGGACGGGGGGTGAGGGAGGGAGGGAGGGAGGGAGGGAGGGAGGGGGACGGGGGTGAGGGGGGGACGCCTTTGACCACAAGTCCATTAGGTAGCGATCCACACGTAACTCCCTTGAGGCCCTGGCGGAAATAGGAGATGGGGCATCCTATCAAAATCGTTTGGCAGAATGTCTCAACGCCAGAACTTTCAAACAAGCGGCAAGATGTAGCTTGGATGGTGGGCCAACCCATCTCGCATGCTGGAGTCTGTCTCCGGGGTCCAGGTAAGAAATCATGAGCCCCGTGTCTTCTCTTGTTCCCAGGCCCATTATCCCCCCCCATCCCCTTTAATTTTGCAGTGTGAGTGAAGGGGAGAGGGAGGAATGAGGTGAGTCCAGAGAGAGTAAAAATGGTCATTATGCCAAGGGAATGTCCTTCATCAGGGGCTGTGGGTTCCTTAATCACCAGCTGAAGTAGGGGAGGGAAGTGGCTCCTTGGTTCACAGCACCTCTGCCCATGCAGTGCTGAATGCAGGTGGGCTGTAACTGGAGGCACTGTAATCCTGGTCAGAGATTGGCTTTGAAGCAGAGGCCCCTCACTAATGGCCTCACTAACCTCCTCTCACCGTTAACACCAGCCGGAGTCATTGCAGGGTGGAAGATTTTCCAGCCCAGGCCAGCCCTAGGAGCAGCTGAACTGGGCACGTGTTCACACAACTCGGTAATGTCCGGGATGACTGATACCAGCCAATCTGATTCCTACGTGCTTATCCGTCCATTCCTCCACGGCTCTTCACAGGCCCGTGACCACGTCCCCTCCCTTCAAAGCCAGAGTCTGTCTCCGGGGTCCAGGTAAGAAATCATAAGCCCCGTGTCTTCTCTTGTTATTTCGTGGCAAATGCTGTGTGCTAGGCGGTCCAAATCCACAAAGGAAACTTGGTCACACCATCACAACGGCTTTACAATTTGTATTTTTTGAGAAGATGTGTGCACTTAATTCAGAATTGAAGAGTCCACCAAAACCTTTAGCGATTTTAAAAGTTAAATTAAAATATTTATTAACAAAGTAAAAGATTTTAAGCACATACATAAGACTTCAATTTCTTGTTACTATAACAACTCCCAAAATTCCTAACTAACCTCCCAGTTACACACCCACTTTAAGGCAACAGTCCAAAATACATTTTAGATTTAAAGGAAAACCAGTTAAGTTAAGACAGTACCAACTCAACAGTGGAATTCCAAATGGCTTTCTCCATCTTCAGTTACTGGACACAGCAGACTGATGCACAAATGACTGGAAGCTTCTTGAAGACTATTTCACAAACTCCTGTTCTCCTTGAGATATGTTTTTCTCTCTTTAATATTTAAATTCTATTGTTCCACATGTCTTTGAAACTGTATCTTTCTCATAATATAAAAGCCTTCATGTTGCCAATATTGTCAGTTACCTTTGGGAAAAATAAACACACTCCTTAGCCTTGCTTATCTAACTAGTTGTAAACAGACTAACACCCCTTTGAAATCCAAATAATCCCTTCACTTATCAAAAAATGCAAATTCTCTTCACAGCTAAAATGCTAAGCCAGCATCTATATTTACTCATCAGCATTTCAAGCACATCTCTACAAAAAGCATCTTTTGATAATTCCAAACTTGCTGTCTACCTGACTCCAAATACAATTAAATGGCACGGACAGACCCAACTGTACTCACAGCCTTAACCACTCCACAATAAACTAGAAAAATATGATGAAAATTATTAACCTTTCACAACAAACTGTAGGTACACCAATGGTGCTGTTAGGAAGGAGGTTCCAGGATTTTGACCCAGCGACAGTGAAGGAATGGCCGATATATTTCCAAGTCAGGATGGTGAGTGACTTGGAGGGGAAATTCCAGCTGGTGGTGTTCCCATGTGTCTGCTGCCCTTGTCCTTCTAGGTGGTAGCAGCCGTGGGTTTGGAAGGTGCTGCCTAAGGAGCCTTGGTGAGTTCCTGCAGTGACTCCTGCAGATGGTACACACACTGCTGCTACTGTGCATTGGTGGTGGAGGGAGTGAATGTTTGTGGAATTCGCTGCCCAAGTTGGTGGTAGAGGCAGAAACTTTAATCTCTCTTAAAAAGTACCTGGATCTGCACCTAAAGCGCAGTAAGCTGCAGGGCTATGGGCCGGGTGCAGGAAGGTGGGATTAGAAAGGGCACCTGGGTGTCCTGGGGCTGGCATGGAGAAGATGGGCCGAATGGCCTCCTTCTGTGCTGTAACTTTTCTATGGTTCTATGGAAGGGGTGCCAATCAAGCGGGCTGCTTTGTCCTGGGTGGTGGCGAGCCTCTGGAGTATTGTCGGAGCTGCACTCATCTGGGCAATCACAGGGTGCACGGCAGCAACGTAGAAAGGATTCCCAGACTGGCTGGCAGGACAAGGACAGAAGCTGCATGGACAAACAGTCACCCGCAAGTCACACACCATCCTGACTTAGAAGTACGTGGTCTGTCACTGGCTCAAATCCTGCAACTCCCTCCCTTACTGCGCTGGGAGTAATCCTGCACCACATGGACTGCAAGAAAATGGCTCACCAACGCCTTCTCAAGGGCAATTGGGGGTGGCCATTAAATACTGGCCCTGCCATCCCATGAACAAATGAAAACCAAAGTAACAGGGATATCTGGGGATATATATGAATCATATACGAACAAGGAGCAGGAGTAGGCCATTCAGCCCCTCGAGCCTCCTCCGCCTTTCAATAAGATCATGGCTGATCTGACAGTAAACTCCTGCCTACCCCTGCTCGCTTATCACCCCTTTGCTTACCAAGAATCTATCCACTTCTGCTTAAAAATATTCAAAGACTCTGCTTCCACCGCCTTTTAGGAAGAGAGTTCCAAAGACTCACCACCCTCAGAGAGAAAACATTTCACCTCAACTCAGTTTTAAATGGGCAACCCCCCTATTTTTAAACAGTGACTCCTAGTTCTAGATTCTCCCAGAAGAAGAAACGTCCTCTCCACACACACCCTGTCAAGACCCCTCAGGAGCTTATACGTTTCAATCAAGTCACTTCTTACTCTTCTAAACTCCAGCCGATGCAAGCCTAGCCTGTGCATCCTTTTCTCATAAGACAACCAGCCCATTCCAGGATTAGTCTGGTAAACCTTCTCTGAACTGTTTCCAATGCATTTACATCCTTCCTTAAATAAGGAGACACAATACTCCAGATGACGTCTCACTGGTGCTCTCTATAACTGAAGCATAACCTCCCTACTTTTCTATTCAATTCCTCTCACAATAAATGATAACAGTCTATTCATTTTCCTAATTACTTGCTATACCTGCATACTAACCTTTTGCGATTCATGCACTAAAACACCCAGATCCCTCTGCACCTCAAAGCACTGCAATCTCTCACCATTTAGATAATAAGCTTCTCTTTTATCCTTCCTGCCAAAATGGACAAATTTACATCTCCCCACATTATATCCCATTTGCCAGATCTTTGCCACTCATTTAATTTATCTACATCTTTTTGTGGCCTCCTTATGTCCTCTTCACAAATTACGTTCCTACCTATCTTTGTGTTGTCAGCAAATTTGGCAACCATCCCGTCCATCCCTTCATCCAACCATTTATATAAATTGTAAACATTTGAGGGCCCAGCACTGATCCCTATGGCACACCACTTGTTACATCTTGTCAAACTGAAAAAGACCCATTTATGCCTACTCTCTGCTTCCTGTTAACAAGCCAATCTTCTATCCATGTCAGTATGTTACCCTCTACACCATGAGGTTTTATTTCCCACAATAACCTTTAATGTGGCACTTTATCAAATGCCTTCTGGAAATCTAAGTATAGTACATCCACCGGTTCCTCTTTATCCACAGCATATCTTAGTTCCTCAAAGAATTCCAATAAGTTCGTTAAACATGATTTTTTTTTTCACAAAACCATGTTGACTCTGCCTGATTACCTTGAATTTATCTAAGTGCCCTGCTATAGTTTCTTTAATAATAGCTTCTAACATTCTCCCTATGACAGATGTTAAGCTAACGAGCCTATAGTTTCCAACTTTCTGTCCTCGTTTCATTCAGATGATAGAAGTTGAATAGAGAAAGAAAGATTTACAGGGTAAAGACCACAGAGCAAAGACTTATTGTTTCACTTGAGTGCAGAGTCCAAAATCAGAAGTCCAATGGTATATTCCTTCAGAAGAGGTCAGCAGGCTTAAGGTTGATGCTGAATAATTCACTTTTCCAGTAGGGATAGACGTGCAGAGATGAATTGCTCTTGTAGGTGCTGGTACAGAAGTTCAGGCGTTCCTGTATAAACAGTGTGTTGGGGGCCAGGTATTCACCTGGACCAAGCCCTTGTTCTGAGCTGCTGCTTGATAGGTGCAAGGTGGCAGTCTGGTTGGCAGTACAGCAAGACAGTGTCACTGGTTCCTCCAGCTAGGGCTCATGTCACATGACCCCCACTGTCCACTATGGCTCTGACATAGGATGCATATCCATTTGTTTGGATTCTTAAGGTTGTTAATGTTCCCACCATTAAGAATTTCCAAGGAGGTTGCAGGGTCCTCCGTCCCAGCAGACTGGTAGACTCTGGTGGTTTATTGGTAGGTGACCTTTGTAGAATTCCATCGACTTTGATCTCTGCAGCCACAGGGATCGTTCGCGTCTGTTCAGAGATAGCGACATGTCACATTCTCGAATACAGCCAGCAAGCTCCTTTTGTTCAGGGTTACAGGCAGGTATAGCTTCTGCCTTTTTAAAGGCTTTGTCCAGTTATTTTTAGCAGGTATAGCTTCTGCCTTTTTAAAGGCTTTGTCCAATTTCTTAAAATTTTAGGAAGGACCCATGTTAATAGGATATATATATATATATATATATATATATGCGTGTGAACGTGTGTGTCTGTGTTTATGTGTGTGTGTTTGTGTGTGCATGTGTGTGTGCATGTGTGCATGTGTGTGTCTGTGTTTGTGTGTCTGTGTCTGTGTGTATGTGTGTGTGTATGTGTGTGTGTGTACGTGCATGTGCATGTGTTTGTGTGTGTTTGTGTTTGTGTGTGTCTGTGTTTGTGTGCGTGTGTGTCTGTGTGTGTGTGTGTTTGTGTGCGTGTGTTTGTGTGTGTCTGTGTCTGTGTGTGTTTGTGTGTGTGTCTGTGTTTGTGTGCGTGTGTGTGTCTGTGTTTGTGTGCGTGTGTTTGTGTGTCTGTGTCTGTGTGTGTGTGTGTGTGTGTCTGTGTGTGTGTGTGTGTCTGTGTTTGTGTGTGTGTGTGTGTCTGTATCTGTGTGTGTGTCTGTGGCGCTGTGTGTGCGTGTGTGTGCGTGTGTGTCTCTGTGTGTGTGTGTGTGTTTGTGTGTGTGTGTACATATTTCATAAAAACATAGGAAACACAGCAGGATCTTCTGCTCCTACAGAAGTCAGTGGAGTTTGGAGTGGCTCGCTGCACTTTCCGGTCCCGCTTCCACCAGGAAGCTGCTCTTGTCCTTGAGTCCTCAGCCGATTGGTGACACCGCAGCCAGGTTGTGGCATTTTGTGCTGGATCCCAATGCATCAGGAAGGGGGTCCGTATAGCCTGATACCCGACTGGCAAGAATTCTCGAGCATGTCATAATTAAGTTCATTTGACTGAATCCTCCCTCACATTCTGCAGTGCTGCTGGGAATGGCTTTGTGTGCAATGTAGTTATGGTGGTAAATCCTGGGGAATGCGTCGTCCAGCTTCCTCCGCATGGTCTCTGAATGCATTGATTTCAGAAGTGGATGACAATTTAAACTGCTTGCATAGAGAAGCTATTGTTGATTCTCCATAACCTGGTGACAATTCAGCTGGCCAATAGTCTTTGCCAAGAAAGCGTGATTGGTCGATCAGACATGCAAACTTGTTTTGGCCTGCAATGGTTGAACGAGAGCCTTTCAATAGACATGGTTGTGAACATTGGATTTTCCAGATTATTAACAAGGCTGGTAAGAAGCTGCTGATAGTTGCTGCTGATAATCTTACTGTTGCTCCCTACTGAGATCATTCCAGACTTCCCCTGTGTGAATTCAACTTTGGCCACAAGAGTTTTTGTGCTTGGTTGCTCTTTCAATCCACACAATAAGTGAATGCTGCGAAGGATCGGTTTGTGTGCATATGCAATCGTTGGAGAGTGTACTTCTGCAAACATTCTGAGAGCAGCTAAGTTCATGTAAGGTGTCATACACCAGAGCTAAGCCTAAGAGGAACTTTCTCGAGATAATTCTCTTTAACAGACCCTCGTAGGTTTTCCTGTCAGATGCAGACCTTGTTTCATTCGCCATTGCCGGTTCATGGTACACACATAATGCTTCATAAGACATAGGAGCAGAAATTAGGCCATTCGGCCCATCGAGTCTGCTCCGCCATTCAATCATGGCTGATAAGTTTCTCAACCCCATTTTCCCGCCTTCTCCCCGTAACCTTTGATCCCCTTACCCATCAAGAACCTATCTATATAAAAACAAAGAGAACTGCGGATGCTGGAAATCCAAAACAAAAACAGAATTACCTGGAAAAACTCAGCAGGTCTGGCAGCATCGGCGGAGAAGAAAAGAGTTGACGTTTCGAGTCTTCATGACCCTTCGACAGAACTTCGACAGTTCTGTCGAAGGGTCATGAAGACTCGAAACGTCAACTCTTTTCTTCTCCGCCGATGCTGCCAGACCTGCTGAGTTTTTCCAGGTAATTCTGTTTTTGTTTAAGAACCTATCTATCTTGGTCTTAAATACACTCAATGACCCGGCCTCCACAGCCTTCTGTGGCAATGAATTCCATAGATTCGCCACTCTCCGGCTAAAGAAGTTTCTCCTCATCTCTGTTCTAAAAGGTCTTCCCTTTACTCTGAGGCTGTGCCCTCGGGTCCTGGTCTCACCTACGGAGTTACAGCAAACAGCCAGCACTGTTCAAAATGAAATTGCTACTGTAATGGAGCTAAGACCTCGCACTATGGGCGGATTTTACTTACATTGACTAAGGTGGTATTTTTTCACACAGGAGGAGATGTTTTTTGCAGGATCAATGGCGCACGGTCACATCAGGCGTACGTCCTGACATCACCGCACCTCACTCTGATCTTGAGTTCGGCGGGCACACACCAGAGTCGACTGTGCACCCACCAATCTGTCAAAGGCCTGTTAAGGCCATTTAAATAGTAATTAAACCAATTAACTGAGCTGCCCGTCCAGCCTTAAGGTTGGGGGGCAGACGAAGAGCCCGGGCGGCCTTCGCATTGTTCATGAAACCTCATCCACGGGGCAGGGGTTGAGGTTTCGTGAAGGGCTTATAAGTTAAATAAAAATTTTTGTTAAAATTCATTGACCTCCCAGCTCATGAGGGGACCTGTCTTAAAAGTTTTCTTTGTTTCCCTTTATTAAAATCTTCAAAAATCAAAATGATTGCCGCAGGGAGGTTTCTGCACTCTTTCGCACGCTTGCCCCTGACTCAGCTTCCCCCCCCTCGCCACCTGCTCAGGGATCGCTCAGCGCCCGTCGCTGCACATCACACTGGGTGGCCCTTAGTTGGCCTGTCCATGTAAAGTGGTGGTGGGCAGCGATCTGCTACGCACCCCCCCCACCCACTCCCGGCCAATCTCCCCGATGGGGAGAACCCCCCCGCCGCCCCACCTCTGTGTGTTTGAATTCAGGGTTTCATTAGATTGTTAAAAGTTTATATATTTTCCCCACCACTTTGAAAATAATTCCCCTTGCTGTTGCATGGTGCGTGAGGACTGTGCGTAGTGGATACCAGGTGAGGTTCTACGAATGATACATGGGGGCATGGGGATCTCAGGGGGCACAGAGGTTGCATGGGCAGTTAGATGGGGCATGGGGTGGCACGGGGGATGGGTGAGCGGTGCTTTCCCGGTGACCTTTAAACAATTCCGGGAGCTGGGCTGCTGGGTTAGAGAACTGAGGCCTTCTAACCAACCCGCCTCGGCGCCCACACTCCTCCCACACTCCCTCGCAGCTCGCGACATGCACCACAAGCCCAACAAAAGTCACGCTTGGGTCGGGTGCGGAAGGTGCTAAAGTGCACAGGACAGGCTTTACCGAATCCGCTTGAACATCTGCCTCGCTGTCAGCGTCAGAAACTCTCAACCAAACCGCCCCCTTAACCTTCTCTGTCCCAGAGAACACACGCCCAGTTTATGGAGTCTCTCCCTATCGGTTAAGCCTGCGAGCCTTCCTGGTCATTTGCAGGTCAGTCCGCAGCGCAGTTCTTCGCAGGCCCAATATATCGGGAATAACCTGGAAAGGGTTCGCACTGCAGGCTGGGGAGAAACCGAGTCAGCTTTTGCCTTTATCTCTGAAATGTGAATGAATCGACGCAGTGACGGACAGGAAAAGCCCTTCTGTCCTATGCAGCCTGCACCACACGATTGCGGTTCCTTGGGTAGCGGAACTATCCACTCCACACGCCATCGGAAACCAGGTGATCTCCTGCCAGGTCAAATTGGGCACGGGATTCCTGAGTGATTCCTGTCTGACAGCTTCCCACCTCCAGCTATCCAAACTACTCCCGCCTATCTCTCTGGCCCTGATCATTCCCTGCACTGCCTATCTCCCAAACTAACTGATTCCCCAGTAACCAGACTCAGCTCTTAGTGGGCACTGCAGCTGCACACCCCCCACCCCCCCCCCCCCCAGCCCACACCCCCCAACCCACACCCCCCACCCCCCAGCCCACACCCCCCAACACCCAGCCCACAGCCCCCAACCCACACCCCCCAGCCCACACCCCATACCCCCCACCCCACACCCCCCACTCCACACCCCACACCCCCCACCCCACAGACCCCAGCCCCCACTCCACACCCCCCACCCCCGACCCCCCCACTCCACACCCCCCACCCCACAGCCCCCACCCCACAGCCCCCAGCCCCCACCCCACACCCCCCACCCCCCCAGCCCACACCCCCCACCCCCCAGCCCACAGCCCCCACCCCACAGCCCCCAGCCCCCACCTCACAGCCCCCACCCCACACCCCCCACCCCCCACTCCAGACCCCCCAGCCCCCACCCCACAGCCCCCAGCCCCCACCTCACAGCCCCCACCCCACACCCCCCACCCCCCACTCCAGACCCCCCAGCCCCCACCCCACAGCCCCCAGCCCCCACCTCACAGCCCCCACCCCACACCCCCCCACCCCCCACTCCAGACCTCCCAGCCCCCACCCCACAACCCCCAGCCCCCACCCCGGTCGGACTTCTCGAAGCTTCTTAACAGGACCGGACACGCAGAGTGTTTCCAATCAAGCTGGTTTATTTGACATTTATACATATATATGCACAAGGTTAAACTCCAGCCCAGTTACAGGAGTCCATTGAAACAATGTCACTCACCTCCCCTCACCCAGGTCCAGAACATCAGAGCCCAGGCCCTGGCTGCGTTGGACCCCAGCGTCTTCAGCCCCGCGGAGTCAGGGGTGAGCACTCTGGTGCTTCAGCAAGTAGGAGGAGCAGGTGAAAGCCTTCTCACACTGCGAGCATTTGAAGGGTCTCTCCCCGGTGTGGACCCGCTGGTGAATGCGCAGGTGGTACGAGCGGGTGAAGCCCCTCCCGCACTGCGTGCAGGCGAAGGGCCTCTCCCCGGTGTGGACCCGCCGGTGGGTCTCCAGCTGGGACGGGTAGTTGAACTGCTTGCCGCACTCGGAGCAGGTGAAGGGCCGCTCGGCGCCGTGGGTGGGCTGGTGGGCCTGCAGCTTGGACATGTACTTGAAGCCCCGGCCGCAGTGAGTGCAGATGAAGGGCCCTTCGCCGCTGTGGACGCGCCGGTGGGTCAGCAGGTTGGAGGAGCAGGCAAAGCGCTTGCCGCACACCGAGCACTGAAAGGGGCGCTCGCCGGTGTGCAGCCGCCGGTGGATCTCCAGGTAGGAGGGGCAGGCAAAGCGCTTGGGGCACTGGGAGCAGGCGAAGGGCCTCTCGCCGGTGTGGCTGCGCTGGTGCTTTAGCAGGTGGGAGGAGCAGACAAAGCCCTTCCCACACTGGGAGCAGGTGAAGGGCCTCTCGCCGGTGTGGCTGCGCTGGTGGGTCTTGAGGTGGGAGAGGCTGGTGAAGCGCTTCTCACACTGCGAGCAGGGGAAGGGCCTCGCCGCAGCCTGGGAGCAACCAGCCGCTCCCTGCCCGCACCGGGAGCAGCAGCCCTGGGCGTAGAGTGGGCGGCCGGGGGCCCGGCCCAGGGGCTCCCCGCACAGGGAGCAAGGCAGCGGCCGCTCCCCGCTGTGGACACGCTGGTGGGTCTGCAGGTTGGAGGACTGGCTGAAGGCCTTCCCACACACCGAGCAGCTGAACGGCCGCTCCCCGGTGTGACTCCGCCGGTGGATCTCCAGGTAGGATGGGCGGGCAAAACCCTTCCCGCAGTCCCCGCATCGATAGGCTCGGTCCACACTGCGCACAGGCCGCCTCCCGCCCTCGGACAGGGCCGGCCGCTCCTCGCGGCCCGATGAACCCACCGGCTCTGTCCCATCCTCTGGTGGGTCTCCCTCACAGCTTCCCGGCTGCAAATGCTCCATTCTCCAACAAGCCTGTGAAGACAGGGAAACACGGGAGAGAAATTGAGAAGAGTTCCCAGCCTCGAGGGCACGCTCTGTCCCCAGCGCCCCCCACCCCACCCACCCCACCCCACCACCCGTCCAAGCTCCAACCCGTCCCTCATCCCACACTTCCCTTTGCCTCCCTCCTTCTCAAAATCCAGATCGTCCGGCTTCCGAATTACTATTCTCCCCACTACAGTTCCCCAGTAACAACTCCGACTGGTTGTCCGAGCCTTGGCGATGGGTGCAGAGGAGATGTATTTGGATGGCCCTCGGGATAAGGGGCTTGTTACGTGGAGAGACTGGAGAAGGTGGGATATTCTCCCGAGAGCAGGGAGGTTTCAGAGGTAATTCGGTGGAAGTGTTCAGAATCAGCAGGGTTTTTCGCTTTTGTAAATGAGGAGAGAGTGTTTCCAGTGGTCAGAGGGACACAGATTTAAGGTAATTGGCAAAAGGAATAGAGACAACTTGGGGAAACATCCTTTACATAGCGATCGGTTGCCATCTGCCTTAAGGGGCGATGGAAGCAGATACAATAATAAACTTCAAAAAAGAAATGGATAAATATTTGAAAAGAGTTTTTGCGAATTTGCCAAGAAAGAAAGATTTGCATTTATATAGTGCCTTCCCACCACTGTTGGTTGCCTCAAAGTGTTTTGCAGCCAATGCAATACTTTCATCCGAAGTAGCCACTGTTGTAGGAAATGCTGGAGTCACTTTACGCACAGCATGATCCCACAAACAGAAATGTGCTAATGCCCAGATAAACTGATTGGTGATGTTGAATGAGGGATTAAAAATTGTCCAGGACACCAGGGAGAACTCCTCTGCTCTTCTTCAGAACAGTGCCACGCGATCCTTTACATCCCCCTCACCCACTCCCCCTCCGAGGGGGCAGATGGGAGACTTGGTTCAGTGTCTCACCTGAATGACAGAACTTCTGACAGTGCAGCACACCCTCAGTACAGCACTCGAGTGTCAGCCTCGGTTTTGTACCTCATTCCTCAAGTGGGACTTGAACCCACAACCTTCAGATTCTGAAGTAAGGATATTAGTAACTGAGCCACAGGCTAGAGCTTATACTTAAGGGGAGGGTGACTGAATACGGTGAAACTTTTCCGCTGACCGGACGGTCAGCATGGATTTGTACAGGCTATGTCAGGACCAACAAGTTGACTGAAACCTTTGAAGAGGTGACTACACTCACGGTCAAAGGAATTGCAGAAATTTACAGTGTGAAAGGAAGGAGGCCATTTCACCCATCTTGTCCACACCCACTGACAAGTCCCATCCAGCCTAGTCCCACTTTCCTGCTCCTCTTTGTAGCCTTGGATGTTCCTGCCACTTCAAGTGCATACCCAAGTCCTTCTTAAATGTTATGAGGGTTTCTGCCTCTCCCACCCTTTTGCAGCAGTGAGTTCCAGCCCTCCACCATCCTCTGGGTGAAACTAAAAAGTCCCCTTAAACTAAAAGAAGGTGAAGATTAGCGATAGGCTTGAAGATTGGGGGAAATTTTGGAAACCAGCAAAGGAGGATTTTTAAAAAAAAGATTGAGCAGTTAAAATATGAGTAAATTAGCAAGAAATATAAAAGCAGACTGCTGTTTGAGTGAGCCCCTACAAGTATATAAAAAGGAAAACAATAGCTAAAGTAAAGGTTAGTCACCCAGACAAGGAGACTGGGGAATGGCTGTGACTTGGAACAAGTATTTTGTTTCCATCTTCACAAAAAGAATCCTGAGCAAAAATCCAAGTAATGAAAAGGAGGGAGGAACTTAAAACAACAACAATCACTAGAGAAAGAGCGCTAGGAAAACTAAAGGGACTAAGGATTGATAAACCGGCTGGGCTGGTATCTTAGAGCCTTAAAAGAAATGGCTGCAGAGACAGTGGACGCATTGGCTGTACATCGTAAAATGCCCTAGGTTCTGGAAAAGTAATGGTGGATTGGGAAGGTGTGGATGTAACACCTCTATTCAGGAAAGCAGAGGTACAGAGAGCAGGAAGCTATAGACCAGGTAGCCTAAGGTCCGTCATTGGGAAAAATGCTGGAATCCATGAAGGAAAAGCTAGTGGTTGGGCATTGAGAAAATCGGAGTACAATCAGGCAGTGTCAACATGGTTTGTGCAAAGGAAACCCTGTTTGACAAAGTTATTCGAGTTCTTTAAGGGTGTAACAAGCAGGGTAGACAAAGGGAAACTAGTAGATGTAATGTTTTTTGATTTCCAGAAGGCATTCAATAAGGTACCTCATTAAAGCTTACTACACAAGATAGGAGGTCATGATCTTGGGCATGATGTATTAACACGGATCCTCCTCTCTCCTTCTCCCCCATGTCTAATGACATGAGACAGACAAAGCATACATGCTCTTGTCCATTCCCTTGGTTACTTTTACCTGGTACAGAGGCTACAGTTTGAGGGATGCCACTCGACATCAAGCTTTGTTGACTAGGAGACTCTTCCTCTCTTATTGTCTGTCAGAGTCGTATTGGAAGGATTTACAGATTGATAATCAACCTTTTTGACCATGTTATGAATGCACCTTCCATGGCCATCAAGTCCTCGAGTGAGACTTCAACCCCCAATTGGGTCAGTAACACGCATCGGTCAGTAACACGCATCGGCCAGTAACACGCATCGGTCAGTAACACGGATCGGTCAGTAACACACATCGGCCAGTTACACGCATCGGTCAGTAACACGGATCGGTCAGTAACACGCATCGGTCAGTAACACGCATCGGTCAGTAACACTCATCGGCCAGTAACACACATCAGTCAGTAACACGCATCGGTCAGTAGCACACATCGGTCAGTAACACGCATCGGTCAGTAACACTCATCGGCCAGTAACACGCATCGGTCAGTAACACGTATCGGTCAGTAGCACGCATCGGTCAGTAACACGCATCGGTCAGTAACACGCATCGGTCAGTAGCACGCATCGGTCAGTAGCACGCATCGGTCAGTAACACGCATCGGTCAGTAACACGCATCAGTCAGTAGCACGCATCGGTCAGTAACACACATCGATCAGTAACACACATCGATCAGTAACACACATCGATCAGTAACATGGAGCGGTCACTAACACACATCGATCAGTAATGCACATCGATCAGTAACGCACATCGATCAGTAACGCACATCGATCAGTAACGCACATCGATCAGTAACGCACATCGATCAGTAACGCACATCGATCAGTAACATGGAGCGGTCAGTAATGCACATCGATCAGTAACACACATCGATCAATAACATGGAGTGGTCAGTAATGCACATCGATCAGTAACACACATCGATCAGTAACATGGAGCGGTCAGTAATGCACATCGATCAGTAACACACATCGATCAGTAACACACATCGATCAGTAACACACATCGATCAGTAACATGGAGCGGTCAGTAACGCACATCGATCAGTAACGCACATCGATCAGTAACGCACATCGATCAGTAACACACATCGATCAGTAACACACATCGATCAGTAACGCACATCGATCAGTAACGCACATCGATCAGTAACGCACATCGATCAGTAACGCACATCGATCAGTAACGCACATCGATCAGTAACACACATCGGTCAGTAACGAACATCGATCAGTAACGCACATCGATCAGGAACGCACATCGATCAGTAACACACATCGATCAGTAACACACATCGGTCAGTAACACACATCGGTCAGTAACACACATCGGTCAGTAACGAACATCGATCAGTAACGCACATCGATCAGTAACGCACATCGATCAGTAACGCACATCGATCAGTAACCCACATCGGTCAGTAACGAACATCGATCAGTAACGCACATCAATCAGTAACGCACATCGATCAGTAACACACATCGATCAGTAACACACATCGGTCAGTAACGAACATCGGTCAGTAACGCACATCGATCAGTAACGCACATCGATCAGTAACACACATCGATCAGTAACACACATCGATCAGTAACGCACATCGATCAGTAACACACATCGATCAGTAACGCACATCGATCAGTAACACGGATCAGTCAGTAACGCACATCGATCAGTAACGCACATCGGTCAGTAACGCGCATCGATCAGTAAAACACATCGATCAGTAACGCACATCGATCAGTAACACACATCGATCAGTAACACACATCGATCAATAAGTCACATCGATCAGTAACACACATCGATCAGTAAAACACATCGATCAGTAACGCACATCGGTCAGTAACGCACGTCGATCAGTAACACACGTCGATCAGCAACACACATCGATCAATAACGCACATCGATCAGTAACACACATCGATCAGTAACGCACATCGATCAGTAACGCACATCGATCAGTAACGCACATCGATCAGTAAAACGCATCGATCAGTAACACGCATCGGTCAGTAACACGGATCGGTCAGTAACACGGATCGGTCAGTAACACGCATCGGCCAGTTACACGCATCGGTCAGTAACACGGATCGGTCAGTAACACGCATCGGTCAGTAACACACATCGGTCAGTAACACTCATCGGCCAGTAACACACATCAGTCAGTAACACGCATCGGTCAGTAGCACACATCGGTCAGTAACACGCATCGGTCAGTAACACTCATCGGCCAGTAACACGCATCGGTCAGTAACACGCATCGGTCAGTAACACGCATCGGTCAGTAACACGCATCGGTCAGTAGCACGCATCGGTCAGTAGCACGCATCGGTCAGTAACACGCATCGGTCAGTAACACGCATCAGTCAGTAGCACGCATCGGTCAGTAACACACATCGATCAGTAACACACATCGATCAGTAACACACATCGATCAGTAACATGGAGCGGTCACTAACACACATCAATCAGTAATGCACATCGATCAGTAACGCACATCGATCAGTAACGCACATCGATCAGTAACGCACATCGATCAGTAACGCACATCGATCAGTAACATGGAGCGGTCAGTAATGCACATCGATCAGTAACACACATCGATCAATAACATGGAGTGGTCAGTAATGCACATCGATCAGTAACACACATCGATCAGTAACATGGAGTGGTCAGTAATGCACATCGATCAGTAACACACATCGATCAGTAACACACATCGATCAGTAACACACATCGATCAGTAACATGGAGCGGTCAGTAATGCACATCGATCAGTAACACACATCGATCAGTAACGCACATCGATCAGTAACACACATCGATCAGTAACGCACATCGATCAGTAACGCACATCGATCAGTAACGCACATCGATCAGTAACGCACATCGATCAGTAATGCACATCGATCAGTAACGCACATCAATCAGTAACACACATCGGTCAGTAACGAACATCGATCAGTAACGCACATCGATCAGTAACACACATCGATCAGTAACACACATCGATCAGTAACACACATCGGTCAGTAACACACATCGGTCAGTAACACACATCGGTCAGTAACGAACATCGATCAGTAACGCACATCGATCAGTAACGCACATCGATCAGTAACGCACATCGATCAGTAACCCACATCGGTCAGTAACGAACATCGATCAGTAACGCACATCGATCAGTAACGCACATCGATCAGTAACACACATCGATCAGTAACACACATCGGTCAGTAACGAACATCGGTCAGTAACGCACATCGATCAGTAACGCACATCGATCAGTAACACACATCGATCAGTAACACACATCGATCAGTAACGCACATCGATCAGTAACACACATCGATCAGTAACGCACATCGATCAGTAACACGGATCAGTCAGTAACGCACATCGATCAGTAACGCACATCGGTCAGTAACGCGCATCGATCAGTAAAACACATCGATCAGTAACGCACATCGATCAGTAACACACATCGATCAGTAACACACATCGATCAATAAGTCACATCGATCAGTAACACACATCGATCAGTAAAACACATCGATCAGTAACGCACATCGGTCAGTAACGCACGTCGATCAGTAACACACGTCGATCAGCAACACACATCGAGCAATAACGCACATCGATCAGTAACACACATCGATCAGTAACGCACATCGATCAGTAACGCACATCGATCAGTAAAACACATCGATCAGTAACGCACATCGATCAGTAACGCACATCGATCAGTAACGCACATCGATCAGTAACGCACATCGATCAGTAACGCGCGTCAATCAGTAACACGCGTCGATCAGTAACGCACGTCGATCAGTAACGCACGCCGATCAGTAACGCACATCGATCAGTAACGCGCATCGATCAGTAACGCGCATCGATCAGTAAAACACATCGATCAGTAACGCAAATCGATCAGTAACGCACATCGATCAGTAACGCACATCGATCAGTAACACACATTGATCAGTAACACACATCGATCAGCAACGCACATCGGTCAGTAACGCACATCGATCAGTAACGCACATCGATCAGTAACAAGGAGCAGTCAGTAACACACATCAATCAGTAACGCACATCGATCAGTAACGCACATCGATCAGTAACGCACATCGATCAGTAACACACATCGATCAGTAACATGGAGCGGTCAGTAATGCACATCGATCAGTAACACACATCGGTCAGTAACGCACATCGATCAGTAACGCACATCGATCAGTAACGCACATCGATCAGTAACGCACATCGATCAGTAACGCACATAGATCAGTAACGCACATCGATCGGTAACGCACATCAATCAGTAACGCACATCGATCAGTAACGCACATCGATCAGTAACGCAATCGGACAGTAACGCACATCGATCAGTAACGCACATCGATCAGTAACGTACATCGATCAGTAACGCACATCGGTCAGTAACGCACATAGATCAATAACGCACATCGATCAGTAACGCACATCGATCAGTAACGCAATCAGTCAGTAACGCACATCGGTCAGTAACGCACATCGATCAGTAACGCACATCGATCAGTAACACACATCGATCAGTAACACACATCGATCATTAACATGGAGCAGTCAGTAACACACATCGATCAGTAACACACATCGATCAGTAACATGGAGCAGTCAGTAACACACATCGATCAGTAACGCACATCGATCAGTAAGACACATCCATCAGTAACGCACATCGATCAGTAACACACATCGATCAGTAACGCACATTGATCAGTAACACACATCCATCAGTAACGCACATCGATCAGTAACGCACATCGAGCAGTAAGACACATCCATCAGTAATGCACATCGATCAGTAACACACATCGATCAGTAACGCACATCGATCAGTAACCCACATCCATCAGTAACGCACATCGATCAGTAACACACATCGATCAGTAACGCACATCGATCAGTAACGCACATCGATCAGTAACGCACATCGATCAGTAAGACACATCGATCAGTAACGCGCGTCGATCAGTAACGCGCGTCGATCAGTAACAGTAACGCGCGTCAATCAGTAACGCGCGTCGATCAGTAACGCGCGTCGATCAGTAACACGCGTCGATCAGTAACGCGCGTCGATCAGTAACGCGCGTCGATCAGTAACGCGCGTCGATCAGTAACGTACATCGATCAGTAACGTGCATCGATCAGTAACACACATCGATCAGTAACAGAGATCGATCAGTAACACACATCGATCAGTAACGTACATCGATCAGTAACGCACATCAATCAGTAACGTACATCGATCAGTAACGCACATCGATCAGTAACGCACATCGATCAGTAACACACCGATCAGTAACATGGAGCAGTCAGTAACGCACATCGATCAGTAATACACATCGATCAGTAACGCACATCGATCAGTAACACACATCGATCAGTAACGCACATCGATCAGTAACACACATTGATCAGTAACGCACATCGATCAGTAACACACATCGATCAGTAACACACCGATCAGTAACATGGAGCAGTCAGAAACGCACATCGATCAGTAACGTACATCAATCAGTAACGCACATCGATCAGTAACACACACCGATCAGTAACGCACATCGATCAGTAACGCGCGTCGATCAGTAACAGTAACGCACATCGATCAGTAACACACATCGATCAGTAACGCACATCGATCAGTAACGTACATCGATCAGTAACGCACATCGATCAGTAACGCACATCGATCAGTAACACACATCGATCAGTAACGCACATCGATCAGTAACATGGAGCAGTCAGTAACACACATCGATCAGTAACACACATCGGTCAGTAACGCACATCGATCAGTAACGCACATCGATCAGTAACGCACCGATCAGTAACACGGATCAGTCAGTAACACACATCGATCAGTAACGCACATCGATCAGTAACGCGCATCGATCAGTAACACGCATCGATCAGTAACACGCATCGATCAGTAACGCACATCGATCAGTAACGCACATCAATCAGTAACGCACATCGATCAGTAACGCACATCGATCAGTAACGCGCGTTGATCAGTAACGCGCGTCGATCAGTAACACGCGTCGATCAGTAACGCACGTCGATCAGTAACGCACGTCGATCAGTAACGCACGTCGATCATTAACGCAAATCAATCAGTAACGCACATCGATCAGTAACGCACATCGATCAGTAACACACATCGATCAGCAACGCACATCGGTCAGTAACGCACGTCGGTCAGTAACGCACATCGATCAGTAACAAGGAGCAGTCAGTAACACACATCAATCAGTAACGCACATCGATCAGTAACGCACATCGATCAGTAACGCACATCGATCAGTAACACACATCGATCAGTAACACACATCGATGAGTAACATGGAGTGGTCAGAAATGCACATCGATCAGTAACACACATCGGTCAGTAACGCACAACAATCAGTAACGCACATCGATCAGTAACGCACATCGATCAGTAACGCACATAGATCAGTAACGCACATCGATCAGTAACGCACATCAATCAGTAACGCACATCAATCAGTAACGCACATCGATCAGTAACGCAATCGGACAGTAACGCACATCGATCAGTAACGCACATCGATCAGTAACGTACATCGATCAGTAACGCACATCGGTCAGTAACGCACATAGATCAATAACGCACATCGATCAGTAACGCACATCGATCAGTAACGCAATCGGTCAGTAACGAACATCGGTCAGTAACGCACATCGATCAGTAACGCACATCGATCAGTAACACACATCGATCAGTAACACACATCGATCATTAACATGGAGCAGTCAGTAACACACATCGATCAGTAACACACATCGATCAGTAACATGGAGCAGTCAGTAACACACATCGATCAGTAACGCACATCGATCAGTAAGACACATCCATCAGTAACGCACATCGATCAGTAACACACATCGATCAGTAACGCACATCGATCAGTAACGCACATCGATCAGTAACGCACATCGATCAGTAACATGGAGCAGTCAGTAACACACATCCATCAGTAACGCACATCGATCAGTAACGCACATCGATCAGTAAGACACATCCATCAGTAACGCACATCGATCAGTAACACACATCGATCAGTAACGCACATCGATCAGTAACCCACATCCATCAGTAACGCACATCGATCAGTAACACACATCGATCAGTAACACACATTGATCAGTAACGCACATCGATCAGTAACGCACATCAATCAGTAAGACACATCGATCAGTAAGGCGCGTCGATCAGTAACGCGCGTCGATCAGTAACAGTAACGCGCGTCGATCAGTAACGCACGTCGATCAGTAACGCGCGTCGATCAGTAACACGCGTCGATCAGTAACGCGCGTCGATCAGTAACGCACATCGATCAGTAACGCACATCGATCAGTAACACACCGATCAGTAACATGGAGCAGTCAGTAACGCACATCGATCAGTAATACACATCGATCAGTAACGCACATCGATCAGTAACACACATCGATCAGTAACGCACATCGATCAGTAACACACATTGATCAGTAACGCACATCGATCAGTAACACACATCGATCAGTAACACACCGATCAGTAACATGGAGCAGTCAGAAATGCACATCGATCAGTAACGTACATCAATCAGTAACGCACATCGATCAGTAACACACACCGATCAGTAACGCACATCGATCAGTAACACACATTGATCAGTAACGCACATCGATCAGTAACACACATCGATCAGTAACACACCGATCAGTAACATGGAGCAGTCAGAAATGCACATCGATCAGTAACGTACATCAATCAGTAACGCACATCGATCAGTAACGCACATAGATCAATAACGCACATCGATCAGTAACGCACATCGATCAGTAACGCAATCGGTCAGTAACGAACATCGGTCAGTAACGCACATCGATCAGTAACGCACATCGATCAGTAACACACATCGATCAGTAACACACATCGATCATTAACATGGAGCAGTCAGTAACACACATCGATCAGTAACACACATCGATCAGTAACATGGAGCAGTCAGTAACACACATCGATCAGTAACGCACATCGATCAGTAAGACACATCCATCAGTAACGCACATCGATCAGTAACACACATCGATCAGTAACGCACATCGATCAGTAACGCACATCGATCAGTAACGCACATCGATCAGTAACGCACATCGATCAGTAACATGGAGCAGTCAGTAACACACATCCATCAGTAACTCACATCGATCAGTAACGCACATCGATCAGTAAGACACATCCATCAGTAACGCACATCGATCAGTAACACACATCGATCAGTAACGCACATCGATCAGTAACCCACATCCATCAGTAACGCACATCGATCAGTAACACACATCGATCAGTAACACACATTGATCAGTAACGCACATCGATCAGTAACGCACATCAATCAGTAAGACACATCGATCAGTAAGGCGCGTCGATCAGTAACGCGCGTCGATCAGTAACAGTAACGCGCGTCGATCAGTAACGCACGTCGATCAGTAACGCGCGTCGATCAGTAACACGCGTCGATCAGTAACGCGCGTCGATCAGTAACGCACATCGATCAGTAACGCACATCGATCAGTAACACACCGATCAGTAACATGGAGCAGTCAGTAACGCACATCGATCAGTAATACACATCGATCAGTAACGCACATCGATCAGTAACACACATCGATCAGTAACGCACATCGATCAGTAACGCACATCGATCAGTAACACACATCGATCAGTAACACACCGATCAGTAACATGGAGCAGTCAGAAATGCACATCGATCAGTAACGTACATCAATCAGTAACGCACATCGATCAGTAACACACACCGATCAGTAACGCACATCGATCAGTAACACACATTGATCAGTAACGCACATCGATCAGTAACACACATCGATCAGTAACACACCGATCAGTAACATGGAGCAGTCAGAAATGCACATCGATCAGTAACGTACATCAATCAGTAACGCACATCGATCAGTAACACACATCGATCAGTAACGCACATCGATCAGTAACACACATTGATCAGTAACGCACATCGATCAGTAACACACATCGATCAGTAACACACCGATCAGTAACATGGAGCAGTCAGAAATGCACATCGATCAGTAACGTACATCAATCAGTAACGCACATCGATCAGTAACACACACCGATCAGTAACGCACATCGATCAGTAACGCGCGTCAATCAGTAACAGTAACGCACATCGATCAGTAACACACATCGATCAGTAACGCACATCGATCAGTAACGTACATCGATCAGTAACGCACATCGATCAGTAACGCACATCGATCAGTAACACACATCGATCAGTAACGCACATCGATCAGTAACATGGAGCAGTCAGTAACACACATCGATCAGTAACACACATCGGTCAGTAACGCACATCGATCAGTAACGCACATCGATCAGTAACACGGATCAGTCAGTAACACACATCGATCAGTAACGCACATCGATCAGTAACGCGCATCGATCAGTAACGCGCATCGATCAGTAACGAACATCGATCAGTAACGCACATCGATCAGTAACGCACATCGATCAGTAACGCACATCGATCAGTAACGCACATCGATCAGTAACACACATCGATCAGTAAAGTCATCGAGCAGTAACACACATCGATCAGTAACACACATCGATCAGTAACGCACATCGATCAGTAAGACACATCGATCAGTAACGCACATCGATCAGTAACACACATCGATCAGTAACGTACATCGATCAGTAACGCACATCGATCAGTAACATGGAGCAGTCAGTAACACACATCGATCAGTAAGACACATCGATCAGTAACGCACATCGATCAGTAAGACACATCGATCAGTAACGCACATCGATCAGTAACACACATCGATCAGTAACACACATCGATCAGTAACACACATCGATCAGTAACGCACATCGATCAGTAACGCACAACGATCAGTAACGCACATCGATCAGTAACGCACATCTATCAGTAACATGGAGCAGTCAGTAACACACATCGATCAGTAACGCACATCGATCAGTAACGCACATCGATCAGTAACGCACCTCGATCAGTAACGCACATCGATCAGTAACGCACATCGATCAGTAACGCACATCGATCAGTAACGCACATCGATCAGTAAAGCACATCGATCAGTAACGCACATCGATCAGTAAAGTCATCGATCAGTAACACACATCGATCAGTAACACACATCGAACAGTAACACACATCGATCAGTAACACACATCGATCAGTAACGCACATCGATCAGTAACGCACCTCGATCAGTAACGCACATCGATCAGTAACGCACATCGATCAGTAACGCACATCAATCAGTAAAGTCATCGAGCAGTAACGCACATCGATCAGTAATGCACATCGATCAGGAACACACATCGATCAGTAAAGGCATCGATAAGTAACACACATCGATCAGTAACGCACATCGATCAGTAACGCACATCGATCAGTAACGCACATCGATCAGTAACGCACATCGATCAGTAACGCACTTTGATCAGTAACGCACATCGATCAGTAACGCACATCAATCAGTAACACACATCGATCAGTAAAGTCATCGATCAGTAACACACATCGAACAGTAACACACCGAGATCAGTAACACACATCGATCAGTAACGCACATCGATCAGTAACATGGAGCAATCAGTAACACACATCGATCAGTAAAGTCATCGATCAGTAACACACATCGAACAGTAACACACATCGATCAGTAACGCACATCGAACAGTAACGCACATCGATCAGTAACATGGATCGGTCAGTAAAGCACATCGATCAGTAACGCACATCGATCAGTAACGTACATCGATCAGTAACACACATCGATCAGTAACACACATCGATCATTAACATGGAGCAGTCAGTAACACACATCGATCAGTAACGTACATCGATCAGTAACACACATCGATCAGTAACATGGAGCAGTCAGTAACACACATCGATCAATAAGACACATCGATCAGTAACGCACATCGATCAGTAAAGCACATCGAACAGTAACGCACATCGATCAGTAACGCACATCGATCAGTAACACACATCGATCAGTAACGCACATCGATCAGTAACATGGAGCAGTCAGTAACACACATCGATCAGTAACACACATCGGTCAGTAACGCACATCGATCAGTAACGCACATCGATCAGTAACGCACCGATCAGTAACACGGATCAGTCAGTAACACACATCGATCAGTAACGCACATCGATCAGTAACGCGCATCGATCAGTAACGCGCATCGATCAGTAACGCGCATCGATCAGTAACACGCATCGATCAGTAATGCACATCGATTAGTAACGCACATCGATCAGTAACGCACATCGATCAGTAACGCACATCGATCAGTAACGCACATCGATCAGTAACACACCGATCAGTAACATGGAGCAGTCAGTAACGCACATCGATCAGTAATACACATCGATCAGTAACGCACATCGATCAGTAACACACATCGATCAGTAACGCACATCGATCAGTAACGCACATCGATCAGTAACACACATCGATCAGTAACACACCGATCAGTAACATGGAGCAGTCAGAAACGCACATCGATCAGTAACGTACATCAATCAGTAACGCACATCGATCAGTAACACACACCGATCAGTAACGCACATCGATCAGTAACGCGCGTCGATCAGTAACAGTAACGCACATCGATCAGTAACACACATCGATCAGTAACGCACATCGATCAGTAACGTACATCGATCAGTAACGCACATCGATCAGTAACGCACATCGATCAGTAACACACATCGATCAGTAACGCACATCGATCAGTAACATGGAGCAGTCAGTAACACACATCGATCAGTAACACACATCGGTCAGTAACGCACATCGATCAGTAACGCACATCGATCAGTAACGCACCGATCAGTAACACGGATCAGTCAGTAACACACATCGATCAGTAACGCACATCGATCAGTAACGCGCATCGATCAGTAACGCGCATCGATCAGTAACACGCATCGATCAGTAACACGCATCGATCAGTAACGCACATCGATCAGTAACGCACATCGATCAGTAACGCACATCGATCAGTAACGCACATCGATCAGTAACGCGCGTCGATCAGTAACGCGCGTCGATCAGTAACACGCGTCGATCAGTAACGCACGTCGATCAGTAACGCACGTCGATCATTAACGCAAATCAATCAGTAACGCACATCGATCAGTAACGCACATCGATCAGTAACACACATCGATCAGCAACGCACATCGGTCAGTAACGCACGTCGGTCAGTAACGCACATCGATCAGTAACAAGGAGCAGTCAGTAACACACATCAATCAGTAACGCACATCGATCAGTAACGCACATCGATCAGTAACGCACATCGATCAGTAACACACATCGATCAGTAACACACATCGTTCAGTAACATGGAGTGGTCAGAAATGCACATCGATCAGTAACACACATCGGTCAGTAACGCACAACAATCAGTAACGCACATCGATCAGTAACGCACATCGATCAGTAACGCACATAGATCAGTAACGCACATCGATCAGTAACGCACATCAATCAGTAACGCACATCAATCAGTAACGCACATCGATCAGTAACGCAATCGGACAGTAACGCACATCGATCAGTAACGCACATCGATCAGTAACGTACATCGATCAGTAACGCACATCGGTCAGTAACGCACATAGATCAATAACGCACATCGATCAGTAACGCACATCGATCAGTAACGCAATCGGTCAGTAACGAACATCGGTCAGTAACGCACATCGATCAGTAACGCACATCGATCAGTAACACACATCGATCAGTAACACACATCGATCATTAACATGGAGCAGTCAGTAACACACATCGATCAGTAACACACATCGATCAGTAACATGGAGCAGTCAGTAACACACATCGATCAGTAACGCACATCGATCAGTAAGACACATCCATCAGTAACGCACATCGATCAGTAACACACATCGATCAGTAACGCACATCGATCAGTAACGCACATCGATCAGTAACGCACATCGATCAGTAACGCACATCGATCAGTAACATGGAGCAGTCAGTAACACACATCCATCAGTAACGCACATCGATCAGTAACGCACATCGATCAGTAAGACACATCCATCAGTAACGCACATCGATCAGTAACACACATCGATCAGTAACGCACATCGATCAGTAACCCACATCCATCAGTAACGCACATCGATCAGTAACACACATCGATCAGTAACACACATTGATCAGTAACGCACATCGATCAGTAACGCACATCAATCAGTAAGACACATCGATCAATAAGGCGCGTCGATCAGTAACGCGCGTCGATCAGTAACAGTAACGCGCGTCGATCAGTAACGCGCGTCGATCAGTAACGCGCGTCGATCAGTAACACGCGTCGATCAGTAACGCGCGTCGATCAGTAACGCACATCGATCAGTAACGCACATCGATCAGTAACACACCGATCAGTAACATGGAGCAGTCAGTAACGCACATCGATCAGTAATACACATCGATCAGTAACGCACATCGATCAGTAACACACATCGATCAGTAACGCACATCGATCAGTAACACACAATGATCAGTAACGCACATCGATCAGTAACACACATCGATCAGTAACACACCGATCAGTAACATGGAGCAGTCAGAAATGCACATCGATCAGTAACGTACATCAATCAGTAACGCACATCGATCAGTAACACACACCGATCAGTAACGCACATCGATCAGTAACACACATTGATCAGTAACGCACATCGATCAGTAACACACATCGATCAGTAACACACCGATCAGTAACATGGAGCAGTCAGAAATGCACATCGATCAGTAACGTACATCAATCAGTAACGCACATCGATCAGTAACACACACCGATCAGTAACGCACATCGATCAGTAACGCGCGTCAATCAGTAACAGTAACGCACATCGATCAGTAACGCACATCGATCAGTAACACACATCGATCAGTAACGCACATCGATCAGTAACATGGAGCAGTCAGTAACACACATCGATCAGTAACACACATCGGTCAGTAACGCACATCGATCAGTAACGCACATCGATCAGTAACACGGATCAGTCAGTAACACACATCGATCAGTAACGCACATCGATCAGTAACGCGCATCGATCAGTAACGCGCATCGATCAGTAACGAACATCGATCAGTAACGCACATCGATCAGTAACGCACATCGATCAGTAACGCACATCGATCAGTAACGCACATCGATCAGTAACACACATCGATCAGTAAAGTCATCGATCAGTAACACACATCGATCAGTAACACACATCGATCAGTAACGCACATCGATCAGTAAGACACATCGATCAGTAACGCACATCGATCAGTAACACACATCGATCAGTAACGTACATCGATCAGTAACGCACATCGATCAGTAACATGGAGCAGTCAGTAACACACATCGATCAGTAAGACACATCGATCAGTAACGCACATCGATCAGTAAGACACATCGATCAGTAACGCACATCGATCAGTAACACACATCGATCAGTAACACACATCGATCAGTAACACACATCGATCAGTAACGCACATCGATCAGTAACGCACAACGATCAGTAACGCACATCGATCAGTAACGCACATCTATCAGTAACATGGAGCAGTCAGTAACACACATCGATCAGTAACGCACATCGATCAGTAACGCACATCGATCAGTAACGCACCTCGATCAGTAACGCACATCGATCAGTAACGCACATCGATCAGTAACGCACATCGATCAGTAAAGCACATCGATCAGTAACGCACATCGATCAGTAAAGTCATCGATCAGTAACACACATCGATCAGTAACACACATCGAACAGTAACACACATCGATCAGTAACACACATCGATCAGTAACGCACATCGATCAGTAACGCACCTCGATCAGTAACGCACATCGATCAGTAACGCACATCGATCAGTAACGCACATCAATCAGTAAAGTCATCGAGCAGTAACACACATCGATCAGTAATGCACATCGATCAGGAACACACATCGATCAGTAAAGGCATCGATAAGTAACACACATCGATCAGTAACACACATCGATCAGTAACGCACATCGATCAGTAACGCACATCGATCAGTAACGCACATCGATCAGTAACGCACATCGATCAGTAACGCACTTTGATCAGTAACGCACATCGATCAGTAACGCACATCAATCAGTAACACACATCGATCAGTAAAGTCATCGATCAGTAACACACATCGAACAGTAACACACCGAGATCAGTAACACACATCGATCAGTAACGCACATCGATCAGTAACATGGAGCAATCAGTAACACACATCGATCAGTAAAGTCATCGATCAGTAACACACATCGAACAGTAACACACATCGATCAGTAACGCACATCGAACAGTAACGCACATCGATCAGTAACATGGATCGGTCAGTAAAGCACATCGATCAGTAACGCACATCGATCAGTAACGTACATCGATCAGTAACACACATCGATCAGTAACACACATCGATCATTAACATGGAGCAGTCAGTAACACACATCGATCAGTAACGTACATCGATCAGTAACACACATCGATCAGTAACATGGAGCAGTCAGTAACACACATCGATCAATAAGACACATCGATCAGTAACGCACATCGATCAGTAAAGCACATCGAACAGTAACGCACATCGATCAGTAACGCACATCGATCAGTAACACACATCGATCAGTAACGCACATCGATCAGTAACATGGAGCAGTCAGTAACACACATCGATCAGTAACACACATCGGTCAGTAACGCACATCGATCAGTAACGCACATCGATCAGTAACGCACCGATCAGTAACACGGATCAGTCAGTAACACACATCGATCAGTAACGCACATCGATCAGTAACGCGCATCGATCAGTAACGCGCATCGATCAGTAACACGCATCGATCAGTAACACGCATCGATCAGTAATGCACATCGATTAGTAACGCACATCGATCAGTAACGCACATCGATCAGTAACGCACATCGATCAGTAACGCACGTCGATCAGTAACGCGCGTCGATCAGTAACGCGCGTCGATCAGTAACGCGCGTCGATCAGTAACACGCGTCGATCAGTAACGCACGTCGATCAGTAACGCACGTCGATCAGTAACGCACGTCGATCAGTAACGCAAATCAATCAGTAACGCACATCGATCAGTAACGCACATCGATCAGTAACACACATCAATCAGTAACACACATCGATCAGTAACACACATCGATCAGCAACGCACATCGGTCAGTAACGCACATCGATCAGTAACGCACATCGATCAGTAACAAGGAGCAGTCAGTAACACACATCAATCAGTAACGCACATCGATCAGTAACGCACATCGATCAGTAACGCACATCGATCAGTAACACACATCGATCAGTAACACACATCGATCAGTAACATGGAGCGGTCAGAAATGCACATCGATCAGTAACACACATCGATCAGTAACGTACATCGATCAGTAACGCACATCGGTCAGTAACGCACATAGATCAATAACGCACATCGATCAGTAACGCACATCGATCAGTAACGCAATCGGTCAGTAACGAACATCGGTCAGTAACGCACATCGATCAGTAACGCACATCGATCAGTAACACACATCGATCAGTAACACACATCGATCATTAACATGGAGCAGTCAGTAACACACATCGATCAGTAACACACATCGATCAGTAACATGGAGCAGTCAGTAACACACATCGATCAGTAACGCACATCGATCAGTAAGACACATCCATCAGTAACGCACATCGATCAGTAACACACATCGATCAGTAACGCACATCGATCAGTAACGCACATCGATCAGTAACGCACATCGATCAGTAACGCACATCGATCAGTAACATGGAGCAGTCAGTAACACACATCCATCAGTAACGCACATCGATCAGTAACGCACATCGATCAGTAAGACACATCCATCAGTAACGCACATCGATCAGTAACACACATCGATCAGTAACGCACATCGATCAGTAACCCACATCCATCAGTAACGCACATCGATCAGTAACACATATCGATCAGTAACACACATTGATCAGTAACGCACATCGATCAGTAACGCACATCGATCAGTAAGACACATCGATCAGTAAGGCGCGTCGATAAGTAACGCGCGTCGATCAGTAACAGTAACGCGCGTCGATCAGTAACGCGCGTCGATCAGTAACGCGCGTCGATCAGTAACACGCGTCGATCAGTAACGCGCGTCGATCAGTAACGCACATCGATCAGTAACGCACATCAATCAGTAACACACCGATCAGTAACATGGAGCAGTCAGTAACGCACATCGATCAGTAATACACATCGATCAGTAACGCACATCGATCAGTAACACACATCGATCAGTAACGCACATCGATCAGTAACACACATTGATCAGTAACGCACATCGATCAGTAACACACATCGATCAGTAACACACCGATCAGTAACATGGAGCAGTCAGAAATGCACATCGATCAGTAACGTACATCAATCAGTAACGCACATCGATCAGTAACACACACCGATCAGTAACGCACATCGATCAGTAACGCGCGTCAATCAGTAACAGTAACGCACATCGATCAGTAACACACATCGATCAGTAACGCACATCGATCAGTAACGTACATCGATCAGTAACGCACATCGATCAGTAACGCACATCGATCAGTAACACACATCGATCAGTAACGCACATCGATCAGTAACATGGAGCAGTCAGTAACACACATCGATCAGTAACACACATCGGTCAGTAACGCACATCGATCAGTAACGCACATCGATTAGTAACGCACCGATCAGTAACACGGATCAGTCAGTAACACACATCGATCAGTAACGCACATCGATCAGTAACGCACATCGATCAGTAACGCACATCGATCAGTAACGCACATCGATCAGTAACGCACTTTGATCAGTAACGCACATCGATCAGTAACGCACATCAATCAGTAACACACATCGATCAGTAAAGTCATCGATCAGTAACACACATCGAACAGTAACACACCGAGATCAGTAACACACATCGATCAGTAACGCACATCGATCAGTAACATGGAGCAATCAGTAACACACATCGATCAGTAAAGTCATCGATCAGTAACACACATCGAACAGTAACACACATCGATCAGTAACGCACATCGAACAGTAACGCACATCGATCAGTAACATGGATCGGTCAGTAAAGCACATCGATCAGTAACGCACATCGATCAGTAACGTACATCGATCAGTAACACACATCGATCAGTAACACACATCGATCATTAACATGGAGCAGTCAGTAACACACATCGATCAGTAACGTACATCGATCAGTAACACACATCGATCAGTAACATGGAGCAGTCAGTAACACACATCGATCAATAAGACACATCGATCAGTAACGCACATCGATCAGTAAAGCACATCGAACAGTAACGCACATCGATCAGTAACGCACATCGATCAGTAACACACATCGATCAGTAACGCACATCGATCAGTAACATGGAGCAGTCAGTAACACACATCGATCAGTAACACACATCGGTCAGTAACGCACATCGATCAGTAACGCACATCGATCAGTAACGCACCGATCAGTAACACGGATCAGTCAGTAACACACATCGATCAGTAACGCACATCGATCAGTAACGCGCATCGATCAGTAACGCGCATCGATCAGTAACACGCATCGATCAGTAACACGCATCGATCAGTAATGCACATCGATTAGTAACGCACATCGATCAGTAACGCACATCGATCAGTAACGCACATCGATCAGTAACGCACATCGATCAGTAACGCGCGTCGATCAGTAACGCGCGTCGATCAGTAACGCGCGTCGATCAGTAACACGCGTCGATCAGTAACGCACGTCGATCAGTAACGCACGTCGATCAGTAACGCACGTCGATCAGTAACGCAAATCAATCAGTAACGCACATCGATCAGTAACGCACATCGATCAGTAACACACATCAATCAGTAACACACATCGATCAGTAACACACATCGATCAGCAACGCACATCGGTCAGTAACGCACATCGATCAGTAACGCACATCGATCAGTAACAAGGAGCAGTCAGTAACACACATCAATCAGTAACGCACATCGATCAGTAACGCACATCGATCAGTAACGCACATCGATCAGTAACACACATCGATCAGTAACACACATCGATCAGTAACATGGAGCGGTCAGAAATGCACATCGATCAGTAACACACATCGATCAGTAACGTACATCGATCAGTAACGCACATCGGTCAGTAACGCACATAGATCAATAACGCACATCGATCAGTAACGCACATCGATCAGTAACGCAATCGGTCAGTAACGAACATCGGTCAGTAACGCACATCGATCAGTAACGCACATCGATCAGTAACACACATCGATCAGTAACACACATCGATCATTAACATGGAGCAGTCAGTAACACACATCGATCAGTAACACACATCGATCAGTAACATGGAGCAGTCAGTAACACACATCGATCAGTAACGCACATCGATCAGTAAGACACATCCATCAGTAACGCACATCGATCAGTAACACACATCGATCAGTAACGCACATCGATCAGTAACGCACATCGATCAGTAACGCACATCGATCAGTAACGCACATCGATCAGTAACATGGAGCAGTCAGTAACACACATCCATCAGTAACGCACATCGATCAGTAACGCACATCGATCAGTAAGACACATCCATCAGTAACGCACATCGATCAGTAACACACATCGATCAGTAACGCACATCGATCAGTAACCCACATCCATCAGTAACGCACATCGATCAGTAACACATATCGATCAGTAACACACATTGATCAGTAACGCACATCGATCAGTAACGCACATCGATCAGTAAGACACATCGATCAGTAAGGCGCGTCGATAAGTAACGCGCGTCGATCAGTAACAGTAACGCGCGTCGATCAGTAACGCGCGTCGATCAGTAACGCGCGTCGATCAGTAACACGCGTCGATCAGTAACGCGCGTCGATCAGTAACGCACATCGATCAGTAACGCACATCAATCAGTAACACACCGATCAGTAACATGGAGCAGTCAGTAACGCACATCGATCAGTAATACACATCGATCAGTAACGCACATCGATCAGTAACACACATCGATCAGTAACGCACATCGATCAGTAACACACATTGATCAGTAACGCACATCGATCAGTAACACACATCGATCAGTAACACACCGATCAGTAACATGGAGCAGTCAGAAATGCACATCGATCAGTAACGTACATCAATCAGTAACGCACATCGATCAGTAACACACACCGATCAGTAACGCACATCGATCAGTAACGCGCGTCAATCAGTAACAGTAACGCACATCGATCAGTAACACACATCGATCAGTAACGCACATCGATCAGTAACGTACATCGATCAGTAACGCACATCGATCAGTAACGCACATCGATCAGTAACACACATCGATCAGTAACGCACATCGATCAGTAACATGGAGCAGTCAGTAACACACATCGATCAGTAACACACATCGGTCAGTAACGCACATCGATCAGTAACGCACATCGATTAGTAACGCACCGATCAGTAACACGGATCAGTCAGTAACACACATCGATCAGTAACACACATCGATCAGTAACGCGCATCGATCAGTAACGCGCATCGATCAGTAACACGCATCGATCAGTAACACACATCGATCAGTAACACACATCGATCAGTAACGCACCTCGATCAGTAACGCACATCGATCAGTAACGCACATCGATAAATAACGCACATCGATCAGTAAAACACATCGATCAGTAACGCACATCGATCAGTAACGCACATCGATCAGTAACGAACATCGATCAGTAACGCACATCGATCAGTAACGCACATCGATCAGTAACGCACATCGATCAGTAACGCACATCGATCAGTAAAGTCATCGATCAGTAACACACATCGATCAGTAACACACATCGATCAGTAACGCACATCGATCAGTAAGACACATCGATCAGTAACGCACATCGATCAGTAACACACCGATCAGTAACGTACATCGATCAGTAACGCACATCGATCAGTAACATGGAGCAGTCAGTAACACACATCGATCAGTAAGACACATCGATCAGTAACGCACATCGATCAGTAAGACACATCGATCAGTAACGCACATCGATCAGTAACACACATCGATCAGTAACACACATCGATCAGTAACACACATCGATCAGTAACGCACATCGATCAGTAACGCACAACGATCAGTAACGCACATCGATCAGTAACGCACATCTATCAGTAACATGGAGCAGTCAGTAACACACATCGATCAGTAACGCACATCGATCAGTAACGCACATCGATCAGTAACGCACCTCGATCAGTAACGCACATCGATCAGTAACGCACATCGATCAGTAACGCACATCGATCAGTAAAGCACATCGATCAGTAACGCACATCGATCAGTAAAGTCATCGATCAGTAACACACATCGATCAGTAACACACATCGAACAGTAACACACATCGATCAGTAACACACATCGATCAGTAACGCACATCGATCAGTAACGCACCTCGATCAGTAACGCACATCGATCAGTAACGCACATCGATCAGTAACGCACATCAATCAGTAAAGTCATCGAGCAGTAACACACATCGATCAGTAATGCACATTGATCAGGAACACACATCGATCAGTAAAGGCATCGATAAGTAACACTCATCGATCAGTAACACACATCGATCAGTAACGCACATCGATCAGTAACGCACATCGATCAGTAACGCACATCGATCAGTAACGCACATCGATCAGTAACGCACATCGATCAGTAACGTACTTTGATCAGTAACGCACATCGATCAGTAACGCACATCAATCAGTAACACACATCGATCAGTAAAGTCATCAATCAGTAACACACATCGAACAGTAACACACCGAGATCAGTAACACACATCGATCAGTAACACACATCGATCAGTAACGCACATCGATCAGTAACATGGAGCAATCAGTAACACACATCGATCAGTAAAGTCATCGATCAGTAACACACATCGAACAGTAACGCACATCGATCAGTAACGCACATCGATCAGTAACACACATCGATCAGTAACGCACATCGATCAGTAACATGGAGCAGTCAGTAACACACATCGATCAGTAACACACATCGGTCAGTAACGCACATCGATCAGTAACGCACATCGATTAGTAACGCACCGATCAGTAACACGGATCAGTCAGTAACACACATCGATCAGTAACACACATCGATCAGTAACGCGCATCGATCAGTAACGCGCATCGATCAGTAACACGCATCGATCAGTAACACACATCGATCAGTAACACACATCGATCAGTAACGCACCTCGATCAGTAACGCACATCGATCAGTAACGCACATCGATAAATAACGCACATCGATCAGTAAAACACATCGATCAGTAACGCACATCGATCAGTAACGCACATCGATCAGTAACGAACATCGATCAGTAACGCACATCGATCAGTAACGCACATCGATCAGTAACGCACATCGATCAGTAACGCACATCGATCAGTAAAGTCATCGATCAGTAACACACATCGATCAGTAACACACATCGATCAGTAACGCACATCGATCAGTAAGACACATCGATCAGTAACGCACATCGATCAGTAACACACCGATCAGTAACGTACATCGATCAGTAACGCACATCGATCAGTAACATGGAGCAGTCAGTAACACACATCGATCAGTAAGACACATCGATCAGTAACGCACATCGATCAGTAAGACACATCGATCAGTAACGCACATCGATCAGTAACACACATCGATCAGTAACACACATCGATCAGTAACACACATCGATCAGTAACGCACATCGATCAGTAACGCACAACGATCAGTAACGCACATCGATCAGTAACGCACATCTATCAGTAACATGGAGCAGTCAGTAACACACATCGATCAGTAACGCACATCGATCAGTAACGCACATCGATCAGTAACGCACCTCGATCAGTAACGCACATCGATCAGTAACGCACATCGATCAGTAACGCACATCGATCAGTAAAGCACATCGATCAGTAACGCACATCGATCAGTAAAGTCATCGATCAGTAACACACATCGATCAGTAACACACATCGAACAGTAACACACATCGATCAGTAACACACATCGATCAGTAACGCACATCGATCAGTAACGCACCTCGATCAGTAACGCACATCGATCAGTAACGCACATCGATCAGTAACGCACATCAATCAGTAAAGTCATCGAGCAGTAACACACATCGATCAGTAATGCACATTGATCAGGAACACACATCGATCAGTAAAGGCATCGATAAGTAACACTCATCGATCAGTAACACACATCGATCAGTAACGCACATCGATCAGTAACGCACATCGATCAGTAACGCACATCGATCAGTAACGCACATCGATCAGTAACGCACATCGATCAGTAACGTACTTTGATCAGTAACGCACATCGATCAGTAACGCACATCAATCAGTAACACACATCGATCAGTAAAGTCATCAATCAGTAACACACATCGAACAGTAACACACCGAGATCAGTAACACACATCGATCAGTAACACACATCGATCAGTAACGCACATCGATCAGTAACATGGAGCAATCAGTAACACACATCGATCAGTAAAGTCATCGATCAGTAACACACATCGAACAGTAACACACATCGATCAGTAACGCACATCGAACAGTAACGCACATCGATCAGTAACATGGATCGGTCAGTAAAGCACATCGATCAGTAACGCACATCGATCAGTAACGTACATCGATCAGTAACACACATCGATCAGTAACACACATCGATCATTAACATGGAGCAGTCAGTTACACACATCGATCAGTAACGTACATCGATCAGTAACACACATCGATCAATAAGACACATCGATCAGTAACGCACATCGATCAGTAAAGCACATCGAACAGTAACGCACATCGATCAGTAACGCACATCGATCAGTAACACACATCGATCAGTAATGTACATCGATCAGTAACGCACATCGATCAGTAACGCACATCGATCAAGAACACACATCGATCAGTAACGCACATCGAACAGTAACACACATCGAACAGTAACACACATCGATCAGTAACGCACATCGATCAGTAACGCACATCGATCAGTAACGCACCTCGATCAGTAACGCACATCGATCAGTAACGCACATCGATCAGTAACGCACATCGATCAGTAACACACATCAGTCAGTAACACACATCGATCAGTAACACACATCGATCAGTAAAGTCATCGATCAGTAACGCACATCGATCAGTAACACACATCGATCAGTAACACACTTCGATCAATAACGCACATCGATCAGTAACGCACATCGATCAGTAACGCACATCGACCAGTAACGCACATCGATCAGTAACAGTAACGCGCATCGATCAGTAACGCACATCGATCAGTAAAGTCATCGATCAGTAACGCACATCGATCAGTAACGCACATCGATCAGTAACGCACCTCGATCAGTAACGCACATCGATCAGTAACGCACATCGATCAGTAACGCACATCAATCAGTAACGCACATCGGTCAGTAACGCACATCGATCAGTAACACGGATCAGTCAGTAACGCACGTCGATCAGTAACGCACATCGATCAGTAACGCACATCGATCAGTAACGCACATCGATCAGTAACGCACATCGATCAGTAACACACATCCATCAGTAACGCACATCGATCAGTAACGCACATCGATCAGTAACGCACATCCATCAGTAACGCACGTCGGTCAGTAACGCACGTCGGTCAGTAACGCACTTCGGTCAGTAACGCACGTCGATCAGTAACGCACGTCGATCAGTAACGCACATCGATCAGTAACGCACATCGATCAGTAACGCACATCGGTCAGTAACGCACATCGATCAGTAACGCACATCGATCAGTACCGCACGTCGATCAGTAACGCACGTCGATCAGTAACGCACGTCGGTCAGTAACGCACATCGGTCAGTAACGCACGTCGATCAGTAACGCACATCGATCAGTAACGCACATCGATCAGTGACACGGATCAGTCAGTAACACACATCGATCAGTAACGCACATCGATCAGTAACGCGGATCGGTCAGTAACGCACATCGATCAGTAACGCACATCGATCAGTAACACACATCGGTCAGTAACGCACATCGATCCGTAACGCACAGATCCGTAACGCACATCGATCCGTAACGCACATCGATCAGTAACGCACATCGATCAGTAACGCACATCGATCCGTAACGCACAGATCCGTAACGCACATCGATGAGTAACGCACATCGATCAGTAACGCACATCGATCAGTAACGCACATCGATCCGTAACGCACATCGATCAGTAACGCACATCGATCCGTAACGCACATCGATCAGTAACGCACATCGATCAGTAACGCACATCGGTCAGTAACTCACATCGATCAGTAACGCACATCGATCAGTAACGCACATCGATCAGTAACGCACATCGGTCAGTAACGCACATCGGTTTTTAACACACATCGATCAGTAACACACGTCGATCAGTAACACGGATCAGTCAGTAACACGCATCGGTCAGTAATACAGATCGGACATTAACCCAGATCGCTCAGTAACACAGATTGGTCATTTACCCAGATCGGACATTAACCCAGATCGGTCAGTAACACGCATTGGTCAGTAACACAGATCGGACATTAACCCAGATCGGTCAGTAACACAGATTGGTCAGTAACACATCGGTCAGACCGCAGATTGGACAGTAACACGGATCAGGAACTGCATCGGTCGGTACCTCGGATTGGCCAATAACACAGATTGGTCAGTGACCTGGAAAGGTCAGTAACCCAGATAGGTCAGTGACATAGAAAGGTCAGTAACCCAGATTGCTCAGTGACCCAAATAGGTCAGTAACCCAGATAGGTCAGTGACCTGGAAAGGTCAGTGACCCAGATAGGTCAGTAACGCAGATAGGTCAGTAACCAAGATAGGTCAGTAACCCAGAGAGGTCAGTAACCCAGATAGGTCAGTGACCTGGAAAGGTCAGTAACACAGATAGGTCAGTGACCTGGAAAGGTCAGCAACCCAGATAGGTCAGTAACCCAGATAGGTCAGTGACCCAGATTGGTCAGTAACCCAGATAGGTCAGTGACCCAGATAGGTCAGTGACCTGGAAATGTCATTAACCCAGATAGGTCAGTAACCCAGACAGGTCAGTGACCCAGATAGGTTAGTAACCCAGATAGGTCAGTGACCCAGATAGGTCAGTGACCCAGATAGGTCAGTAACCCAGATAGGTCAGTGACCTGGAAAGGTCAGTAACCCAGATAGGTCAGTAACCGAGATAGGTCAGTGACCCAGAGAGGTCAGTGACCTGGAAAGGTCAGTGACCTGGAAAGGTCAGTAACCCAGATAGGACAGTAACACAGGTAGGTCAGTAACCCAGATAGGTCAGTGACCTGCAAAGGTCAGTAACCCAGATAGGTCAGTGACCTGGAAAGGTCAGCAACCCAGATAGGTCAGTAACCCAGATAGGTCAGTGACCTGGAAAGGTCAGTAACCCAGATAGGTCAGTAACCCAGATAGGTCAGTGACCTGGAAAGGTCAGTAACCCAGATAGGTCAGTAACCCAGATAGGTCAGTGACCTGGAAAGGTCAGTAACCCAGATAGGTCAGTAACCCAGATAGGTCAGTAACACAGATTGGTCAGTGACCTGGAAAGGTCAGTAACCCAGATAGGTCAGTAACCCAGAAAGGTCAGTGACCTGGAAAGGTCAGTAACCCAGATAGGTCAGTGACCTGGAAAGGTCAGTAACCCAGATAGGTCAGTAACCCAGATAGGTCAGTAACACAGATCAGTCAGTAACCCAGATAGGTCAGTAACCCAGATAGGTCAGTAACACAGATTGGTCAGTGACCTGGAAAGGTCAGTAACTCAGATAGGTCAGTGACCTGGAACGGTCAGTAACCCAGATAGGTCAGTGACCCAGATAGGTCAGTAACCCAGATAGGTCAGTGACCCAGATAGATCAGTAACCCAGATAGGTCAGCGACCTGGAAAGGTCAGTAACCCAGATTGCTCAGTGACCTGGAAAGGTCAGTAACCCAGATAGTTCAGTGACCCAGATAGGTCAGTGACCTGGAAAGGTCAGTAACCCAGATAGGTCAGTAACACAGATAGGTCAGTGACCTGGAAAGGTCAGTAACCCAGATAGGTCAGTAACACAGATTGGTCAGTCACCTGGAAAGGTCAGTAACCCAGATAGGTCAGAGATCCAGATAGGACAGAGACCTGGAAAGGTCAGTAACCCAGATAGGTCAGTAACCCAGATAGGTCAGTGACTTGGAAAGGTCAGTAACCCAGATAGGTCAGTAACACAGATTGGTCAGTGACCTGGAAAGGTCAGTAACCCAGAGAGCTCAGTAACCCAGATAGGTCAGTGACCTCGAAAGGTCAGTAACCAAGATAGGTCAGTAAACCAGATAGGTCAGTAACACAGATCAGTCAGTAACCCAGATAGGTCAGTAACACAGATAGGTCAGTAACACAGATTAGTCAGTGACCTGGAAAGGTCAGTAACCCAGTTTGGTCAGTAACCCAGATAGGTCAGTGACCTGGAAAGGTCAGTAACCCAGATAGGTCAGTGACCTGGAAAGGTCAGTAACCCAGATAGGTCAGTGACCCAGATAGGTCAGTAACCCAGATAGGTCAGTGACCTGGAAAGGTCAGTAACCCAGATAGGTCAGTGACCCAGATAGGTCAGTAACCCAGATAGGTCAGTAACCCAGATAGATCAGTAACCCAGATAGGTCAGTGACCTGGAAAGGTCAGTAACCCAGATAGGTCAGTGACCTGGAAAGGTCAGTAACCCAGATAGGTCAGTGACCTGGAAAGGTCAGTAACCCAGATAGGTCAGTGACCTGGAAAGGTCAGTAACCCAGATAGGTCAGTGACCTGGAAAGGTCAGTAACCCAGATAGGTCAGTAACCCAGATAGGTCAGTGACCTGGAAAGGTCAGTAACCCAGATAGGTCAGTAACACAGATTGGTCGGTGACCTGGAAAGGTCAGTAACCCAGATAGGTCAGTAACCCAGATAGGTCAGTGACCTGGAAAGGTCAGTAACCCAGATAGGTCCGCAACCCAGATAGGTCAGTAACACAGATCAGTCAGTAACCCAGATAGGTCAGTAACCCTGATAGGTCAGTAACACAGATTGGTCAGTGACCTGGAAAGGTCAGTAACCCAGATAGGTCAGTGACCTGGAAAGGTCAGTAACCCAGATAGGTCAGTGACTTAGATAGGTCAGTAACCCAGATAGGCCAGTGACCCAGATAGATCAGTAACCCAGATAGGTCAGTGACCTAGAAAGGTCAGTAACCCAGATTGCTCAGTGACCTGGAAAGGTCAGTAACCCAGATAGGTCAGTGACCCAGATAGGTCAGTGACCTGGAAAGGTCAGTAACCTAGATAGGTCAGTAACACAGATAGGTCAGTGACCTGGAAAGGTCAGTAACCCAGATCGGTCAGTAACACAGATTGGTCGGTGACCTGGAAAGGTCAGTAACCCAGATAGGTCAGTAACCCAGACAGGTCAGTGACCTGGAAAGGTCAGTAACCCAGATAGGTCAGTAACACAGATAGGTCAGTGACCTGGAAAGGTCAGTAACCCAGATAGGTCAGTAACACAGATTGGACAGTGACCTGGAAAGGTCAGTAACCCAGATAGGTCAGTAACCCAGATAGGTCTGTGACCTGGAAAGGTCAGTAACCCAGATAGGTCAGTGACCCAGAAAGGTCAGTAACCCGGATAGGTCAGTGACCTGGAAAGGTCAGTAACCCGGATAGGTCAGTAACCCAGATAGGTCAGTGACCCAGATAGGTCAGTGACCTGGAAAGGTCAGTAACCCAGATAGGTCAGTAACCCAGATAGGTCAGTGACCCAGAGAGGTCAGTACCCAGAGAGGTCAGTGACCCAGATAGGTCAGTGACCCAATAGGTCAGTAACCCAGATAGGTCAGTGACCTGGAAAGGTCAGTAACCCAGATAGGTCAGTAACCCAGATAGGTCAGTGACCCAGATAGGTCAGTGACCTGGAAAGGTCAGTAACCCAGATAGGTCAGTGACCCAGATAGGTCAGTGACCTGGAAAGGTCAGTAATCCAGATAGGTCAGTAACACAGATAGGTCAGTAACCCAGATAGGTCAGTGACCTGGAAAGGTCAGTAACCCAGATAGGTCAGTGACCTGGAAAGGTCAGCAACCCAGATAGGTCAGTAACCCAGATAGGTCAGTGACCTGGAAAGGTCAGTAACCCAGATAGGTCAGTAACCCAGATAGGTCAGTGACCTGGAAAGCTCAGTAACCCAGATAGGTCAGTAACCCAGATAGGTCAGTGACCTGGAAAGGTCAGTAACCGAGATAGGTCAGTGACCCAGATAGGTCAGTAACCCAGATAGGTCAGTAACCCAGATAGGTCAGTGACCTGGAAAGGTCAGTGACCTGGAAAGGTCAGTAACCCAGATAGGTCAGTGACCTGGAAAGGTCAGCAACCCAGATAGGTCAGTAACCCAGATAGGTCAGTGACCTGGAAAGGTCAGTAACCCAGATAGGTCAGTGACCCAGATAGGTCAGTAACCCAGATAGATCAGTAACCCAGATAGGTCAGTGACCTGGAAAGGTCAGTAACCCAGATAGGTCAGTGACCTGGAAAGGTCAGTAACCCAGATAGGTCAGTGACCTGGAAAGGTCAGTAACCCAGATAGGTCAGTGACCTGGAAAGGTCAGTAACCCAGATCGGTCATTGACCTGGAAAGGTCAGTAACCCAGATAGGTCAGTAACCCAGATAGGTCAGTGACCTGGAAAGGTCAGTAACCCAGATAGGTCAGTAACACAGATTGGTCGGTGACCTGGAAAGGTCAGTAACCCAGATAGGTCAGTAACCCAGATAGGTCAGTGACCTAGAAAGGTCAGTAACCCAGATAGGTCCGTAACCCAGATAGGTCAGTAACACAGATCAGTCAGTAACCCAGATAGGTCAGTAACCCAGATAGGTCAGTAACACAGATTGGTCAGTGACCTGGAAAGGTCAGTAACCCAGATAGGTCAGTGACATGGAAAGGTCAGTATACCAGATAGGTCAGTGACTTAGATAGGTCAGTAACCCAGATAGGCCAGTGACCCAGATAGATCAGTAACCCAGATAGGTCAGTGACCTGGAAAGGTCAGTAACCCAGATAGGTCAGTGACCTGGAAAGGTCAGTAACCCAGACAGGTCAGTAACCCAGATAGGTCAGTGACCTGGAAAGGTCAGTAACCCAGATAGGTCAGTAACACAGATTGGTCGGTGACCTGGAAAGGTCAGTAACCCAGATAGGTCAGCAACCCAGATAGGTCAGTGACCTGGAAAGGTCAGTAACCCAGATAGGTCCGTAACCCAGATAGGTCAGTAACACAGATCAGTCAGTAACCCAGATAGGTCAGTAACCCTGATAGGTCAGTAACACAGATTGGTCAGTGACCTGGAAAGGTCAGTAACCCAGATAGGTCAGTGACCTGGAAAGGTCAGTAACCCAGATAGGTCAGTGACTTAGATAGGTCAGTAACCCAGATAGGCCAGTGACCCAGATAGATCAGTAACCCAGATAGGTCAGTGACCTAGAAAGGTCAGTAACCCAGATTGCTCAGTGACCTGGAAAGGTCAGTAACCCAGATAGGTCAGTGACCCAGATAGGTCAGTGACCTGGAAAGGTCAGTAACCTAGATAGGTCAGTAACACAGATAGGTCAGTGACCTGGGAAGGTCAGTAACCCAGATCGGTCAGTAACACATATTGGTCGGTGACCTGGAAAGGTCAGTAACCCAGATAGGTCAGTAACCCAGACAGGTCAGTGACCTGGAAAGGTCAGTAACCCAGATAGGTCAGTAACACAGATAGGTCAGTGACCTGGAAAGGTCAGTAACCCAGATAGGTCAGTAACACAGATTGGACAGTGACATGGAAAGGTCAGTAACCCAGATAGGTCAGTAACCCAGATAGGTCTGTGACCTGGAAAGGTCAGTAACCCAGATAGGTCAGTGACCCAGAAAGGTCAGTAACCCGGATAGGTCAGTGACCTGGAAAGGTCAGTAACCCAGATAGGTCAGTAACCCAGATAGGACAGTGACCCAGATAGGTCAGTAACCCAGATAGGTCAGTAACCCAGATAGGTCAGTGACCCAGAGAGGTCAGTACCCAGAGAGGTCAGTGACCCAGATAGGTCAGTGACCCAGATAGGTCAGTAACCCAGATAGGTCAGTGACCTGGAAACGTCAGTAACCCAGATAGGTCAGTAACCCAGATAGGTCAGTGACCCAGATAGGTCAGTGACCTGGAAAGGTCAGTAACCCAGATAGGTCAGTAACCCAGATAGGTCAGTGACCCAGATAGGTCAGTGACCTGGAAAGGTCAGTAATCCAGATAGGTCAGTAACACAGATAGGTCAGTAACCCAGATAGGTCAGTGACCTGGAAAGGTCAGTAACCCAGATAGGTCAGTGACCTGGAAAGGTCAGCAACCCAGATAGGTCAGTAACCCAGATAGGTCAGTGACCTGGAAAGGTCAGTAACCCAGATAGGTCAGTAACCCAGATAGGTCAGTGACCTGGAAAGCTCAGTAACCCAGATAGGTCAGTAACCCAGATAGGTCAGTGACCTGGAAAGGTCAGTAACCGAGATAGGTCAGTGACCCAGATAGGTCAGTAACCCAGATAGGTCAGTAACCCAGATAGGTCAGTGACCTGGAAAGGTCAGTAACCCAGATAGGTCAGTGACCTGGAAAGGTCAGCAACCCAGATAGGTCAGTAACCCAGATAGGTCAGTGACCTGGAAAGGTCAGTAACCCAGATAGGTCAGTGACCCAGATAGGTCAGTAACCCAGATAGGTCAGTAACCCAGATAGATCAGTAACCCAGATAGGTCAGTGACCTGGAAAGGTCAGTAACCCAGATAGGTCAGTGACCTGGAAAGGTCAGTAACCCAGATAGGTCAGTGACCTGGAAAGGTCAGTAACCCAGATAGGTCAGTGACCTGGAAAGGTCAGTAACCCAGATCGGTCAGTGACCTGGAAAGGTCAGTAACCCAGATAGGTCAGTAACCCAGATAGGTCAGTGACCTGGAAAGCTCAGTAACCCAGATAGGTCAGTAACACAGATTGGTCGGTGACCTGGAAAGGTCAGTAACCCAGATAGGTCAGTAACCCAGATAGGTCAGTGACCTGGAAAGGTCAGTAACCCAGATAGGTCCGTAACCCAGATAGGTCAGTAACACAGATCAGTCAGTAACCCAGATAGGTCAGTAACCCTGATAGGTCAGTAACACAGATTGGTCAGTGACCTGGAAAGGTCAGTAACCCAGATAGGTCAGTGACATGGAAAGGTCAGTAACCCAGATAGGTCAGTGACTTAGATAGGTCAGTAACCCAGATAGGCCAGTGACCCAGATAGATCAGTAACCCAGATAGGTCAGTGACCTAGAAAGGTCAGTAACCCAGATTGCTCAGTGACCTGGAAAGGTCAGTAACCCAGATAGGTCAGTGACCCAGATAGGTCAGTGACCTGGAAAGGTCAGTAACCTAGATAGGTCAGTAACACAGATAGGTCAGTGACCTGGAAAGGTCAGTAACCCAGATCGGTCAGTAACACAGATTGGTCGGTGACCTGGAAAGGTCAGTAACCCAGATAGGTCAGCAACCCGGACAGGTCAGTGACCTGGAAAGGTCAGTAACCCAGATAAGTCAGTAACACAGATAGGTCAGTGACCTGGAAAGGTCAGTAACCCAGATAGGTCAGTAACACAGATTGGACAGTGACCTGGAAAGGTCAGTAACCCAGATAGGTCAGTAACCCAGATAGGTCTGTGACCTGGAAAGGTCAGTAACCCAGATAGGTCAGTGACCCAGAAAGGTCAGTAACCCGGATAGGTCAGTGACCTGGAAAGGTCAGTAACCCAGATAGGTCAGTAACCCAGATAGGTCAGTGACCCAGATAGGTCAGTGACCTGGAAAGGTCAGTAACCCAGATAGGTCAGTGACCCAGAGAGGTCAGTACCCAGAGAGGTCAGTGACCCAGATAGGTCAGTGACCCAGATAGGTCAGTGACCTGGAAAGGTCAGTAACCCAGATAGGTCAGTAACCCAGATAGGTCAGTGACCCAGATAGGTCAGTAATCCAGATAGGTCAGTAACACAGATAGGTCAGTAACCCAGATAGGTCAGTGACCTGGAAAGGTCAGTAACTCAGATAGGTCAGTGACCTGGAAAGGTCAGCAACCCAGATAGGTCAGTAAACCAGATAGGTCAGTGACCTGGAAAGGTCAGTAACCCAGATAGGTCAGTAACCCAGATAGGTCAGTGACCTGGAAAGCTCAGTAACCCAGATAGGTCAGTAACCCAGATAGGTCAGTGACCTGGAAAGGTCAGTAACCGAGATAGGTCAGTGACCCAGATAGGTCAGTAACCCAGATAGGTCAGTAACCCAGATAGGTCAGTGACCTGGAAAGGTCAGTGACCTGGAAAGGTCAGTAACCCAGATAGGTCAGTGACCTGGAAAGGTCAGCAACCCAGATAGGTCAGTAACCCAGATAGCTCAGTGACCTGGAAAGGTCAGTAACCCAGATAGGTCAGTAACCCAGATAGGTCTGTGACCTGGAAAGGTCAGTAACCCAGATAGGTCAGTGACCTGGAAAGGTCAGTAATCCAGATAGGTCAGTAACACAGATAGGTCAGTAACCCAGATAGGTCAGTGACCTGGAAAGGTCAGTAACCCAGATAGGTCAGTGACCTGGAAAGGTCAGCAACCCAGATAGGCCAGTAACCCAGATAGGTCAGTGACCTGGAAAGGTCAGTAACCCAGATAGGTCAGTAACCCAGATAGGTCAGTGACCTGGAAAGCTCAGTAACCCAGATAGGTCAGTAACCCAGATAGGTCAGTGACCTGGAAAGGTCAGTAACCGAGATAGGTCAGTGACCCAGATAGGTCAGTAACCCAGATAGGTCAGTAACCCAGATAGGTCAGTGACCTGGAAAGGTCAGTGACCTGGAAAGGTCAGTAACCCAGATAGGTCAGTGACCTGGAAAGGTCAGCAACCCAGATAGGTCAGTAACCCAGATAGGTCAGTGACCTGGAAAGGTCAGTAACCCAGATAGGTCAGTGACCCAGATAGGTCAGTAACCCAGATAGGTCAGTAACCCAGATAGATCAGTAACCCAGATAGGTCAGTGACCTGGAAAGGTCAGTAACCCAGATAGGTCAGTGACCTGGAAAGGTCAGTAACCCAGATAGGTCAGTGACCTGGAAAGGTCAGTAACCCAGATAGGTCAGTGACCTGGAAAGGTCAGTAACCCAGATCGGTCAGTGACCTGGAAAGGTCAGTAACCCAGATAGGTCAGTAACCCAGATAGGTCAGTGACCTGGAAAGGTCAGTAACCCAGATAGGTCAGTAACACAGATTGGTCGGTGACCTGGAAAGGTCAGTAACCCAGATAGGTCAGTAACCCAGATAGGTCAGTGACCTGGAAAGGTCAGCAACCCAGATAGGTCAGTAACCCAGATAGGTCAGTGACCTGGAAAGGTCAGTAACCCAGATAGGTCAGTGACCCAGATAGGTCAGTAACCCAGATAGGTCAGTAACCCAGATAGATCAGTAACCCAGATAGGTCAGTGACCTGGAATTTCAGTAACCCAGATAGGTCAGTGACCTGGAAAGGTCAGTAACCCAGATAGGTCAGTGACCTGGAAAGGTCAGTAACCCAGATAGGTCAGTGACCTGGAAAGGTCAGTAACCCAGATCGGTCAGTGACCTGGAAAGGTCAGTAACCCAGATAGGTCAGTAACCCAGATAGGTCAGTGACCTGGAAAGCTCAGTAACCCAGATAGGTCAGTAACACAGATTGGTCGGTGACCTGGAAAGGTCAGTAACCCAGATAGGTCAGTAACCCAGATAGGTCAGTGACCTGGAAAGGTCAGTAACCCAGATAGGTCCGTAACCCAGATAGGTCAGTAACACAGATCAGTCAGTAACCCAGATAGGTCAGTAACCCTGATAGGTCAGTAACACAGATTGGTCAGTGACCTGGAAAGGTCAGTAACCCAGATAGGTCAGTGACATGGAAAGGTCAGTAACCCAGATAGGTCAGTGACTTAGATAGGTCAGTAACCCAGATAGGCCAGTGACCCAGATAGATCAGTAACCCAGATAGGTCAGTGACCTAGAAAGGTCAGTAACCCAGATTGCTCAGTGACCTGGAAAGGTCAGTAACCCAGATAGGTCAGTGACCCAGATAGGTCAGTGACCTGGAAAGGTCAGTAACCTAGATAGGTCAGTAACACAGATAGGTCAGTGACCTGGAAAGGTCAGTAACCCAGATCGGTCAGTAACACAGATTGGTCGGTGACCTGGAAAGGTCAGTAACCCAGATAGGTCAGCAACCCAGACAGGTCAGTGACCTGGATAGGTCAGTAACCCAGATAAGTCAGTAACACAGATAGGTCAGTGACCTGGAAAGGTCAGTAACCCAGATAGGTCAGTAACACAGATTGGACAGTGACCTGGAAAGGTCAGTAACCCAGATAGGTCAGTAACCCAGATAGGTCTGTGACCTGGAAAGGTCAGTAACCCAGATAGGTCAGTGACCCAGAAAGGTCAGTAACCCGGATAGGTCAGTGACCTGGAAAGGTCAGTAACCCAGATAGGTCAGTAACCCAGATAGGTCAGTGACCCAGATAGGTCAGTGACCTGGAAAGGTCAGTCACCCAGATAGGTCAGTAACCCAGAAAGGTCAGTGACCCAGAGAGGTCAGTACCCAGAGAGGTCAGTGACCCAGATAGGTCAGTGACCCAGATAGGTCAGTGACCTGGAAAGGTCAGTAACCCAGATAGGTCAGTAACCCAGATAGGTCAGTGACCCAGATAGGTCAGTGACCTGGAAAGGTCAGTAACCCAGATAGGTCAGTAACCCAGATAGGTCAGTGACCCAGATAGGTCAGTGACCTGGAAAGGTCAGTAATCCAGATAGGTCAGTAACACAGATAGGTCAGTAACCCAGATAGGTCAGTGACCTGGAAAGGTCAGTAACCCAGATAGGTCAGTGACCTGGAAAGGTCAGCAACCCAGATAGGTCAGTAAACCAGATAGGTCAGTGACCTGGAAAGGTCAGTAACCCAGATAGGTCAGTAACCCAGATAGGTCAGTGACCTGGAAAGCTCAGTAACCCAGATAGGACAGTAACCCAGATAGGTCAGTGACCTGGAAAGGTCAGTAACCGAGATAGGTCAGTGACCCAGATAGGTCAGTAACCCAGATAGGTCAGTAACCCAGATAGGTCAGTGACCTGGAAAGGTCAGTGACCTGGAAAGGTCAGTAACCCAGATAGGTCAGTGACCTGGAAAGGTCAGCAACCCAGATAGGTCAGTAACCCAGATAGCTCAGTGACCTGGAAAGGTCAGTAACCCAGATAGGTCAGTAACCCAGATAGGTCTGTGACCTGGAAAGGTCAGTAACCCAGATAGGTCAGTGACCCGGAAAGGTCAGTAATCCAGATAGGTCAGTAACACAGATAGGTCAGTAACCCAGATAGGTCAGTGACCTGGAAAGGTCAGTAACCCAGATAGGTCAGTGACCTGGAAAGGTCAGCAACCCAGATAGGCCAGTAACCCAGCTAGGTCAGTGACCTGGAAAGGTCAGTAACCCAGATAGGTCAGTAACCCAGATAGGTCAGTGACCTGGAAAGCTCAGTAACCCAGATAGGTCAGTAACCCAGATAGGTCAGTGACCTGGAAAGGTCAGTAACCCAGATCGGTCAGTGACCAGGAAAGGTCAGTAACCCAGATAGGTCAGTAACCCAGATAGGTCAGTGACCTGGAAAGCTCAGTAACCCAGATAGGTCAGTAACACAGATTGGTCGGTGACCTGGAAAGGTCAGTAACCCAGATAGGTCAGTAACCCAGATAGGTCAGTGACCTGGAAAGGTCAGTAACCCAGTTAGGTCCGTAACCCAGATAGGTCAGTAACACAGATCAGTCAGTAACCCAGATAGGTCAGTAACCCTGATAGGTCAGTAACACAGATTGGTCAGTGACCTGGAAAGGTCAGTAACCCAGATAGGTCAGTGACATGGAAAGGTCAGTAACCCAGATAGGTCAGTGACTTAGATAGATCAGTAACCCAGATAGGCCAGTGACCCAGATAGATCAGTAACCCAGATAGGTCAGTGACCTAGAAAGGTCAGTAACCCAGATTGCTCAGTGACCTGGAAAGGTCAGTAACCCAGATAGGTCAGTGACCCAGATAGGTCAGTGACCTGGAAAGGTCAGTAACCTAGATAGGTCAGTAACACAGATAGGTCAGTGACCTGGAAAGGTCAGTAACCCAGATCGGTCAGTAACACAGATTGGTCGGTGACCTGGAAAGGTCAGTAACCCAGATAGGTCAGCAACCCAGACAGGTCAGTGACCTGGAAAGGTCAGTAACCCAGATAAGTCAGTAACACAGATAGGTCAGTGACCTGGAAAGGTCAGTAACCCAGATAGGTCAGTAACACAGATTGGACAGTGACCTGGAAAGGTCAGTAACCCAGATAGGTCAGTAACCCAGATAGGTCTGTGACCTGGAAAGGTCAGTAACCCAGATAGGTCAGTGACCCAGAAAGGTCAGTAACCCGGATAGGTCAGTGACCTGGAAAGGTCAGTAACCCAGATAGGTCAGTAACCCAGATAGGTCAGTGACCCAGATAGGTCAGTGACCTGGAAAGGTCAGTAACCCAGATAGGTCAGTAACCCAGATAGGTCAGTGACCCAGAGAGGTCAGTACCCAGAGAGGTCAGTGACCCAGATAGGTCAGTGACCCAGATAGGTCAGTGACCTGGAAAGGTCAGTAACCCAGATAGGTCAGTAACCCAGATAGGTCAGTGACCCAGATAGGTCAGTGACCTGGAAAGGTCAGTAACCCAGATAGGTCAGTAACCCAGATAGGTCAGTGACCCAGATAGGTCACTGACCTGGAAAGGTCAGTAATCCAGATAGGTCAGTAACACAGATAGGTCAGTAACCCAGATAGGTCAGTGACCTGGAAAGGTCAGTAACCCAGATAGGTCAGTGACCTGGAAAGGTCAGCAACCCAGATAGGTCAGTAAACCAGATAGGTCAGTGACCTGGAAAGGTCAGTAACCCAGATAGGTCAGTAACCCAGATAGGTCAGTGACCTGGAAAGCTCAGTAACCCAGATAGGTCAGTAACCCAGATAGGTCAGTGACCTGGAAAGGTCAGTAACCGAGATAGGTCAGTGACCCAGATAGGTCAGTAACCCAGATAGGTCAGTAACCCAGATAGGTCAGTGACCTGGAAAGGTCAGTGACCTGGAAAGGTCAGTAACCCAGATAGGTCAGTGACCTGGAAAGGTCAGCAACCCAGATAGGTCAGTAACCCAGATAGCTCAGTGACCTGGAAAGGTCAGTAACCCAGATAGGTCAGTAACCCAGATAGGTCTGTGACCTGGAAAGGTCAGTAACCCAGATAGGTCAGTGACCCGGAAAGGTCAGTAATCCAGATAGGTCAGTAACACAGATAGGTCAGTAACCCAGATAGGTCAGTGACCTGGAAAGGTCAGTAACCCAGATAGGTCAGTGACCTGGAAAGGTCAGCAACCCAGATAGGCCAGTAACCCAGATAGGTCAGTGACCTGGAAAGGTCAGTAACCCAGATAGGTCAGTAACCCAGATAGGTCAGTGACCTGGAAAGCTCAGTAACCCAGATAGGTCAGTAACCCAGATAGGTCAGTGACCTGGAAAGGTCAGTAACCGAGATAGGTCAGTGACCCAGATAGGTCAGTAACCCAGATAGGTCAGTAACCCAGATAGGTCAGTGACCTGGAAAGGTCAGTGACCTGGAAAGGTCAGTAACCCAGATAGGTCAGTGACCTGGAAAGGTCAGCAACCCAGATAGGTCAGTAACCCAGATAGGTCAGTGACCTGGAAAGGTCAGTAACCCAGATAGGTCAGTGACCCAGATAGGTCAGTAACCCAGATAGGTCAGTAACCCAGATAGATCAGTAACCCAGATAGGTCAGTGACCTGGAAAGGTCAGTAACCCAGATAGGTCAGTGACCTGGAAAGGTCAGTAACCCAGATAGGTCAGTGACCTGGAAAGGTCAGTAACCCAGATAGGTCAGTGACCTGGAAAGGTCAGTAACCCAGATCGGTCAGTGACCTGGAAAGGTCAGTAACCCAGATAGGTCAGTAACCCAGATAGGTCAGTGACCTGGAAAGGTCAGTAACCCAGATAGGTCAGTAACACAGATTGGTCGGTGACCTGGAAAGGTCAGTAACCCAGATAGGTCAGTAACCCAGATAGGTCAGTGACCTGGAAAGGTCAGTAACCCAGATAGGTCCGTAACCCAGATAGGTCAGTAACACAGATCAGTCAGTAACCCAGATAGGTCAGTAACCCTGATAGGTCAGTAACACAGATTGGTCAGTGACCTGGAAAGGTCAGTAACCCAGATAGGTCAGTGACATGGAAAGGTCAGTAACCCAGATAGGTCAGTGACTTAGATAGGTCAGTAACCCAGATAGGCCAGCGACCCAGATAGATCAGTAACCCAGATAGGTCAGTGACCTAGAAAGGTCAGTAACCCAGATTGCTCAGTGACCTGGAAAGGTCAGTAACCCAGATCGGTCAGTAACACAGATTGGTCGGTGACCTGGAAAGGTCAGTAACCCAGATAGGTCAGTAACCCAGACAGGTCAGTGACCTGGAAAGGTCAGTAACCCAGATAGGTCAGTAACACAGATAGGTTAGTGACCTGGAAAGGTCAGTAACCCAGATAGGTCAGTAACACAGATTGGACAGTGACCTGGAAAGGTCAGTAACCCAGATAGGTCAGTAACCCAGATAGGTCTGTGACCTGGAAAGGTCAGTAACCCAGATAGGTCAGTGACCCAGAAAGGTCAGTAACCCGGATAGGTCAGTGACCTGGAAAGGTCAGTAACCCAGATAGGTCAGTGACCCAGATAGGTCAGTGACCTGGAAAGGTCAGTAACCCAGATAGGTCAGTAACCCAGATAGGTCAGTGACCCAGAGAGGTCAGTCCCAGAGAGGTCAGTGACCCAGATAGGTCAGTGACCCAGATAGGTAAGTGACCTGGAAAGGTCAGTAACCCAGATAAGTCAGTAACCCAGATAGGTCAGTGACCCAGATAGGTCAGTGACCTGGAAAGGTCAGTAACCCAGATAGGTCAGTGACCCAGAAAGGTCAGTAACCCGGATAGGTCAGTGACCTGGAAAGGTCAGTAACCCAGATAGGTCAGTGACCCAGATAGGTCAGTGACCTGGAAAGGTCAGTAACCCAGTTGGGTGAGTAACCCAGATAGGTCAGTGACCCAGAGAGGTCAGTCCCAGAGAGGTCAGTGACCCAGATAGGTCAGTGACCCAGATAGGTAAGTGACCTGGAAAGGTCAGTAACCCAGATAGGTCAGTAACCCAGATAGGTCAGTGACCCAGATAGGTCAGTGACCTGGAAAGGTCAGTAACCCAGATAGGTCAGTAACCCAGAAAGGTCATTGACCCAGATAGGTCAGTGACCTGGAAAGGTCAGTAATCCAGATAGGTCAGTAACACAGATAGGTCAGTAACCCAGAAAGGTCATTGACCCAGATAGGTCAGTGACCTGGAAAGGTCAGTAATCCAGATAGGTCAGTAACACAGATAGGTCAGTAACCCAGATAGGTCAGTGACCTGGAAAGGTCAGTAACCCAGATAGGTCAGTGACCTGGAAAGGTCAGCAACCCAGATAGGTCAGTAAACCAGATAGGTCAGTGACCTGGAAAGGTCAGTAACCCAGATAGGTCAGTGACCTGGAAAGGTCAGTAACCGAGATAGGTCAGTGACCCAGAGAGGTCAGTACCCAGAGAGGTCAGTGACCAAGATAGGTCAGTGACCCAGATAGGTCAGTAACCCAGATAGGTCAGTGACCTGGAAAGGTCAGTAACACAGATTGGTCAGTGACCTGGAAAGGTCAGTAACCCAGATAGGTCAGTGACCTGGAAAGGTCAGTAACCCAGATAGGTCAGTGACCCAGATAGGTCAGTAACCCAGATAGGTCAGTAACACAGATAGATCAGTAACCCAGATAGGTCAGTGACCTGGAAAGGTCAGTAACCCAGATTGCTCAGTAACCCAGATAGGTCAGTGACCTGGAAAGGTCAGTAACCCAGATAGGTCAGTGACCTGGAAAGGTCAGTAACCCAGATAGGTCAGTGACCCAGATAGGTCAGTAACCCAGATAGGTCAGTGACCTGGAAAGGTCAGTAACCCAGATAGGTCAGTGACCCAGATAGGTCAGTAACCCAGATAGATCAGTAACCCAGATAGATCAGTGACCTGGAAAGGTCAGTAACCCAGATAGGTCAGTGACCTGGAAAGGTCAGTAACCCAGATAGGTCAGTGACCTGGAAAGGTCAGTAACCCAGATAGGTCAGTGACCTGGAAAGGTCAGTAACCCAGATAGGTCAGTGACCTGGAAAGGTCAGTAACCCAGATAGGTCAGTAACCCAGATAGGTCAGTGACCTGGAAAGGTCAGTAACCCAGATAGGTCAGTAACACAGATTGGTCGGTGACCTGGAAAGGTCAGTAACCCAGATAGGTCAGTAACCCAGATAGGTCAGTGACCTGGAAAGGTCAGTAACCCAGATAGGTCCGTAACCCAGATAGGTCAGTAACACAGATCAGTCAGTAACCCAGATAGGTCAGTAACCCTGATAGGTCAGTAACACAGATTGGTCAGTGACCTGGAAAGGTCAGTAACCCAGATAGGTCAGTGACCTGGAAAGGTCAGTAACCCAGATAGGTCAGTGACTTAGATAGGTCAGTAACCCAGATAGGCCAGTGACCCAGATAGATCAGTAACCCAGATAGGTCAGTAACCTAGAAAGGTCAGTAACCCAGATTGCTCAGTGACCTGGAAAGGTCAGTAACCCAGATAGGTCAGTGACCCAGATAGGTCAGTGACCTGGAAAGGTCAGTAACCCAGATAGGTCAGCAACACAGATAGGTCAGTGACCTGGAAAGGTCAGTAACCCAGATAGGTCAGTAACACAGATTGGTCGGTGACCTGGAAAGGTCAGTAACCCAGATAGGTCAGTAACCCAGATAGGTCATTGACCTGGAAAGGTCAGTAACCCAGATAGGTCAGTGAACCAGATAGGTCAGTGACCTGGAAAGGTCAGTAACCCAGATAGGTCAGTAACCCAGATAGGTCAGTAACACAGATCAGTCAGTAACCCAGATAGGTCAGTAACACAGATAGGTCAGTAACACAGATAGGTCAGTGACCTGGAAAGGTCAGTAACCCAGATAGGTCAGTGACCTGGAAAGGTCAGTAACCCAGATAGGTCAGTGACCTGGAAAGGTCAGTAACCCAGATAGGTCAGTGACCCAGATAGGTCAGTGACCCAGATAGGTCAGTAACCCAGATAGGTCAGTATCCCAGATAGGTCAGTAAAACAGATCAGTCAGTAACCCAGATAGGTCAGTAACCCTGATAGGTCAGTAACACAGATTGGTCAGTAACCCAGATAGGTCAGTAACCCAGATAGGTCAGTGACCCAGATAGGTCAGTGACCGGGAAAGGTCAGTAACCCAGATAGGTCAGTAACCCAGATAGGTCAGTGACCCAGATAGGTCAGTGACCTGGAAAGGTCAGTAATCCAGATAGGTCAGTAACCCAGATAGGTCAGTAACCCAGATAGGTCAGTTACCTGGAAAGGTCAGTGACCTGGAAAGGTCAGTAACCCAGATAGGTCAGTGACCTGGAAAGGTCAGCAACCCAGATAGGTCAGTAACCCAGATAGGTCAGTGACCTGGAAAGGTCAGTAACCCAGATAGGTCAGTAACCCAGATAGGTCAGTGACCTGGAAAGGTCAGTAACCCAGATAGGTCAGTAACCCAGATAGGTCAGTGACCTGGAAAGGTCAGTAACCCAGATAGGTCAGTGACCCAGATAGGTCAGTAACGCAGATAGGTCAGTAACCCAGATAGGTCAGTGACCTGGAAAGGTCAGTAACCCAGATAGGACAGTAACACAGGTAGGTCAGTAACCCAGATAGGTCAGTGACCTGCAAAGGTCAGTAACCCAGATAGGTCAGTGACCTGGAAAGGTCAGCAACCCAGATAGGTCAGTAACCCAGATAGGTCAGTGACCTGGAAAGGTCAGTAACCCAGATAGGTCAGTAACCCAGATAGGTCAGTGACCTGGAAAGGTCAGTAACCCAGATAGGTCAGTAACCCAGATAGGTCAGTGACCTGGAAAGGTCAGTAACCCAAATAGGTCGGTAACCCAGATAGGTCAGTAACACAGATTGGTCAGTGACCTGGAAAGGTCAGTAACCCAGATAGGTCAGTAACCCAGATAGGTCAGTGACCTGGAAAGGTCAGTAACCCAGATAGGTCAGTGACCTGGAAAGGTCAGTAACCCAGATAGGTCAGTAACCCAGATAGGTCAGTAACACAGATCAGTCAGTAACCCAGATAGGTCAGTAACACAGATAGGTCAGTAACACAGATTGGTCAGTGACCTGGAAAGGTCAGTAACCCAGATAGGTCAGTGACCTGGAAAGGTCAGTAACCCAGATAGGTCAGTGACCCAGATAGGTCAGTAACCCAGAGAGGTCAGTGACCCAGATAGCTCAGTAACCCAGATAGGTCAGTGACCTGGAAAGGTCAGTAACCCAGATTGCTCAGTGATCTGGAAAGGTCAGTAACCCAGATAGGTCAGTGACCCAGATAGGTCAGTGACCTGGAAAGGTCAGTAACACAGATAGGTCAGTGACCTGGAAAGGTCAGTAACCCAGATAGGTCAGTAACACAGATTGGTCAGTCACCTGGAAAGGTCAGTAACCCAGATAGGTCAGTGACCCAGATAGGTCAGTGACCTGGAAAGGTCAGCAACCCAGATAGGTCAGTAACCCAGATAGGTCAGTCACCTGGAAAGGTCAGTAACCCAGATAGGTCAGTAACCCAGATAGGTCAGTGACCTGGAAAGGTCAGTAACCCAGATAGGTCAGTAACCCAGATAGGTCAGTAACACAGATCAGTCAGTAACCCAGATAGGTCAGTAACACAGATAGGTCAGTAACACAGATTGGTCAGTGACCTGGAAAGGTCAGTAACCCAGTTTGGTCAGTAACCCAGATAGGTCAGTGACCTGGAAAGGTCAGTAACCCAGATAGGTCAGTGACCTGGAAAGGTCAGTAACCCAGATAGGTCAGTGACCCAGATAGGTCAGTAACCCAGATAGGTCAGTGACCTGGAAAGGTCAGTAACCCAGATAGGTCAGTGACCCAGATAGGTCCGTAACCCAGATAGGTCAGTAACCCAGATAGATCAGTAACCCAGATAGGTCAGTGACCTGGAAAGGTCAGTAACCCAGATAGGTCACTGACCTGGAAAGGTCAGTAACCCAGATAGGTCAGTGACCTGGAAAGTCAGTAACCCAGATAGGTCAGTGACCTGGAAAGGTCAGTAACCCAGATAGGTCAGTGACCTGGAAAGGTCAGTAACCCAAATAGGTCAGTAACCCAGATAGGTCAGTGACCTGGAAAGGTCAGTAACCCAGATAGGTCAGTAACACAGATTGGTCGGTGACCTGGAAAGGTCAGTAACCCAGATAGGTCAGTTATCCAGATAGGTCAGTGACCTGGAAAGGTCAGTAACCCAGATAGGTCCGTAACCCAGATAGGTCAGTAACACAGATCAGTCAGTAACCCAGATAGGTCAGTAACCCTGATAGGTCAGTAACACAGATTGGTCAGTGACCTGGAAAGGTCAGTAACCCAGATAGGTCAGTGACCTGGAAAGGTCAGTAACCCAGATAGGTCAGTGACTTAGATAGGTCAGTAACCCAGATAGGCCAGTGACCCAGATAGATCAGTAACCCAGATAGGTCAGTGACCTAGAAAGGTCAGTAACCCAGATTGCTCAGTGACCTGGAAAGGTCAGTAACCCAGATAGGTCAGTGAACCAGATAGGTCAGTGACCTGGAAAGGTCAGTAACCTAGATAGGTCAGTAACACAGATAGGTCAGTGACCTGGAAAGGTCAGTAACCCAGATAGGTCAGTAATACAGATTGGTCGGTGACCTGGAAAGGTCAGTAACCCAGATAGGTCAGTAACCCAGACAGGTCAGTGACCTGGAAAGGTCAGTAACCCAGATAGGTCAGTAACACAGATAGGTCAGTGACCTGGAAAGGTCAGTAACCCAGATAGGTCAGTAACACAGATTGGACAGTGACCTGGAAAGGTCAGTAACCCAGATAGGTCAGTAACCCAGATAGGTCAGTGACCTGGAAAGGTCAGTAACCCAGATAGGTCAGTGTCCCAGAAAGGTCAGTAACCCAGATAGGTCAGTGACCTGGAAAGGTCAGTAACCCAGATAGGTCAGTAACCCAGATAGGTCAGTGACCCAGATAGGTCAGTGACCTGGAAAGGTCAGTAACCCAGATAGGTCAGTAACCCAGATAGATCAGTGACCCAGAGAGGTCAGTACCCAGAGAGGTCAGTGACCAAGATAGGTCAGTGACCCAGATAGGTCAGTAACCCAGATAGGTCAGTGACCTGGAAAGGTCAGTAACACAGATTGGTCAGTGACCTGGAAAGGTCAGTAACCCAGATAGGTCAGTGACCTGGAAAGGTCAGTAACCCAGATAGGTCAGTGACCCAGATAGGTCAGTAACCCAGATAGGTCAGTAACACAGATAGATCAGTAACCCAGATAGGTCAGTGACCTGGAAAGGTCAGTAACCCAGATTGCTCAGTAACCCAGATAGGTCAGTGACCTGGAAAGGTCAGTAACCCAGATAGGTCAGTGACCTGGAAAGGTCAGTAACCCAGATAGGTCAGTGACCCAGATAGGTCAGTAACCCAGATAGGTCAGTGACCTGGAAAGGTCAGTAACCCAGATAGGTCAGTGACCCAGATAGGTCAGTAACCCAGATAGATCAGTAACCCAGATAGATCAGTGACCTGGAAAGGTCAGTAACCCAGATAGGTCAGTGACCTGGAAAGGTCAGTAACCCAGATAGGTCAGTGACCTGGAAAGGTCAGTAACCCAGATAGGTCAGTGACCTGGAAAGGTCAGTAACCCAGATAGGTCAGTGACCTGGAAAGGTCAGTAACCCAGATAGGTCAGTGACCTGGAAAGGTCAGTAACCCAGATAGGTCAGTAACCCAGATAGGTCAGTGACCTGGAAAGGTCAGTAACCCAGATAGGTCAGTAACACAGATTGGTCGGTGACCTGGAAAGGTCAGTAACCCAGATAGGTCAGTAACCCAGATAGGTCAGTGACCTGGAAAGGTCAGTAACCCAGATAGGTCCGTAACCCAGATAGGTCAGTAACACAGATCAGTCAGTAACCCAGATAGGTCAGTAACCCTGATAGGTCAGTAACACAGATTGGTCAGTGACCTGGAAAGGTCAGTAACCCAGATAGGTCAGTGACCTGGAAAGGTCAGTAACCCAGATAGGTCAGTGACTTAGATAGGTCAGTAACCCAGATAGGCCAGTGACCCAGATAGATCAGTAACCCAGATAGGTCAGTAACCTAGAAAGGTCAGTAACCCAGATTGCTCAGTGACCTGGAAAGGTCAGTAACCCAGATAGGTCAGTGACCCAGATAGGTCAGTGACCTGGAAAGGTCAGTAACCCAGATAGGTCAGCAACACAGATAGGTCAGTGACCTGGAAAGGTCAGTAACCCAGATAGGTCAGTAACACAGATTGGTCGGTGACCTGGAAAGGTCAGTAACCCAGATAGGTCAGTAACCCAGATAGGTCATTGACCTGGAAAGGTCAGTAACCCAGATAGGTCAGTGAACCAGATAGGTCAGTGACCTGGAAAGGTCAGTAACCCAGATAGGTCAGTAACCCAGATAGGTCAGTAACACAGATCAGTCAGTAACCCAGATAGGTCAGTAACACAGATAGGTCAGTAACACAGATAGGTCAGTGACCTGGAAAGGTCAGTAACCCAGATAGGTCAGTGACCTGGAAAGGTCAGTAACCCAGATAGGTCAGTGACCTGGAAAGGTCAGTAACCCAGATAGGTCAGTGACCCAGATAGGTCAGTGACCCAGATAGGTCAGTAACCCAGATAGGTCAGTATCCCAGATAGGTCAGTAAAACAGATCAGTCAGTAACCCAGATAGGTCAGTAACCCTGATAGGTCAGTAACACAGATTGGTCAGTAACCCAGATAGGTCAGTAACCCAGATAGGTCAGTGACCCAGATAGGTCAGTGACCGGGAAAGGTCAGTAACCCAGATAGGTCAGTAACCCAGATAGGTCAGTGACCCAGATAGGTCAGTGACCTGGAAAGGTCAGTAATCCAGATAGGTCAGTAACCCAGATAGGTCAGTAACCCAGATAGGTCAGTTACCTGGAAAGGTCAGTGACCTGGAAAGGTCAGTAACCCAGATAGGTCAGTGACCTGGAAAGGTCAGCAACCCAGATAGGTCAGTAACCCAGATAGGTCAGTGACCTGGAAAGGTCAGTAACCCAGATAGGTCAGTAACCCAGATAGGTCAGTGACCTGGAAAGGTCAGTAACCCAGATAGGTCAGTAACCCAGATAGGTCAGTGACCTGGAAAGGTCAGTAACCCAGATAGGTCAGTGACCCAGATAGGTCAGTAACGCAGATAGGTCAGTAACCCAGATAGGTCAGTGACCTGGAAAGGTCAGTAACCCAGATAGGACAGTAACACAGGTAGGTCAGTAACCCAGATAGGTCAGTGACCTGCAAAGGTCAGTAACCCAGATAGGTCAGTGACCTGGAAAGGTCAGCAACCCAGATAGGTCAGTAACCCAGATAGGTCAGTGACCTGGAAAGGTCAGTAACCCAGATAGGTCAGTAACCCAGATAGGTCAGTGACCTGGAAAGGTCAGTAACCCAGATAGGTCAGTAACCCAGATAGGTCAGTGACCTGGAAAGGTCAGTAACCCAAATAGGTCGGTAACCCAGATAGGTCAGTAACACAGATTGGTCAGTGACCTGGAAAGGTCAGTAACCCAGATAGGTCAGTAACCCAGATAGGTCAGTGACCTGGAAAGGTCAGTAACCCAGATAGGTCAGTGACCTGGAAAGGTCAGTAACCCAGATAGGTCAGTAACCCAGATAGGTCAGTAACACAGATCAGTCAGTAACCCAGATAGGTCAGTAACACAGATAGGTCAGTAACACAGATTGGTCAGTGACCTGGAAAGGTCAGTAACCCAGATAGGTCAGTGACCTGGAAAGGTCAGTAACCCAGATAGGTCAGTGACCCAGATAGGTCAGTAACCCAGAGAGGTCAGTGACCCAGATAGCTCAGTAACCCAGATAGGTCAGTGACCTGGAAAGGTCAGTAACCCAGATTGCTCAGTGATCTGGAAAGGTCAGTAACCCAGATAGGTCAGTGACCCAGATAGGTCAGTGACCTGGAAAGGTCAGTAACACAGATAGGTCAGTGACCTGGAAAGGTCAGTAACCCAGATAGGTCAGTAACACAGATTGGTCAGTCACCTGGAAAGGTCAGTAACCCAGATAGGTCAGTGACCCAGATAGGTCAGTGACCTGGAAAGGTCAGCAACCCAGATAGGTCAGTAACCCAGATAGGTCAGTCACCTGGAAAGGTCAGTAACCCAGATAGGTCAGTAACCCAGATAGGTCAGTGACCTGGAAAGGTCAGTAACCCAGATAGGTCAGTAACCCAGATAGGTCAGTAACACAGATCAGTCAGTAACCCAGATAGGTCAGTAACACAGATAGGTCAGTAACACAGATTGGTCAGTGACCTGGAAAGGTCAGTAACCCAGTTTGGTCAGTAACCCAGATAGGTCAGTGACCTGGAAAGGTCAGTAACCCAGATAGGTCAGTGACCTGGAAAGGTCAGTAACCCAGATAGGTCAGTGACCCAGATAGGTCAGTAACCCAGATAGGTCAGTGACCTGGAAAGGTCAGTAACCCAGATAGGTCAGTGACCCAGATAGGTCCGTAACCCAGATAGGTCAGTAACCCAGATAGATCAGTAACCCAGATAGGTCAGTGACCTGGAAAGGTCAGTAACCCAGATAGGTCACTGACCTGGAAAGGTCAGTAACCCAGATAGGTCAGTGACCTGGAAAGTCAGTAACCCAGATAGGTCAGTGACCTGGAAAGGTCAGTAACCCAGATAGGTCAGTGACCTGGAAAGGTCAGTAACCCAAATAGGTCAGTAACCCAGATAGGTCAGTGACCTGGAAAGGTCAGTAACCCAGATAGGTCAGTAACACAGATTGGTCGGTGACCTGGAAAGGTCAGTAACCCAGATAGGTCAGTTATCCAGATAGGTCAGTGACCTGGAAAGGTCAGTAACCCAGATAGGTCCGTAACCCAGATAGGTCAGTAACACAGATCAGTCAGTAACCCAGATAGGTCAGTAACCCTGATAGGTCAGTAACACAGATTGGTCAGTGACCTGGAAAGGTCAGTAACCCAGATAGGTCAGTGACCTGGAAAGGTCAGTAACCCAGATAGGTCAGTGACTTAGATAGGTCAGTAACCCAGATAGGCCAGTGACCCAGATAGATCAGTAACCCAGATAGGTCAGTGACCTAGAAAGGTCAGTAACCCAGATTGCTCAGTGACCTGGAAAGGTCAGTAACCCAGATAGGTCAGTGAACCAGATAGGTCAGTGACCTGGAAAGGTCAGTAACCTAGATAGGTCAGTAACACAGATAGGTCAGTGACCTGGAAAGGTCAGTAACCCAGATAGGTCAGTAATACAGATTGGTCGGTGACCTGGAAAGGTCAGTAACCCAGATAGGTCAGTAACCCAGACAGGTCAGTGACCTGGAAAGGTCAGTAACCCAGATAGGTCAGTAACACAGATAGGTCAGTGACCTGGAAAGGTCAGTAACCCAGATAGGTCAGTAACACAGATTGGACAGTGACCTGGAAAGGTCAGTAACCCAGATAGGTCAGTAACCCAGATAGGTCAGTGACCTGGAAAGGTCAGTAACCCAGATAGGTCAGTGTCCCAGAAAGGTCAGTAACCCAGATAGGTCAGTGACCTGGAAAGGTCAGTAACCCAGATAGGTCAGTAACCCAGATAGGTCAGTGACCCAGATAGGTCAGTGACCTGGAAAGGTCAGTAACCCAGATAGGTCAGTAACCCAGATAGATCAGTGACCCAGAGAGGTCAGTACCCAGAGAGGTCAGTGACCAAGATAGGTCAGTGACCCAGATAGGTCAGTAACCCAGATAGGTCAGTGACCTGGAAAGGTCAGTAACACAGATTGGTCAGTGACCTGGAAAGGTCAGTAACCCAGATAGGTCAGTGACCTGGAAAGGTCAGTAACCCAGATAGGTCAGTGACCCAGATAGGTCAGTAACCCAGATAGGTCAGTAACACAGATAGATCAGTAACCCAGATAGGTCAGTGACCTGGAAAGGTCAGTAACCCAGATTGCTCAGTAACCCAGATAGGTCAGTGACCTGGAAAGGTCAGTGACCTGGAAAGGTCAGTAACCCAGATAGGTCAGTGACCCAGATAGGTCAGTAACCCAGATAGGTCAGTGACCTGGAAAGGTCAGTAACCCAGATAGGTCAGTGACCCAGATAGGTCAGTAACCCAGATAGGTCAGTAACCCAGATAGGTCAGTAACCCAGATAGATCAGTAACCCAGATAGGTCAGTGACCTGGAAAGGTCAGTAACCCAGATAGGTCAGTGACCTGGAAAGGTCAGTAACCCAGATAGGTCAGTGACCTGGAAAGGTCAGTAACCCAGATAGGTCAGTGACCTGGAAAGGTCAGTAACCCAGATAGGTCAGTGACCTGGAAAGTTCAGTAACCCAGATAGGTCAGTAACCCAGATAGGTCAGTGACCTGGAAAGGTCAGTAACCCAAATAGGTCAGTAACACAGATTGGTCGGTGACCTGGAAAGGTCAGTAACCCAGATAGGTCAGTAACCCAGATAGGTCAGTGACCTGGAAAGGTCAGTAACCCAGATAGGTCCGTAACCCAGATAGGTCAGTAACACAGATCAGTCAGTAACCCAGATAGGTCAGTAACCCTGATAGGTCAGTAACACAGATTGGTCAGTGACCTGGAAAGGTCAGTAACCCAGATAGGTCAGTGACCTGGAAAGGTCAGTAACCCAGATAGGTCAGTGACTTAGATAGGTCAGTAACCCAGATAGGCCAGTGACCCAGATAGATCAGTAACCCAGATAGGTCAGTGACCTAGAAAGGTCAGTAACCCAGATTGCTCAGTGACCTGGAAAGGTCAGTAACCCAGATAGGTCAGTGACCCAGATAGGTCAGTGACCTGGAAAGGTCAGTAACCCAGATAGGTCAGTAACACAGATAGGTCAGTGACCTGGAAAGGTCAGTAACCCAGATAGGTCAGTAACACAGATTGGTCGGTGACCTGGAAAGGTCAGTAACCCAGATAGGTCAGTAACCCAGATAGGTCATTGACCTGGAAAGGTCAGTAACCCAGATAGGTCAGTAACACAGATAGGTCAGTGACCTGGAAAGGTCAGTAACCCAGATAGGTCAGTAACCCAGATAGGTCAGTAACACAGATCAGTCAGTAACCCAGATAGGTCAGTAACACAGATAGGTCAGTAACACAGATAGGTCAGTGACCTGGAAAGGTCAGTAACCCAGATAGGTCAGTGACCTGGAAAGGTCAGTAACCCAGATAGGTCAGTGACCCAGATAGGTCAGTAACCCAGATAGGTCAGTGACCTGGAAAGGTCAGTGACCCAGATAGGTCAGTGACCCAGATAGGTCAGTGACCCAGATAGGTCAGTAACCCAGATAGGTCAGTATCCCAGATAGGTCAGTAAAACAGATCAGTCAGTAACCCAGATAGGTCAGTAACCCTGATAGGTCAGTAACACAGATTGGTCAGTAACCCAGATAGGTCAGTAACCCAGATAGGTCAGTGACCCAGATAGGTCAGTGACCGGGAAAGGTCAGTAACCCAGATAGGTCAGTAACCCAGATAGGTCAGTGACCCAGATAGGTCAGTGACCTGGAAAGGTCAGTAATCCAGATAGGTCAGTAACACAGATATGTCAGTAACCCAGATAGGTCAGTGAACTGGAAAGGCCAGTAACCCAGATAGGTCAGTGACCTGGAAAGGTCAGCAACCCAGATAGGTCAGTAACCCAGATAGGTCAGTGACCTGGAAAGGTCAGTAACTCAGATAGGTCAGTAACCCAGATAGGTCAGTTATCTGGAAAGGTCAGTAACCCAGATAGGTCAGTAACCCAGATAGGTCAGTGACCTGGAAAGGTCAGTAACCCAGATAGGTCAGTAACACAGATAGGTCAGTGACCTGGAAAGGTCAGTAACCCAGATAGGTCAGTAACACAGATTGGACAGTGACCTGGAAAGGTCAGTAACCCAGATAGGTCAGGAACACAGATAGGTCAGTAACACAGATTGATCAGTGACCTGGAAAGGTCAGTAACCCAGTTTGGTCAGTAACCCAGATAGGTCAGTGACCTGGAAAGGTCAGTAACCCAGATAGGTCAGTGACCTGGAAAGGTCAGTAACCCAGATAGGTCAGTGACCCAGATAGTTCAGTAACCCAGATAGGTCAGTGAACTGGCAAGGTCAGTAACCCAGATAGGTCAGTGACCCAGATAGGTCAGTGACCGAGATAGGTCAGTAACCCAGATAGGTCAGTGACCCAGATAGATCAGTAACCTAGATAGGTCAGTGACCTGGAAAGGTCAGTAACCCAGATAGGTCAGTGATCCAGATAGGTCAGTGACCTGGAAAGGTCAGTAACCCAGATAGGTCAGTAACCCAGATAGGTCAGTAACACAGATTGGTCAGTGACCTGGAAAGGTCAGTAACCCAGTTTGGTCAGTAATCCAGTTTGGTCAGTGACCCAGATAGGTCAGTAACACAGATTGGTCAGTGACCTGGAAAGGTCAGTAACCCAGATAGGTCAGTAACCCAGATAGGTCAGTAACACAGATTGGTCAGTGACCTGGAAAGGTTAGTAACCCAGTTTGGTCAGTAATCCAGTTTGGTCAGTGACCCAGATAGGTCAGTAACCCAGATAGGTCAGTGACCTGAAAAGGTCAGTAACCCAGATAGGTCAGTGACCTGGAAAGGTCAGTAAACCAGATCAGTCAGTAACCCAGTTTGGTCAGTGACCCAGATTGGTCAGTGACCCAGATCGGTCAGTAACACAGATAGGTCAGTATCCCAGATCGGTCAGCAACATGGATCGGTCAGCAACACGGATCGGTCAGTAACAAGGATTGGTCAGTAATGCCGATCAGTCATTAACCCACACTGGTCAGTAACACACATCAGTCAGTAACGCGGATCGTACATCAACCCAGATCGGTCAGTGATGCTGCTCAGTCAGTAAATCCCATCGGTCAGTAAACCCAATCGATCACTAGGCCAATCAGTCCGTAACATGCATCAGTCAGTAACACAGATCGGACATTAACCCAGATCGGTCAGTAACACGCATCGGTCAGTAACACAGATCGGACATCAACCCAGATCGGTCAGTAACACGCATCGGTCAGTAACACAGATCGGACATTAATGCAGATCGGTCAGTAACACAGATCAGGCATTAACCCAGATCGGTCAGTAACACGCATCGGTCAGTAACACAGATCGGACATTAACGCAGATCGGTCAGTAACACGCATCGGTCATTAATACAGATCGGACATTATCGCAGATCGGTCAGTAATACACATCGGTCAGTAATACGCATCGGTCAGTAACACCCATTGGACATTAACCCAGATTGGTCAGTAATACGCATCGGTCAGTAACATGCATCGGTCAGGAACACCCATTGGACATTAACCCAGATCGGTTAGTATACGCATCGGTCAGTAACATGCATCGGTCAGTAACACGCATTGGACATTAACCCAGATCGGTCAGTAATACGCATCGATCAGTAACAAGCATTGGTCATTGACCCAGATCGGACATTAACCCAGATCGGTCAGTAACACAGATCGGGCATTAACCCAGATCGGTCAGTAACACGCATCGGTCAGTAACACGCATCGCTCAGTAACACAGATCGGATATTAACGCAGATCGGTCAGTAACACGCATCGGTCAGTAACAGAAATCGGACATTAACCCAGATCGGTCAGTAATACGCATCGGTCAGTAACATGCATCGGTCAGTAACACGCATTGGACATTAACCCAGATTGGTCAGTAATACGCATCGGTCAGTAACATGCATCAGTCAGTAACACGCATTGGACATTAATGCAGATCGGTCAGTAATACGCATCGGTCAGTAACACGCATTGGATATTAACGCAGATCGGTCAGTAATACGCATCGATCAGTAACAAGCATTGGTCATTGACCCAGATCAGTCAGTAATACGCATTGGTCAGTAACAAGCATTGGTCATTTACCCAGATCGGACATTAACCCAGATCGGTCAGTAACACAGATCGGGCATTAACCTGATCGGTCAGTAACACGCATCGGTCAGTAACACAGATCGGACATTAACCTGATCGGTCAGTAACACAGATCGGACATTAACCAGATCGGTCAGTAACACGCATCGGTCAGTAACACAGATCGGACATTAACGCAGATCGGTCAGTAACACGCATCGGTCAGTAACACAGATCGGACATTTACCCAGATCAGTCAGTAACACGCATCGGTCAGTAACACAGATCGGACATTAACCCAGATCGGTCAATAACACGCATCGGTCAGTAACACAGATCGGGCATTAACCTGATCGGACATTATGCAGATCGGTCAGTAACACGCGTTGGTCAGTAACATGGATCGGACATTTACCCAGATCAGTCAGTAACACGCATCGCTCAGTAACACAGATCGGACATTAACCTGATCGGTCAGTAACACGCATGGGTCAGTAACACAGATCGGACATTAACCCAGATCGGTCAGTAACACACATCGCTCAGTAACACAGATCGGACATTATCCCAGATCGGTCAGTAACACACATCGCTCAGTAACACAGATCGGACATTAACCCAGATCGGTCAGTAACACAGATCACTCAGTAACACAGATCAGACATTAACCCAGATCAGTCAGTAACACACATCGCTCAGTAACCCAGATTGGACATTAACCCAGATCGGTCAGTAACACAGATCGGACATTAACCCAGATTAGTCAGTAACACAGATCAGCCATTAACCCAGATCGGTCAGTAACACAGATCGGACATTAACGCAGATCGGTCAGTAACACGCATCGGTCATTAATACAGATCGGACATTAACGCAGATCGGTCAGTAATACACATCGGTCAGTAACACAGATCGGACATTAACCCAGATCGGTCAGTAACACACATCGCAAAGTAACACAGATCGGACATTAACGCAGATCGGTCAGTAACACGCATCGGTCATTAATACAGATCGGACATTAACGCAGATCGGTCAGTAATACGCATTGGTCAGTAATACGCATCGGTCAGTAACACCCATTGGACATTAACCCAGATCGGTCAGTAATACGCATCGGTCAGTAACATGCATCGGTCAGTAACACCCATTGGACATTAACCCAGATCGGTCAGTAATACGCATCGGTCAGTAACATGCATCGGTCAGTAACACGCATTGGCCATTAACCCAGATCGGTCAGTAATACACATCGATCAGTAACAAGCATTGGTCATTGACCCAGATCGGACATTAACCCAGATCGGTCAGTAACACAGATCAGGCATTAACCTGATCAGACATTAACGCAGATCGGTCAGTAACACGCATCGGTCAGTAACACAGATCGGACATTAACCCAGATCGGTCAGTAACACACATCGCTCAGTAACACAGATCGGACATTAACGCAGATCGGTCAATAACACGCATCGGTCAGTAACAGAAATCGGACATTAACCCAGATCGGTCAGTAATACGCATCGGTCAGTAACATGCATCGGTCAGTAACACGCACTGGACATTAACCCAGATCGGTCAGTAATACGCATCGGTCAGTAACATGCATCGGTCAGTAACACGCACTGGACATTAACCCAGATCGGTCAGTAATACGCATCGGTCAGTAACATGCATCGGTCAGTAACACGCATTGGACATTAACGCAGATCGGTCAGTAATACGCATCGGTCAGTAACATGCATTGGACATTGACCCAGATCGGTCAGTATTACGCATTGGTCAGTAACAAGCATTGGTCATTTACCCAGATCGGACATTAACCCAGATCGGTCAGTAACACAGATCGGACATTAACGCAGATCGGTCAGTAACACGCATCGGTCAGTAACACAGATCGGACATTAACCCAGATCGGTCAGTAACACGCATCGGTCAGTAACACAGATCGGACATTAACCCAGATCGGACATTAATGCAGATCGGTCAGTAACACGCGTTGGTCAGTAACATGGATCGGACATTTACCCAGATCAGTCAGTAACACGCATCGCTCAGTAACACAGATCGGACATTAACCTGATCGGTCAGTAACACGCATGGGTCAGTAACACAGCTCGGACATTAACCCAGATTGGTCAGTAACACAGATCGGACATTATCCCAGATCTGTCAGTAACACACATCGCTCAGTAACACAGATCGGACATTAACCCAGATCGGTCAGTAACACAGATCGCTCAGTAACACAGATCAGACATTAACCCAGATCAGTCAGTAACACACATCGCTCAGTAACACAGATCAGCCATTAACCCAGATCGGTCAGTAACACAGATCGGACATTAACCCAGATCGGTCAGTAACACACATCGCTCAGTAACACAGATCGGACATTAACGCAGATCGGTCAGTAACACGCATCGGTCAGTAATACAGATCGGACATTAATGCAGATCGGTCAGTAACATGCATCGCTCAGTAACACAAATCGGACATTAACCCAGATCGGTCAGTAACACACATCGCTCAGTAACACAGATCAGACATTAACCCAGATCGGTCAGTAACACACATCGGTCATTTACCCAGATCGGACACTAACACAGATCGGACATTAACCCAGATCGGACATTAACCAGATCGGTCAGTAACACGCATCGGTGAGTAACACAGATCGGACATGAACCCAGATCGGTCAGTAACACGCATCGGTCAGTAACACAGATCGGACATGAACCCAGATCGGTCAGTAACACGCATCGGTCAGTAACACAGATCGGACATCAACCCAGATCGGTCAGTAACACAGATCGGTCAGTAACACGCATCGGTCAGTAACACAGATCGTACATCAACCCAGATCGGTCAGTAACACGCAACGGTCAGTAACACAGATCGGACATCAACCCAGATCGATCAGTAACATGGATCAGTCAGTATCATGGATCGGTCAGTAACACGCATCGGTCAGTAACACAGATCGTACATCAACCCAGATCGGTCAGTAACATGCATCAGTCATTAATACAGATCGAACATTAACGCACATCGATCAGTAACGCACATCGGTCAGTAACGCACATCGGTCAGTAACGCACATCGATCAGTAACGCACATCGATCAGTAACACACATCGATCAGTAACGTACATCGATCAGTAACGCACATCGATCAGTAACGCACATCGATCAGTAACGCACATCGATCAGTAACGCACATCGATCAGTAAAACACATCGATCAGTAACGCACATCGATCAGTAACGTACATCGATCAGTAACACACATCGATCAGTAAAACACATCGATCAGTAACGCACATCGATCAGTAACACGGATCGATCAGTAACGCACATCGATCAGTAACGCACATCGATCAGTAACGCACATCGATCAGTAACACACATCGATCAGTAAAACACATCGATCAGTAACGCACATCGATCAGTAACACGGATCAATCAGTAACGCACATCGATCAGTAACGCACATCGATCAGTAACGCAGATCGATCAGTAACGCACGTCGATCAGTAACGCACGTCGATCAGTAACGCACATCGATCAGTAACGCACGTCGATCAGTAACGCACATCGATCAGTAACGCACGTCGATCAGTAACACACATCGATCAGTAACGCACATCAATCAGTAACGCACGTCGATCAATAACGCACATCGATCAGTAACGCACATCAATCAGTAACGCACGTCGATCAGTAACGCACATCGATCAGTAACGCACGTCGATCAGTAACGCACATCGTTCAGTAACGCACATCGATCAGTAACACACATCGATCAGTAACACACATCGATCAGTAACGCACGTCGATCAGTAACGCACATCGATCAGTAACACACATCGATCAGTAACAAGGATCAGTCAGTAACGCACATCGATCAGTAACACACATCGATCAGTAACAAGGATCAGTCAGTAACGCACATCGATCAGTAACGCACATCGATCAGTAACACACATCGATCAGTAACAAGGATCAGTCAGTAACGCACATCGATTAGTAACGCACATCGATCAGTAACGCACATCGGTCAGTAACGCACATCGGTCAGTAACGCACATCGATCAGTAACGCACATCGTTCAGTAAGGCGCATCGATCAGTAATGCACATCGATCAATAACGCACATCGATCAGTAACGCACATCGATCAGTAACGCACATCGATCAGTAACGCACATCGGTCAGTAACGCACATCGATCAGTAACGCACATCCATCAGTAACGCACATCCATCAGTAACGCACATCCATCAGTAACGCACATCCATCAGTAAGACACATCCATCAGTAACGCACATCCATCAGTAACGCACATCGATCAGTAACGCACATCGATCAGTAACACACATCGATCAGTAACATGGATCAGTCAGTAACACACATCGGTCAGTAACACACATCGATCAGTAACACACATCGATCAGTAACACGCATCGGTCAGTAACACACATCGATCAGTAACGCACGTCGATCAGTAACACAGACCGGTCAGTAACACGCATCGGTCAGTAATACAGATCGGACAATAACCCAGATCGCTCAGTAACACAGATTGGTCATTTACCCAGATCGGACATTAACCCAGATCGGTCAGTAACACGCATTGGTCAGTAACACAGATCGGACATTAACCCAGATCGGTCAGTAACACAGATCGGTCAGTAACACATCGGTCAGACCCCAGATCGGACATTAACCCAGATCCGTCAGTAACACGCATCGGTCATTTACCCAGATCGGTCAGTGACTTGGATCAGTCAGTAACACGTGTCAGTCAGTAACCCACATTGGTCAGCAACATGGGCTGGTCAATAAACTGATGGGTGGATAACATGCTTTGCTCAGTAACACGGATCAGGCAGTAACACGGATCAGGAACTGCATCGGTCAGTACCTCGGATTGGCCAGTAACACAGATTGGTCAGTGAACTGGAAAGGTCAGTAACCCAGATAGGTCAGTGACCTAGAAAGGTCAGTAACCCAGATTGCTCAGTGACCCAGATAGGTCAGTAACCCAGATAGGTCAGTGACCTGGAAAGGTCAGTAACACAGATCAGTCAGTAACCCAGATAGGTCAGTAACCCAGATAGGTCAGTGACCTGGAAAAGTCAGTAACCCAGATAGGTCAGTGACCTGGAAAGGTCAGTAACCCAGACAGGTCAGTAACCCAGATAGGTCAGTAACACAGATCAGTCAGTAACCCAGATAGGTCAGTAACCCAGATAGGTCAGTGACCTGGAAAGGTCAGTAACCCAGATAGGTCAGTAACCCAGATAGGTCAGTGACCCAGATAGGTCAGTAACCCAGATAGGTCAGTAACCCAGATAGGTCAGTAACCCAAATAGGTCAGTAACACAGATTGGTCGGTGACCTGGAAAGGTCAGTAACCCAGATAGGTCAATAACCCAGATAGGTCAGTAACCCAGATAGGTCAGTAACACAGATTGGTCGGTGACCCAGATAGGTCAGTGACCCAGATAGGTCAGTAACCCAGATAGGTCAGTAACCCAGATAGGTCAGTGACCTGGAAAGGTCAGTAACCCAGATAGGTCAGTGACCTGGAAAGGTCAGTAACCCAGATAGGTCAGTAACCCAGATAGGTCAGTGACCCAGATAGGTCAGTAACACAGATAGATCAGTAACCCAGATAGGTTAGTGACCTGGAAAGGTCAGTAACCCAGATAGGTCAGTAACCCAGATAGGTCAGTGACCTGGAAAGGTCAGTAACCCAGATAGGTCAGTGACCTGGAAAGGTCAGTAACCCAGATAGGTCAGTAACCCAGATAGGTCAGTAACACAGATAGGTCAGTAACCCAGATCGGTCAGCAATATGGATCGGTCAGCAACACGGATCGGTCAGAAACACGGATCGGTCAGAAACACGGATCGGTCAGTAACACGGATCGGTCAGAAACACGGATCGGTCAGAAACACGGATCGGTCAGTAACACGGATCAGTCAGAAACACGGATCAGTCAGTAACACGCATCAGACATCAACCCAGATCAGTCAGTAACACGGATCGGTCAGTAACACAGATCGGACATTAACCCAGATCGGTCAGTAACACACATCGCTCAGTAACACAGATCGGACATTAACGCAGATCGGTCAGTAACACAGATCGGACATTAACGCAGATCGGTCAGTAATACGCATCGGTCAGTAATACGCATCGGTCAGTAACACCCATTGGACATTAACCCAGGTCGGTCAGTAATACGCATCGGTCAGTAACATGCATCGGTCAGTAACACACATTGGACATTAATACAGATCGGACATTAACGCAGATCGGTCAGTAATACGCATTGGTCAGTAACATGCATCGGTCAGTAACACCCATTGGACATTAACCCAGATCGGTCAGTAATACGCATCGATCAGTAACACGCATTGGTCATTTACCCAGATCGGACATTAACCCAGATCGGTCAGTAACACAGATCGGGCATTAACCTGATCGGACATTAACCCAGATCGGTCAGTAACACGCATCGCTCAGTAACACAGATCGGACATTAACCCAGATCGGTCAGTAACACAGATCGGGCATTAACCTGATCGGACATTAACGCAGATCGGTCAGTAACACAGATCGGACATTAACCCAGATCGGTCAGTAATACGCATCGATCAGTAACACGCATTGGTCATTTACCCAGATCGGACATTAACCCAGATCGGTCAGTAACACAGATCGGGCATTAACCTGATCGGACATTAACCCAGATCGGTCAGTAACACGCATCGCTCAGTAACACAGATCGGACATTAACCCAGATCGGTCAGTAACACGCATCGGTCAGTAATACAGATCGGACATTAATGCAGATTGGTCAGTAATACGCATCGGTCAGTAACACAGATCGGACATTAACCCAGATCGGTCAGTAATACGCATTGGTCAGTAACACAGATCGGACATTAACCCAGATCAGTCAGTAATACGCATTGGTCAGTAACACAGATCGGACATCAACCCAGATCGGTCAGTAATACGCATCGATCAGTAACACGCATTGGTCATTTACCCAGATCGGACATTAACCCAGATCGGTCAGTAACACAGATCGGGCATTAACCTGATCGGACATTAACGCAGATCGGTCAGTAACACAGATCGGACATTAACCAGATCGGTCAGTAACACGCATCGGTCAGTAACACAGATCGGACATTAACCCAGATCAGTCAGTAATACGCATTGGTCAGTAACAAGCATTGGTCATTTACCCAGATCGGACATTTACCCAGATCGGTCAGTAACACGCATCGGTCAGTAACATAGATCGGACATTAACCCAGATCGGTCAGTAATACGCATTGGTCAGTAACAAGCATTGGTCATTTACCCAGATCGGACATTTACCCAGATCAGTCAGTAACACGCATCGGTCAGTAACATAGATCGGACATTAACCCAGATCGGTCAGTAACACAGATCGGACGTTAACCTGATCGGTCAGTAACACGCATGGGTCAGTAACATAGATCGGACATTTACCCAGATCAGTCAGTAACACGCATCGGTCATTAACCCAGATCGGTCAGTAACACAGATCGCTCAGTAACCCAGATTGGACATTAACCCAGATCGGTCAGTAACACAGATCGGACATTAACCCAGATCGGTCAGTAACACGCATCGGTCAGTAACACGCATCGCTCAGTAACACAGATCGGTCAGTAACACAGATCGGACATTAACCCAGATCGGTTGTAACACGCATCGCTCAGTAACCCAGATCGGACATTAACCCAGATCGGTCAGTAACACAGATCGGACATTAACCCAGATCGGTTGTAACACGCATCGCTCAGTAACACAGATCGGACATTAACCAGATCGGTCAGTAACACAGATTGGTCATTTACCCAGATCGGACATTAACCCAGATCGGTCAGTAACACACATCGGTCAGTAACACAGATCGGACATTAACCCAGATCGGTCAATAACACGCATCGCTCAGTAACACAGATCGGACATTAACCAGATCAGTCAGTAACACAGATTGGTCATTTACCCAGATCGGACATTAACCCAGATCGGTCAGTAACACGCATCGGTCAGTAACACAGATCGGACATTAACCCAGATCGGTCAGTAACACAGATTGGTCATTTACCCAGATCGGACATTAACCCAGATCAGTCAGTAACACGCATCGGTCAGTAACACAGTTCGGACATTAACCAAGATCGGTCAGTAACACAGATCGGTCAGTAACACATCGGTCAGACCCCAGATCGGACATTAACCCAGATCCATCAGTAACTCGCATCGGTCATTTACCCAGATCGGTCAGTGACTTGGATCAGTCAGTAACACGTGTCAGTCAGTAACCCACATTGGTCAGCAACATGGGCTGGTCAATAAACTGATGGGTGGATAACATGCTTTGCTCAGTAACACGGATCAGGCAGTAACACGGATCAGGAACTGCATTGATCGGTACCTTGGATTGGCCAGTAACCCAGATTGGTCAGTGACCTGGAAAGGTCAGTAACCCAGATAGGTCAGTGACCTGGAAAGGTCAGTAACCCAGATAGGTCAGTGACCCAGATAGGTCAGTATCAGTCAGTAACACGGATCGGTCAGTGACACAGATCGGTCAGTAACATGGATCGGTCAGTGACACAGATCGGTCAGTAACATGGATAGGTCAGTAACCCAGATAGGTCAGTAACCCAGATAGGTCAGTAACACAGATCAGTCAGTAACATGGATCGGTCAGTGACACAGATCGGTCAGTAGCATGGATCGGTCAGTAGCATGGTTTGGTCAGTAGTCCAGAACGCTTAGTGACCCGGATCAGTCAGAGATCCGGATTGGTCAGTAAGATGAATCAGTCAGTAACCCGGATTGGCCAGTGAGCTGGATCGGTCAGTGAGCTGGATCGGTCAGTGAGCTGGATCGGTCAGTAACACAGTTTGGTCAGTTCAACTGATCGATTAACTCATTGTAGTCACTGACTTATCTCTATCAGTTGAATTGATTAGTAAACCAGCATCCAGTCAGCTAAACCACTTTGATCAGTTTATATGGTCAGTTAACCAGCATCGATTAGTTAACCTGCTTCATCAGTTAACCGTTTATTGGTCAGTGGACCTACATCAGTCAGTTGTCTTGACCCATTTTAGTCAGTTAATTGGTTGGTCCTTTCAGTCAGTTCACTCCCAGTCTGTTCAAATTGGGTCTCCCACTGAAGACGGAGATGAGAAGGAATTTCTTCTCTCAAAGATTTGTTAGTCTGTGGAAGTCACTCCCCCAGAGAGCAGTGCAGGCTGGCTCATTGCATACATACAAGCTTGAGTTAGACAGATCTTTGATCGACTATGGAGTCAAGGGTTATGGAGGGGGGGAGAGACAGGCAGGAAAGTGGAGTTGAAGCCACAATCAGATCAGCCATGATCTTATTGAAAAGAAGAGCAGGTTCAAGGGGCCGAATGGCCTACTGCTCCTATTCTTTACGTTGTTATGTTTAGTTAATCCATTTTGATCAGTTTGGTCAGTGAATAAGTTTCAGTCAGCCAGTTTTGGTCAGATGAGCTAGACGATAGGAAATGGAAGGAAGGGATCCTAACCGGCTCCTCAGACACTTCAATACTTCACTTAAAGGGGTGAGCATCTGTGGGAGGTAATCATCCACAGCCCACGGAGGGCTGCAGCTGCCCCTTTAAGAGCCCAGAAACCATGAGTGAGGGTGGGTGGGCTGGGGGTGTACAAATCCAAGTCCAAAGAGTAAGGGGAAAGAGTTTCACTCACAGCCTTGCTCCACGCACAAAGCTTCAGGTTTGCTTCCACACTGTAATCTGGGATCTCTATGTAACAGATTAAATCTGCCACAGGACCAAAGCTGGATTAGAGCTGGGGATGGATTAAATCTGGACTCGAGTTGGAGATGGGTTGAAGCTGGATTAGAGATGATGTTGGATTGAATGCTGCAGGAGTGGATCCATTCCAGGCTGGGCTGGTCTATTCCAGGGTGTTCCAGGCACAGGTGGATCTATTCCAGGCTGGGTTGATCTATTCCTGGGGTATTCCAGACTGGAGTGGATCTATTCCAGGATATTCCAGCTGGGATCTGTCTATTCCCAGAGATTCCAGACTGGGATCTGTCTATTCCTGGCTGGAATCTGTCTATTCCATGATATTCCAGACTTGGATCTGTCTATTCCGGGGTATTCCAGGCTGGGATCTGGATATTCCGGGGTATTCCAGCTGGGATCTGGATATTCTGGGGTATTCCAGGCTGGGATCTGGATATTCCGGGGTATTCCAGCTGGGATCTGTCTATTCCAGACTGGGATCTGTCTCTTCCGGGGTATTCCAGGCTGAGATCTGTCTATTCCAGACTGGGATCTGTCTATTCCGGGGTATTCCAGGCTGAGATCTGTCTATTCCGGACTGGGATCTGTCTATTCCGGGGTATTCCAGGCTGAGATCTGTCTATCCCAGGCTGGGGTATGTCTATCTGGGGATATTCCAGCTGGGATCTGTCTATTCCAGGATATTCCAAGCTGAGATCTGTCTATTCTGGGATGTTCCAGCTGGGATCTGTCTATTCCGGGGTATTCTAGGCTGAGATCTGTCTATTCTGGGATATTCCAGCTGGGATCTGTCTATTCCGAAGTATTCCAGGCTGGGATCTGTCTATTCTGGGATATTCCAGGCTGGGATCTGTCTATTCGGGGATATTCCATCTGGATCTGTCTAATCCAGACTGGGATCTGTCTATTCAGGGATATTCCAGCTGGGATCTGTCTATTCCGGGGTATTCCAGGCTGAGATGTGTCTAATCTGAAGTATTCCAGGCTAGGATCTGTCTATTCAGGGATATTCCAGCTGGGATCTATCTAGTCCAGGATATTCCAGGCTGGGATCTGTCTAGCCCAGGCTGGGATCTGTCTATTCCAGGGAATTCCAGGCTGGGATCTGTATAACCCAGGCTGGGATCTGTCTATTCCAGGGAATTCCAGGCTGGGATCTGTATAACCCAGGCTGGGATCTATCTAACCCAGGCTGGGATCTGTCTATTCCAGGGAATTCCAGGCTGGGGTCTGTCTATTCCGGGGTGTTCCAGCTGGGATCTGTCTAACCCAGGCTGGGGTCTGTCTATTCCGGGGTGTTCCAGCTGGGATCTGTCTAACCCAGGCTGGGATCTGTCTATTCGAGGTATTCCAGGTAGCTGCAGCTTCTCCCAGCCAGGCTCGGACTGCTCCAGACAAAGGGAGCCAGGGTTTAGGTCCCTCCTTCTCCTGCGCTCCCATTGGCTGGCCATCCGGAGCCGCCAGCTCTGCCGAGGCCGCCCGGCGCTTCCTATTGGACAGACCTGCCGTCAATAACCGCTCTGACGTCAAACCCGCCGAGGCATCATTGGCGCCAAGGCGTCCGGAGGGTGGGCGGGGACTCCGCTGGAGCGGGCGGGCGGGTCCGGAGCTCGGGCGGGCGGAGGCTCCGCTGGAGCGGGCGGGCGGGTCCGGAGCTCGGGCGGGCGGAGGCTCCGCTGGAGCGGAGCGGGCGGGCGGGTCCGGAGCTCGGGCGGGCGGAGGCTCCGCTGGAGCGGAGCGGGCGGGCGGGTCCGGAGCTCGGGCGGGGGAGGCGCTAGGGCGGGTTGCCCGGCGCCGATTCCAGCCACAGGAAGACAGCTCCTCTCATTGGTTTATAAAAGCCGGTTACGTGTGAGTGGGCGTGGCTGTTTTGTGGTCCCACCCACTGAATGCTTGACCATTGTCCTGATGTGGGTCAAAGGGCATCAATAGGAGGGATAGGGATGGGTCAGAATGAGGAATTGAAGGGAATGAGGATCAGTGAGAAGTTTGTATTGGAGACATTACTGGGACTGAAGGTGATAAGTCGCGGGACCTGATGACCTACCTCCCAGAGTGTTGGAACCGAGAGCTATGGAGATAGTGGATGCATTAGTGATCATCTTCCCAAAATCCTATAGATTCTGGAGTGGTTCCTGCAGATTGGAAAGTAGCAAATGTCACCCCACTATTTAAGAAGAGACACATAAACAGACCCATTAGGAGCAGGAGTAGGCCACTCAGCCCCTCAAGCCTGCTCCACCATTCAATAAGATCGTGGCTGATCTGAATCTAACCTCAACCCCATATTCCTGCCTATCCTCGCTAATCTTTCACCACTCCCCCCACCACCCTTGTTAATCAAGAATCTATCTAGCTCCGCCTTAAAAATGTTCATATACTCTGCTTCCACTGCCTTTTTAGGAAGAGAGTTCCAAAGACTCGCTACCCTCTGAGAGAAAAAAATTCTCATCTCTGTCTTAAATGGGCGACCCCATATTTTTAAGCAGTGACCCCCGAGGTCTAGATTCTCCCACAAGAAGACACATCCTCTCCTATTCCACCCTGAAGTGAACTGGGAAACCAGGCTAGAGGATAGATCAATAGAGAAGCAGTGGCAAACATTTGAGGGGATATTTCAGGGTATTCAGAATAAGTACATTCCTATTATAAAGAAAAATTCTAAGGGGAGGACCCACCATCTGTGGTTCACTAAAGAAGTTAAGGAAAGCATCAAAATTAAGAAAAAAGCATACAACTCTGCACAGATGAGTAATAGGACAGATGTTTGGTCAGAATATAAAGAATGGCAGTGACTAAAAGGTTAATCAGGAGAAAGAAATTAGAGTATGAGAGGAAGCTAGCTGGAAATGTAAAAATGAATAGCAAGAGTTTCTACAGGTTTTTAAAAAGGAAAAGAGTGAGTAAAGTGAGTGTTTGTTCTCTCGAGAGTGACAGTGGGGAGTTAATAGTAGATAATAAGGAAATGGCAGAAGAAATGAACAAATATTTTGCTTCTATGTTCACTATAGAGGATACAAAAAACATTCCAGTAATAGCTACAAATCAGGAGGTGAAAGGGAAAGTGGAACTTGGTGAAATTGAAATTATTAGAGACATGGTACTGAGCAAATTGATGGAGCTACAGTCTGGCAAGTCTCCGGGTCACGATGGATTACATCCTAGGATCTTAAAAGAGGTGGCTAATGAGATAGTCAATGCGCTGGTGTCAATGTTCCAAAATTCGCTAGATTCTGGAAAGGTTCCATCAGACTGGAAAGTAACAAATATAACCCCTGTATTCAAGAAGGGAGGGAGGCAGAAAACAGAAAACTATAGGCCAATTAGTTTGATATCTGCCGTGGGGAAGTTTTTAGAAATCCCAAACTGTAGTGGTGATGTTGGGGAATGGCATTAAACAGGAAATTAGAGATGCAAGCAATGAAGGAACATCTGTAATTATGGGTGACATTAATCTGCATATAGATTGGGCAAATCAAATTAGTAACAAGGAGGAATTCCTGGAGTGTATACGGGATGTTTTTCTGGATCAATACGTTGAGGAACAAACGAGAGAACAGGCCATCCTAGACTGGGTATTGTGTAATGAGAAAGGAATAATTGGCAATCTAGGTGTGTGAGGCCCCTTGGGGATGAGTGACCATAATATGATAGAATGCTTCATCAAGAGGGAGAGTGACGTAGTTGATTCTGAGACTGGGGTCCTGAATCTTAATAAAGGCAACTATGAAGGTATGTGGCACGAGTTGGCTATGATGGATTGGGAAACGTTACTTAAAGAGATGGCGGTGGATAGGTAATGGCAAACATTCAAAGAGTGGGTGAACTGCAACAATTGTTTATTCCTGTCTGGCGCAAAAGTAAAACAGGAAAGGTGGCCAAACCATGGCTCACAAGGGAACTTTAGAGATATTATTAGATCCAAGGACGAGGCATACAGATTGGCCAGAAAAAACAACAGACCTGAGGATTGGGAGCAGTTTAGAATTCAGCAAAGGAGGACCAAGAGATTGATTAAGAAGGGGAAAATAGAGTACGAGAGTAAGCTTGCAGGGAACATAAAAACTGACTGTTAAAGTTTCTATAGGTATGTGAAGAAAAAAAGATTGAAGATAAATGTAGGTCCCTTACAGTCAGAAACAGGGGAATTTATAATGGGGAACAAAGAAATGGCTGACCAACTAAATACATACTTTAGTTCTGTCTTCACAAAGGAGGACACAAATAACATACCAGAAATGTTGGGGAACACAGGGTTTAGTGAGAGGGAGGAACTGAAAGAAATCAGTATTAGTAAGGAAATGATGTTCGGGAAATTGATGGGATTGAAGGCCGATGAATCCCCGGAGCCTGATAATCTACATCCCAGAGTACTTAAGGAAGTGGCCCTAGAAAAAGTGGAGGCATTGATGGTCATCTTCCGAGATTCTATAGACTCTGGAACAGTTCCTACAGATTGGAGGGTAGCTAATGTAACCCCACTGTTCAAAAAGGGAGGCAGAGAGAAAACAGGGAATTATAGACCAGTCAGCCTGACATTGGTAGTGGGGAAAATTCTAGAGTCCATTATAAAAGATTTAAGAAAACAGAGGCAGAATCGGACAGAGTCAGCATGGATTTAAGAAAGGGAAATCATGCTTGACAAATCTACTGGAATTTTTTGAGGATGTAACCAGTAGAGTTGAGGGGGAGCCAGTGGATGTGGTTTATTTGGACTTTCAGAAGGCTTTCGACAAAGTCCCAAATAAGAGATTGGTGTGTAAAATTAAAGCACATGGGATTGGAGGTAGTGTATTGGGATGGATAGAAACCTGGTTGGCAGACAGGAAACAAAGAGTAGGAATAAACGGGTCTTTTTCCGAATGGCAGGCAGTGACTAGTGGGGTATCACAGGGATCGGTGCTGGGACCCCAGTTATTCACAATATATATTAATAATTTAGATGAGTGAATTAAATGTAATATCCCCAAATTTGCAGATGACACAACGCTGGGTGGGAGGGTGAGCTGTGAGGTGGAAGCAGAGATGCTTCAGTGTGATTTGGACAAGCTTAGTGAGTGGGCAAATACATGGCAGATGCAGTATAATGTGGATAACTGTCAGGTCATCCACTTTGGTAGCAAAAACAGGAAGGCAGATAATAATCTGAATGACTATAAATTGAGAGAGGGGAATGTGCAACGAGACCTGGGTGTCCTTGTACACCAGTCGCTGAAGGTAAGCATGCAGGTGCAGCAGGCGGTAAAGAAGGCAAATGGTATGTTGGCCTTCGTAGCCAGAGGATTCGAGTACAGGAACAGGAATGTCTTGCTGCAATTATACAGGGCCTTGGTGAGACCACACCTGGAATATTGTGTGCAGTTTTAGTCTCCTTATCTGAAGAAGGATGTACTTGCTATAGAGGGAGTGCAGCGAAGGTTTACCAGACTGATTCCTGGGATGGTGGGACTGACACATGAGGAAAGATTGAGTCAGTTAGGGTAATATTCACTGGAGCTCAGAAGAATGAGGGGGGCTCTCATAGAAACCTATAAAATTCTAACAGGACCAGACAGGGTAGATGCAGGATGGATGTTCCCGATGGTGGGGGTGTCCAGAACCAGGGGTCACAGTCTGAAGATATGGGGTAGACCATTTAGGACTGAGATGAGGAGAAATTTCTTCACCCAGAGAGTGGTGAGCCTGTGGAATTCGTTACCACAGAAAGTAGTTGAAGACAAAATATTGTGTGTTTTCAAGAAGGAGTTAGATATAGCTCTTGGGGCGAAAGGGATTTGAAGTAGATGGGGAGAAAGTGGGAGCAGGCTACTGAGTTGGATGATCAGTCAGACTCGAAGGGCCAAATGGCCTACTCCTGCTCCTATTTTCTATATTTCTATGTGTCTATGATCATTAAGGAGGTTATAGCTGGGCAATCAGAAAGAGTCAGCATGGTTTTGTGAAAGGAAAGTCATTTTTAACCAATTTGTGGAATTTTGTGAAGGAGTAACATGTGCAGTGGATAAAGGGGAGCCTATAGATGTACTGTACATGGTAGCTAAATGTGCAGATGACACAAAGATAGGTAGGAAAGTATGTTGTAAAGAGGACATAAAGAGTTTGCAGTTGGATATAGATAGGTTGAGTGAGTGGGCAAATGAAGTTTAATGTGGGAAAATGTGAAGTTATTCACTTTGGCAGGAAGAACAAAAAAGCAGAGTATTACTTGAATGAAGAACAGCTGCATAATTCTGAGGTGCAGAGGGATCTGGGCGTTCTAGTACATGAGGCATGAAAATTTAGTATACAGGTACAGCAAATAATTAAGAAGGCTAATGGAATGCTACCCTTCATTGCGAGAAGGATTGAATATAAAAGTGAGGATGTGATGCTTCAGTTATACAGGGCGTTGGTGAGACCACACCTCGAATACTATGTGCAGTTTTGGTCTCCTTATTTAAGGAAAGATGTAAATGCATTGGAGGCAGTTCAGAGGAGGTTTACTAGATGGAATGAATGGGTTGTCTTATGAGGAAAGGTTGGACAGACTGGGCTTGTTTCTGGAGTTTAGAAGAGTGAGGGGTGATTCGATTGAAGTATACAAGATCCTGAACGACCTTGACAAGGTGGATGTGGAAAGGATGTTTCCTCTTGTGGGTGAGTCCAGAACTAGGGGGCACTGATTTAAAATTAGGGGTCACCGTTTTAGGACAGAGATGGGGAGAATGTTTTTCTCTCAGAGGGATGTACGAATTTGTAACTCTCTGCCTCAGAACGTGGTGGAGGTGTGGTCACTGGATATTTTTAAGGCAGAGGTAGATAGATTCTTGTTAGGCAAGGAACTGGAGGTAACTGGGGTTAGCTGGGAATGTGGAAATCGAAACACAAGAAGATCAGCCATGATCCTATTGAATGGCGGAGCAGGCCCGAGGGGTTGAATGGCCTAATCCTGTTCCTATTTCTTATGTTCTTATGCCAAGGCCCCTCGTGATCTTAAAGGTTTCAATTAACCCACCCCTTATTTTTCTCAACTCCAGTGGATACAAGCCTAACCTGTCCAACCTTTCCTCATAAAACAAGCCGCCCATTCCTGCTATGAGTTGAGTTAACCTTCTCTGATCTGCATTTAACACCTTTATATCTTTAAGTAAGGAGTCTGTACACAATACTCCAGATGTGGTCTCACCAGTGCTCTGTACAACTGAAGCATAACCTCCCTACTTTTGTAATCAATTCCCCTCACAATAAATGATAACATTCTGTTAGCTTTCCTAATTACTTACTGTACCTGCATACTAACCTTCAGTGATTCATGCGCTAGGACACCCAGATCCTTCTGAATCTCAGAGCTCTGCAATCTGTCACCATTTTATTCTTCCTGCCAAAATGAACAATTTCACATTTACCCACATTATATTTCATTTGCCAGGTCTTTGCCCACTCCCTTAACTTATTTATGTCACTTTGTAGCCTCCTTATGTCCTCTTCACAAGTTACTTTCCTACCTATCTTTGTATCATCAGGAAATTTAGCCCCCATTCCTTCGGTCCCTCCATCCAAGTCATTTATATAAACTGTAAAAGGTTGAGGACCCAGCACTGATCCCCTGGCACACCACTCGTCATATCCTGCCAACCAGAAAAAGCAAACATTTATGCCAACTCTCAGCTTCCTGTTAGCTAGCCAATTTTCTGTTCATGTCAATATGTTACCCCCTACACCATGAGCCTTTAGTTTCTGCAATAACTTTTGACGTGGCACTTTAGCAAATGCCTTCTGGAATTTTAAGTATAGTACATCCACCAGTGCCCCTTTATCCACAGCATGTGAGTCTTTCAAAGAATTCCAATGAATTGGTTAAACATGATTTCCCTTTCACAAAACCATGTCGACTCTGCCTGATTGCCTTGAATTTTTCTAAGTGCCCTGCTATATCTTTAATAATAGCTTCTAACATTTTCCCTATTTCAGATGTTAGGCTAACTGGCCTGTAGCTTCCTGCTTTCTGTCTCCCTCCCTTTTTGAATCAAGGAGTTACATTTGCTATTATCCAATCGGAACCTTCCCTGAATATAGGGAATTTTGGAAAATTAAAACCAATGCATTAACTATCTCACTAGCCACTTCTTTCAAGACCTTAGTGTGAAGTCCATCCAAACTTGAGGATTTGTCAGCCCGCAGCCCCAACAATTTGCTTAATACCACTTCCCTGATGATAGTAATTTTCCCAAGTTCCTCCCTCCCTTCCATTTCCTGATTTACAGCTAATCCGAGTGAAAGGGGAAAGGTTTAGGGGGAACTTCTTCACTCAGAGAGCAGTGAGAGTGTGGAACGAGCTCCCATCTGACATGGTAAATGCGGGCTCACTCTGAGGTTTTAGGAACAAGTTGGATAGATACATGGATGGGAGAGTTCTGGAGGGTTGTGGACTAGGTGCAGGTCAATGGGACTAGCAGAATAATATTTCGGTACTGACTAGAAGGGCCGAATGGCCTGTTTTCTGTGCTGAAGTGTTCTATGGTTCTATGGTTACTTGTGCCCTCTATTGTGAAGACCGAAGCAAAATATGTGTTTAATTCATTCGCCTTCTCCCTACTTTCCATTATCAATTCCCCAGATGCACTTTCTATAGGACCAACTTTGTCAACTCTTTTCTTATTTAAAACTATAGAAACTCTTCCTATCCGTCTTTATATTACTAGCTGGCTTTCTTTCATACTCTAATTTTTCCCTCCCTACTAATGTTTTATGTTATTCTTAGCTGTTCTTTATATTCTTTCCAATCTTCTGACCTGCCACCTGTCTTTGCGTAATTGTATGCTATTTCTTTAAGTCTGATACTGTCTTTAACTTTTTTAGTTACTTATTAATGGTGGAACCTCCCCTTGGAATCTTTCTTTCTCATTGGAAAGTCCTGTGTATTCTGAAGTATCCCTTTAAATGTCTGCCACTAAATTTCTATTGATCTATCCCTTAACCTCATTTGCCAGTTCACTTTAGCTAGCTCCACTTTCATGCCCTCACAATTGCCCTTATTTAAGTTTAAAATACTAGTCTTGAAAGCTCAGTGATTGAGTATGTTTAAAGCAGAGATTGACAGATTTCTAAATGCCAATGACATAAAGGGATATGGGGATGGTGTGGGTGGAAAGGCATTGGAGTGGATGATCAGCCATGATCGTATTGAATGGCAGAGCAGGCACGATGGGCTGAGTGGCCTCCTCCTGCTCCCTCAAAATGAATGTAAAATTCAATCATATTATGATCGCAGCTACCTCAGGGTGCTTTCACTATGAGGAACCAATGGGGAACCATGGACCGGTTATCCAGTAGTAGCAAATATGCTTGAATTATTATAAAGGATGTGATAAATGGACACTTGGATAATCATGATCTGTTTGGGCATAGTCAACGTGTTTATGAATGGGAAATCATGGTTGACAAACATGTTGGAGTTTTTGAGGATGTTATTAAGAGAACTGATAAAGGGGAGTCAGTGGATGTAGCGTATGTACTTGGATTTTCAGAAAGTTTTTGATAAAGTCCCCCACAGGAGGTTGGTTAGCAAAATTAAAGCACATGGGATAGGAGGTGATGTACAGGCGTGGATCAAGGATTGGTTAACAGGCAGAAAACAGAGAGTTGGAATAAACAGGTCATCCTCTCATTGGCAGGCTGTGACTAGTGGGGTACAGCAAGAATCAGCACTCAGACCCTATCTGTGCACAATATATATCAATGATTTGGATGTGGGCACCAAATGTAATATTTCCACATCTGCGGATGACGCAGAGCTAGTTGGGAATGTGACTTGTGAGGAAGATGCCAAGCGGTTTGAAGAGGATTTGGTCAGACTTAGTGAGTGGGAAAGAATTTAGCATGGAACAATATGAGATTATCCACATTGGTTGGAGGAATAGATGCACAGAGTATTTCTTAAAGGGTGTAAGATTAGAAAGTGTAGGTGTACAAAGGAACCTGGGTGTCCTTGTCCATAAGTTACTGAACGTGCAGGTGCAGCAGGCAGTTAGGAAGGCTAATGGTGTGTTAGCCTTTATTGCAAAAGGATTTGAGTACGGGAGAAGTGAAGTCTTACTTCAATTGTATAGAAGCTTGGTTAGACCACACCTGGAGTACTGTGCGCAGTTTTGGTTCCCTTACCTTAGGAAGGATATTATTGCCATAGAGGGAGCAAAGGTTCACCAGACTTGTTCCTGAATGGCGGGATTGTCCTATGAAGAGAGATTGGGAAACTGGGCCTGTATTCTCTAGAGTTTCGAAGAAGAGAGGTGATCTCATTGAAACCTACAAAATACTTAAAGGAATAGACAGGGTAGATGCAGGTGAGATGTTCCCCCTGGTTGGGGAATCCAGAACCAAGGGACACTATTTCAAAATAAGGGGAAAGCCACTTAGGACAGAGATGAGGAGAATTTCTTTACTCAGAGGGTTGTGAATCTTTGGAATTTGCTACCCCAGAGGGCTGTGAAAGCTCAGTGATTGAGTATGTTTAAAGCAGAGATTGACAGGTTTCTAAATGCCAATGACAGAAAGGGATATGGGGATGGTGTGGGAAAAAGGCATTGGAGTGGATGATCAGCCAGGATCGTACTGAATGGAGGAGCAGGCACGATGGGCTGAGTGGCCTCCTCCTGCTCCTATGTCCCTATCCCCATGTAGAACCCCAAGGGAGGTGGTGTGAAGGGGGTGGAGAGAGAAAGGGGGAGAGAATGGGTGGGGGAGAGAAAGGGAGGGGGAGAGAGGGGGAACGGGAGAGAGGTGGAGAGAGGGAGCAGGGCAGAGTGGTAGAGGATGAGGGGTGGAGAGGGTGAGGGGTGGAGAGGGTGAGGGGTGGAGGGGCAGAGACTGCTAGGGGGTGGAGAGGGGGAATGGGAGAGAGGGTTAGGGGTGGAGAACTTGAGAGGGGGAGAAGGTTCAATGACAAGCTGCAAAATTGAAGTCAATAATTTTGGTAAGATCCAAAGGAAAAAAGACCAGGCAACTTGTTCCTAAAAAAAAACATATCCTCAAATAGCTATGAGTGGTCACTTATCAGTGAGTCTAAGGGCAGAAACATTCCAAATTTGCACAACGTGTGGAAGCGGGTGGGAAAGACATTGTTTTACCTGCTGGCTGCCATGGCAGGTTTTCACACCCTATCATCCCATTGCCACCTCATTGTTTATGCAGCCACAACAAACACTAGGAGTGGCCTCTAATTTCCCCGCCACGCTGTTACCTCACCACTTCCTCACCATGTTTATACTGCACACTTTTCTCAATGCTTGCAGCCCAGGAGGGCTTCAGTGAAGGCATGGCCCCAAAAGCCAAGACGAGTGCAGTCCCCCCCTCCAATTCAGTGACACATCCCTGGGATGCCTTCCAGATACGGCAATGTCCTCCACTCCTGTTCTGGCCACAGGAGACCCATCAGTCTCACCACTCCGGCTTGGGAAGTGCTGGTAGATGTGGTCCGTGCCTACAAGAGGTTGGCCATCCATTGCAGAAAATGGATGAATGATCTCATCTGTGCCACCAGGGTAAGGAAACCGTCTCATCACTCTGGACTCATACACCTAACAAGCTCATCACACATTCACTGGCATCTCATCCACTGCCAGCTCGAGGGACATCACCACTCACTCTCTCACACGCACTCTCACATCTCCATCTGGCCTGAACTGCTCTGGAGACTGCCTCCTCAGCCCTCACCATCTTGAGGCCACTTGCCCAACTCAATATGTACCCCACAAACACACACCGTGGGATACCCCCCTTCCCTAGTACAGCCGTCATCCTGCAGCCTCTTGCCTTGCCCGAGGCCGCTTCTCCCCCTTCCCCAAACAAGCCCTAGACCTGCAGCCAATGAAAAGCCACCCCCGCTTTATGGCTGGTCTGGTAGGTAGAGACCAGAATGTGAGCCCCTCTAGAAGTGATGTGGTGCTGTGTGTGAAGCCTGGTGCTGATGACTGTGAGTGCTGCTCGAAGCAAACCTCGCAGTCCTGAGCAAAGTGCAGCTCGCCAGGTGCGTGTCACTTATGTACAGTTGTGAAACATGTCGGCGTATGCCCGCTTGATCCAGTGGGGGGTGATCATTCCAGCGAGCAGTGCTTATAATGTGCTGCTAAAGTATTGAAATTCCTGACATGTGGTGGTGGGAAATGTGGCCCACCACTGGTGGGTGGAGCAGATGATCGCAAACTGGTTTCACGACAGCATGACACCAATCTTTGACCTTCTCGCCAAAATGCCCCCCACCCCCCATGCCCGCCATGATGCTCAATGCCAATGGGGCTGGAAAATTCCGGGCCAAGAGATTTTACATATATTTTTAATTCATACAAAGAATAACCTGATGAAATAAGAGATAAAGATTTGCTTGTACATAGCACATATCAGGAACTTAGACATCCCAAAGTGCTCTTCAACAACAACAACTTGAACTTATAAAGGCTTCTCACATGAGCAACTACCAATTGCCAAAGAGAAAAGTGTGGGGACAGCCATTCCCTGCTTTGCTTCTTATGGCAATGCCTTGACCAATCATGTCGACCTGCCTGATTTAAATTTGAAGAAAAACTGGCAGCTAACAGTTCTCTGCTGCATTTTCCATGACAATGCCTCCACCAATCAGAGTCCACTTGTCAACCAATTAGCACTCTCTTCCCATGCTGTATACATTGTTGTTCCCTTTACTATTGGCTTATCTTGCAAGCGGTCCTGATGAGTGCAAGACAAAAAGCTTTGATAGCATGTCTCTTCTTTCAACAATAGAAAAGTTTTAAGGAGTGTCTTAAAGGAGAGAGAGAGAGAGAGGTGAAGAGGTTTCAGGAGTGTTATGATCCCCATGGGGGAACTGTAATCAAAATAACCAAATTTACTGAATGACCCAAAGTGGACAAATTACTAACAAGATTCCACATTTTGTAGCTTTCACTTTAACACAGATCAGAACAAATGCAAATTACACATGAATCAAAAGGCCAATTATATTTCAAATTAAAAAAAAGATAAATTTCACTTTAAACAGTCGTACAAGAACGATATGTCTTACAGAACAAAAGCAATCCTATCATTTCTGGCACAAAAATGGCACTACATAGCTACAAAGTTCCACACTGCACTGTTCTTTATTCATGCAGGGTATGACAAGAGTCTGATCTGATAACAGCTTTTATCTTGGAGTTTCACAGATATGATATCATCAGCAAAGACCTCTTCTATGAACCCTCTCTTCCTTGAGTCACAACAGTTCTGATGATGTTGCTTTCCAGAGGTTCTTTTCAACTGACCAACCAATAACAGCCTGGTTCATGGTTTGGCCACTTTTGGGCAAACATCCAACTCTTTAGCATCTCTGAGCCACTCAAACAGCTTTCCAGGTTTTAGACCTTTCCTTTGCCAGCTCGTATAGTACCTCCTGCTTCCTTTTCTGCCAAACAGAAAAAAAATGGAACTCTTCCTGAGAGTGATTTACTTCTTCTCACCACAAGAATTTGATGTGCTCCTCTTTCTAACACTGTCTGCTTTTGTTTTTTTGTCTGCATGTGTCTCTTCATCCTCCAGCTCCTCTGCAAGTAGTTCTCCATTATGTCTCAGCTCTCCTTCATTTCTGCTATGCTACATGGTTTCTTTCTTAACTGTCTTCGTTTTGGTACTACTTCCAGGTCAGGGGTCACCAGATCACATGGACCAGTATCTATTGCTGTCCCAGAAGATTACAATTGATGCCTTTATAATTGATGCAAACCCTTGAATTCCTTTTCAAACATTCTTAAAAACAATTCGAGACTCCAGAGACATTTTAAAGAAATTACAAATTTTACTTACTGTTCTGCTTGAGGTCAAACATCATCCCAGCAGAGAATTTCAGATCTTAGGGCCCAAGCAGCTGAAGGCAGGCCTATCAATGGGGCAGCGATGGAAATTGCTGATGTACAAAGGGCCAGAATTAGAGGAGTGCAGACATCTTGGAGGGTTGCAGGGCTGGAGGAGATTACAGAGGTAGGGTGCAGTGAGGCTGTGGGGGGATTCTAAAACAAGACTGAGAATTTTAAAACCAAGGCAACGTTGGACCAGTGAATAATGTGGATAAAATGGGCGATGGATGAATGGGACGTCACTGCTTCTATGTTCCACTGATCCAAAGCCTTCCTGTATGAGGGGATATGATTGGCAGTGTTTTGGACGCTATGAGATGCGGGAGGTTGCAAAGTAGGAAGCCAGCCAGGAAAGAATTGGAATATTCCAGTCTGGAGGTAACAAAGGCATGGAAGAGAAGGGTTGTAGAGAAGGTAATTTGCAGTGCTGCAATTCGAATTTTAAAGTTGCTAAACTTGTTGATAAATACCGCAGGAACTGGAGCGGAAATCAAGAATTTGTGCACCACCTTCTCATAATGTTTGCGTTCAGACCTTGAGTTTGTTCATTGAAAGATAATCGCAAGGCGTTGGGCAATACTTGCCTATGTTTCCGAGAGTATTGAGCGGAAGAGTATTCAGTCGGCTGGTTTTTAAAGGAGTTCCGCCCACCCGGCTATGGCGGCGCGCCTTCCCATAGTGCACTGCGGGCCAGAAAGCGCTGTACTAGCTGAATGGGAGCCGGCTGCACAAAGGACTGCGGTGCAGTGTGGGTCAGGGAGCTGAGCCTGGGCTTCGCGAACTTGGTGCAAGGACAGGGACTGGGACCAGCGGTAGAACAGGAGCTGCCGTGCAGATCCCAGCAAGAACTGCTCAGCAGATCCCAACAAGAACTGCTCAGCAGACCCCAGACGGAGCTGCCCAGCAGATCCCAGATAGGTCTATCAGGCAAATTCCAGACAGAGGTGCCCAGCAGATCCCAGATAGGGCTATCAGGCAAATTCCAGACAGAGGTGCCCAGCAGATCCCTGCAAGAGCTGCCCAGTAGATCTCAGCAAAAGCGGTCCAGCACAAATCAACCATAGCTGTCCAGCTGATCTAAAAAAATGCTACCCAGGGGATCCCAGCAAGAGCAGCCCATCAGATCCCAGAAAGAGCTTCCCTGCAGATCCCAACAAGAGCAGCCCAGCAGATCCCAGCAACAGCTGCCCAGTGGATCAGTGACAGAGCTTCCCTACAAACCCCAGCAAGAGCTGCCTAGCAAATCCCATCAGGAACTGCCCAGCAGATCCCAGCAAGAGCTTCCCAGCAGATCCCAGCAGGAGCTGCCCAGCAGATCCCAGATAGTGTTACCCAGTAGATTCCAGACAGAGTTGCCCAGCAGATCCCAGCAAGTGCTGCCCAGCAGATCCCAGCAGGAGCTACCCAGCAGATCCCAGCAAGAGCTGTCCAGCACATATCAGCCAGAGCCGATCAGCAAATCCCAGCAGGAGCTGTCCAGCAGATCCCTGCAAGAGCTGTCCAGCACATATCAGCCAGAGCCGATCAGCAAATCCCAGCAGGAGCTGTCCAGCAGATCCCTGCAAGAGCTGCCCAGCAGATCCCAGCCAGAGCTGTCTAGCAGATCCCAGTGGGAGCTACCCAGCAGATCCCAGCAAGAGCTGCCTTCAGTGGATCTCAGCGAGAGCCACCCAGTGGACACCAGGCGGAGCTGCCCAGTGGATCCCAGCAAGAGCTGGGAGTCCAGGTAGGTAGGGCTGGACCTAGGGGGTGGAGAAAAGGGAAAGAGAGAGAAATTCGTGTTTAACTCAGATTGTAATTCTAATTTACAGTAGAGACTGCATTTTAGGCATCATCTTTCATTGAACAATTCTGTTTGCTAAGGATTTTAGTAAAGTATATAATTTTGCAGGGAGCTCATCAGTGCAGTCTTCAGAATACTCATGTGTGTTTGATCATCTCTCTAAACTCCTGCAGCCTTCCAGAGTCTCTGCACTCCTACAATTCTGGTGTCTGGTGCATCCACACTGCCCCCAGCACCCATTGCTCCACTGTTGGTGGCTGTGTCTTTGGCTACCTGGGCCCATGTAAACTCAGGAACGCCCTCCCTCAAACCTCTCCGCTCCTCTGTCTCCTCTCCCCTGTCCTTTCGGATGCAGCTCTTTAATTGAACTTTTGGTCACCCCTAATGTCTCCCCATGTAGCTCGCTGCTTCTGTGAAGCCTTGGGGCATCTTCACTATGTCAAAGGCACCATATACATTGTTGAGGGGGTACGGTTTATCAGTCTGGTGAATTGGAGGATTTGGTGAGTTCAAAATGCCAACAAGGAGCATGTTGGGTCTGCCAAGTGTGGTAATCACCATTGGCATTGCTGCCAAAAATATACCCACCGGATTCACCGTTGCCATGTTTGGTTTACACATCAGCTTCAAACTGGCCTCACAAGTCCTGGAGTTGTAATGAATGGAGAGAGGAACGAGCGCTGCCTTGCCAGTGCGGGTTCCAAAATATAGGCCTCCTTTTGCTTCTGAGGGTAGTTTGATTCAGTTTCAACAATGCCTTGGCACCCTTAAGCACCATGTTTCAGCAACTGCATTGCCAGAGTTGTTATCAGATGGATATCTGTGGAAATCATTCACTTTGGCAGGAAGAATAAAAGAGAAGCTTGTTATCTAAATGGTGAGAGATTGCAGAGCTCTGAGGTACAGAGGGATCTGGGTGTCCTAGCGCATGAATCACTGAAGGTTAGTATGCAGGTACAGTAAGTAATTAGGGAAGCTAACAGAATGTTATCATTTATTGTGAGGGGAATTGATTACAAAAGTAGGGAGGTTATGCTTCAGTTGTACAGAGCACTGGTGAGACCACATCTGCCGGAGTATTGTGTACAGTACTGGGTCTCCTTAATTAGAGAAAGGTATAAATGCATTAAAAGCAGTTCATTGAAGGTTTACTAAACTAGTATCAGGACAACTGGGTTGTCTTATGAGGAAAGGCTGGACAGGGTTATCCATTGGAATGTAGAAGAGTAAGAGGCGATTTAATTGAAACCTTTAAGACCCTGAGGGGATTTGACAGGGTGGATGTGGAGAGGTTGTTTCCTCTTGTGGGAGAATCTAGAACCAGGGGTCACTGTTTACAAACAGGGGTCACTCATTTAAGGAAATTTTTTTCTCTCAGAGGGTCGTGAGTCTTTGGAACTCTCTTCCTGAGTGGAAGCAGAGTCTTTGAATATTTTCAAGGCAGAGCGAGATAGATTCTTGATGAACAAGGTGGGTGAAAGGTTATTGGGGAGAGGCAGGAATGTGGGGTTGAGGTTAGATTCAGATCAGCCATGATGTTACTGAATGGCAGAGCAGGCTCGAGAGGGGCTGAGTGGCCTACTCCTAATCCGTATGTTCGTATCTCAGTGAGGTGAATTAGTGATAGAGGGTTCATTTCAGGGGAAGGGGACATTGGTGGTCTGGGGTCCTCGAGCTGTTGGGATGGAGCTGGGGCAGGCGAGGGAGGGAGGAGAAAATAAAGCTTGAGTGTTGGTCATTGAGCCCGGAACCTGCCCCGGCCAATCCAGTTAACAGAGAGAGGTAACAAACCTTCGCTGAGGAGGTTAAGGTGGAGGGGGGGATGGGACAGAGGTATTCAAGCCATGAAAAGGTGACCATGAAATTATCATCAATTGTTGTAAAAACCCATCTGGTTCAGTATTGTCCCTTTAGGGAGGGAAATCTGCCGTCCTTACCCGGTCTGGCCTACATGTGCCTCCAGACCCCACAACAATGTGGCTGACCCCTAACTACCCTCTGAAATGGCTGAAGAACAGCAACTAGGGATGGGCAAGAACTGCGATGCCCACATCCCATGAAAGAATATTTTTTTTTTTAAATTGCATCCTTAATTAACCCTAATTTCAGCATTTAAGATAATTAAAGGGTTTGATTGGGTAAATAGAAAGGAACTGTTCCCTCTGGTGGGGTTGGGGCCAGTCCAGGACATGTGGACATTACCTTAAAGTTCGAGCCAGACCACCAGGGAAACACTTCTTCACACAAGAGGCTCATCTAGAAGTCTCTCTCCCCCAAAAAGCTGTCAAGGATGGAGGCCAGGTGACAATTTCAAAACTGAGGAGAGGTGTTTTTGTTGCTAAGGGTTGCGGGACCAAGGATGAAGTGAAAATACAGATCAGCCATGGTGGAACTGAATGGCGGAGCAGACTTGTAGGGCTGAATGGGCTCCTCATGCTGGCAGGGAGACATGACCTCATCCCTGTCATGTGGATGGAGGAGAGCATGCCAGGGGATCTCTGAACCCCGTAATGGTGACCATCTTCAAAAAGGGGACAGCATTGACAGCGGTGACTACAGAGGGATGTCTCTGCTGACCGCCACGGGCAAGGTCATTGCAAGAGGCTTTCTCAATCGCCTTCTCCCCATGGCTGAAGAGCTCCTACCGGAGTCACAATGTGGATTCCGCCCATCAGGAGGCGCAGTGGACACCGATCTTCACCGAGGAGCACTCGCCATCTTTGACCAGCAATGCATCAGGATATTTGAGGTGTCCCAGTACTGCTGAGAGACATGTGACTGATAACTTGGTGTCAGAGGACCGGGTTTTGACGAGAGGTTGGACAAAGTTGGACATTGTAGCCTTGAGAAGAGGGAAATGGCAAGGCGATCCTGTTGAGTTATATTAAATAGTACTCAGTACAGAAAATGTAAATCCAGATCACGAGTTAAAGCTTAGCTCTGACTTTAGGATGAGAGGGCATCATGTTAATGAGTAAAAAGAAACAGGATAGGGAAAGGAGTGCACAACCTTGATCAGCAAACGCCAAGTTGGACCAATGAAGTAGATCTTCACAAAATGAGTGTTGAGCGTGCAGAGTGGCTTTCCATGGTACTGGGCCTAATTTCTGCTCCTATGTCTTATGGTCTTATGGGATGATTTAAGAAGCAGTTGGAAGTCCGGGCTGTTTGTTCTTTCTGAATGTTAGAACTAAGAAGTGCCAAACGTTCTGGTTGTGAGCCTGTGGAGCTCTCTCCCCCAGAGAGCGCTGGAGGCAGGGCCATTGAAAGCAGGGGCAGAGAGATTCTTGACGAACGAGGGAGTCACAGGTTATTGGATTAGACAAGGAAGGTCACAGGCAGGTCAGCCAGGATCTTATCGAATGGTGGAGCAGGCTCGAGGGGCCGAGTGGCCTTATGCTCGTGAAGGTGCTAGGCCAATGCAAGTTTTTATGCTCGTAGAGAAGAGGGAGTAAATATGAAAACAACACTCAAAACACCAGACTGTGTGAAGCCTGTTCACTGCGTGATTCTGCATTCCCTTTGTCTGATAGGAAAATGGGAACTAGCAGATCATTCATCCCCTGGGGTCTCTTGTGTTATTTGGTTAACCCATTGTCGACCTGGACCTGAACTCCTTTTACCCACATTGGTCCAATAACCCTTCATACCCTTAACCAACAGAAATCTTCCATTTGAAGTGTCAGTTCCACCTCAGCCTTGACAGCTCTTTGGTGGGGTGGGTGGAGGGGTGAGTTCCAGATTTCCACTCCCCTTGGTGCTTCCTGACATCACCCCTGAACGGCCTGGCTCTCACTTTAAGGTCCCTTGTTTCAAACTCCCCACATCCCCCACCCCCACATCCCCCCCCCCCCCCAGCTGAGGCAAACGATTCTCTCTATTGACCCAGGACTCGCCGCTGCCTGCGAGGGAGGTGGAGCCAATGGGTGATGCCAAAAGGAAATTGGGTGAGGGAAGGCGATGGCGTAGTGATATTGTCACTGGGCTAATATTCCAGAGACCCAGGGTAATGCTCTGGGGTCCCAGGTTCAAATCCCCCCACGGCAGATGGTGAAATCTGAATTGAATAAAAAAATCTGGATTTAGAACGACCATGAAAACCATTCCTGACTGTTATAAAAACCCACCTGGTTCACACAGTGAAGGAAATCTGTCATCCTTACCTGGTCTGGCCTGACTCCAGACCCTTAACAATGCCCTCTGAACGAGGGCAGAGAGCAGGGCAATGGGACTGAGTGGAATGGTAAACAGGGAGCCGGCATGGACTTGATGGGCTGAGTGGCTTCCTTTGAATGCCTCTTACTGGATCTCGGCCCAAACCAACGGCCCAATCCGATAATTTATCGGCCGATGCCTGTTTATTTTTCAGGTTTGATCCGCAGGAGGCTTTGGATCGGAAGAAGATGGAAGGGGCGAAGGAATCGGAAGTGTTCCCGAGCGGCCAGTCTGAGGTCCCGGGGCCCAGCCAGTTGGCGGTGCTGGGGGTGCAGGAGGGCCGCGGTTTCTGGTGCCTGCTGTGCGGGAAGGGCTTCCGCTGGCGCTGCCTGCTGGACGCCCACCTGCGGGTGCACACGGGTGACAAGCCGTTTGCCTGCCCACTGTGCCCCAAGCGCTTCAGCAAGTCGGGCGAGCTGCGGGTGCACCAGCGGGTGCACACGGGCGAGAAGCCGTTCGCCTGCCCGCTGTGCGGCAAGAGGTTTTACCGCTCGAGCCACCTTAGCCGGCACCAGCGCTTCCACACCGGCATCAAGCCCTTCCAGTGCAGCGAGTGCCACAAGTGCTTCTTCACCTCCAGCCACCTGAGCCGGCACCAGAGAGTCCACACCGGCGAGAAGCCTCACGGCTGCACCGACTGCGGCAAGCGTTTCTACAGCCCCGGCGAGCTGGCTGTCCACCGGCGGGTCCACACCGGCGAGAAGCCCTACGGCTGCGCCGACTGTGCCAAGCGCTTCAACCGGGTGGGCGACCTGACTGTGCACCGGCGCACCCACACGGGCCAGAACCGGCCCGAGTGCAGCGAGTGCCACAAGCAGTTCAACCGGCCCAGCGAGCTGGTCGTGCACCAGCGGCTCCACTCCGGCGAGAAGCCCTTCGAGTGCTCCGTCTGCGCCAAGAGGTTCTATCGCTCCAGCAACCTGATCCAGCACCAGGGCATCCACACCGGAGAGAAACCCTTCGAGTGCCCCATCTGCAAGAAGAGGTTCTACCGCTCCAGCAACCTGACTCGCCATCAGCGCAGCGAGGGGCACAGTGAGAAATGTATGGTGCACACTTCACTCTCCCCTCCACTCTCTCTCTGTCTCGATCTCTCTCTTTCTCTCTATCTCTGGCTCACTTTGATTCCACCCCCCCCCCCCCCGACCCTCCTCCATCCCATTCCACTCTCCCTCCCTCACTGGAAAACACAGTTCAAGTTCAACATATATAACGGCGAGGTTGTACATCTTGGTAGGAGGGATAGAGAGATCACATTCTTTGGAAGCTGTTATCTAGGTAGAGGGACAAAGGGATTTCGGAGTTCAAATATACCAAACATTAAAGTTGCATCAGCTTAGGGAGGTGATGAAGAGACAGAAAATCGAGTTCTAGTCTTTTTTTCTAGAAGGATAGAATTGACAAGTGTGCATTTCCGGTCGTCGTATTATAAAAAGTATATCAAGGCACTGGAGAGGGTGCAGAGATTTCTAGGGATGATCCCAGGAATGAGTGGGTGTACAACTCAGGAAAGGGGGAACAGGCTGGGGAATCCTTTCTCTTCAAAAAAACGGGCGGCGGAGGGAGTAATCGAGGCTTTTCGAACGACGCGCGGAGACGGAGAGAATGTTTCCTCTTGTGGGGAAGAGGCCGTCAGTACGAGACAGTCCCCAAGAAACCATCCATTCCGGGGAATTCAGGAGAAACGTCTTTACCCAGAGAGTGGGTAGAACGTGGAGCTCACTCCTGCAGGGAGTGGTCGAGGTGAATAAGGGAAAGCTGGACAAGAACGTGAGGGAGAAAGAATGGAGGGGAACGAGGATAGATTTAGATGAGGAAAGGTGGGAGGAGGCTGGAGTGTAGCATAAACACCAGACGGACTAGTTGGGCTGAATGGCCTGTTCCTGGGCTGTGTATCCAACACAATCCTATGTAAACTGACTCTCTCTCTCGCTTTCTCTCTGTAGCTTGACTCACCCCCACCCCTCTCTCCCTCCCTGGCTCAACTAGACTCCACCTTTCTCACTCCACCTTTCTCACTCCATCTCCTTCTCTTTTTCATAAAGCAGTGACATGTCTTCATCTCTTGAAGGAGGCAGAACAGCCGAGAAAGCTGTTTCGGTGAGGGGCGGGGCTGGGGTTGAGGAAACAGTGCTGAGGATCCTTGGCCTTATGAAGAGAGGCAGCAGAGGAGCTGGGATCATTCCACCTTAGAGCAGAGAAGCGATTCGAGTGAGTAAAGGGAAGTGGTTTGTGGCGGCAGGAGGGTCAGTAACCAGGAGACACAAAATTGACCTAACTGGTAAAAGAAGCAGTGACTGTTCTGCTGACAAGGGTGATGGGAACATATTCAATAGAACCATAGAAACATAGAACACTACAGCACAGAAAACAGGCCATTCAGCCCTTCTAGTCTGTGCTGAAATATTATTCCGCTAGTCCCATTGACCTGCGCCCAGTCCATAACCCTCCAGACCTCTCCCATCCATGTATCTATCCAATTTATTCTTAAAACTTAACTGTGAGCCGCATTTACCATGTCAGATGGCAGCGCGTTCCACACTCTCACCGCTCTCTGAGTGAAGAAGTTCCCCCTAATGTTCCCCCTAAACTTTCCCCTTTCACCCTAAAGCCATGTCCTCTCGTGTTTATTTCTCCTAATCTAAGTGGAAAGAGCCTACTCGCATTTACTCCGTCTATACCCCTCCTAATGTTGTAAACTTCTATCATATCTCCCCTCATTCTTCTACGCTCCAAGGAATAAAGTCCTAACCTGTTTAATCTTTCCCTGTAACTCAACTCCTTAAGACCCGACAACATCCTAGTAAGTCTTCTCTGCACTCTCTCAATCTTACTGATATTCTTCCTGTAGTTAGGCGACCAGAACTGCACACAATACTCCAAAGTTGGCCTCACCAATGTCTTATACAACCTCACCATAACATCCCAACTCCTATACTCAATACTTTGATTTATGAAGGCCAGAATGCCAAAAGCTTTCTTTACAACCCTGTCTACCTGTGACGCCACTTTCAGTGTACAATAGTAGCTTCCAAAAGGGGGGTGAAATACTTGAGAAGAAACGTATGCAAGGCTGTGAGGAAAGAGCAGGGGAATAGGGTCTATTTGAATCGCCCTTTCAAAGAGCTAGCAGAGACATGATGGGCTGAATAGCCTTGCTTTGTATGCTTTGCATCATTTTCTGATTCTACCTAAGTCTTGGCCCGGTCAGTCTGGTCGAGCAAATTGAATCTTTTCTTACTCGGGGTCAAGGGATGAGGAATATTTTGAGCTGCAGTGGGAGAAAGTTGAAATATCTCGGGGCGAAGGGGGTGAGGGGAATGTTCAGCCTGATCTTCAACGCCGGCTCGATAGTTGGCGGCTGATCTCTTTGTCTTTTCTCTCTGTTGCGTTAGATCGAGATGACGTGAGAAACTCCAAGAGGCAGAGCGGCAAGGAGGCGACGAAGGAGACCGGAGCGCCCAAAGGTGCCGGTGGCCCTGCCAGCCGGGAGGGCTGCGGCTTTTGCTGCACTGAGTGCGGAAAGTGGTTCCGCTGGCCGAGCCTGCTGGATGCCCACTTGCGGGTCCACAGGGGGGAGAAGCCCTTCGAGTGCGCCCGGTGCACCAAGCGATTCTGCACCTCCAACGGGCTACGGGTGCACCAGCGGACCCACGCCCCCTAGAGGGACGGAGGGATGCTCGACTGGGGTGGGGGTGGAGTGGGGGGGGGTGGTGGGGCAGGGGGCTTCCGTCACACTCCGATCTGACCTCGGCCCGAGGGTTAGCGGACGCTTCCACTTCCGATGTCCCCTGAAGCGAGACTGGCCTTGCATCAATCCGGGACCACCCCAAAGTGCTTCACAGCCAGCACGGTCCATTTATTTTCAACATAGGAAATGTGGCGGGCGGCTCGTGCACAGCAAGATCCCACACGCGGCTGCAAGACAAACGACTGGGCCGCCCCGTGTTGACCGAGGGAGGGATATGGCCGACCCCCCCAGGCACCCCTGCTCTTTGAATGGTGCCCGTGGGAGTATTTCCTTTCCACTGAGGAGGCAAGTTCTTGGCTCTCCGGCTGCGAGACCTGCTTAGTTCTGGACTGGGGGGGGGCGTTGGCCTGGAATAGTCAACTGGAATACCCACTGCTCGGTGACCCCCGTGTAAATACTCATCGGGCTGCGTTTCATTGTGGTTTATCTCTGCGAGGAGGCTCATGTCTTTGAAGTTTGCTTTCTCCAAGGAGTTACACCTACCTCACCCACATCTTGTGGCAGGGCCCACAGGAGCCCAGCCCCATGGCAACGCTGCTACTTGGAAGGGCTGCCTGGTTATTTTAGCTTTGTTGTAACAGGCCATCAGGCAGTGACACTGTCACCACTGGAGGAAGAAAGTATAACAGCACAACAGCACTGCCTCAGGAGAAAAGAAGAATTTCGGTGTTACCCATTGATGGCCATGAACTTAAGGGTGTGACTTCATTACAAACTCAAGGACTTGTATATAAAGACAGACCTGAACAAATGTAGGGACCTGGAGTTTGGTGTCAGTCAGCAGTATGACTTCTAATGAATGTTGTGCGTGAAATAGTTGCTGCATATTGAAATGTGTGGGTAATGCGTCACAAAATTAAGATGTCAATTGGGTTTACATTGATGCTAAGGAGCTAAAGGAGATGGAAGGTGCTTTGAATGGATCCTTTATTCTATTCATTTTCCAAAGGAGGATGTTGAACAGGGTAATGGATTCTTTCTGTGTTTGTCGAATATAATTCACCTGAAACACCTTACCAATTGGATAGTGATGTTATTCCAAGAGACTGTTATTATAAATTACAGCCTAGTAATTTCTAGTATAATCTGAGAATCTTTGCTTCTGTATACTAGTTGAATGTAGATAAATGCAATTTGTTATTTTAGCCTGCATGGTACTAGGTTATTTCATGTGATACTTCCTACCATGCCACAGTCTAAAGGTGTAGTGAAACTCCTACATAAATGCCCATGAAATTTGCCATAGTTATGATTCAATGCCAACCTGCACAAGGTTTTGATTGTCATACATGCGGCACAATTTTCAGATCTGTAGTTAGAGTCTTTTGAAAGAAGAAACAAGTATTAAGTCCTGCCTGACAACTGGATGCCCTTTCTTTCTGCAACAAATAAATAATTCTCTGTGACGTGAAGTGTGTTTTATTTCTTTGCATACATTAAATAATAGTTTGGGTTGCCCTATGTAAATGGGGTTATTGAGGTTTTAAAGAGGGTACAATACAGAATCATTGGGATGATCCCTCATGAAGAAATGATAGCACAGTGGTAATATCAACATCCTGGGGGGTCACCATTGCTAAGAAACTGAACTGGACCAGCCATTTAAATACTGTGGCTACAAGAGCAGGTCAGAGGCTAGAAATCCTGTGGCAAGTAACTCACCTCCTGACTCCCCAAAACCTATTCACCATCTACAAGACATAAGTCAGGAGTGTATTGGAATACACTCCACTTGCCTGGATGAGTGCGGTTCCCACAACACTCAAGAAGCTCGACCCTATCCAGGTCAAAGCAGCCCGCTTGATTGGCACCACTTCCACAAACATTCACTCCCTCCACCACCGACATACAATGGCAGCAGTGTGTACCATCTGCAAGATGCACTGTAGGAGCTCACTAAGGCTCCTTAGACAGCACCTTCCAAACTTACAACCACTACCATCTAGAAGAACAAGGGCAGCAGATAGATGGGACCATCACCATCTGGATGTTCCCTCCAAGCCACTTGCCAACTGATTTGGAAATATATTGGCCATTCCTTCACTGTCGCTGGGTCAAAATCCTGGAACTCCCTCCCTAACAGCACTGTGGGGTGTACCTACACCACATGGACTGCAGCGGTTCAAGAAGGCAGCTCACCCCCACCTTCTCAAGGGGCAGTTAGGGATGGGCAATGAATGCTGGGCCCAGCCAGTGAAGCCCACATCCCGTAAATGAATTTTAAAAAAGCGATGTGCTTAAATCATTGAAGATGGCAGGACAAGTTGAAATCATAGTTCCTAAAGCATCCAGCATCCTTTAATGGAGGCAGAGTACAAAACCTAGGGACCTGTAGTGATTTGTTAGTACAGAACTTTAGTATTGCTGAAAAAAGAGACATGCTGTTAATTCTTCTTGCACTCATCAGGACTGCTGTGCAAAATAGATCAACAGTAAAGGGAACAATTTACACTGCATGAGAAGAGAGTGCTGATTGGTCGGCAAGTAGACTGCCAACCAAACAGTACTCTCTTCCCATGCAGTGTAAATTGTTGTTCCCTTTACTATTGGTTTATCTTGCACAACTGTCCTGATGAGTGCAAGACAAAAAGCTTCAACAGCATGTCCCTTTTCTCAGCAATACTTAACGTGAAGTTTGTATAAAACATCGGTTCAGCCTCAAAGGGAATGTTGATTCCAGCTGTGGGCACCAAATTTTAGGAAGGACGTGACGCAAGAGCAGGAGTAGGCCAAAGAGCCTGCTCCATCGTAGCTCCACTTTCCTACCTGATCCCCATATCCCTTGATTATCGTCGAGTCCAAAAACCTGTTGATTTCAGCCTTGGGTGTGCCCAACAACTGAGCATCCACAGTCCTCTGGGGTAGAGAACGAGCCTGAGTAAAGCGGTTTCTCCCTATCTCAGTCCGAAATGGCTATTCCCTTATCCGGAGACTGTGCCCCATAGTTCTCTAGACTCTCCAGCCTTGGAATCTTCTACCTTTCATTGAGTACACCTCTCGAGCTTCTAGGCTCCAGTGAGTACAAGCCGGTCCTAGTCAATCTCTCCTCACAGGACAAGCCTCCCATCCCAGGAATCAATCTGGTGAACCTTTGTGGCATCCCCATCTTTCCTTAACTTCTTGACTTTTGTCCGATACACCTCGATTTGTGTTTGGAGGCTAAAGTTGCACACTCGTGCTTCCACCCCTTTTTGCCAATAACAGGTAGAGGGACTTCAGTTACACAGAGAGATGAAAGAAGCCGGGACTGTTCTCCTTCGAGCAAAAATATTAAGGGGAGATTTAAGAGGGCTGGTTAATGTTGCCAGGGGTTTTGACAGACTAAATAGAAAGAAACTGTTGCACTGCAGCAGTGCCGGTGAGCAGAGGGCACAGATTTAAGTTAACTGTCAATAGAACCAGTGAGGGGATGAGAATTCCTTTCCAGTTGTTGGGATCTGGAACGGGCTGTCCGACAGGGCAATAAATTTCAAAAGGGAATCGAATATTAGCTTAAAAGGGTGAAATATTTGCACAGGCAAAGAGCCAGCACACACCAGATGGGCCGAATAGCCTCCTTCTGTGCTGTATTAACTCGGCTCCTCCGACAGCACCATAGGATTTAACCCCTCGAGTCTGTTCCATTATTCAATGAGATCATGGCTGATCCGCGACCTCCCAGACCCACGGCCGCTACCATCTAGCAGGACAAGGGCAGCAGAGAGATGGGAACACCGCCACCCGGAAGTTCCCCTCCAAGCCTGACTTGGAAATATATCGGCCGTTCCTTCACTGTCGCTGGGTCAGAATCCTGGAACTCCCTCCCTAACAGCACGGTGGGTGTACCTACACCACATGGACTGCAGCGGCTCAAGAAGGCAGCTCACCCCCACCTTCTCAAGGGGCAATTAGGGATGGGCAATAAATGCTGGGCCCAGGCAGCAATGCCCATTTCCGATGAATGAATAGAAATAACAAAATAAAACCTGTTGTCTCATGGACAATGGGTGGCACATCTCCACCCCATTAACCTGTCCATTGGGAATGGTTTCATCTCACTGTCAGAATTAGTCCTCAGGGAAGGCAGAGTTCCAGGAGAATAAGACTACAACTCCCAGAATCCCCTTATAAGTGACATCCGGTCAGATGGTCGCCGTGCCGACGTCACCTCCGGCACTGAAACCAAACGGCAGCCTGAGTCTGCGCATTACTGCCTCTCTCTCTCTCTCTCTCTCTCTCTGTCGGAGGGAAGATGGCGGACGAGGCTACTCGCCGCATCCTGAGCGGAATCCCGCTGCTACGCGCCAACGCGGGCCCGCGCGACGGCGAGCGCTGGCGGGAGCGGCTGAAGGAGGAGTACCAGGCGCTCATCAAGGTAACGTCTGCCGCCTTTTCTCCCCGCCCCGCCGCCCGGGAGATCGGAGCTTGGTGTCACGGTGAAAGGCGTTCGTCGGAACAACTTCCGTTCGGCCACTTCCGGTGCCAGCGCCAGGGTGGAAGGTTCGGCTGGGTGTCACCCTCCAATAGTGTCCGTCTGCGCACTTCCGGTCTGTGGGTGCGGCCGCCTTCCCCCGTTCTGATTGGCTCCGCCATCCTCGTGCTGTGCTGAGTTTGCATGTCCTAGATCCTAGACCAAAGCGCTATGAGGGGAGGCGGTGGCTCGGTGGTGTTGTCACTGGACCCAGGGTAATGCTCTGGGGACCCGGGTTCGAATCCCACCGTGGCACCTAGTGAAATTTCAATTCAATAAATAAAGAACCATGAAACCATTGCTGATTTGTTGGAAAATCCCATCTGGTTGTGTGCTGACCTTGCCTGGGCTGGTGACTCCAGCAATGGGGATGAAGGTATCGAACTCAGGGAGAGAGACTGTGAGGTTCTTAAACAAATTGTTATAGGGAGTGACAAGGTATGGGAGGTGTTGGCTTAAACGTGGACAAATCTCCAGGTCGGGATGATTTGTGTCCCAGGCTGCTGAGGGAAGCAAGGGAGGAGGTCGCAGGGGCTCCGACCCAAATGTTTAATTCCTCTCTGGCCACGGGGGAGGTGTCAGAGGACTGGAGAACAGCTAATGTGGTTCTGTTATTTAAGAAGGGTTGTAGAGATAAGCCAGGGAACTACAGACCAGTGAGTCTCACGTCAGTGGTAGGGAAACTATTGGAGAGAATCCTGAAGGAGAGAATCTATCTCCACTTGGAGAGGCAAGGTTTGATCAGGGATAGTCAGCATGGCTTTGTCAGAGGGAGGTCGTGCCTAACACATTTCACTGAATTTTTTGAGGAGGTGACCAGGTGTGTAGATGAGGGTAGTGTGGTTGATGTAGTTTATATGGATTTGAGGTGTGTAGATGAGGGTAGTGTAGTTGATGTAGTTTATATGGATTTGAGGTGTGTAGATGAGGGTAGTGTAGTTGATGTAGTTTATATGGATTTGAGGTGTGTAGATGAGGGTAGTGTAGTTGATGTAGTTTATATGGATTTGAGGTGTGTAGATGAGGCTAGTGCAGTTGATGTAGTTTATATGGATTTGAGGTGTGTAGATGAGGGTAGTGCAGTTGATGTAGTTCATATGGATTTGAGGTGTGTAGATGAGGCTAGTGCAGTTGATGTAGTTTATATGGATTTGAGGTGTGTAGATGAGGGTAGTGCAGTTGATGTAGTTCATATGGATTTGAGGTGTGTAGATGAGGCTAGTGCAGTTGATGTAGTTCATATGGATTTGAGGTGTGTAGATGAGGGTAGTGTAGTTGATGTAGTTTATATGGATTTGAGGTGTGTAGATGAGGGTAGTGCAGTTGATGTAGTTCATATGGATTTGAGGTGTGTAGATGAGGGTAGTGTAGTTGATGTAGTTTATATGGATTTGAGGTGTGTAGATGAGGGTAGTGCAGTTGATGTAGTTCATATGGATTTGAGGTGTGTAGATGAGGCTAGTGCAGTTGATGTAGTTCATATGGATTTGAGGTGTGTAGATGAGGGTAGTGTAGTTGATGTAGTTTATATGGATTTGAGGTGTGTAGATGAGGGTAGTGCAGTTGATGTAGTTCATATGGATTTGAGGTGTGTAGATGAGGCTAGTGCAGTTGATGTAGTTCATATGGATTTGAGGTGTGTAGATGAGGGTAGTGCAGTTGATGTAGCTTATATGGATTTGAGGTGTGTAGATGAGGGTAGTGCAGTTGATGTAGTTTATATGGATTTGAGGTGTGTAGATGAGGGTAGTGTAGTTGATGTACTTTATATGGATTTGAGGTGTGTAGATGAGGGTAGTGCAGTTGATGTAGTTTATATGGATTTGAGGTGTGTAGATGAGGGTAGTGTAGTTGATGTAGTTTATATGGATTTGAGGTGTGTAGATGAGGGTAGTGCAGTTGATGTAGTTCATATGGATTTGAGGTGTGTAGATGAGGCTAGTGCAGTTGATGTAGTTCATATGGATTTGAGGTGTGTAGATGAGGGTAGTGCAGTTGATGTAGCTTATATGGATTTGAGGTGTGTAGATGAGGGTAGTGCAGTTGATGTAGTTTATATGGATTTGAGGTGTGTAGATGAGGGTAGTGTAGTTGATGTACTTTATATGGATTTGAGGTGTGTAGATGAGGGTAGTGTAGTTGATGTAGTTTATATGGATTTGAGGTGTGTAGATGAGGGTAGTGCAGTTGATGTAGTTTATATGGATTTGAGGTGTGTAGATGAGGGTAGTGTAGTTGATGTAGTTTATATGGATTTGAGGTGTGTAGATGAGGGTAGTGTGGTTGATGTAGTTTATATGGATTTGAGGTGTGTAGATGAGGGTAGTGTAGTTGATGTAGTTTATATGGATTTGAGGTGTGTAGATGAGGGTAGTGTAGTTGATGTAGTTTATATGGATTTGAGGTGTGTAGATGAGGGTAGTGTAGTTGATGTAGTTTATATGGATTTGAGGTGTGTAGATGAGGCTAGTGCAGTTGATGTAGTTTATATGGATTTGAGGTGTGTAGATGAGGGTAGTGCAGTTGATGTAGTTCATATGGATTTGAGGTGTGTAGATGAGGCTAGTGCAGTTGATGTAGTTTATATGGATTTGAGGTGTGTAGATGAGGGTAGTGCAGTTGATGTAGTTCATATGGATTTGAGGTGTGTAGATGAGGCTAGTGCAGTTGATGTAGTTCATATGGATTTGAGGTGTGTAGATGAGGGTAGTGTAGTTGATGTAGTTTATATGGATTTGAGGTGTGTAGATGAGGGTAGTGCAGTTGATGTAGTTCATATGGATTTGAGGTGTGTAGATGAGGGTAGTGTAGTTGATGTAGTTTATATGGATTTGAGGTGTGTAGATGAGGGTAGTGCAGTTGATGTAGTTCATATGGATTTGAGGTGTGTAGATGAGGCTAGTGCAGTTGATGTAGTTCATATGGATTTGAGGTGTGTAGATGAGGGTAGTGTAGTTGATGTAGTTTATATGGATTTGAGGTGTGTAGATGAGGGTAGTGCAGTTGATGTAGTTCATATGGATTTGAGGTGTGTAGATGAGGCTAGTGCAGTTGATGTAGTTCATATGGATTTGAGGTGTGTAGATGAGGGTAGTGCAGTTGATGTAGCTTATATGGATTTGAGGTGTGTAGATGAGGGTAGTGCAGTTGATGTAGTTTATATGGATTTGAGGTGTGTAGATGAGGGTAGTGTAGTTGATGTACTTTATATGGATTTGAGGTGTGTAGATGAGGGTAGTGCAGTTGATGTAGTTTATATGGATTTGAGGTGTGTAGATGAGGGTAGTGTAGTTGATGTAGTTTATATGGATTTGAGGTGTGTAGATGAGGCTAGTGCAGTTGATGTAGTTCATATGGATTTGAGGTGTGTAGATGAGGGTAGTGCAGTTGATGTAGCTTATATGGATTTGAGGTGTGTAGATGAGGGTAGTGCAGTTGATGTAGTTTATATGGATTTGAGGTGTGTAGATGAGGGTAGTGTAGTTGATGTACTTTATATGGATTTGAGGTGTGTAGATGAGGGTAGTGTAGTTGATGTAGTTTATATGGATTTGAGGTGTGTAGATGAGGGTAGTGCAGTTGATGTAGTTTATATGGATTTGAGGTGTGTAGATGAGGCTAGTGCAGTTGATGTAGTTTATATGGATTTGAGGTGTGTAGATGAGGCTAGTGCAGTTGATGTAGTTTATATGGATTTGAGGTGTGTAGATGAGGCTAGTGCAGTTGATGTAGTTCATATGGATTTGAGGTGTGTAGATGAGGCTAGTGCAGTTGATGTAGTTCATATGGATTTGAGGTGTGTAGATGAGGCTAGTGCAGTTGATGTAGTTTATATGGATTTGAGGTGTGTAGATGAGGCTAGTGTAGTTGATGTAGTGGATATGGATTTGAGGTGTGTAGATGAGGATAGTGTAGTTGATGTAGTTTATATGGATTTGAGGTGTGTAGATGAGGGTAGTGCAGTTGATGTAGTTTATATGGATTTGAGGTGTGTAGATGAGGGTAGTGCAGTTGATGTAGTTTATATGGATTTGAGGTGTGTAGATGAGGCTAGTGCAGTTGATGTAGTTCATATGGATTTGAGGTGTGTAGATGAGGCTAGTGCAGTTGATGTAGTTTATATGGATTTGAGGTGTGTAGAAGAGGGTAGTGCAGTTGATGTAGTTCATATGGATTTGAGGTGTGTAGATGAGGGTAGTGTAGTTGATGTAGTTTATATGGATTTGAGGTGTGTAGATGAGGGTAGTGCAGTTGATGTAGTTCATATGGATTTGAGGTGTGTAGATGAGGCTAGTGCAGTTGATGTAGTTCATATGGATTTGAGGTGTGTAGATGAGGGTAGTGCAGTTGATGTAGCTTATATGGATTTGAGGTGTGTAGATGAGGGTAGTGCAGTTGATGTAGTTTATATGGATTTGAGGTGTGTAGATGAGGGTAGTGTAGTTGATGTACTTTATATGGATTTGAGGTGTGTAGATGAGGGTAGTGCAGTTGATGTAGTTTATATGGATTTGAGGTGTGTAGATGAGGGTAGTGTAGTTGATGTAGTTTATATGGATTTGAGGTGTGTAGATGAGGGTAGTGCAGTTGATGTAGTTCATATGGATTTGAGGTGTGTAGATGAGGCTAGTGCAGTTGATGTAGTTCATATGGATTTGAGGTGTGTAGATGAGGGTAGTGCAGTTGATGTAGCTTATATGGATTTGAGGTGTGTAGATGAGGGTAGTGCAGTTGATGTAGTTTATATGGATTTGAGGTGTGTAGATGAGGGTAGTGTAGTTGATGTACTTTATATGGATTTGAGGTGTGTAGATGAGGGTAGTGTAGTTGATGTAGTTTATATGGATTTGAGGTGTGTAGATGAGGGTAGTGCAGTTGATGTAGTTTATATGGATTTGAGGTGTGTAGATGAGGCTAGTGCAGTTGATGTAGTTTATATGGATTTGAGGTGTGTAGATGAGGCTAGTGCAGTTGATGTAGTTTATATGGATTTGAGGTGTGTAGATGAGGCTAGTGCAGTTGATGTAGTTCATATGGATTTGAGGTGTGTAGATGAGGCTAGTGCAGTTGATGTAGTTCATATGGATTTGAGGTGTGTAGATGAGGCTAGTGCAGTTGATGTAGTTTATATGGATTTGAGGTGTGTAGATGAGGCTAGTGTAGTTGATGTAGTTGATATGGATTTGAGGTGTGTAGATGAGGATAGTGTAGTTGATGTAGTTTATATGGATTTGAGGTGTGTAGATGAGGCTAGTGCAGTTGATGTAGTTTATATGGATTTGAGGTGTGTAGATGAGGGTAGTGCAGTTGATGTAGTTTATATGGATTTGAGGTGTGTAGATGAGGCTAGTGCAGTTGATGTAGTTTATATGGATTTGAGGTGTGTAGATGAGGGTAGTGTAGTTGATGTAGTTTATATGGATTTGAGGTGTGTAGATGAGGGTAGTGCAGTTGATGTAGTTCATATGGATTTGAGGTGTGTAGATGAGGCTAGTGTAGTTGATGTAGTTCATATGGATTTGAGGTGTGTAGATGAGGCTAGTGCAGTTGATGTAGTTCATATGGATTTGAGGTGTGTAGATGAGGGTAGTGTAGTTGATGTAGTTTATATGGATTTGAGGTGTGTAGATGAGGCTAGTGCAGTTGATGTAGTTTATATGGATTTGAGGTGTGTAGATGAGGGTAGTGTAGTTGATGTAGTTTATATGGATTTGAGGTGTGTAGATGAGGCTAGTGCAGTTGATGTAGTTTATATGGATTTGAGGTGTGTAGATGAGGGTAGTGCAGTTGATGTAGTTTATATGGATTTGAGGTGTGTAGATGAGGGTAGTGTAGTTGATGTAGTTTATATGGATTTGAGGTGTGTAGATGAGGCTAGTGTAGTTGATGTAGTTTATATGGATTTGAGGTGTGTAGATGAGGCTAGTGTAGTTGATGTAGTTTATATGGATTTGAGGTGTGTAGATGAGGGTAGTGTAGTTGATGTAGTTCATATGGATTTGAGGTGTGTAGATGAGGGTAGTGTAGTTGATGTAGTTCATATGGATTTGAGGTGTGTAGAGGAGGGTAGTGTAGTTGATGTAGTTCATATGGATTTGAGGTGTGTAGATGAGGGTAGTGTAGTTGATGTAGTTTATAAGCAAAGCCTTTGACAAGGTCCCACAAGGGAGACTTATAAAGAAGGTAAATGCACATGGGATACAGGGTAATTGGATAAGGTGGATTCAAAATTGGCTTAGTTGTAGGAGACAGAAGGTGATGACAGAAGGATGCTTTAGTGACTGGAAGCCAGTGTCCAGTGGTGTATCATAGGGATCTGTGCTGGGTCCCCTATTATTTGTCATTTATATAAACCACAGAGATGACTATGTGGGGGGTAGGATTAGTAAGTTTGCAGATGACACAAAGATTAGCCGGGTGGTTAACAGTGAGGTTGAGTGTCCTGGGCTACAGGAAGATATAGACGGGATGGTCAAATGGGCAGATAAGTGGCAGATGGAATTTAACCCTGAAAAGTGTGAGGTGATACACTTTGGAAGGAGTAATTTGACAAGGAAGTATTCAATGAACGGCATGACACTAGGAAGTTCTGAGGAACAAAGGGACCTTGGTGTGTGTGTCCATAGATCTCTGAAGGCGGAGAGGCATGTTAGTGGGGTGGTGAAAAAGGCATATGGGACACTTGCCTTTATCAATCGAGGCATAGATTACAAAAGTAGGGAGGTCATGTTGGAGTTGTATAGAACCTTGGTGAGGCCACAGCTGGAGTACTGTGTGCAGTTCTGGTCGCCACATTATAGGAAGGATGTGATTGCACTGGAGGGGGTGCAGAGGAGATTCACCAGGATGTTGCCTGGGATGAAACATTTAAGTTATGAAGAGAGGTTGGATAGACTTGGGTTGTTTTCGTTGGAGCAGAGAAGACTGAGGGGCGACCTGATCGAGGTGTACAAGATTATGAGGGGCATGGACAGGGTGGATAGGGAGCAGCTGTTCCCCTTAGTTAAAGGGTCAGTCACGAGGGGACATAAGTTCAAGGTGAGGGGCAGGAGGTTTAGGGGGGATGTGAGGGAAAACCTGTTTACCCAGAGGATGGTGAGGGTCTGGAATGCACTGCCTGGGAGGGTGGTGGAGGTGGGTTGCCTCACATCCTTTAAAAAGTACCTGGATGAGCACTTGGCACGTCGTAACATTCAAGGCTATGGGCCAAGTTTTGGTAAATGGGATTAGGTAGGTCGGTCAGGTGTTTCTCACGGGTCAGTGCAGACTGTAAAGCGAGTCTCAGTAATGAAGCTCTCACTGATTGTCGTAAAAACCCTTCTGGTTCACAAATGTCATTTAGGGAGGGAAATCTGCCCCCCTTACCCGGTCTGGTCTGGAGTCTGGGACTCCACATGAGACACACAGCAGTGTGGTTGACTCTGAAATGCAATTTGGCAATAAATGCTGGTCTAGCTGGTGAATTTTAAAAAAAACCAGCCAATATAGATTTTCCAACTGTCCAGGAGCCTCCAGGAATTGAAGACCAATCTCCAAAGACAGGGCTGTGCTCAGCCCTTGAGAAAAATGGCTGGGACATTCAAAAAGATTGGGGGGTTTTTTTTTGTCGTTATCTTTGAAATTTTCTTCACTTTTTACCAGATATAAAAATGTTGAAAATGGGGGGGAAAGGGCTTCTTCGGCTGACAATCTAATTGGGCAATGAGTCTTGTTGCTTTGCAGTTGCCGTGGGAGGGCAGTACATCACAAGGTGAAAGTTAAACACTGCGGACGCTAGAAACCTGAAATAAAGTCAGAAAATGCTGGAAGAGCTCTGCAGGTCTGGCAGCCTCTGTGGAGAGAGAAACAGTGAACGTTTCGAGCCCGTATGATTCTTCTTCAGAGAGGCAGAAATGTGATGGATGTTATACTCTTTAAGAAGAAGAGTCATACAGACTCGAACCGTTATCTCTGTTTCTCTCTCCACAGATGCTGCCGGACCTGCTGAACTTTTCCAGCACTTTCTGCTTCTGTTTCAGTACGTCACAAGGTTTGATGTGTTGGCCAACTAATGGCTGGAGTGTGAGGGCGAGTCATGTGCTGTTAATCACAGTTGGAAACCCTATCAGTGCAAATAGCCACATCACCCTTGAATTAGGGGTGAGGATAGTCGGCCAGCGATTCCTGCAGCCAGTGCTAGGTGCGTGGATAATAAACGCAAAGTGTAGGGAAAAAGTCAGCAGACCCGGCAGCGTCTGTGGAGAGAGAAGCAGAGTGAACGTTTCGAGTCCGTATGAATCTCCGCCTCCTCCAAGGCTGGCAGGAGAAGAACAGCGAAACACTGCGGGTGCCAGAAACCTGAAATAAGAGATGCTGGAAAGTCCTGAAGGGCTATATTCAACTCGAAACGTGGACTCTGTCTCTGCCTGCAGGGTTTCAGCACTTTCAGAGTTGATTTTGGGTCGCGCACTTCAAACGCTCTCTGCCTCATTGTGCGTGGAATCACCTGGCAGGAGGCCCTTCATTCAGTCCTGCTTCCCTGTGGTGCAGCTTCTATTTAACCGCACTCCCCTGCTCTATCTCCACAGGCCTGTCACTTTCTTTCCCTTCCACTATTTCTCCAATTTTTTTTTTTGTAAGCTTCTTTTGAGCCTGCTTCCACCATCGTTGGAGTCAGCGCATTCCTGACTTGCACTCACTGTCTTTCAAAAGAATGTCTCCTCATTCCCCCTCTCTGTTTTTTTTTGCCAATTCCCTTATCCCGTCATTGGAAAGTTTCTCTCAAGTCTATCCAAATCAGTCATGGTTTTGAACATCTCTATTAACTTTCCGCTAACCCTCCTTGCCCTAAGGAGAAGAGCTCCGGCTTGCCCAGTCTCAGCCCAGGTACCACTCTGCCTTCCTAAACTGTGCTGCGCAGAATTCAACACAAAACTCCAGCAGAGACAGAACCACTGTTTTATAAACCTTTCACTATTCCCTCTCTTTATAAAGCCTAGCTTTCCAAACTGCCCTCTCAACTCGTCTTGCCACCTTCAAAGATTTCTGTACTTACCCCCCCACCCTGATGTCTCTGTTTCTGCAACCCCCCCTGTAAGATTGTACCATTTCGTTACACTCCCCCCTGATGTCTCTGTTTCTGCAACCCCCCCTGTAAGATTGTACCATTTCGTTACACTCCCCCCTTGGATGTCTCTGTTTCTGCAACCCCCCCTGTAAGATTGTACCATTTCGTTACACTCCCCCCGATGTCTCTGTTCCTGCAACCCCCTGGAGGGTGTGGGTGGGGGTGGGAGAAAGAGCCAGAATTGAAAGCAGGACATGTGCTGGTCGATGATACGACTCCTGTTCATTTTGAAATATTCGTTCTCTGTTTCAGTATGTGGAAAACAACAAGCGGGCAGACAATGACTGGTTCAGACTGGAGTCAAACAAAGATGGAACACGGTGAGTGAGTACTGATGTCAGACAGGACTTCCCTTGGAGCCCGCCTGTACTCTAAAGGTCTGTGTGACATACTTCAGACAGCCAAAAGGGCCAGGCTGGTCCTTCTGGTGTTTCAAATAATCTGACCCTCTAGTACAACATCACCAACGGGAAGGGAGACAGTGGGAACGCGGTAATTGTCGTTTATCTGGATTTGTGATAAGGTGCTGCATGTTAGAATAACGAATATGGTCAGAGAATGTGGAGCCAGGGGACAAGTGGCAGAATACATTGCCAGTTAGCTTGATGACAGAAAGCAGAGATTCCTTTACTCTTTCACAGGGTGTAGGCATCACTGGCAAGGCCAGCATTTGTTGCCCGTCCCTATTTATCCTTCAACTGGGTTCAGCGGGGCAGTTAAGAGCCAACCACATGGCTGTGGGTCTGGAGTCCCATGTAGACCAGACCGGGTAAGGATGGCAGATTTCCTTCCCTAAAGGGCATTAGTGAACCAGATGGGTTTTTACAACAATCGATGGTAGTTTCAGGGTCACCATTACTGAGACTCGCTTTACACTCCAGATTTAGTGGATTGAATTGAAATTCCACCAGCTGCTGTGGTGGGGATTTGAACTGGTGCCCTCAGAGCACTAGCCTCTGGATTGCAGGTCTAGTGACTTCACCCTGGCCACCACCATCTCCCCGTTATTGGGAGCAAAGGGCAGTTCTGCAGAGTGACGGAAGACGTTCCACAAGGGATCAGTGCTGGGACCACTGCCTCTCAAAATTTACATGAACTTCAAAACTTGGAATCAAAAGTGCAAGATCTAAAGTTGAAGTTGACACCAAATTGAGCGGAATAGTTAATACAAGGAGCACGGCAACAGGGTACAGAAGGACACAAAGAAACTTGCAGAATGGGCAAAGAGTTGGCCAGTGAAGTTCAACAGAGAAAAATATCAGGTCAGATATTTTGATAAGGAGAATAGGGAGGTCATTTATTATTTCGAAAGTGCGAGCCTAGTTGGGGGTACAGCACCACAGCTTAGCAAGGTCAAACTAAGCTTTTGATTAGTAGGGGGAGAGAATTGGAGAGTAGAGAAGGGTTTGCTGGACCTGTGTTGAACCTCGGTTAGATCCCTGTGTGCAGTCCTGGTCGCCACGTTATTAAAAAGGATATCGAGGCGCCGGAGAGGGCCTGGAGAAGATTTACAGGATGAAACCGGAAATGAGTGGGTATAACACCTCAGGAAAGGGTTGACTAGGCTGCGCCCCTTTTCTCTCGAGGGAAGAAGGCTGACGGGGGTGAGGGAATTTAAAATGACAGAAGGGTTTGGCTGAGCGGAGACGGAGACAATGCTTCGTCTCGTGGGGGGGTAAGCGGCACGGGAGGTTGTCCGTGTGAGGTGGTCACCCAGCATTCAGAAGAAGCCCCTTCACCCAGAGACTGGTGAGAACGTGTCACGGGGAGAGGTTGAAGCGAATAATACAGAAGCGTTTAGGGGCAAGCAAGACGAGTAGATGAGGGACAAGGGAATAGAGGGGGACGATGATAGATACAGGTGAGAGAAAATGGGAGGGGGGGGGTTGGAGTGAAGCATTAACACCAGCATGGAGTGTTGGGCCGAATGGCCTGTTCCTTTGCCTTCTATCCTGTGGAATCCAGTGAAAACAATCATTTATATTTATACGGAACCTTTAACATAATAAGACGGGTGGAGTGTTAGGAAACAGAATATGTCACCGAGCGACAGCGAGTTAGAGGGTTCGCTGAACAAAAAGCTTGGTCGTTCAGGTAGGCTTCCCAAAGGAGGACAGAGGCGGAGAGGCGTAGTGAGGCTATTCCGGGCTTTGGGGTTAAGGCCTGGCCACCGGGTTGTGGAACAGTTAAAATTTTGAGATGCTGGAAAGGCTGGAATTAAAGGAGCCCCGAGATCTCGGAGGAGGAGGGGGTGGGGGAGGGGGGGGGGTGGTTGTGGGACGAGGGATTTGAAAACAAGGATGAGAGTTTTAAAATCAAGAGGTTGCTTGACTGCAGGCCAAGAGAGATCAGAGAGCACAGGGGTTCAGGGGAGTGGGACTCCAGTTAAGGCACTGGAGTGGGGGAGCTGCGCCAGGAGTGCATGGGAGTAGATGGTGTCCAGAGGCCATGGATGAGGGTTTCAGCGGCCGATGAGCTGAGCCAGGTGAGGTTGGGTGATGTTACAGAGGTGGAAATAGGCAGTTTTGCAGCGGCAGAACACCAAGGTTACAAAGCAAGGCTTCGTCGCAGGCTGGAGAGAGGGACGGGGTCAGGGACGAGGGGATTGGAGTTTGGAGCAGGCCCTGGGAACGATGGCGGGAGTCGTCCCAGTGTTGAATTGGAGGAAGTTTCTGCCCTTCCAGTACCGGACGCCGGAGGAGCAGTCGGACGATTTCGAGACAGTGGGTGGTGGTGGGGGAGGGGGGTGGTCACAGAGGTGCTGGTGAGATTGAGTGGGTGGTGACAGCGTCCATGTGACAACAGGCGCTGTGCTTTGCGATGATGTCACCGAGGGGCAGCGCGTAGATGAGGAAAAGGAGGGAGTGAATAATCAATCCTTGAGGGGGCGCCGGCGGAGGGAGGGGTGGAGGGAGGGACGCCAGTGGAGGGAGGGTTCCCAAAGGCATCGCTTGCCTTGCCCTCATTGACGGAGCTCAGGGGAAGGGGGATGAGTGGGTTGCTGCAGTGTATCCGGTACAGGCTGTGGCTGCAGAGTGCCAGTCAGGAGCCAAACTTGTGTGACAAGGACACCCGGTCAGGCAAAGTGCTCTGCTCGGGATGGGTGGTCTTTGCAGCGTTGTTGTGGCTGCACAGCCTCCCCAGTTTTGTTGGAAGAGGGAGGGAGGGCTGGGGAAGTTGCTTTGATCGGATGTGGAGGAGTTTTCACCGTGTCTCTCTCTCTCTCTCTCTCAGGTGGTTTGGAAAGTGCTGGTACATACATGAGCTTTTGAAATATGAATTTGACATTGAGTTTGATGTGAGTAATAGCTTTCTTTTTACTGGGCAGCTCATTTGAATCTTTTCCACTTCTCACGTATGCATCAATACGTCACACACAGACAAATATATCCAAACCCACTCACACAAACACTCACTCACACTGTCTTTTTCTCTCTCTCACACACAATCACACTCCCACTTACACACACACACACATATACACACACACACACAATCACACTCCCACTTACACACACACACACACAATCACACTCCCACTTACACACACACACACACACACACACACACACACAATCACACTCCCACTTACACACACACACACACAATCACACTCCCACTTACACACACACACACACACACACACACACAATCACACTCCCACTTACACACACAATCACACTCCCACTTACACACACACACACACACAATCACACACACACACACAATCACACTCCCACTTACACACACACACACATATACACACACACAATCACACTTCCACTTACACACACACACACATATACACACACACACACAATCACACTCCCACTTACACACACACACACACAATCACACACACACAATCACACTCCCACTTACACACACACACACACACACACACACACACACACACACACACACAATCACACTCCCACTTACACACACACACACACACACACACAATCACACTCTCACTTACACACACACACACATATACACACACACACACAATCACACTCCCACTTACACACACACACACACACAATCACACACACACAATCACACTCCCGCTTACACACACACACACACACACACACACACACACACAATCACACTCCCACTTACACACACACACACATATACACACACACAATCACACTTCCACTTACACACACACACACATATACACACACACACAATCACACTCCCACTTACACACACACACACACAATCACACACACACAATCACACTCCCACTTACACACACACACACACACAATCACACTCCCACTTACACACACACACACACAATCACACTCTCACTTACACACACACACACATATATACACACACACACAATCACACTCCCACTTACACACACACACACACAATCACACACACACAATCACACTCCCACTTACACACACACACACACACACACACACACACAATCACACTCCCACTTACACACACACACACACACAATCACACTCTCACTTACACACACACACACATATACACACACACACACAATCACACTCCCACTTACACACACACACACACACACATATACACACACACACACAATCACACTCCCACTTACACACACACACACACACACACACACACACACACACACAATCACACTCCCACTTACACACACACACACACACACACACACACACACACACACACAATCACACTCCCACTTACACACACACACACACACACACACACACACACACATATACACACACACACACAATCACACTCCCACTTACACACACACACACATATACACACACACACACAATCACACTCCCACTTACACACACACACACACACACACACACACACACACACAATCACACTCCCACTTACACACACACACACACACACACACACACACAATCACACTCCCACTTACACACACACACACACACACACACACACACAATCACACTCCCACTTACACACACACACACACAATCACACTCTCACTTACACACACACACACATATATACACACACACACAATCACACTCCCACTTACACACACACACACACAATCACACACACACAATCACACTCCCACTTACACACACACACACACACACACACACACACAATCACACTCCCACTTACACACACACACACACACAATCACACTCTCACTTACACACACACACACATATACACACACACACACAATCACACTCCCACTTACACACACACACACACACACATATACACACACACACACAATCACACTCCCACTTACACACACACACACACACACACACACACACACACACAATCACACTCCCACTTACACACACACACACACACACACAATCACACTCCCACTTACACACACACACACACACACACAATCACACTCCCACTTACACACACACACACATATACACACACACAATCACACTTCCACTTACACACACACACACATATACACACACACACACAATCACACTCCCACTTACACACACACACACACAATCACACACACACAATCACACTCCCACTTACACACACACACACACACACACACACAATCACACTCCCACTTACACACACACACACACAATCACACTCTCACTTACACACACACACACATATATACACACACACACAATCACACTCCCACTTACACACACACACACACAATCACACACACACAATCACACTCCCACTTACACACACACACACACACACACACACACACAATCACACTCCCACTTACACACACACACACACACAATCACACTCTCACTTACACACACACACACATGTACACACACACACAATCACACTCCCACTTACACACACACACACACACACATATACACACACACACACAATCACACTCCCACTTACACACACACACACACACACACACACACACACACAATCACACTCCCACTTACACACACACACACACACACACAATCACACTCCCACTTACACACACACACACACACACACACACACACACACATATACACACACACACACAATCACACTCCCACTTACACACACACACACACATATACACACACACACACAATCACACTCCCACTTACACACACACACACACACACACACACACACACAATCACACTCCCACTTACACACACACACACACACACACACACACACAATCACACTCCCACTTACACACACACACACACACATATACACACACACACAATCACACTCCCACTTACACACACACACACACACATATACACACACACACACAATCACACTCCCACTTACACACACACACACACACACACACACAATCACACTCCCACTTACACACACACACACACACATATACACACACACACAATCACACTCCCACTTACACACACACACACACACATATACACACACACACAATCACACTCCCACTTACACACACACACACACACATATACACACACACACACAATCACACTCCCACTTACACACACACACACACACACACACACACACACAATCACATTCCCACTTACACACACACACACACACATATACACACACACACAATCACACTCCCACTTACACACACACACATATACACACACACACACAATCACACTCCCACTTACACACACACACACACGCACACACACACACACACACAATCACACTCCCACTTACACACATACACACACACACATATACACACACACACACAATCACTCCCACTTACACAGACACACATATATACACACACACACACAATCACTGCCACTTACACAGACACACACACACATATACACACACACACACAATCACTCCCACTTACACAGACACACATATATACACACACACACAATCACACTGCCACTTACACAGACGTACACATATACACACACACACACACACACACACACACACAATCACACACACACAATCACTGCCACTTACACAGACACACATATATACACACACTCACACTGTCTTTTTCTCTTTCTGTTTCTCATACACTCACTCTCTCTCTTCCTCTCTCTCACACACTCACTGTCTTTTTCTCTCTTTCATACACATGCTCTCTTCTCTCTCTCTCGCATACACACACACTCGCAGACATACATATACACACACACACACTCTCTCTCACACACAGACACACACATGCACACACACTCACACTGTTGTTCTCTCCATATCTCTCATACACTCACCCCCTCTCTCTTACACACCCACACACACACACTTTTTTACTCTCTCACACACACTTACACACACACATACACTCACTCTTTTTCTCTCTCTCACACATAGTGACACAAACACATTCTCTCTCACACACTTTTTCTCTCTCACACACTGACACAAACACACACACACTATATCTTTCTCTGTCTCTACACACACACACACACACACACACACACAGTCTTTTTCTCTCTTCCTCATACACATACTCTCTTCTCTCTCTCTCACGTATACACACACACACACACACACACTCTCTCTCTTACACATTCTCTCTTTTTCTCTCTCTTACACTCACACTCTCTCTCTTACACATTCTCTCTTTTTCTCTCTCTTACACACACACTCTCTCTCTTTCACTCCCATACACACACTGACACAAACACGCACTCAGACTCTTTTCTCTCTCTCGCTCTCAAACGCACACACTCTCTTTTTCTCTCTCAATCTCTCACACTTGCACTCTCACCTATACACACGCACTCGCACTCTCTTTTTCTCTCTTTCACACACACACTCACACTCACACACACTCTCTCTCTACCTCTCTATTTCCAAGTTCGTATCATCTGCACATTTTGAAATTGTGCCCTGTACACCACAGTCCAGGTCATCAGTATAAATCAGGAAGAGCAAGGGTCCCAATGCTCACATCTGGGGAACTCCAGCCCAAATACTGCCCATTAACCACTACTCCCTGTTTCCTGTCACTCAGCAAATTTCTTATCCATGTTGTGATATAATACAATCAGGCAGAGTCAACCTGGTTTTGTGAAAGGAAAATCAAGTTGGATGAATTCATTAGAACAAAGAACAAAGAAAAGTACAGCACAGGAACAGGCCCTTCGGCCCTCCAAGCCTGCGCCGATCATACTGCCCGTCAACTAAAACATTTTGCACTTCCGGGGTCTGTATCCCTCTATTCCCATCCTATTCATGTACTTGTCAAGCTGCCTCTTAAACATCACTATCGTACCTGCTTCCACCACCTCCTCTGACAGCGCATTCCAGACACTCACTACCCTCTGCATAAAAAACTTGCCCCGCACATCTCCTCTATAGCTTTCTCCTCTCACCTTAAATCTATGTCCCCTAGTAACTGACTCTTCCATCCTGGGAAAAAGCTTCTGACTATTTACTCTGTCCATGCCACTCTTAATTTTGTAAACTTCTATCAAGTCGCCCCTCTATCTCCGTCGCTCTAGTGAGAACAATCCGAGTTTCTCCAACCTCTCCTCATAGCTACTAACCTCCAGACCAGGCAGCATCCTGGTAAACCTCCTCTGCACCCTCTCCAACGCCTCCATATCCTTCTGGTAATGTGGTGACCAGAATTGCACGCAATATTCCAAGTGTGGCCTAACCAAGGTTCTATACAGCTGCAGCATGACTTCCCAGCTTTTATACTCAATACCCCTGCCAATGAAGGTAAGCATACCATATGCCTTCCTGACTACCTTATCCACCTGCGTTGCCACTTTCAGTGACCTGTGGACCTGCACACCCAGATCCCTCTGCCCGTCAATGCACTTAAGGGTTCTGCCATTTACTGTATCATTCCTACCTGTATTAGACCTTCCAAAATGCATTACCTCGCATTTGTCCGGATTAAACTCCATCTGCCATTTCTCCGCCCGAGTCTCCAACTGATCTGTATCCCGCTGTCGAGTTGTTTGAGGATGTGACAAACAAGGTCGGTAAAGAGGAACCTGTAAATGTGGTGTACTTGGATTCTAAAAGGGTCATGTGCCACATAAAAGGTTACTACACAAAATCCGAGCTCCTGGTGTTGGGGATGATATAGGAGCATGGATAGAGGATTGGCTAACTAACAGGAACTAGAGAGCCAGGATAAATGGGTCATTTTCAGGTTGGCAGACTAACTATTGGAGCGCCATGGGGATCAGTGCTGGGGCCTCAACTCTTTACTGTCTAAATTGATGACTTGGACGAAGGGTCTGACTGTATTGAGGCCAAGTTTGCTTCCAGTACAAAGATAGTTCAGGAAGCAAGTTGTGAGGAGGATACAAAGCGTCTGTAACAGGATATAGACGGGTTAAGTGAGAGGGCAAGAAATTGGCAGATGGGGTTTAATGTGGGAATATGTGAGGTGTCCACTAGGAAAGCAGCATATTTTTTAAGTGGAGGGAGACTGCACAATACTGCGGTTCCCAATCTCTTTTCACCTTCTCTGTCGTAATGAAAAAAGCCTCCGTTTCCCTCACCTCTCCTCTGAACTCCAGCCTCTGATCCCTGGGATTCTCCCAGTCAATCTGTCCTGCAGCCAAGGCTGGCAGTGTCGAGCAGGGAATCAGGTTTGTTCTGTCCCTTGTTCTGAAGGTGCCCATCTGGGCGCTGACGCGGAGAATGTCCCCTCGTGTGAGGTCCCTGAGGTTCGGTGGTGGTGGGATGCGCTCACCGGCGATGGGGTTGGTACAGTCGGCCGTGTACACGTCCGGGACTGACTGAGATCTCGCCTTCCGCAGATTCCCGTCACATACCCCACGACGGCGCCAGAGATCGCCATCCCAGAACTGGATGGAAAGACCGCCAAAATGTACAGGTAGGAATGCCGGGATGGGTGTGGGAGGCTGCTGGAGAAAGGGAGATGGGAGGGTGGTGAGACGATGCAGGGATCTCTGATTCGGAGGCAGGTTAAGCCCCCCTTCCCTTTCTGTCCCTCCCCACAATCTGGTGACCTCTCCCTCTGACCGAGGGTTACGTACTTCTGCGTTCCCTTCACCACCGCAGGAAGCCTCGCCGTGTTCCGCAGGCACTCGGGTACGTTCCTGAACTCCAGCCCACTGTTGGAACGCAGGGACTGCAACGGCCGATTACTGCACACAGGAAGATCCCACAAGCGGGGGGGGGCGTGACAATGGCCGGACAATCTGCTTGCAGTGACGTGTTGGCCCTGTGACACGGGAGAGAACTCCCACCCCAATCCCTGCCCCCTGCAAAAAAAAAACCCCTGCTTTTCTTCCGGTAGTCACCGTGGGATCGGGCGGACGGAGCCCCGGCTCTTAAGGTCTCCTGCACCGCGAGAGCAGCTCGCCCTCTCAGTTTGGTGAGGGGTGTTGGTCGAGGGGAGGGGAGGGGAGGGGGTGAAGTTGAACCAGGATTGTGGGGCTCAAGACTTTGGAATGTGGGTTTGAACTCCGTCACCTTTTCTGACCCAAAGGTGACGGACACACACAATAAACGAGCCAAGCTGACCGACAGGGAACCACCGGAGAGCTGTTCCTTCCCATCCTCCTCTCCCTCCCGGTCCGTAAGGTGCAGAGCAGCTGCTGCATCAGCCTGATGGAGGCCTGTGCTGAGGGATTGGACTGAGCTGCAGGTCCTAGGCGTCAGGCCAGCTCAGCAGCAGCTCAGAGCAGCCTGGGACTGGGAGCTGGGTTATCGGAGAGCGGTGTGAGCTCGTTCCTGGGACTGACAGGAGGGGATGGGGAGGCCCCGCTGGGGTCCTCGTCGCTGAAACTGAATGCTCAGAATCGTGTTTCATCAAACCATCTCTGTGCACTGATTTACACCCTGGGGGGGAGAGACAGGGCAAGAGTCACAGGTTGGTCTGGGAAATGGGAGTGAGGAAAGAGAGAGGGAGAGAAAGAGATACAAAAACAGAGTGAGTGAAGGAGCAAGGCACCAAAGCGAGAGAGAGAGAGAGAGAGAGACAACGAGAGAGGAAGAGAAAGTCATGGTTGGAGGTTGGGAGACAGAGACACAGAAAAACACAGAAGGGGAGTGAAAGTCACAGAGGGAGCGATGATACATGCACAGAAATAGAGTAAACACATCAATGGAGAGATGGGTTGGGAGAGAGAGGAAAAGACAGCTAAAGACCCAAGTAAAGTCTTTTTAGGGAGAGAGAGAGACAGAAACAGGGAAGAAGGGAGAGAGAGAGAGACGGGGGGAGAGGGAGAATGACGGGAGGGAGATGCGGAGAGAGAGAGAGCAAGAGAGATGGGTGGAATGAGAGAGAGTGGTAGAGCAAGTGAGAGGGGGAACAAAGAGTGGGGAAGTGGGGGAAAGTGAGAAAGACTTGTGGGGGAGGGAGGAGGAGGCAGAGAGTGGGGGGAGACAGAGAGACAGTGGGGGAGCGAGAGAGGAGACAGCGAGAGAAAGGGGGCAGAGAGATAGAGGGGGAGGGGAGTGAGAGAGCGAGAGGGAGGGGAGCGATAGAAAGAGGGGGAGAGGGGAGCGAGAGAGAGGGGAGGGGAGTGAGACAGAGGGAAGTGAGGGAGGGGAGAGGGAGGGAGGGAAGCGAGAGAGAGGGACGGAGGCGAGTGAGAGGGAGGGGAGACAAAGGGGACGGGAGACAGGGAAGGGGAGGGAAGTGAGAGGGAGAGGGAAGGGAGACAGAGAAGGGGATGGGAATGGGAGAGAGAGAGGGAGTGGAGTGAGAGGGTGGGGAGCAGAGAGAGAGGGAGGGAAACGAAAGAGAGGGAGGGGAGCGGGAGAGACAAGGGGAGGGGAGAGAGTGAGGGGGAGAGAGAAAGAAGGAGGGGAGTGAGAAAGACGGGGAGGGAAGTGAGAGAGGGAGAGGGAAGGGAGACAGAGAAGGGGATGGGCGTGGGAGAGAGAGAGGGGAGCGAGAGAGAGGGGCAGGAGGGGTAGAGTGACAAAGACAGTCGGGGAGTGAGAAAGACAGTGGGGTTACGAGGGGAATGGGGAGAATGAGAAAGAGAGGGGGAAGCAACAAGAGGGAGAGAGAGAGAGAGGCGGAGAGAGAGGGAGACACGGGGAGGGAGGGAGACACGGGGAAGAGAGAGACACGGAAAAGAGGGAGACACGGGGAGGGAGGGAGACACGGGGAAGAGAGAGACACGGGGGAGAGAGAGACACGGGGAAGAGAGAGACACGGGGGAGAGAGAGACACGGGGAGGGAGGGAGACACGGGGAAGAGAGAGACACGGGGAGGGAGGGAGACACGGGGAAGAGAGAGACACGGGGAGGGAGGGAGACACGGGGAAGAGAGAGACACGGGGAAGAGAGAGACACGGGGAAGAGAGAGACACGGGGAAGAGAGAGACACGGGGAAGAGAGAGACACGGGGAGAGAGGGAGACACGGGGAAGAGAGAGACACGGGGAAGAGAGAGACACGGGGAAGAGAGAGACACGGGGAAGAGAGAGACACGGGGAGAGAGACACGGGGAAGAGAGAGACACGGGGGAGAGAGAGACACGGGGAAGAGAGACATGGGGAAGAGGGAGACACGGGGAGGGAGGGAGACACGGGGGAGAGAGAGACACGGGGGGAGAGAGACACGGGGAAGAGAGAGACACGGGGAGAGAGACACGGGGAAGAGAGAGACACGGGGGAGAGAGAGACACGGGGAAGAGAGACACGGGGAAGAGGGAGACACGGGGGAGAGAGAGACACGGGGAGGGAGGGAGACACGGGGAAGAGGGAGACACGGGGAAGAGAGAGACACGGGGAAGAGAGAGACACGGGGAGGGAGGGAGACACGGGGAGGGAGGGAGACACGGGGAAGAGAGAGACACGGGGGAGAGAGAGACACGGGGAAGAGAGAGACACGGGGAAGAGGGAGACACGGGGAAGAGGGAGACACGGGGAGGGAGGGAGACACGGGGAGGGAGGGAGACACGGGGAAGAGGGAGACACGGGGAAGAGAGAGACACGGGGGAGAGAGAGACACGGGGAGGGAGGGAGACACGGGGAAGAGAGACACGGGGAGGGAGGGAGACACGGGGAAGAGGGAGACACGGGGAAGAGAGAGACACGGGGAAGAGGGAGACACGGGGAAGAGAGAGACACGGGGAAGAGAGAGACACGGGGAAGAGAGAGACACGGGGAAGAGAGAGACACGGGGAGAGAGACACGGGGAGAGAGGGAGACACGGGGAAGAGAGAGACACGGGGAAGAGAGAGACACGGGGAAGAGAGAGACACGGGGAGAGAGACACGGGGAAGAGAGAGACACGGGGGAGAGAGAGACACGGGGAAGAGAGACATGGGGAAGAGGGAGACACGGGGAGGGAGGGAGACACGGGGGAGAGAGAGACACGGGGGGAGAGAGACACGGGGAAGAGAGAGACACGGGGAGAGAGACACGGGGGGAGAGAGACACGGGGAAGAGAGAGACACGGGGAGAGAGACACGGGGAAGAGAGAGACACGGGGGAGAGAGAGACACGGGGAAGAGAGACACGGGGAAGAGGGAGACACGGGGGAGAGAGAGACACGGGGAGGGAGGGAGACACGGGGAAGAGGGAGACACGGGGAAGAGAGAGACACGGGGAAGAGAGAGACACGGGGAGGGAGGGAGACACGGGGAGGGAGGGAGACACGGGGGAGAGAGAGACACGGGGGAGAGAGAGACACGGGGAAGAGAGAGACACGGGGAAGAGGGAGACACGGGGAAGAGGGAGACACGGGGAGGGAGGGAGACACGGGGAGGGAGGGAGACACGGGGAAGAGGGAGACACGGGGAAGAGAGAGACACGGGGGAGAGAGAGACACGGGGAGGGAGGGAGACACGGGGGAGAGAGAGACACGGGGAGGGAGAGAGACACGGGGAGGGAGGGAGACACGGGGAGGGAGGGAGACACGGGGAGGGAGGGAGACACGGGGAAGAGGGAGACACGGGGAAGAGAGAGACACGGGGGAGAGAGAGACACGCGGAGGGAGGGAGACACGGGGGAGAGAGAGACACGGGGAGGGAGGGAGACACGGGGAAGAGAGAGACACGGGGAAGAGAGAGACACGGGGAAGAGAGAGACACGGGGAGGGAGGGAGACACGGGGAGAGAGACACGGGGAAGAGAGAGACACGGGGAGAGGGAGACACGGGGGAGAGAGAGACACGGGGGAGAGAGAGACACGGGGAGGGAGGGAGACACGGGGAAGAGAGAGACACGGGGAAGAGAGAGACACGGGGAGAGAGACACGGGGAGGGAGGGAGACACGGGGAAGAGAGAGACACGGGGAGGGAGGGAGACACGGGGAGGGAGGGAGACACGGGGAGAGAGACACGGGGAGAGAGAGACACGGGGAAGAGGGAGACACGGGGAAGAGAGAGACACGGGGAAGAGAGAGACACGGGGAGGGAGGGAGACACGGGGAGGGAGGGAGACACGGGGAGAGAGACACGGGGAGAGAGAGACACGGGGAAGAGGGAGACACGGGGAAGAGAGAGACACGGGGAAAAAGAGACACGGGGAGGGAGGGAGACACGGGGAGAGAGACACGGGGAGGGAGGGAGACACGGGGAGGGAGGGAGACACGGGGAGAGAGACACGGGGAGAGAGAGACACGGGGAAGAGGGAGACACGGGGAAGAGAGAGACACGGGGGAAAAAGAGACACGGGGAGGGAGGGAGACACGGGGAGAGAGACACGGGGAGGGAGGGAGACACGGGGAAGAGAGAGACACGGGGAGGGAGGGAGACACGGGGAAGAGAGAGACACGGGGAAGAGAGAGACACGGGGAGAGGGAGACACAGGGAAGAGAGAGACACGGGGAGAGGGAGACACGGGGAAGAGAGAGACACGGGGAGAGGGAGACACGGGGAGAGGGAGACACGGGGAAGAGAGAGACACGGGGAGAGGGAGACACGGGGGAGAGAGAGACACGGGGAGGGAGGGAGACACGGGGAAGAGAGAGACACGGGGAGGGAGGGAGACACGGGGAAGAGAGAGACACGGGGAGAGGGAGACACGGGGGAGAGAGAGACACGGGGGAGAGAGAGACACGGGGAAGAGAGAGACACGGGGAGGGAGGGAGACACGGGGAAGAGGGAGACACGGAGAGAGAGAGACACGGGGAAGAGGGAGACACGGGGAAGAGAGAGACACGGGGAAGAGAGAGACACGGGGGAGAGAGAGACACGGGGAAGAGAGAGACACGGGGAGAGAGAGACACGGGGAAGAGCGGAGACACGGGGGAGAGAGAGACACGGGGAGAGACACGGGGAGGGAGGGAGACACGGGGAAGAGAGAGACACGGGGAAGAGGGAGACACGGGGAAGAGAGAGACACGGGGAAGAGAGAGACACGGGGGAGAGAGAGACACGGGGAAGAGAGAGACACGGGGAGAGAGAGACACGGGGAAGAGGGAGACACGGGGGAGAGAGAGACACGGGGAGAGACACGGGGAGGGAGGGAGACACGGGGAAGAGAGAGACACGGGGAAGAGGGAGACACGGGGAAGAGAGAGACACGGGGAAGAGAGAGACACGGGGAAGAGACACGGGGAGGGAGGGAGACACGGGGAAGAGGGAGACACGGGGAAGAGAGAGACACGGGGAGGGAGGGAGACACGGGGAGGGAGGGAGACACGGGGAGGGAGGGAGACACGGGGAGGGAGGGAGACACGGGGAGGGAGAGAGACACGGGGGAGAGAGACACGGGGAAGAGAGAGACACGGGGAGGGAGGGAGACACGGGGAAGAGGGAGACACGGGGAAGAGGGAGACACGGGGAAGAGGGAGACACGGGGAAGAGAGAGACACGGGGAGGGAGGGAGACACGGGGAGGGAGGGAGACACGGGGAAGAGAGAGACACGGGGAAGAGAGAGACACGGGGGAGAGAGAGACACGGGGAAGAGAGAGACACGGGGAGGGAGGGAGACACGGGGAAGAGAGAGACACGGGGAAGAGAGAGACACGGGGAGAGACACGGTGAGGGAGGGAGACACGGGGAAGAGGGAGACACGGGGAAGAGAGAGACACGGGGAAGAGAGAGACACGGGGAGGGAGGGACACGGGGGAGAGAGAGACACGGGGGAGAGAGAGACACGGGGAAGAGGGAGACACGGGGAAGAGGGAGACACGGGGAGGGAGGGAGACACGGGGAAGAGGGAGACACGGGGAGAGGGAGACACGGGGAAGAGGGAGACACGGGGGAGAGAGAGACACGGGGGAGAGGGAGACACGGGGGAGAGAGAGACACGGGGAAGAGAGAGACACGGGGAGGGAGGGAGACACGGGGAAGAGAGAGACACGGGGAAGAGAGAGACACGGGGAAGAGAGAGACGGGGAAGAGGGAGACACGGGGAGGGAGGGAGACACGGGGAAGAGAGAGACACGGGGGAGAGAGAGACACGGGGAAGAGAGAGACACGGGGAGGGAGGGAGACACGGGGAAGAGAGAGACACGGGGAAGAGAGAGACACGGGGAGGGAGGGAGACACGGGGAGGGAGGGAGACACGGGGAAGAGAGAGACACGGGGAGGGAGGGAGACACGGGGAAGAGAGAGACACGGGGGAGGGAGGGAGACACGGGGAGGGAGGGAGACACGGGGAGGGAGGGAGACACGGGGAGGGAGGGAGACACGGGGAGGGAGGGAGACACGGGGAGGGAGAGACACGGGGAGGGAGGGAGACACGGGGAGGGAGGGAGACACGGGGAGGGAGGGAGAGACGGGGAGGGAGGGAGAGACACGGGGAGGGAGGGAGAGATGGGGAGGGAGAGAGAGACACGGGGAGGGAGGGAGAGACGGGGAGGGAGAGAGAGTGATGGCCAAGAGAGAGTGAGTGTGGAGAGAGAGAGAGAGAGAGATGCGGAGAGAGGGAGAGAGAGACGGGGAGAGAGAGGATGAGTTGGGCAGAGAGAGTGACAGTGGGAGTGAAGGAGTGAGAGAGAGACACGGAGAGGTGAGAGAGAGAGAAGGGTAAGAGGCAGGAAGAGAGAGAGATATATAAAGACAGGGAGGGACATGGAGATACAGGGAGTGCAAGTGAGAATTTAATCATTGTTCTGAAATACTCCCCGAGCCCCAGCCTAATTGAGCACTGAGTGACTGCCTGCCCACAGCTGCTCCATCTTCACAACCTTTCTGATCTCTTCATGCAGAGGTGGAAAGATTTGTCTGACAGATCACTTCAAGCCACTGTGGGCACGCAATGTCCCCAAGTTCGGCATGGGACACCTGATGGCCCTGGGGGTAAGTTCCTGAATCATTCTTCGAACATTCGAATCCTTGGCATAAGTGAGTGAGACCGTGCAGTGCTGTCTTGGAAACTCTCAAAGGGGGATCACACTCAGGCCTGAATGTCAGTGAGTGACACAGTCTGGAGTTCAGCGAGTCCCCTCTCTTCTGGAGGCCAGAGATCAACACCAAAACTGATGATGTCTCAATTCAAGATCAGAAAGGTCCTGACAGTGTAGAGGGAGCTTTACTCTGTATCTAACCCCGTGCTGTCCCTGTCCTGGGAGTGTTTGATGGAGACAGTATAGAGGAAGCTTTACTCTGTATCTAACCCTGTGCTGTACCTGTCCTGGGAGTGTTTGATAGGGATGGTGTAGAGGGAGCTTTACTCTGTATCTAACCCCGTGCTGTACCTGTCCTGGGAGTGTTTGATGGGGACTGTGTAGAGGTAGCTTTACTCTGTATCTAACCCCGTGCTGTATCTGTCCTGGGAGTGTTTGATGGGGACAGTGTAGAGGGAGCTTTACTCTGTATCTAACCCCGTGCTGTACCTGTCCTGGGAGTGTTTGATGGGGACAGTGTAGAGGGAGCTTTACTCTGTATCTAACCCCGTGCTGTACCTGTCCTGGGAGTGTTTGATGGGGACAGTGTAGAGGGAGCTTTACTCTGTATCTAACCCCGTGCTGTACCTGTCCTGGGAGTGTTTGATGGGGACAGTGTAGAGGGAGCTTTACTCTGTATCTAACCCCGTGCTGTACCTGTCCTGGGAGTGTTTGATGGGGACAGTGTAGAGGGAGCTTTACTCTGTATCTAACCCCGTGTTGTACCTGTCCAGTGAGTGTTTGATGGGGACAGTGTAGAGGGAGATTTACTCTGTATCTAAACCCGGGCTATACCTGTCCTGGGAGTGTTTGATGGGGACAGTGTAGAGGGAGCTTTACTTTGTATCTAATCCCGTGCTGTACCTGTCCTGGGAGTGTTTGATGGGGACAGTGTAGAGGGGGCTTTACTCTGTATCTAACCCCGTGCTGTACCTGTCCTGGGAGTGTTTGATGGGGACAGTGTAGAGGGAGCTTTACTCTGTATCTAACCCTGTGCAGGTGGGCCGGGGGTACAGGGTGGGCCGGGGGTACAGGCTGGGGTGGGGTACGGGGTGGGCCGGGGTACGGGGTGAGCGGGGTACGGGGTGGGCCGGGGTACAGGGTGGGCCGGGGGTGCAGGGTGGGGTGGGGTACAGGATGGGCTGGGGGTACAGGGCGGGGTGGGGTACAGGATGGGCTGGGGGTACAGGGCGGGGTGGGGTACAGGGTGGGCTGGGGGTGCAGGGTGGGCCGGGGGTGCAGGGTGGGGTGGTGTGGGTGGGGTGGGGTACAGGGTGGGGTGGTGTGGGTGCGGTGGGGTACAGGGTGGGCCGGGGTACAGGGTGAGCTGGGGGTACAGGGTGGGCCGGGGTACAGGGTGAGCTGGGGGTACAGCGTGGGGTGGTGTGGGTGGGGTGGGGTACAGGGTGGGCCGGGGGTACAGGGTGGGGTGGTGTCGGTGGGGTGGGTACAGGGTGGGGTGGTGTGGGTGGGGTGGGGTGGGGTACACGGTGGGCCGGGGGTACTGGGTGGGGTGGTGTGGGTGGGGTGGGGTACAGGGTGGGCCGGGGGTACAGGGTGTGGTGGTGTGGGTGGGGGTGGGGTCCAGGGTGGGGTGGTGTGGGTGGGGTGGGGTACAGGGTGGGCCGGGGGTACAGGGTGGGGTGGGGTACAGGGTGGGGTGGTGTGGGTGGGGTGGGGTACAGGGTGGGCCGGGTGTACAGGGTGGGGTGGTGTGGGTGGGGTGGGGTACAGGGTGGGGTGGTGTGGGTGGAGTGGGGTACAGGGTGGGCCGGGGGTACAGGGTGGGCCAGGGTACAGGCTGAGCTGGGATACAGAGTGGGGTGCGGGTACAGGGTGGGGTGGTGTGGGTGGGGTGGGGTACAGTGTGGGGTGGGGTACAGGGCGGGGTGGGGATACCGGCTGGGCTGGGCGTACAGGGTGGGGGCCGGGGGTACAGGGCGGGGTGGGGTACAGGGCGGGCTGGAGGTACAGGGCGGGGTGGGGTACAGGGTGGGCTGGGGGTACAGGGTGGGGTGGGGTACAGGGTGGGGGCTGGGGGTACAGGATGGGCAGGGTGTACAGAGTGGGCTGGGGGTACAGGGTGGGGTGGGTACAGGTTGGTCTGGGGGTACAGGGTGGGGTGGGGATACGGGGAAGGGTGGGGTACAGGGTGGGGTGGATACAGGGTGGGCCGGAGTACAGGGTGGGCCGGGGTACAGTGTGGGGTGAGGGTACAGGGTGGGGGCCGGGGGTACAGGGCGGGGTGGGGTACAGGGTGGGCTGGGGGTACAGGGTGGGGTGGGGTACAGGGTGGGGGCTGGGGGTACAGGGTGGGCAGGGTGTACAGAGTGGGCTGGGGGTACAGGGTGGGGTGGGGTACAGGTTGGTCTGGGGGTACAGGGTGGGGTGGGGATATGGGGAAGGGTGGGGTACAGGGTGGGGTGGATACAGGGTGGGCCGGGAGTACAGGGTGGGCCGGGGTACAGTGTGGGGTGAGGGTACAGGGTGGGGGCCGGGGGTACAGGGCGGGGTGGGGTACAGGGTGGGCTGAGGTACAGGGTGGAGGCTGGGGGTACAGGGCAGGGTGGGATACAGGGTGGGATGGGGTACGGGTGGGGCCGGGGGTACAGGGTGGGGGCCGGGGGTACAGGGTGGGGTGGTGGTACAGTGCGGGCCGGGGTACAGGGCTGGCCGGGGTACAGGGCTGGCCGGGGGGTACAGGGCTGGCCGGGGGTACAGGGCGGGGTGGGGGTACAGGGTGGGCCGGGGGTACAGGGTGGGCCGGGAGTACAAGTTGGGGTGGGGGTACAGGGTGGAGTGTGGTACAGGGTGGGCCAGGGGTACAGGGTGGGTCAGGAGTACAGGGCATGGTGGGGGCACAGGGCGGGGTGTGGTACAGGGTGGGCCGGGGGTACAGTGTGGGCCGGGAGTACAGGGTGGGGTTGGGTACAGGGTGGGCCGGGAGTACAGGGTGGGCCGGGGTACAGGGTGGGGTTGGGTACAGGGTGGGCCGGCGGTACAGGGTGGGGTGGGGTACAGGGTGGGTCGGGAGTACAGGGTGGGCCGGGGTACAGGGTGGGGTTGGGTACAGGGTGGGGGCCGGGGGTACAGGGTGGGGACCGGGGTACAGGGTGGGGTTGGGTACAGGGTGGGGGCCGGGGGTACAGGGCGGGGTGGGTACAGGGTGGGCCGGGGGTACAGGGCGGGGTGGGGTACAGGGCGGGGTGGGGGTACAGGGTGGGGGTACAGGGCGGGGTGTGGTAAAGGGTGGGCCGGGGGTACAGGGCGGGGTGGGGTACAGGGTGGGGGTACAGGGTGGGGTGGGCCGGGGGTACAGGGCGGGGTGGGCCGGGGGTACAGGGTGGGGTTGGGTACAGGGTGGGGGCCGGGGGTACAGGGTGGGGTTGGGTACAGGGTGGGGGCCGGGGGTATAGGGCGGGGTGGGTACAGGGTGGGGTTGGGTACAGGGTGGGGGCCGGGGGTACAGGGTGGGGTTGGGTACAGGGTGGGGGCCGGGGGTACAGGGTGGGGTTGGGTACAGGGTGGGGGCTGGGGGTACAGGGTGGGCCGGGGGTACAGGGTGGGGGCCGGGGGTACAGGGCGGGGTGGGTTACGGGGTGGGCCGGGGGTACAGGGTGGGGTGGGGTACAGGGCGGGGTGGGGGTACAGGGTGGGGGCCGGGGGTACAGGGCGGGGTGTGGTAAAGGGTGGGCCGGGGGTACAGGGCGGGGTGGGGTACAGGGCGGGGTGGGGTACAGGGTGGGCTGGGGGTACAGGGCGGGGTGGGGTACAGGGTGGGCCGGGGGTACAGGGCGGGGTGGGGTACAGGGTGGGCCGGGGGTACAGGGCGGGGTGGGGTACAGGGTGGGGGTACAGGGTGGGGTGGGGGTACAGGGCGGGGTGGGGTACAGGGTGGGCCGGGGGTACAGGGCGGGGTGGGGTACAGGGTGGGCCGGGGGTACAGGGCGGGGTGGGGTACAGGGTGGGGGTACAGGGTGGGGTGGGCCGGGGGTACAGGGTGGGGGTACAGGGTGGGGGCCGGGGGTACAGGGTGGGGGTACAGGGTGGGGGCCGGGGGTACAGGGTGGGGTGGGGGTACAGGGTGGGGTGGGGGTACAGGGCGGGGTGGGGTACAGGGTGGGGGTACAGGGTGGGGGCTGGGGGTACAGGGTGGGGTGATGTGGGTGGGGTGGGTACAGGGTGGGGGCCGGGGGTACAGGTTGGGCCGGGGGTACAGGGTGGGGGCCGGGGGTACAGGGTGGGGTAGGGTACAGGGTGGGCCGGGGGTACAGGGTGGGGGCCGGGAGTACAGGGTGGGGTGGGGGTACAGGGTGGGGTGGTGTAGGTGGGGTGGGTACAGGGTGGGCCGGGGGTACAGGGGGGGCTGGTGTGGGTGGGGTGGGTACAGGTGGGGTGGGGGTACAGGGCGGGGTGGGGTGCAGGGCGGGGTGGGGGTACAGGGCGGGGGTACAGGGTGGGGGCTGGGGGGTACAGGGCGGGCCGGGGGTACAGGGCGGGGTGGGGGTACAGGGTGGGCCGGGGGGTACAGGGTGGGGTGGTGTGGGTGGGATGGGTACAGGGTGGGGGCTGGGGGTACAGGGTGGGGTGGGGGTACAGGGCGGGGTGGGGTACAGGGTGGGGGTACAGGGTGGGGGCTGGGGGTACAGGGTGGGGTGGGGGTACAGGGTGGGGTGGGGTACAGGGTGGGCTGGGGGTACAGGGTGGGCCGGGGGTACAGGGTGGGGGCTGGGGGTACAGGGTGGGGTGGTGTGGGTGGGGTGGGTACAGGGGGGGCTGGTGTGGGTGGGGTGGGTACAGGGTGGGGGCTGGGGGTACAGGGTGGGGGCTGGGGGTATGGGGGGGCTGGTGTGGATGGGGTGGGTACAGGGTGGGGTGGGGTACAGGGTGGGGGTACAGGGCGGGGTGGGATACAGGGTGGGGGTACAGGGTGGGGGCCGGGGGTACGGGGGGGCTGGTGTGGGTGGGGTGGGTACAGGGCGGGGTGGGGTACAGGGTGGAGGTACGGGGGGGCTGGTGTGGGTGGGGTGGGTACAGGGCGGGGTGGGTACAGGGTGGGGTGGGTACAGGGTGGGGGCCGGGGGGTACAGGGTGGGCCGGGGGTACAGGGTGGGGGCTGGGGGTACAGGGCGGGGTGGTGTGGGTGGGATGGGTACAGGGTGGGGGCTGGGGGTACAGGGTGGGGGCTGGGGGTACGGGGGGGCTGGTGTGGGTGGTGGGTACAGGATGGGGGCCGGGGGTACGGGGGGGGCTGGTGTGGGTGGGCCGGGTACAGGTGGCAGGGTTAGATTTACAATTGACTGTCTGTTTTCCTCCCAGTTAGGACCCTGGCTCGCCGTGGAGATCCCGGAGCTGATCACTAAAGGCCTCATCCAGCACAAAGAAGGACAGGACAAGAGCTAGGAGGAGAGTGGGGTCTCCGGGAGAGTCTGCAGTGAGGCGAGTGTGGAGGACGTGCACCAGTACATCATCGCCTGCAGCTTCCTGCGGGACTGCCGCTCAGCTCCTGGTGCTCTGTGTAAACCATTCCAAACATTGACCGGCCCCTCTTCCCCATTCCGTCTGCCCCTCCCCCCAACGCGGGGAGAGGGCTTTCCCAGTGGCCGGGCTCTCTCTCTGTTGCCTGGCGCACACGGAGACGGAGACGCTCTGTGTGCTCCTCCTCGGGGTTGGAACCTGCCAGCAGTGCCTGCACTCCTACCCCATGGGCAAGGCAACCGGTCTCCATCATCACTGGGACTTCAGCAGAAGATTTGGGGAACACCTCGCAGCGCAGCTGGAGGTGGAGGGTGGGGCGGTGGGATTGGGAGGCAGAGAGACTAAATGGAGAGACTAACTGTGATCCCCCCCCCCCCCCCCCCCCCCGCCCCCCAGTCCCCCGCAACAACTCCTGCTCCAGGCCGGGTTCTGTCAGCCCATGGGGGCAATTTAGGGTATCAGGGTGGCAAGGGTCAGGCAGCTGGGGGAGTGGGGGACAGAGAATTTAACAGAAATTATATCTAATAAAAGTGTGCAGAATATTTCCTTTACAGTTTGAAAGGTTCTTTTTCAGGATGGGAGGGTTCAGAGGCCCTGGGCTGACTGTGAGCAGGTCAAAGCCAAGACACACACCTCTTTCCTGAGAGGGCTTACTCGCTTTGTTCAATCTCTACACCCAGTGTCGGAGCTGTTCCCTGTTTCTACTCTTTTGAGTGAGCCCATTAAACCAAAGGAACAAGTCAAAGACAAGTTCAGAGGCAGCGCCTTAAAGGATACTGTAAAAACATAAAGACAAAATCTTAAATGAAACTTAAAATATTCAAATTAAAACGTGATCAAAGGGGTCAGTAAAGGACCGCAGCTCCCACAGCGCACAGAATGTTCCCTATTTATACGTGCTCAAAGTACTTAATAAAACAAAGCCCTTCACCTGTGTACTTGACCAGTATCATTAACATACTGTTAACACCAGCAAACCATTCCCCCGCCTACTTAAAAATGAGGCTGCTCAGGAACAGAGTAAAGAACAGTCCCCATCAAACACTCCCAGGACAGGTACAGCACGGGGTTAGATACAGAGTAAATCTCCCTCTACACTGTCCCCATCAAACACTCCCAGGACAGGCACAGCACGGGGTTAGATACAGAGTAAAGCTCCCTCTACACTGTCCCCATCAAACACTCCCAGGACAGGTACAGCACGGGGTTAGATACAGAGTAAAGCTCCCTCTACACCGTCCCCATCAAACACTCCCAGGACAGGTACAGCACGGGGTTAGATAGAGAGTAAAGCTCCCTCTACACTGTCCCCATCAAACACTCCCAGGACAGGTACAGCACGGGGTTAGATACCGAGAAAAGCTCCCTCTACACTGTCCCCATCAAACACTCCCAGGACAGGTACAGCACAAGGTTAGATACAGAGTAAAGCTCCCTCTACACTGTCCCCATCAAACACTCCCAGGACAGGTACAGCACGGGGTTAGATGCAGAGTAAAGCTCCCTCTACGCTGTCCCCATCAAACACTCCCAGGACAGGAACAGCATGGGGTTAGATACAGAGTAAAGCTCCCCCTACACTGTCCCCATCAAACACTCCCAGGACAGGTACAGCACGGGGTTAGATGCAGAGTAAATCTCCCTCTACACCGTCCCCATCAAACACTCCCAGGACAGGAACAGCACGGGGTTAGATACAGAGTAAAGCTCCCTCTACACTGTCCCCATCAAACACTCCCAGGACAGGTACAGCACGGGGTAAGATACAGAGTAAAGCTCCCTCTACACCGTCCCCATCAAACACTCCCAGGACAGGTACAGCACGGGGTTAGATACAGAGTAAAGCTCCCTCTACACTGTCCCCATCAAACACTCCCAGGACAGGTACAGCACGGGGTTAGATACAGAGTAAAGCTCCCTCTACACTGTCCTCATCAAACACTCCCAGGACAGGTACAGCACGGGGTTACATACAGAGTAAAGCTCCCTCTATACTGTCCCCGTCAAACACTCCCAGGACAGGTACAGCACGAGGGTAGATACAGAGTAAAGCTCCCTCTACACTGTCCCCATCAAACGCTCCCAGAACAGGGACAACATGTGGTTAGATACAGCGTAAAGCTCCCATTACACCGTCCCCATCAAACACTCCCAGGACAGGTACAGCACGGGGTTAGACACAGAGTAAAGCTCACTCTACACTGTCCCCATCAAACACTCCCAGGACAGGTACAGCATGGGGTTAGATACAGAGTAAATCTCCCTCTACACGCTCCCCATCAAACACTCCCAGGACAGGTACAGCATGGGGTTAGATACAGAGTAAATCTCCCTCTACACTCTCCCCATCAAACACTCCCAGGACAGGTACAGCACGGGGTTAGATACAGAGTAAATCTCCCTCTACACTCTCCCCATCAAACACTCCCAGGACAGGTAGAGCACAGGGTTAGATACAGAGTAAAGCTTCCTCTACACTGTCCCCATCAAACACTCCCAGAACAGGGACAACATGTGGTTAGATACAGCGTAAAGCTCCCATTACACCGTCCCCATCAACACTCCCAGGACAGGTACAGCACGGGGTTAGACACAGAGTAAAGCTCACTCTACACTGTCCCCATCAAACACTCCCAGGACAGGTACAGCATGGGGTTAGATACAGAGTAAAGCTCCCTCTACACTGTCCCCATCAAACACTCCCAGGACAGATACAGCACGGGGTTAGATACAGAGTAAATCTCCCTCTACACTGTCCCCATCCAACACTCCCAGGACAGGTACTGCACTGTTTGGAATTGTTCTTTGAGCAGATTCTCCTTGCTGTGATGGTGCTGTGCCCCCGGTGACAGCCAGAGATGTAGCAGGAATGGCCATGCCTGTGGAGACTGGTCCTGATGTAAGGATGGGAGCTCCTTTCCTGGGAATTGGAGAACACCAGTCTGAGCTTTAATTGTGCTGTCACCAGGAGAGAAGGGTCACACTCCCAGGTACATGAGGTTCTCTTGAGCGTAGCAGCCCAGTCAAGCTGCATTCTGATCCTCTTTCCCTGTCTGAGCTCACTTCCAGCTGAAACCCTTAGTCACCTCTCAATGTGGCTGCTCCAGCACACTCCTGGCTGGTCTCCCACATTCTGCCCTCTGTAAATTGGGAAACCTCAGTGAGTGAGTGTTGTGTAGAGCTGAAGGCCCGGCCACTGCTGGTGGAGCCGTTAAAAACAGGGATTCGCCAGAGGCCAAAATTCGATGAGCCCAATTCGATGAGGAGGGTACCCTGGGGCCGGAGGCGATTACAGAGATTGGAAGGAATGAGACTACAGAGGGATTTGAAAACAAGGATGATAAATTTAAAATCAAGGGATTGCTTGACCAGGAACCAATGTAGGTTAGCGAGCACCACGCGCTCATGGAATGGGACTTTGTGGAAGTTAAGAGACGGGCAGCTGAGGTTTGCGAATTTACAGAGGGCAGAATGTGGGAGACCAGCCAGAAGTGTACGCGAGCAGCCACATTGAGAGGTGACTAAGGGTTTCAGCTGGAAGTGAGCTCAGACAGGTATCCAGTTGGGTAATCTGACAGAGGTGGAAGGTGGTGGTTTTCATGATTCAGGACTATGCAGCCGGAAGATTCAGGATTAAGCGTGTCACCAGTTACAAACTGACTGACTGACTCTTATCTTGTTCCTGCAGTGGAATGCGTACCTGGATGAAATGTTGCTGAACCAGGGTCTTGGGGGGTGTAGGGAGGGGGAGTGGGGGGGGGGGCGGTGTAGGGAGGGGGAGTGGGGGGGGGGGTGTAGGGAGGGGGAGTGGGGGGGTGTAGGGAGGGGGAGTGGGAGGGTGTAGGGAGGGGGAGTGGGGGGGTGTAGGGAGGGGGAGTGGGGGGGTGTAGGGAGGGGGAGTGGGGGGGTGGGGGAACGAGACAAAACAACACGAGGGTAATAAATAGTTCCGCGACATAATTGTGATATAGTAGCCATCACAGAAACATGGTTGAGGGAGGGGCAGGATTGGCAGCTCAACATTCCGGGATATAGAATCTTGAGGCAAGACAGGGGAGGGGGTAAAAGAGGAGGAGGCATTGGATTATTAGTTAAGGAGTCCGTTACTGCAGTAAGGAGAGATGATATCTTGGAGGGGGCATCGAATGAAGCTTTGTGGGTAGAACAAAAACAAATACCTGGAAAAACTCAGCAGGTCTGGCAGCATCGACAGAGAAGAACAAAGGTGACGTTTCGAGTCCTCATGACCCTTCGACAGAACTGAGCAAAAATAGGAGAGGGGTGAATTTCAGATTTTTACCCAGAGGGTGGTGAGGGTCTGGAATGCACTGCCTGGGAGGGTGGTGGAGGTGGGTTGCCTCACATCCTTTAAAAAGCACCTGGATGAGCACTTGGCACGTCATAACATTCAAGGCTATGGGCCAAGTGCTGGTAAATGGGATTAGGTAGGTAGGTCAGGTGTTTCTCACGGGTCGGTGCAGACTGGATGGGCCGAAGGGTCTCTTCTGCACTGAGAGATTCTGTGATAGGTGCAATCAGACAGACAGGGGAGAAATGCAAGCTGGACCAAAATAGGTTTTGGAGTGGCAGTTACAAAGACCAGGTATGGCTGCTTCACGTCCCTGGCTGCAATTGTTTAGACCACAATGGTGAAAGAGCAAATTGCATCATTGATAATAGATTGTGCCTGGATAGGGGGTGAGGGTACTTGAGAATTCAAATTCACAATCGATTTGGTTGAAGGAGGTGGAGCTATTATACCGCTGGCTGCGTGGTACAGATAAACAAATAGCAGGAAGGAAATAGAGAGCAAACAGAGGAATATCGGATCAGGAGAAGGCAATTTGACTCCTTGAACCTGCTCCGTCATTTAACTGGATCATGGTGATCTTGTACCTCTACACTCATGTCCCCGCACTATCCCTATATCCCTTAATGTCGTTGGTATCTAGAAATCCATCAGCCCCTGCTTTGAACATACTCAATGACTGAATCTCTACTGCCCTCTGGGAGAGGGAATTCTAAAGATTCACCACCCTCTGACTGAAGATAGGCCTCCTCCTCTTTACCCCCCCCCAGTCCCCCCACATTCTGCCTCTACCCTGTCGAGCCCTGTAGGAATTTTATACACTTCAATGAAATAACGACCAATAGATGCAAGCGCTACGGACTCATGATAATCACAGAATCACACGGTGCAGAAGAGACCCTTCGGCCCATCGAGTCTGCACTGACCCGTGAGAAACACCTGACCTACCTACCTAATCCCATTTACCAGCACTTGGCCCATAGCCTTGAATGTTATGATGTGCCAAGTGCTCATCCAGGTGCTTTTTAAAGGATGTGAGGCAACCCGCCTCCACCACCCTCCCAGGCAGCACATTCCAGACCCTCACCACCCTCTGGGTAAATAGGTTTTCCCTCACATCCCCCCTAAACCTCCTGCCCCTCACCTTGAACTTATGCCCCCTCGTGACTGACCCTTCAACTAAGGGGAACAGCTGCTCCCTATCCACCCTGTCCATGCCCCTCATAATCTTGTACACCTCGATCAGGTCGTCCCTCAGTCTTCTCTGCTCCAACGAAAACAACCCAAGTCTATCCAACCTCCCTTCATAACTCATAACTGGGGGACTTCACCTGTTCTACAGCCTGTGGAAAAGAGAGTGTAATGGGAAAGCAGTGGGAGGAATTCCTGCATTGTATACAAGAGAGGCTGCTGAGAGCTGAAAGAAGCAGCACAGGTTGTAGTGAATAAAGCTGGGTTGGTGGAGGATGTTTCAGCAGGTGCAGTGTTGGGGTTACAATGATCACGATATTCAGAGTGCTGATGGAGAAGGACAAGGAGTGGTTGAGTTCCTGGAGAAAGGCTCCCTCTAGTGGGTGAAAGCGGAATCTGCCCCAGGTGGACGGGAGTTGAAGGGAGGCAGGTCCAATGCTGGAAGGATTTCAATGTGGAGATGGTTGACGTATGAGGAGGAGACATTCCCAAGGAGCTAAAAGGGAGGACACCCGAAAGTAGATCCAGCTGGATGACAGAGACCAAAATGATGCGGATCACGAGGCTTATGACAAAAACTGTGAGGCTTTTTGTGCTGGGGGGGTTTGGTTCAGAGTGTAGACAGGAAGAGGTGAGATAGGATAGAATATGGAAGGAGCAGAGCCGCTCACTGTTTAAGTGCTTTAATAATGACATTCAGAGGATATCTCAGTCCTTCCTTCAGTTCCTGCCGGAACTTTGTCTGGGTTACCATGTAAATGCAGGTGTTTGTGCAGCAGCTGAGGAGTTGCAGCATGTTTGCACTCTCCTGGAGAATAAACCTCGGGTCACTGAAGTTGAAACCGGAGATGTAGGAGCCCTTCTGGGTTTGGACGTAGAAGAAATTGATGATGTAGGTCATCCAGAGCAGGATGAAGCTGCCTGAGATGGTGAAGAGCAGGACAATGGACTTCTTCCTATTCTCCGTCTTTGGATCAGTCTGTCCCTCTCTGGCGCTGGGCACTCGGAGTCTCCCACAGGCTCTGTTCGCTGCTAAGATGTGCCTGATGGTCAAAGCGTTGAGCAGGAGGATGAGAAAGAATGGGACACACGGGGAGAAGACACGATCAACCCAATCGAGTGCTTTCCAGGCAGGCGAAGAATAGAATATGGATTGGATCCTGCAAAACCCCGGTGTCTCATTGACCGTGTACAGGGGCTCATATGTGAAGTAATAAGGAATGTTTTTCAAACAGCAGATTGTGCACACCGTCCCGTTAACCACTGTTGCCATTCTCTTGGTGCAGTATTTGCCTTTCAGCTTCTGGCAACAAATGGCGGTAAACCGATCGAAAGTAAAAGCCACCATCAGCCAGATGGAGCTGTCTCTGGTCATGTAAATGATCACGGTGCTGAGACTGCAGGCTGGCGTGCTGGAGAGGAGGCTGAAGGGGAAATAGATGGCCTTGATGCAGTTCATTATCACTGCGGTGATAACCAAGAGCAAGTCCGTCACTGCCATGGCCACCAAATAGTGGCTAACACATCGGGAGAGGCCGCACTTTCCTCGGCACAGGATTGTGATCACTACCAAATTCACTGTTAGAACAGACAGGAAGTGAGCAATTTTTGTCAAATGTACAGCAGCAAAACAGGCCATTCACTCAAACCGATCTATGTCAGTGTTTATGCTCCATTTAAGTCTCCTCACCGTCCAGAGCCCCAAACATTCCTTCCATGTACTTCTTTCAATTTAGTATGTTGCACTTACTGCTCACAGTGCAGTTTGTTCCACACTGGGTCACACCAAAGGCAGACTCGATGATCACTTTGTACACTACCCCCATTCAGTTTGAAAGTATGACCTTAAACTTCTGGTTACGTTATATTTTAATTCACTTTGCTATCACACTGACCTCTCTGTCCTCAGCCTCCTGCACTGTTGCAATGAAACCTTCTGGACTGAACATTGAGGTCAACAATTTCAGATGTTAATTTCTGCTTGCATTTTGTTTCCTTCTTCTTAGCCTGTCTAGGTTAACTCATTTTCCTCTTTTTTTTTTGGCTTTCACACAGCAGCTGTTCATCATTCTGCCATTTACACCATCTCTAGACACGTTTTATTTTTTAATCATCTCATTGCACCAACTAAACTTCGGTCAGTTAAGCTCTCCTGGCCTCCACTCCATCAAAGACCTCCCTTCTGTACTTTTTCCTAGCGTTCCCCCTTTCAATTGCTCAAAACTGGTTATGTCTCTAGCTTTTCCCAATTCTGATGAAGGGCCATTGACCTGAAACATTAACTTGGTTTTCCTCTTTCAAGATGCTGCCTGACCGACTAAGTGTTTTCAGCCTGCACTCTGTTTCTCATCTGCTCCCACACAATCTGTTTCACCCCATCAACACATATTTCTCTGCTCCTTTAATTCATAAAAATACTTTAATATTGTAGTACAAATACAAATCCTTTTTTTTCTTGAACGTATACAACTATTGGAAAGAGCTTTACAGAGGAAGATTCAGACAAAGATAGTCAATCAGCCTCCCATATGTGAGAGTGTCCCTTTGCTGTCCTGCACTCTGAGACACTGTGAATTCGATTGCAAGTTGTGACCTGCAGTCATGTCTACCTCAGGCACGTGGTGTATTCCAGAGTGCAAAAAGTGGGCAACGACTGCACATCCTGGCCCCCAGAACAGTAACAGTTCAAGGAGATCACACAAAGCTTCTGGGATTTCACCCTTGCTGTGACTTTCAGGTCTCAAATAGACATTCTCATTGATGTAGTGATCTCTCCTGTGAATGCTCCAAACAGCACTTTCGATCATGTGCCTAGCAATGCTATCCAACAGCCGGTTATCTAATATTACATGGGAGATTATAAACAGATGGATAGATTGGAGAGTGCGTATTAACACATGGATGGATTTTACTTTTGACCATACTTGAATTATCCAGAACTAATACACTGCCCCATTCACTCCGCACAGCTCTGTTTCTATCCAAAACGAATACACTGCCCCATTAACTCTGCACAGCTCTGTATAAATCCAAAACTAATACACTGTCCCATTCACTCTGCACAGCTCTGGATCAATCCAAACTAATACACTGCCCCATTCACTCTGCACAGCTCTGTATCAATCCAAAACTAATACACTGTCCCATTCACTCTGCACAGCTCTGTATCAATCCAAAACTAATACACTGTCCCATTCACTCCGCACAGCTCTACATTAATCCAAAACTAATACACTGCCCCATTCACTCAGCACAGCTCTGTATCAATCCAAAACTAATACACTGCCCCATTCACTCTGTACAGCTCTGTATCAATCCAAAACTAATACACTGCCCCATTCACTCTGCACAGCTCTGTATCAATCCAAAACTAATACACTGTCCCATTCACTCTTCACAGCTCTGTATCAATCCAAAACTAACACACTGCCCCATTCACTCTGCACAGCTCTGTATCAATCCAAAACTAATACAATGCCAGATTCACTCTGCACAGCTCTGTACCAATCCAAAACTGATACACTGCCCCATTCACTCTGCACAGCTCTGTATTGATCCAAAATTAATACACTGCCACATTCACTCTGCACAGCTCTGTATCAATTCAAAATTAATACACTGCCCCATTCACTCTGCACAGATCTGTATCAATCCAAAACTAATACACTACCTGATTCAATCTGCACAGCTCTGTATCAGTCCAAAACTAATACACTGCCCCATTCACTCTGCACAGCTCTGTATCAATCCAAAACTAATACACTGTCCCATTCTCTCTGCACAGCTCTGTATCAATCCAAAACTAATACACGGCCCCATTCACTCTGTACAGCTCTGTATCAATCCAAAACTAATACACTGCCCCATTCACTCTGCACAGCTCTGTATCAATCCGAACCAAATACACTGCCACATTCACTCTGCACAGCTCTGTATCAATCCAAAACTAATACACTGCCCCATTTACTCTGCACAGCTCTGTATCAATCCAAAACTAATACACTGCCCCATTCACTCTGCCCAGCTCTGTATCAATCCAAAACTAATACACTGTCCCATTCACTCTGCCCAGCTCTGCATCAATCCAAAACTAATACACTGTCCCATTCACTCTGCACAGCTCTGGATCAATCCAAACTAATACACTGCCCCATTCACTCTGCACAGCTCTGTATCAATCCAAAACTAATACACTGTCCCATTCACTCTGCACAGCTCTGTATCAATCCAAAACTAATACACTGCCCCATTCAGTCTGCACAGCTCTGTATCAATCCAAAACTAATACACTGTCCCATTCACTCTGCACAGCTCTACATTAATCCAAAAAAATACACTGCCCCGTTCACTCTGCACAGCTCTGTATCAATCCAAAACTAATATACTGTCCCATTCACTCTGCACAGCTCTGTATCAATCCAAAACTAATACACTGTCCCATTCACTCTGCACAACTCTGTATCAATCCAAAACTAATACACTGCCCCATTCACTCTGCACAGCTCCACATTAATCCAAAACTAATACACTGCCCCATTCAATCTGCACAGCTCTGTATCAATCCAAAACTAATATACTGTCCCATTCACTCTGCACAGCTCTGTATCAATCCAAAATGAATAAACTGTCACATTCACTCTGCACAGCTCAGTATCAATCCAAAACTAATACACTGCTCCATTCACTCGGCACAGCTTGTATAAATCCAAATCTAAAAACATGTCCAATTCTCTCTGCACAGCTCTGTATCAATCCAAAACTAATAAACAAGCCAATTCACTCTGCACTGTTCTGTATCACACCAAAACTTACAAACTGACCCATTCAATCTGCATAGCTCTGCATCAATTCAAAACTAAAACACTGCCCCATTCACTCTGCACAGCTCTGTATCAATCCAAAACTAACAGACTACCCGATTCAATCTGCACGGCTCTGTATCAGTCCAAAACTAATACAATGACCCATTCACTCTGCACAGCTCTGTATCAATCCAAAACTAATACACTGCCCCATTCACTCTGTACAGCTCTGTATCAATCCAAAACTAATTCACTGCCCCATTCACTCTGCACAGCTCTGTATCAATCCAAAACTAATACACTGTCCCATTCACTCTGCACAGCTCTGTATCAATCCAAAACTAACACAATGCCCCATTCACTCTGCACAGCTCTGTATCAATCCAAAACTAATACAATGCCAGATTCACTCTGCACAGCTCTGTACCAATCCAAAACTAATACACTGCCCCATTCACTCTGCACAGCTCTGTATCAATCCAAAATTATTACACTGCCACATTCACTCTGCACAGCTCTGTATCAATTCAAAATTAATACACTGCCCCATTCACTCTGCACAGATCTGTATCAATCCAAAACTAATACACTACCTGATTCAATCTGCACAGCTCTGTATCAGTCCAAAACTAATACACTGCCCAATTCACTCTGCACAGCTCTGTATCAATCCAAAACTAATACACTGTCCCAGTCAGTCTGTACAGCTCTGTATCAATCCAAAACTAATACACTGCCCCATTCACTCTGCACAGCTCTGTATCAATCCAAAACTAATATACTGTCCCATTCACTCTGCACAGCTCTGTATCAATCCAAAATGAATAAACTGTCACATTCACTCTGCACAGCTCAGTATCAATCCAAAACTAATACACTGCTCCATTCACTCTCCACAGCTTGTATAAATCCAAATCTAAAAAAACGTCCAATTGTCTCTGCACAGCTCTGTATCAATCCAAAACTAATAAACAACCCCATTCTCTCTGCAGTTCTGTATCACACCAAAACTTACACACTGACCCATTCAATCTGCATAGCTCTGCATCAATTCAAAACTAATACACTGCCCCATTCACTCTGCACAGCTCTGTATCAATTCAAAACTAATACACTGCCCCATTCACTCTGCACAGATCTGTATCAATCCAAAACTAATACACTGTCCCATTCACTCTGCACAGCTCTACATTAATCCAAAACTAATATACTGTCCCATTCACTCTGCACAGCCCTGTATCAATCCAAAACTAATATACTGTCCCATTCACTCTGCACAGCTCTGTATCAATCCAAAATGAATAAACTGTCACATTCACTCTGCACAGCTCTGTATCAATCCAAAACTAATACACTGTCCCATTCACTCTGCACAGCTCTACATTAATCCAAAACTAATAGACTGCCCCATTCAATATGCACAGCTCTGTATCAATCCAAAACTAATATACTGGCCCATTCACTCTGCACAGCTCTGTATCAATTCAAAATGAATAAACTGTCACACTCACTCTGCACAGCTCAGTATCAATCCAAAAATAATACAATGCTCCATTCACTCTGCACAGCTTGTATAAATCCAAATCTAAAAACATGTCCAATTCTCTCTGCACAGCTCTGTATCAATCCAAAACTAATAAACAACCCCATTCACTCTGCACAGTTCTGTATCACACCAAAACTTACACATCGACCCATTCAATCTGCATAGCTCTGCATCAATTCAAAACTAATACACTGCACCATTCACTCTACACAGCTCTGTCTCAATCCAAAACTAATAGACTACCCGATTCAATCTGCACGGCTCTGTATCAGTCCAAAACTAATACACTGACCCATTCACTCTGCACAGCTCTGTATCAATCCAAAACTAATACAATGCCAGATTCACTCTGCACAGCTCTGTACCAATCCAAAACTAATACACTGCCCCATTCACTCTGCACAGCTCTGTATCAATCCAAAATTAATACACTGCCACATTCACTCTGCACAGCTATGTATCAATTCAAAATTAATACACTGCCCCATTCAGTCTGCACACATCTGTATCAATCCAAAATTAATACAACACCAGATTCAATCTGCACAGCTCTGTATCAGTCCAAAACTAATACACTGCCCCATTCACTCTGCACAGCTCTGTATCAATCCAAAACTATTACATTGTCCCATTCAGTCTGTACAGCTCTGTATCAATCCAAAACTAATACACTGCCCCATTCACTCTGCACAGCTCTGTATCAATCCAAAACTAATACACTGTCCCATTCACTCTTCACAGCTCTGTATCAATCCAAAACTAACACACTGCCCCATTCACTCTGCACAGATCTGTATCAATCCAAAACTAATACAATGCCAGATTCACTCTGCACAGCTCTGTATCAATTCAAAATTAATACACTGCCCCATTCACTCTGCACAGATCTGTATCAATCCAAAACTAATAGACTACCCGATTCAATCTGCACGGCTCTGTATCAGTCCAAAACTAATACACTGACCCATTCACTCTGCACAGCTCTGTATCAATCCAAAACTAATACACTGACCCATTCACTCTGTACAGCTCTGTATCAATCCAAAACTAATACACTGCCCCATTCACTCTGCACAGCTCTGTATCAATCCAAAACTAATACACTGTCCCATTCACTCTGCACAGCTCTGTATCAATCCAAAACTAACACACTGTCCCATTCACTCTGCACAGCTCTGTATCAATCCAAAACTAATACAATGCCAGATTCACTCTGCACAGCTCTGTATTAATCCAAAACTAATACACTGTCCCATTCACTCTGCACAGCTCTACATTAATCCAAAACTAATACACTGCCCCATTCACTCTGCACAGCTCTGTATCAATCCAAAACTAATATACTGTCCCATTCACTCTGCACAGCTCTGTATCAATCCAAAACTAATACACTGCCCCATTCAATCTGCACAGCTCTACATTAATCCAAAACTAATACACTGCCCCATTCAATCTGCACAGCTCTGTATCAATCCACAACTAATACACTGCCCCATTCACTCTGCACAGCTCTGTATCAATCCAAAATGAATAAACTGTCACATTCACTCTGCACAGCTCAGTATCAATCCAAAACTAATACACTGCTCCATTCACTCTGCACAGCTTGTATAAATCCAAATCTAAAAACATGTCCAATTCTCTCTGCACAGCTCTGTATCAATCCAAAACTAATAAACAAGCCCATTTACTCTGCACAGTTCTGTATCACACCAAAACTTACACACTGACCCATTCAATCTGCATAGCTCTGTATCAGTCCAAAACTAACACACTGTCCCATTCACTCTGCACAGCTCTGTATCAATCCAAAACTAATACAATGCCAGATTCACTCTGCACAGCTCTGTATCAATCCAAAACAAATACACTGTCCCATTCACTCTGCACAGCTCTGTATCAATCCAAAACTAATACACTGCCCCATTTACTCTGCACAGCTCTGTATCAATCCAAAACTAATACACTGCCCCATTCACTCTGCACAGCTCTGTATCAATTCAAAATTAATACACTGCCCCATTCAGTCTGCACACATCTGTATCAATCCAAAATTAATACAACACCAGATTCAATCTGCACAGCTCTGTATCAGTCCAAAACTAATACACTGCCCCATTCACTCTGCACAGCTCTGTATCAATCCAAAACTATTACATTGTCCCATTCAGTCTGTACAGCTCTGTATCAATCCAAAACTAATACACTGCCCCATTCACTCTGCACAGCTCTGTATCAATCCAAAACTAATACACTGTCCCATTCACTCTTCACAGCTCTGTATCAATCCAAAACTAACACACTGCCCCATTCACTCTGCACAGCTCTGTATCAATCCAAAACTAACACACTGCCCCATTCACTCTGCACAGCTCTGTATCAATCCAAAACTAATACAATGCCAGATTCACTCTGCACAGCTCTGTATCAATTCAAAATTAATACACTGCCCCATTCACTCTGCACAGATCTGTATCAATCCAAAACTAATAGACTACCCGATTCAATCTGCACGGCTCTGTATCAGTCCAAAACTAATACACTGACCCATTCACTCTGCACAGCTCTGTATCAATCCAAAACTAATACACTGACCCATTCACTCTGTACAGCTCTGTATCAATCCAAAACTAATACACTGCCCCATTCACTCTGCACAGCTCTGTATCAATCCAAAACTAATACACTGTCCCATTCACTCTGCACAGCTCTGTATCAATCCAAAACTAACACACTGTCCCATTCACTCTGCACAGCTCTGTATCAATCCAAAACTAATACAATGCCAGATTCACTCTGCACAGCTCTGTATCAATCCAAAACAAATACACTGTCCCATTCACTCTGCACAGCTCTGTATCAATCCAAAACTAATACACTGTCCCATTCAGTCTGCACAGCTCTGTATTAATCCAAAACTAATACACTGTCCCATTCACTCTGCACAGCTCTACATTAATCCAAAACTAATACACTGCCCCATTCACTCTGCACAGCTCTGTATCAATCCAAAACTAATATACTGTCCCATTCACTCTGCACAGCTCTGTATCAATCCAAAACTAATACACTGCCCCATTCAATCTGCACAGCTCTACATTAATCCAAAACTAATACACTGCCCCATTCAATCTGCACAGCTCTGTATCAATCCACAACTAATACACTGCCCCATTCACTCTGCACAGCTCTGTATCAATCCAAAATGAATAAACTGTCACATTCACTCTGCACAGCTCAGTATCAATCCAAAACTAATACACTGCTCCATTCACTCTGCACAGCTTGTATAAATCCAAATCTAAAAACATGTCCAATTCTCTCTGCACAGCTCTGTATCAATCCAAAACTAATAAACAAGCCCATTTACTCTGCACAGTTCTGTATCACACCAAAACTTACACACTGACCCATTCAATCTGCATAGCTCTGTATCAGTCCAAAACTAACACACTGTCCCATTCACTCTGCACAGCTCTGTATCAATCAAAAACTAATACAATGCCAGATTCACTCTGCACAGCTCTGTATCAATCCAAAACAAATACACTGTCCCATTCACTCTGCACAGCTCTGTATCAATCCAAAACTAATACACTGTCCCATTCAGTCTGCACAGCTCTGTATTAATCCAAAACTAATACACTGTCCCATTCACTCTGCACAGCTCTGTATCAATCCACAACTAATACACTGCCCCATTCACTCTGCACAGCTCTGTATCAATCCTAAATGAATAAACTGTCACATTCACTCTGCACAGCTCAGTATCAATCCAAAAATAATACACTGCTCCATTCACTCTGCACAGCTTGTATAAATCCAAATCTAAAAACATGTCCAATTCTCTCTGCACAGCTCTGTATCAATCCAAAACTAATAAACAAGCCCATTTACTCTGCACAGTTCTGTATCACACCCAAACTTACACACTGACCCATTCAATCTGCATAGCTCTGTATCAGTCCAAAACTAATACACTGCCCCATTCACTCTGTACAGCTCTGTATCAATCCAAAACTAATTCACTGCCCCATTCACTCTGCACAGCTCTGTATCAATCCAAAACTAGTACACTGTCCCATTCACTCTGCACAGCTCTGTATCAATCCAAAACTAACACACTGCCCCATTCACTCTGCACAGCTCTGTATCAATCCAAAACTAATACAATGCCAGATTCACTCTGCACAGCTCTGTACCAATCCAAAACTAATACACTGCCCCATTCACTCTGCACAGCTCTGTATCAATCCAAAATTAATACACTGCCACATTCACTCTGCACAGCTCTGTATCAATTCAAAATTAATACACTGCCCCATTCACTCTGCACAGATCTGTATCAATCCAAAACTAATACACTACCCGATTCAATCTGCACAGCTCTGTATCAGTCCAAAACTAATACACTGACCCATTCACTCTGCACAGCTCTGTATCAATCCAAAACTAATATACTGTCCCATTCACTCTGCACAGCTCTGTATCAATCCAAAATGAATAAACTGTCACATTCAGTCTGCACAGCTCAGTATCAATACAAAACTAATACACTGCTCCATTCACTCTCCACAGCTTGTATAAATCCAAATCTAAAAAAAATGTCCAATTGTCTCTGCACAGCTCTGTATCAATCAAAAACTAATAAACAACCCCATTCACTCTGCACAGTTCTGTATCACACCAAAACTTACACACTGACCCATTCAATCTGCATTGCTCTGCATCAATTCAAAACTAATACACTGCCCCATTCACTCTGCATAGCTCCGTATCAATCAAACACTAATACACTGCCCCATTCACTCTGCACAGCTCTGTATCAATCCAAAACTAATACACTGTCCCATTCACTCTGCACAGCTCTGTATCAATCCAAAACTAATAGACTGTCCCAATCACTCTGCACAGCTCTGTATCAATCCAAAACTAATACACTGCCCCATTCAATCTGCACAGCTCTGTATCAATCCATAACTAATACACTGTCACATTCACTCTGGACAGCTCTGGATCAATCCAAAACTAATACACTGTCCCATTCACTCTGCACAGCTCTGTATCAATCGAAAACTAATACACTGCCGCATTCACTCTGCACAGCTCTGTATCAATCACAAACTAATACACTGCCCCATTCACTCTGCACAGCTCTGTATCAATCCATAACTAATACACTGCCCCATTTACTCTGCACAGCTCTGTATCAATCCAAAACTAATACACTGCCCCATTCACTCTGCCCAGCTCTGTATCAATCCAAAACTAATACACTGTCCCATTCACTCTGCCCAGCTCTGTATCAGTCCAAAACTAATACACTGTCCCATTCACTCTGCACAGCTCTGGATCAATCCAAACTAATACACTGCCCCATTCACTCTGCACAGCTCTGTATAAATCCAAAACTAATACACTGTCCCATTCACTCTGCACAGCTCTGTATCAATCCAAAACTAATACACTGTCCCATTCAGTCTGCACAGCTCTGTATCAATCCAAAACTAATACACTGTCCCATTCACTCTGCACAGCTCTACATTAATCCAAAACTAATACACTGCCCCATTCACTCTGCACAGCTCTGTATCAGTCCAAAACTAATATACTGTCCCATTCACTCTGCACAGCTCTGTATCAATCCAAAACTAATATACTGCCCCATTCACTCTGCACAGCTCTACATTAATCCAAAGCTAATACACTGCCCCATTCAATCTGCACAGCTCTGTATCAATCCAAAACTAATATACTGTCCCATTCACTCTGCACAGCTCTGTATCAATCCAAAATGAATAAACTGTCACATTCACTCTGCACAGCTCAGTATCAATCCAAAACTAATACACTGCTCCATTCACTCTGCACAGCTTGTATAAATCCAAATATAAAAACATGTCCAATTCTCTCTGCACAGCTCTGTATCAATCCAAAACTAATAAACAAGCCCATTCACTCTGCACAGTTCTGTATCACACCAAAACTTACACACTGACCCATTCAATCTGCATAGCTCTGCATCAATTCAAAACTAATACACTGCCCCATTCACTCTGCAGAGCTCTGTATCAATCCAAAACTAATAGACTACCCGATTCAATCTGCACGGCTCTGTATCAGTCCAAAACTAATAAACTGACCCATTCACTCTGCACAGCTCTGTATCAATCCAAAACTAATACACCTCCCCATTCACTCTGCACAGCTCTGTATCAATCCAAAACTAATTCACTGCCCCATTCACTCTGCACAGCTCTGTATCAATCCAAAACTAATACACTGTCCCATTCACTCTGCACAGCTCTGTATCAATCCAAAACTAACACACTGCCCCATTCACGCTGCACAGCTCTGTATCAATCCAAAACTAATACAATGCCAGATTCACTCTGCACAGCTCTGTACCAATCCAAAACTAATACACTGCCCTATTCACTCTGCACAGCTCTGTATCAATCCAAAATTAATACACTGCCACATTCACTCTGCACAGCTCTGTATCAATTCAAAATTAATACACTGCCCCATTCACTCTGCACAGATCTGTATCAATCCAAAACTAATACACCACCCGTTTCAATCTGCACAGCTCTGTATCAGTCCAAAACTAATACACTGCCCCATTCACTCTGCACAGCTCTGTATCAATCCAAAACTAATACACTGTCCCAGTCAGTCTGTACAGCTCTGTATCAATCCAAAACTAATACACTGTCCCGTTCACTCTGCACAGCTCTGTATCAATCCAAAACTAATATACTGTCCCAATCACTCTGCACAGCTCTGTATCAATCCAAAATGAATAAACTGTCACATTCACTCTGTACAGCTCAGTATCAATCCAAAACTAATACACTGCTCCATTCACTCTCCACAGCTTGTATAAATCCAAATCTAAAAAAATGTCCAATTGTCTCTGCACAGCTCTGTATCAATCCAAAACTAATAAACAACCCCATTCACTCTGCACAGTTCTGTATCACACCAAAACTTACACACTGACCCATTCAATCTGCATAGCTCTGCATCAATTCAAAACTAATACACTGCCCCATTCACTCTGCACAGCTCTGTATCAATTCAAAACTAATACACTGCCGCATTCACTCTGCACAGATCTGTATCAATCCAAAACTAATACACTGTCCCATTCACTCTGCACAGCTCTACATTAATCCAAAATTATAACACTGTCCCATTCACTCTGCACAGCTCTACATTAATCCAAAACTAATATACTGTCCCATTCACTCTGCACAGCCCTTTATCAATCCAAAACTAATATACTGTCCCATTCACTCTGCACAGCTCTGTATCAATCCAAAATGAATAAACTGTCACATTCACTCTGCACAGCTCTGTATCAATCCAAAACTAATACACTGCCCCATTCACTCTGCACAGCTCTGTATCAATCCAAAACGAATACACTGTCCCATTCTCTCTGCACAGCTCTGTATCAATCCAAAATGAATAAACTGTCACATTCACTCTGCACAGCTCAGTAACAATCCAAAACTAATACACTGCTCCATTCACTCTGCACAGCTTGTATAAATCCAAATTTAAAAACATGTCCAATTCTCTCTGCACAGCTCTGTATCAATCCAAAACTAACAAAACAACCCCATTCACTATGCACAGTTCTGTATCACACCAAAACTTACACACTGACCCATTCAATCTGCATAGCTCTGTATCAGTCCAAAACTAATACACTGACCAATTCACTCTGCACAGCTCTGTATCAATCCAAAACTAATACACTGCCCCATTCACTCTGCACAGCTCTGTATCAATCCAAAACTAATACACTGCCCCATTCACTCTGTACAGCTCTGTATCAATCCAAAACTAATTCACTGCCCCATTCACTCTGCACAGCTCTGTATCAATCCAAAACTAGTACACTGTCCCATTCACTCTGCACAGCTCTACATTAATCCAAAACTGTAACACTGTCCCATTCACTCTGCACAGCTCTACATTAATCCAAAACTAATATACTGTCCCATTCACTCTGCACAGCCCTTTATGAATCCAAAACTAATATACTGTCCCATTCACTCTGCACAGCTCTGTATCAATCCAAAATGAATAAACTGTCACATTCACTCTGCACAGCTCTGTATCAATCCAAAACTAATACACTGCCCCATTCACTCTGCACAGCTCTGTATCAATCCAAAACTAATATACTGTCCCATTCTCTCTGCACAGCTCTGTATCAATGCAAAATGAATAAACTGTCACATTCACTCTGTACAGCTCAGTATCAATCCAAAACTAATACACTGCTCCATTCACTCTGCACAGCTTGTATAAATCCAAATTTAAAAACATGTCCAATTCTCTCTGCACAGCTCTGTATCAATCCAAAACTAACAAAACAACCCCATTCACTCTGCACAGTTCTGTATCACACCAAAACTTACACACTGACCCATTCAATCTGCATAGCTCTGCATCAATTCAAAACTAATACACTGCCCCATTCACTCTGCACAGCTCTGTATCAATCCAAAACTAATACACTACCCGATTCAATCTGCACGGCTCTGTATCAGTCCGAAACTAATACACTGACCCATTCACTCTGCACAGCTCTGTATCAATCCAAAACTAATACACTGCCCCATTCACTCTGTATAGCTCTGTATCAATCCAAAACTAATACACTGCCCCATTCACTCTGCACAGCTCTGTATCAATCCAAAACTAATACACTGTCCCATTCACTCTTCACAGCTCTGTATCAATCCAAAACTAACACACTGCCCCATTCACTCTGCACAGCTCTGTATCAATCCAAAACTAATACAATGCCAGATTCACTCTGCACAGCTCTGTACCAATCCAAAACTGATACACTGCCCCATTCACTCTGCACAGCTCTGTATCAATCCAAAATTAATACACTGCCACATTCACTCTGCACAGCTCTGTATCAATTCAAAATTAATACACTGCCCCATTCACTCTGCACAGATCTGTATCAATCCAAAACTAATACACTACCTGATTCAATCTGCACAGCTCTGTATCAGTCCAAAATTAATACACTGCCCCATTCACTCTGCACAGCTCTGTATCAATCCAAAACTAATACACAGTCCCATTCTCTCTGCACAGCTCTGTATCAATCCAAAACTAATACACGGCCCCATTCACTCTGTACAGCTCTGTATCAATCCAAAACTAATACACAGTCTCATTCTCTCTGCACAGCTCTGTATCAATCCAAAACTAATACACTGCCCCATTCACTCTGCACAGCTCTGTATCAATCCGAACCTAATACACTGCCCCATTCACTCTGCACAGCTCTGTATCAATCCCAAACTAATACACTGCCCCATTTACTCTGCACAGCTCTGTATCAATCCAAAACTAATACACTGCCCCATTCACTCTGCCCAGCTCTGTATCAATCCAAAACTAATACACTGTCCCATTCACTCTGCCCAGCTCTGTATCAATCCAAAACTAATACACTGTCCCATTCACTCTGCACAGCTCTGGATCAATCCACACTAATACACTGCCCCATTCACTCTGCACAGCTCTGTATCAATCCAAAACTAATACACTGTCCCATTCACTCTGCACAGCTCTGTATCAATACAAAACTAATACACTGCCCCATTCAGTCTGCACAGCTCTGTATCAATCCAAAACTAATACACTGTCCCATTCACTCTGCACAGCTCTGTGTCAATCCAAAACTAATACACTGCCCCATTCACTCTGCACAGCTCTGTATCAATCCAAAACTAATACACTGCCCCATTCACTCTGCACAGCTCTACATTAATCCAAAACTAATACACTGCCCCATTCAATCTCCACAGCTCTGTATCAATCCAAAACTAATATACTGTCCCATTCACTCTGCACAGCTCTGTATCAATCCAAAATGAATAAACTGTCACATTCACTCTGCACAGCTCAGTATCAATCCAAAACTAATACACTGCTCCATTCACTCTCCACAGCTTGTATAAATCCAAATCTAAAAAAATGTCCAATTGTCTCTGCACAGCTCTGTATCAATCCAAAACTAATAAACAACCCCATTCAGTCTGCACAGTTCTGTATCACACCAAAACTTACACACTGACCCATTCAATCTGCATAGCTCTGCATCAATTCAAAACTAATACACTGCCCCATTCACTCTGCACAGCTCTGTATCAATTCAAAACTAACACACTGCCCCATTCACTCTGCACAGATCTGTATCAATCCAAAACTAATACACTGTCCCATTCACTCTGCACAGCTCTACATTAATCCAAAATTATAACACTGTCCCATTCACTCTGCACAGCTCTACATTAATCCAAAACTAATATACTGTCCCATTCACTCTGCACAGCCCTTTATCAATCCAAAACTAATATACTGTCCCATTCACTCTGCACTGCTCTGTATCAATCCAAAATGAATAAACTGTCACATTCACTCTGCACAGCTCTGTATCAATCCAAAACTAATACACTGCCCCATTCACTCTGCACAGCTCTATATCAATCCAAAACTAATACACTGTCCCATTCTCTCTGCACAGCTCTGTATCAATCCAAAATGAATAAACTGTCACATTCACTCTGCACAGCTCAGTATCAATCCAAAACTAATACACTGCTCCATTCACTCTGCACAGCTTGTATAAATCCAAATTTAAAAACATGTCCAATTCTCTCTGCACAGCTCTGTATCAATCCAAAACTAACAAAACAACCCCATTCACTCTGCACAGTTCTGTATCACACCAAAACTTACACACTGACCCATTCAATCTGCATAGCTCTGTATCAGTCCAAAACTAATACACTGACCAATTCACTCTGCACAGCTCTGTATCAATCCAAAACTAATACACTGTCCCATTCACTCTGCACAGCTCTGTATCAATCCAAAACTAATACACTGCCCCATTCACTCTGTACAGCTCTGTATCAATCCAAAACTAATACACTGCCCCATTCACTCTGTACAGCTCTGTATCAATCCAAAACGAATTCACTGCCCCATTCACTCTGCACAGCTCTGTATCAATCCAAAACTAATACACTGCCCCATTCACTCTGTACAGCTCTGTATCAATCCAAAACTAATTCACTGCCCCATTCACTCTGCAGAGCTCTGTATCAATCCAAAACTAGTACACTGTCCCATTCACTCTGCACAGCTCTACATTAATCCAAAACTATAACACTGTCCCATTCACTCTGCACAGCTCTACATTAATCCAAAACTAATACACTGTCCCATTCACTCTGCACAGCTCTGTATCAATCCAAAATGAATAAACTGCCACATTCACTCTGCACAGCTCTGTATCAATCCAAAACTAATACACTGCCCCATTCACTCTGCACAGCTCTGTATCAATCCAAAACTAATATACTGTCCCATTCTCTCTGCACAGCTCTGTATCAATGCAAAATGAATAAACTGTCACATTCACTCTGCACAGCTCAGTATCAATCCAAAACTAATATACTGCTCCATTCACTCTGCACAGCTTGTATAAATCCAAATTTAATAACATGTCCAATTCTCTCTGCACAGCTCTGTATCAATCCAAAACTAACAAAACAACCCCATTCACTCTGCACAGTTCTGTATCACACCAAAACTTACACACTGACCCATTCAATCTGCATAGCTCTGCATCAATTCAAAACTAATACACTGCCCCATTCACTCTGCACAGCTCTGTATCAATCCAAAACTAATACACTGCCCCATTCACTCTGTACAGCTCTGTATCAATCCAAAACTAATACACTGCCCCATTCACTCTGCACAGCTCTGTATCAATCCAAAACTAATACACTGTCCCATTCACTCTTCACAGCTCTGTATCAATCCAAAACTAACACACTGCCCCATTCACTCTGCACAGCTCTGTATCAATCCAAAACTAATACAATGCCAGATTCACTCTGCACAGCTCTGTACCAATCCAAAACTGATACACTGCCCCATTCACTCTGCACAGCTCTGTATCAATCCAAAATTAATACACTGCCACATTCACTCTGCACAGCTCTGTATCAATTCAAAATTAATACACTGCCCCATTCACTCTGCACAGATCTGTATCAATCCAAAACTAATACACTGTCCCATTCACTCTGCACAGCTCTGTATCAGTCCAAAAGTAATACACTGCCCCATTCACTCTGCACAGCTCTGTATCAATCCAAAACTAATACACAGTCCCATTCTCTCTGCACAGCTCTGTATCAATCCAAAACTAATACACGGCCCCATTCACTCTGTACAGCTCTGTATCAATCCAAAACTAATACACTGCCCCATTCACTCTGCACAGCTCAGTATCAATCCAAAACTAATACACTGCTCCATTCACTCTGCACAGCTTGTATAAATCCAAATCTAAAAACATGTCCAATTCTCTCTGCACAGCTCTGTATCAATCCAAAACAAATAAACAAGCCAATTCACTCTGCACTGTTCTGTATCACACCAAAACTTACACACTGACCCATTCAATCTGCATAGCTCTGCAACAATTGAAAACTAATACACTGCCCCATTCACTCTGCACAGCTCTGTATCAATCCAAAACTAATAGACTACCCGATTCAATCTGCACGGCTCTGTATCAGTCCAAAACTAATACACTGACCCATTCACTCTGCACAGCTCTGTATCAATCCAAAACTAATACACTGCCCCATTCACTCTGTACAGCTCTGTATCAATCCAAAACTAATTCACTGCCCCATTCACTCTGCACAGCTCTGTATCAATCCAAAACTAATACACTGTCCCATTCACTCTGCACAGCTCTGTCGCAATCCAAAACTAACACACTGCCCCATTCACTCTGCACAGCTCTGTATCAATCCAAAACCAATACAATGCCAGATTCACTCTGCACAGCTCTGTACCAATCCAAAACTAATACACTGCCCCATTCACTCTGCCCAGCTCTGTATCAATCCAAAATTATTACACTGCCACATTCACTCTGCACAGCTCTGTATCAATTCAAAATTAAAACACTGCCCCATTCACTCTGCACAGATCTGTATCAATCCAAAACTAATACACTACCTGATTCAATCTGCACAGCTCTGTATCAGTCCAAAACTAATACACTGCCCCATTCACTCTGCACAGCTCTGTATCAATCCAAAACTAATACCATGTCCCAGTCAGTCTGTACAGCTCTGTATCAATCCAAAACTAATACACTGACCCATTCACTCTGCACAGCTCTGTATCAATCCAAAACTAATATACTGTCCCATTCACTCTGCACAGCTCTGTATCAATCCAAAATGAATCAACTGTCACATTCATTCTGCACAGCTCAGTATCAATCCAAAACTAATACACTGCTCCATTCTCTCTCCACAGCTTGTATAAATCCAAATCTAAAAAAATGTCCAATTGTCTCTGCACAGCTCTGTATCAATCCAAAACTAATAAACAACCCCATTCTCTCTGCACAGTTCTGTATCATACCAAAACTTACACACTGACCCATTCAATCTGCATAGCTCTGCATCAATTCAAAACTAATACACTGCCCCATTCACTCTGCACAGCTCTGTATCAATTCAAAACTAATACACTGCCCCATTCACTCTGCACAGATCTGTATCAATCCAAAACTAATACACTGTCCCATTCAGTCTGCACAGCTCTACATTAATCCAAAACTATAACACTGTCCCATTCACTCTGCACAGCTCTACATTAATCCAAAACTAATATACTGTCGCATTCACTCTGCACAGCCCTGTATCAATCCAAAACTAATATACTGTCCCATTCACTCTGCACAGCTCTGTATCAATCCAAAATGAATAAACTGTCACATTCACTCTGCACAGCTCTGTATCAATACAAAACTAATACACTGCCCCATTCTCTCTGCACATCTCTGTATCAATCCAAAACTAATATACTGTCCCGTTCTCTCTGCACAGCTCTGTATCAATCCAAAACTAATACACTACTCCATTCACTCTGCACAGCTTGTATAAATCCAAATTTAAAAACATGTCCAATTCTCTCTGCACAGCTCTGTATCAATCCAAAACTAACAAAACAACCCCATTCACTCTACACAGTTCTGTATCACTCCAAAACTTACACACTGACCCATTCAATCTGCATAGCTCTGCATCAATTCAAAACTAATACACGGCCCCATTCACTCTGCACAGCTCTGTATCAATCCAAAACTAATAGACTACCCGATTCAATCTGCACGGCTCTGTATCAGTCCGAAACTAATACACGGACCCATTCACTCTGCACAGCTCTGTATCAATCCAAAACTAATACACTGCCCCATTCACTCTGTACAGCTCTGCATCAATCCAAAACTAATACACTGCCCCAATCACTCTGCACAGCTCTGTATCAATCCAAAACTAATACAATGCCAGATTCACTCTGCACAGCTCTGTACCAATCCAAAACTGATACACTGCCCCATTCAGTCTGCACAGCTCTGTATCAATCCAAAATTAATACACTGCCACATTCACTCTGCACAGCTCTGTATCAATTCAAAATTAATACACTGCCCCATTCACTCTGCACAGATCTGTATCAATCCAAAACTAATACACTACCTGATTCAATCTGCACAGCTCTGTATCAGTCCAAAACTAATACACTGCCCCATTCACTCTGCACAGCTCTGTATCAATCCAAAACTAATACACTGTCCCATTCTCTCTGCACAGCTCTGTATCAATCCAAAACTAATACACGGCCCCATTCACTCTGTACAGCTCTGTATCAATCCAAAACTAATACACTGCCCCATTCACTCTGCACAGCTCTGTATCAATCCGAAACTAATACAGTGCCCCATTCACTTTGCACAGCTCTGTATCAATCCAAAACTAATACACTGCCCCATTTACTCTGCACAGCTCTGTATCAATCCAAAACTAATACACTGCCCCATTCACTCTGCCCAGCTCTGTATCAATCCAAAACTAATACACTGTCCCATTCACTCTGCCCAGCGCTGTATCAATCCAAAACTAATACACTGTCCCATTCACTCTGCACAGCTCTGGATCAATCCAAACTAATACACTGCCCCATTCACTCTGCACAGCTCTGTATCAATCCAAAACTAATACACTGTCCCATTCACTCTGCACAGCTCTGTATCAATCCAAAACTAATACACTGTCCCATTCTGTCTGCACAGCTCTGTATCAATCCAAAACTAATACACTGTCCCATTCACTCTGCACAGCTCTACATTAATCCAAAACTAATACACTTCCGCATTCACTCTGCTCAGCTCTGTATCAATCCAAAACTTATATACTGTCCCATTCACTCTGCACAGCTCTGTATCAATGCAAAACTAATACACTGCCCCATTCACTCTGCACAGCTCTACATAAATCCAAAACTAATACACTGTCCCATTCAACCTGCACAGCTCTGTATCAATCCAAAACTAATATACTGTCCCATTCACTCTGCACAGCTCTGTATCAATCCAAAATGAATAAACAGTCACATTCACTCTGCACAGCTCAGTATCAATCCAAAACTAATACACTGCTCCAATCACTCTGCACAGCTTGTATAAATCCAAATCTAAAAACATGTCCAATTCTCTCTGCACAGCTCTGTATCAATCCAAAACTAATAAACAAGCCCATTCACTCTGCACAGTTCTGTATCACACCAAAACTTACACACTGACCCATTCAATCTGCATAGCTCTGCATCAATTCAAAACTAATACACTGCCCCATTCACTCTGCACAGCTCTGTATCAATCCAAAACTAATAGACTACCCGATTCAATCTGCACGGCTCTGTATCAGTCCAAAACTAATACACTGACCCATTCACTGTGCACAGCTCTGTATCAATCCAAAAGTAATACACTGCCCCATTCACTCTGTACAGCTCTGTATCAATCCAAAACTAATTCACTGCCCCATTCACTCTGCACAGCTCTGTATCAATCCAAAACTAATACACTGTCCCATTCACTCTGCACAGCTCTGTATCAATCCAAAACTAACACACTGACCCATTCACTCTGCACAGCTCTGTATCAATCCAAAACTAATACAATGCCAGATTCACTCTGCACAGCTCTGTACCAATCCAAAACTAATACACTGCCCCATTCACTCTGCACAGCTCTGTATCAATCCAAAATTAATACACTGCCACATTCACTCTGCACAGCTCTGTATCAATTCAAAATTAATACACTGCCCCATTCTCTCTGCACAGCTCTGTATCAATCCAAAACTAATACACTGCCCCATTCACTCTGCACAGCTCTGTATCAATCCAAAACTAATACAATGCCAGATTCACTCTGCACAGCTCTGTACCAATCCAAAACTGATACACTGCCCCATTCACTCCGCACAGCTCGGTATCAATCCAAAATTAATACACTGCCACATTCACTCTGCACAGCTCTGTATCAATTCAAAATTAATACACTGCCCCATTCACTCTGCAAAGATCTGTATCAATCCAAAACTAATAAACTACCTGATTCAATCTGCACAGCTCTGTATCAGTCTTAAACTAATAAACTGCCCCATTCACTCTGCACAGCTCTGTATCAATCCAAAACTAATACACTGTCCCATTCTCTCTGCACAGCTCTGTATCAATCCAAAACTAATACACGGCCCCATTCACTCTGTACAGCTCTGTATCAATCCAAAACTAATACACGGCCCCATTCAATCTGCACAGCTCTGTATCAATCCAAAACTAATACACTGTGCCATTCACTCTGCACAGCTCTGTATCAATCCAAAACTAACACACTGCCCCATTCACTCTGCACAGCTCTGTATCAATCCAAAACTAATACAATGGCAGATTCACTCTGCACAGCTCTGTACCAATCCAAAACTAATACACAACCCCATTCACTCTGCACAGCTCTGTATCAATCCAAAATTAATACACTGCCACATTCACTCTGCATAGCTCTGTATCAATCCAAAATTAATACACTGCCCCATTCACTCTGCACAGATCTGTATCAATCCAAAACTAATACACTACCGGATTCAATCTGCACAGCTCTGTATCAGTCCAAAACTAATACACTGCCCCATTCACTCTGCACAGCTCTGTATCAATCCAAAACTAATACACTGTCCCCTTCAGTCTGTACAGCTCTGTATCAATCCAAAACTAATACACTGCCCCGTTCACTCTGCACAGCTCTGTATCAATCCAAAACTAATACACTGTCCCATTCACTCTGCACAGCTCTGTATCAATCCAAAACTAACACACTGCCCCATTCACTCTGCACAGCTCTGTATCAATCCAAAACTAATACAATGCCAGATTCACTCTGCACAGCTCTGTACCACTCCAAAACTAATACACTGCCCCATTCACTCTGCACAGCTCTGTATCAATCCAAAATTAATACACTGCCACATTCACTCTGCACAGCTCTGTATCAATTCAAAATTAATGCACTGCCCCATTCACTCTGCACAGATCTGTATCAATCCAAAACTAATACACTGCCCGATTCAATCTGCTCAGTTCTGTATCACACCAAAACTTACACACTGACCCATTCAATCTGCATAGCTCTGCATCAATTCAAAACTAATACACTGCCCCATTCACTCTGCACAGCTCTGTATCAATCCAAAACTAATAGACTACCCGATTCAATCTGCACGGCTCTGTATCAGTCCAAAACTAATACACTGACCCATTCACTCTGCACAGCTCTGTATCAATCCAAAACTAATACACTGCCCCATTCACTCTGTACAGCTCTGTTTAAATCCAAAACTAATTCACTGCCCCATTCACTCTGTACAGCTCTGTATCAATCCAAAACTAATACACTGTCCCATTCACTCTGCACAGCTCTGTGTCAATCCAAATCTAAAACAATGCCAGATTCACTCTGCACAGCTCTGTACCAATCCAAAACTAATACATTGCCCCATTCGCTCTGAACAGCTCTGTATCAATCCAAAATTAATACACTGCCACATTCACTCTGCACAGCTCTGTATCAATTCAAAACTAATACACTGCCCCATTCACTCTGCACAGCTCTGTATCAATCCAAAACTAATACACTACCCGATTCAATCTGCACGGATCTGTATCAGTCCGAAACGAATACACTGACCCATTCACTGTGTACAGCTCTGTATCAATCCACAACTAATACACTGCCCCATTCACTCTGTACAGCTCTGTATCAATCCAAAACTAATACACTGCCCCATTCACTCTGCACAGCTCTGTATCAATCCAAAACTAATACACTGTCCCATTCACTCTGCACAGCTCTGTATCAATCCAAAACTAACACACAGCCCCATTCACTCTGCACAGCTCTCTATCAATCCAAAACTAATACAATGCCAGATTCACTCTGCACAGCTCTGTACCACTCCAAAACTAATACACTGCCCCATTCACTCTGCACAGCTCTGTATCAATCCAAAATTAATACACTGCCACATTCACTCTGCACAGCTCTGTATCAATTCAAAATTAATGCACTGCCCCATTCACTCTGCACAGATCTGTATCAATCCAAAACTAATACACTGCCCGATTCAATCTGCTCAGTTCTGTATCACACCAAAACTTACACACTGACCCATTCAATCTGCATAGCTCTGCATCAATTCAAAACTAATACACTGCCCCATTCACTCTGCACAGCTCTGTATCAATCCAAAACTAATAGACTACCCGATTCAATCTGCACGGCTCTGTATCAGTCCAAAACTAATACACTGACCCATTCACTCTGCACAGCTCTGTATCAATCCAAAACTAATACACTGCCCCATTCACTCTGTACAGCTCTGTTTAAATCCAAAACTAATTCACTGCCCCATTCACTCTGTACAGCTCTGTATCAATCCAAAACTAATACACTGTCCCATTCACTCTGCACAGCTCTGTGTCAATCCAAATCTAAAACAATGCCAGATTCACTCTGCACAGCTCTGTACCAATCCAAAACTAATACATTGCCCCATTCGCTCTGAACAGCTCTGTATCAATCCAAAATTAATACACTGCCACATTCACTCTGCACAGCTCTCTATCAATCCAAAACTAATACAATGCCAGATTCACTCTGCACAGCTCTGTACCACTCCAAAACTAATACACTGCCCCATTCACTCTGCACAGCTCTGTATCAATCCAAAATTAATACACTGCCACATTCACTCTGCACAGCTCTGTATCAATTCAAAATTAATGCACTGCCCCATTCACTCTGCACAGATCTGTATCAATCCAAAACTAATACACTGCCCGATTCAATCTGCTCAGTTCTGTATCACACCAAAACTTACACACTGACCCATTCAATCTGCATAGCTCTGCATCAATTCAAAACTAATACACTGCCCCATTCACTCTGCACAGCTCTGTATCAATCCAAAACTAATAGACTACCCGATTCAATCTGCACGGCTCTGTATCAGTCCAAAACTAATACACTGACCCATTCACTCTGCACAGCTCTGTATCAATCCAAAACTAATACACTGCCCCATTCACTCTGTACAGCTCTGTTTAAATCTAAAACTAATTCACTGCCCCATTCACTCTGTACATCTCTGTATCAATCCAAAACTAATACACTGTCCCATTCACTCTGCACAGCTCTGTGTCAATCCAAATCTAAAACAATGCCAGATTCACTCTGCACAGCTCTGTACCAATCCAAAACTAATACATTGCCCCATTCGCTCTGAACAGCTCTGTATCAATCCAAAATTAATACACTGCCACATTCACTCTGCACAGCTCTGTATCAATTCAAAACTAATACACTGCCCCATTCACTCTGCACAGCTCTGTATCAATCCAAAACTAATACACTACCCGATTCAATCTGCACGGATCTGTATCAGTCCGAAACGAATACACTGACCCATTCACTGTGTACAGCTCTGTATCAATCCAAAACTAATACACTGCCCCATTCACTCTGTACAGCTCTGTATCAATCCAAAACTAATACACTGCCCCATTCACTCTGCACAGCTCTGTATCAATCCAAAACTAATACACTGTCCCATTCACTCTGCACAGCTCTGTATCAATCCAAAACTAACACACTGCCCCATTCACTCTGCACAGCTCTCTATCAATCCAAAACTAATACAATGCCAGATTCACTCTGCACAGCTCTGTACCAATCCAAAACTGATACACTGCCCCATTCACTCTGCACAGCTCTGTATCAATCCAAAATTAATACACTGCCACATTCACTCTGCACAGCTCTGTATCAATTCAAAATTAATACACTGCCACATTCACTCTGCACAGATCTGTATCAATCCAAAACTAATACACTACCGGATTAAACTGCACAGCTCTGTATCAGTCCAAAACTAATACACTGCCTCATTCACTCTGCACAGCTCTGTATCAATCCAAAACAAATACACTGTCCCCTTCAGTCTGTACAGCTCTGTATCAATCCAAAACTAATACACTGCCCCATTCACTCTGCACAGCTCTGTATCAATCCAAAACTAATACACTGTCCCATTCACTCTGCACAGCTCTGCATCAATCCAAAACTAACACACTGCCCCATTCACTCTGCACAGCTCTGTATCAATCCAAAACTAATACAATGCCAGATTCACTCTGCACAGCTCTGTACCAATCCAAAACTAATACACTGCCCCATTCACTCTGCACAGCTCTGTATCAATTCAAAATTAATGCACTGCCCCATTCACTCTGCACAGATCTGTATCAATCCAAAACTAATAGACTGCCCGATTCAATCTGCTCAGTTCTGTATCACTCCAAAACTTACACACTGACCCATTCAATCTGCATAGCTCTGCATCAATTCAAAACTAATACACTGCCCCATTCACTCTGCACAGCTCTGTATCAATCCAAAACTAATAGACTACCCGATTCAATCTGCACGGCTCTGTATCAGTCCAAAACTAATACACTGACCCATTCACTCTGCACAGCTCTGTATCAATCCAAAACTAATACACTGCCCCATTCACTCTGCACAGCTCTGTATCAATCCAAAACAAATACACTGTCCCTTTCAGTCTTTACAGCTCTGTATCAATCCAAAACTAATACACTGCCCCATTCACTCTGCACAGCTCTGTATCAATCCAAAACTAATACACTGTCCCATTCACTCTGCACAGCTGTGTATCAATCCAAAAATAACACACTGCCCCATTCACTCTGCACAGCTCTGTATCAATCCAAAACTAATACACTGCCACATTCACTCTGCACAGCTCTATATCAATTCAAAATTAATGCACTGCCCCATTCACTCTGCACAGATCTGTATCAATCCAAAACTAATACACTACCCGATTCAATCTGCACGGCTCTGTATCAGTCCGAAACTAATAAACTGACCCATTCACTCTGCACAGCTCTGTATCAATCCAAAACTAATACACTGCCCCATTCACTCTATACAGCTCTGTATCAATCCAAAACTAATACACTGCCCCATTCACTCTGCACAGCTCTGTATCAATCCAAAACTAATACAATGCCAGATTCACTCTGCACAGCTCTGTACCAATCCAAAACTCATACACTGCCCCATTCACTCCGCACAGCTCGGTATCAATCCAAAACTAATACACTGTCCCATTCACTCTGCACAGCTGTGTATCAATCCAAAAATAACACACTGCCCCATTCACTCTGCACAGCTCTGTATCAATCCAAAACTAATACACTGCCACATTCACTCTGCACAGCTCTATATCAATTCAAAATTAATGCACTGCCCCATTCACTCTGCACAGATCTGTATCAATCCAAAACTAATACACTACCCGATTCAATCTGCACGGCTCTGTATCAGTCCGAAACTAATAAACTGACCCATTCACTCTGCACAGCTCTGTATCAATCCAAAACTAATACACTGCCCCATTCACTCTATACAGCTCTGTATCAATCCAAAACTAATACACTGCCCCATTCACTCTGCACAGCTCTGTATCAATCCAAAACTAATACAATGCCAGATTCACTCTGCACAGCTCTGTACCAATCCAAAACTCATACACTGCCCCATTCACTCCGCACAGCTCGGTATCAATCCAAAATTAATACACTGCCACATTCACTCTGCACAGCTCTGTATCAATTCAAAATTAATACACTGCCCCATTCACTCTGCAAAGATCTGTATCAATCCAAAACTAATACACTACCTGATTCAATCTGCACAGCTCTGTATCAGTCCAAAACTAATAAACTGCCCCATTCACTCTGCACAGCTCTGTATCAATCCAAAACTAATACACTGTCCCATTCTCTCTGCACAGCTCTGTATCAATCCAAAACTAATACACGGCCCCATTCACTCTGTACAGCTCTGTATCAATCCAAAACTAATACACGGCCCCATTCAATCTGCACAGCTCTGTATCAATCCAAAACTAATACACTGTGCCATTCACTCTGCACAGCTCTGTATCAATCCAAAACTAACACACTGCCCCATTCACTCTGCACAGCTCTGTATCAATCCAAAACTAATACAATGCCAGATTCACTCTGCACAGCTCTGTACCAATCCAAAACTAATACACAACCCCATTCACTCTGCACAGCTCTGTATCAATCCAAAATTAATACACTGCCACATTCACTCTGCACAGCTCTGTATCAATCCAAAATTAATACACTGCCCCATTCACTCTGCACAGATCTGTATCAATCCAAAACTAATACACTACCGGATTCAATCTGCACAGCTCTGTATCAGTCCAAAACTAATACACTGCCCCATTCACTCTGCACAGCTCTGTATCAATCCAAAACTAATACACTGTCCCCTTCAGTCTGTACAGCTCTGTATCAATCCAAAACTAATACACTGCCCCATTCACTCTGCACAGCTCTGTATCAATCCAAAACTAATACACTGTCCCATTCACTCTGCACAGCTCTGTATCAATCCAAAACTAACACACTGCCCCATTCACTCTGCACAGCTCTGTATCAATCCAAAACTAATACAATGCCAGATTCACTCTGCACAGCTCTGTACCACTCCAAAACTAATACACTGCCCCATTCACTCTGCACAGCTCTGTATCAATCCAAAATTAATACACTGCCACATTCACTCTGCACAGCTCTGTATCAATTCAAAATTAATGCACTGCCCCATTCACTCTGCACAGATCTGTATCAATCCAAAACTAATACACTGCCCGATTCAATCTGCTCAGTTCTGTATCACACCAAAACTTACACACTGACCCATTCAATCTGCATAGCTCTGCATCAATTCAAAACTAATACACTGCCCCATTCACTCTGCACAGCTCTGTATCAATCCAAAACTAATAGACTACCCGATTCAATCTGCACGGCTCTGTATCAGTCCAAAACTAATACACTGACCCATTCACTCTGCACAGCTCTGTATCAATCCAAAACTAATACACTGCCCCATTCACTCTGTACAGCTCTGTTTAAATCCAAAACTAATTCACTGCCCCATTCACTCTGCACAGCTCTGTATCAATCCAAAACTAATACACTGTCCCATTCACTCTGCACAGCTCTGTGTCAATCCAAATCTAAAACAATGCCAGATTCACTCTGCACAGCTCTGTACCAATCCAAAACTAATACATTGCCCCATTCGCTCTGCACAGCTCTGTATCAATCCAAAATTAATACACTGCCACATTCACTCTGCACAGCTCTGTATCAATTCAAAACTAATACACTGCCCCATTCACTCTGCACAGCTCTGTATCAATCCAAAACTAATACACTACCCGATTCAATCTGCACGGATCTGTATCAGTCCGAAACTAATACACTGACCCATTCACTGTGTACAGCTCTGTATCAATCCAAAACTAATACACTGCCCCATTCACTCTGTACAGCTCTGTATCAATCCAAAACTAATACACTGCCCCATTCACTCTGCACAGCTCTGTATCAATCCAAAACTAATACACTGTCCCATTCACTCTGCACAGCACTGCATCAATCCAAAACTAACACACTGCCCCATTCACTCTGCACAGCTCTCTATCAATTCAAAACTAATACAATGCCAGATTCACTCTGCACAGCTCTGTACCAATCCAAAACTGATACACTGCCCCATTCACTCTGCACAGCTCTGTATCAATCCAAAATTAATACACTGCCACATTCACTCTGCACAGCTCTGTATCAATTCAAAATTAATACACTGCCCCATTCACTCTGCACAGATCTGTATCAATCCAAAACTAATACACTACCGGATTAAATTGCACAGCTCTGTATCAGTCCAAAACTAATACACTGCCTCATTCACTCTGCACAGCTCTGTATCAATCCAAAACAAATACACTGTCCCCTTCAGTCTGTACAGCTCTGTATCACTCCAAAACTAATACACTGCCCCATTCATTCTGCACAGCTCTGTATCAATCCAAAACTAACACACTGTCCCATTCACTCTGCACAGCTCTGCATCAATCCAAAACTAACACACTGCCCCATTCACTCTGCACAGCTCTGTATCAATCCAAAACTAATACAATGCCAGATTCACTCTGCACAGCTCTGTACCAATCCAAAACTAATACACTGCCCCATTCACTCTGCACAGCTCTGTATCAATTCAAAATTAATGCACTGCCCCATTCACTCTGCACAGATCTGTATCAATCCAAAACTAATAGACTGCCCGATTCAATCTGCTCAGTTCTGTATCACTCCAAAACTTACACACTGACCCATTCAATCTGCATAGCTCTGCATCAATTCAAAACTAATACACTGCCCCATTCACTCTGCAGAGCTCTGTATCAATCCAAAACTAATAGACTACCCGATTCAATCTGCACGGCTCTGTATCAGTCCAAAACTAATACACTGACCCATTCACTCTGCACAGCTCTGTATCAATCCAAAACTAATACACTGCCCCATTCACTCTGTACAGCTCTGTATCAATCCAAAACTAATTCACTGCCCCATTCAGTCCGTACAGCTCTGTATCAATCCAAAACTAACACACTGTCCCATTCACTCTGCACAGATCTGTATCAATCCAAATCTAAAACAATGCCAGATTCACTCTGCACAGCTCTGTACCAATCCAAAACTAATACATTGCCCCATTCGCTCTGCACAGCTCTGTATCAATCCAAAATTAATACACTGCCACATTCAATCTGCACAGCTCTGTATCAATTCAAAATTAATACACTGCCCCATTCACTCTGCACAGATCTGTATCAATCCAAAACTAATACACTACCTGATTCAATCTGCACAGCTCTGTATCAGTCCAAAACTAATACACTGCCCCATTCACTCTGCACAGCTCTGTATCAATCCAAAACTAATACACTGTCCCATTCTCTCTGCACAGCTCTGTATCAATCCAAAACCAATACACGGCCCCATTCACTCTGTACAGCTCTGTATCAATCCAAAACTAATACACGGCCCCATTCACTCTGCACAGCTCTGTATCAATCCGAAACTAATACACTGCCCCAGTCACTCTGCACAGCTCTGCATCAATCCAAAACTAATACACTGCCCCATTTACTCTGCACAGCTCTGTATCAATCCAAAACTAATACACTGCCCCATTCACTCTGCCCAGCTCTGTATCAATCCAGAACTAATACACTGTCCCATTCACTCTGCCCAGCTCTGTATCAATCCAAAACTAATACACTGTCCCATTCACTCTGCAAAGCTCTGGATCAATCCAAACTAATACACTGCCCCATTCACTCTGCACAGCTCTGTATCAATCCAAAATTGATACACTGTCCCATTCACTCAGCACAGCTCTGTATCAATCCAAAACTAATACACTGTCCCATTCAGTCTGCACAGCTCTGTATCAATCCAAAACTAATACACTGTCCCATTCACTCTGCACAGCTCTACATTAATCCAAAACTAATACACTGCCGCATTCACTCTGCTCAGCTCTGTATCAATCCAAAACTAATATAATGTCCCATTCACTCTGCACAGCTCTGTATCAATCCAAAACTAATACACTGCCCCATTCACTCTGCAAAGCTCTACATTAATCCAAAACTAATACACTGACCCATTCAATCTGCACAGCTCTGTATCAATCCAAAACTAATATACTGTCCCATTCACTCTGCACAGCTCTGTATCAATCCAAAATGAATAAACTGTCACATTCACTCTGCACAGCTCAGTATCAATCCAAAACTAATACACTTCTCCATTCACTCTGCACAGCTTGTATAAATCCAAATCTAAAAACATGTCCAATTCTCTCTGCACAGCTCTGTATCAATCCTAAACTAATAAACAAGCCCATTCACTCTGCACAGTTCTGTATCACACCAAAACTTACACACTGACCCATTCAATCTGCATAGCTCTGCATCAATTCAAAACTAATACACTGCCCCATTCACTCTGCAGAGCTCTGTATCAATCCAAAACTAATAGACTACCCGATTCAATCTGCACGGCTCTGTATCAGTCCAAAACTAATACACTGACCCATTCACTCTGCACAGCTCTGTATCAATCCAAAACTAATACACTGCCCCATTCACTCTGTACAGCTCTGTATCAATCCAAAACTAATTCACTGCCCCATTCACTCTGCACAGCTCTGTATCAATCCAAAACTAATACACTGTCCCATTCACTCTGCACAGCTCTGTATCAATCCAAAACTAATACAATGCCAGATTCACTCTGCACAGCTCTGTACCAATCCAAAACTAATACACTGCCCCATTCACTCTGTACAGCTCTGTATCAATCCAAAACTAATTCACTGCCCCATTCAGTCCGTACAGCTCTGTATCAATCCAAAACTAACACACTGTCCCATTCACTCTGCACAGCTCTGTATCAATCCAAATCTAAAACAATGCCAGATTCACTCTGCACAGCTCTGTACCAATCCAAAACTAATACATTGCCCCATTCGCTCTGCACAGCTCTGTATCAATCCAAAATTAATACACTGCCACATTCAATCTGCACAGCTCTGTATCAATTCAAAATTAATACACTGCCCCATTCACTCTGCACAGATCTGTATCAATCCAAAACTAATACACTACCTGATTCAATCTGCACAGCTCTGTATCAGTCCAAAACTAATACACTGCCCCATTCACTCTGCACAGCTCTGTATCAATCCAAAACTAATACACTGTCCCATTCTCTCTGCACAGCTCTGTATCAATCCAAAACCAATACACGGCCCCATTCACTCTGTACAGCTCTGTATCAATCCAAAACTAATACACGGCCCCATTCACTCTGCACAGCTCTGTATCAATCCGAAACTAATACACTGCCCCAGTCACTCTGCACAGCTCTGCATCAATCCAAAACTAATACACTGCCCCATTTACTCTGCACAGCTCTGTATCAATCCAAAACTAATACACTGCCCCATTCACTCTGCCCAGCTCTGTATCAATCCAGAACTAATACACTGTCCCATTCACTCTGCCCAGCTCTGTATCAATCCAAAACTAATACACTGTCCCATTCACTCTGCACAGCTCTGGATCAATCCAAACTAATACACTGCCCCATTCACTCTGCACAGCTCTGTATCAATCCAAAATTGATACACTGTCCCATTCACTCAGCACAGCTCTGTATCAATCCAAAACTAATACACTGTCCCATTCAGTCTGCACAGCTCTGTATCAATCCAAAACTAATACACTGTCCCATTCACTCTGCACAGCTCTACATTAATCCAAAACTAATACACTGCCGCATTCACTCTGCTCAGCTCTGTATCAATCCAAAACTAATATAATGTCCCATTCACTCTGCACAGCTCTGTATCAATCCAAAACTAATACACTGCCCCATTCACTCTGCAAAGCTCTACATTAATCCAAAACTAATACACTGACCCATTCAATCTGCACAGCTCTGTACCAATCCAAAACTAATACACTGCCCCATTCACTCTGTACAGCTCTGTATCAATCCAAAACTAATTCACTGCCCCATTCAGTCCGTACAGCTCTGTATCAATCCAAAACTAACACACTGTCCCATTCACTCTGCACAGCTCTGTATCAATCCAAATCTAAAACAATGCCAGATTCACTCTGCACAGCTCTGTACCAATCCAAAACTAATACATTGCCCCATTCGCTCTGCACAGCTCTGTATCAATCCAAAATTAATACACTGCCACATTCAATCTGCACAGCTCTGTATCAATTCAAAATTAATACACTGCCCCATTCACTCTGCACAGATCTGTATCAATCCAAAACTAATACACTACCTGATTCAATCTGCACAGCTCTGTATCAGTCCAAAACTAATACACTGCCCCATTCACTCTGCACAGCTCTGTATCAATCCAAAACTAATACACTGTCCCATTCTCTCTGCACAGCTCTGTATCAATCCAAAACCAATACACGGCCCCATTCACTCTGTACAGCTCTGTATCAATCCAAAACTAATACACGGCCCCATTCACTCTGCACAGCTCTGTATCAATCCGAAACTAATACACTGCCCCAGTCACTCTGCACAGCTCTGCATCAATCCAAAACTAATACACTGCCCCATTTACTCTGCACAGCTCTGTATCAATCCAAAACTAATACACTGCCCCATTCACTCTGCCCAGCTCTGTATCAATCCAGAACTAATACACTGTCCCATTCACTCTGCCCAGCTCTGTATCAATCCAAAACTAATACACTGTCCCATTCACTCTGCACAGCTCTGGATCAATCCAAACTAATACACTGCCCCATTCACTCTGCACAGCTCTGTATCAATCCAAAATTGATACACTGTCCCATTCACTCAGCACAGCTCTGTATCAATCCAAAACTAATACACTGTCCCATTCAGTCTGCACAGCTCTGTATCAATCCAAAACTAATACACTGTCCCATTCACTCTGCACAGCTCTACATTAATCCAAAACTAATACACTGCCGCATTCACTCTGCTCAGCTCTGTATCAATCCAAAACTAATATAATGTCCCATTCACTCTGCACAGCTCTGTATCAATCCAAAACTAATACACTGCCCCATTCACTCTGCAAAGCTCTACATTAATCCAAAACTAATACACTGACCCATTCAATCTGCACAGCTCTGTATCAATCCAAAACTAATATACTGTCCCATTCACTCTGCACAGCTCTGTATCAATCCAAAATGAATAAACTGTCACATTCACTCTGCACAGCTCAGTATCAATCCAAAACTAATACACTGCTCCATTCACTCTGCACAGCTTGTATAAATCCAAATCTAAAAACATGTCCAATTCTCTCTGCACAGCTCTGTATCAATCCTAAACTAATAAACAAGCCCATTCACTCTGCACAGTTCTGTATCACACCAAAACTTACACACTGACCCATTCAATCTGCATAGCTCTGCATCAATTCAAAACTAATACACTGCCCCATTCACTCTGCAGAGCTCTGTATCAATCCAAAACTAATAGACTACCCGATTCAATCTGCACGGCTCTGTATCAGTCCAAAACTAATACACTGACCCATTCACTCTGCACAGCTCTGTATCAATCCAAAACTAATACACTGCCCCATTCACTCTGTACAGCTCTGTATCAATCCAAAACTAATTCACTGCCCCATTCACTCTGCACAGCTCTGTATCAATCCAAAACTAATACACTGTCCCATTCACTCTGCACAGCTCTGTATCAATCCAAAACTAATACAATGCCAGATTCACTCTGCACAGCTCTGTACCAATCCAAAACTAATACACTGCCCCATTCACTCTGCACAGCTCTGTATCAATCCAAAATTAATACACTGCCACATTCACTCTGCACAGCTCTGTATCAATTCAAAATTAATACACTGCCCCATTCACTCTGCACAGATCTGTATCAATCCAAAACTAATACACTACCCGATTCAATCTGCACAGCTCTGTATCAGTCCAAAACTAATACACTGCCCCTTTCACTCTGCACAGCTCTGTATCAATCCAAAACTAATACACTGTCCCAGTCAGTCTGTACAGATCTGTATCAATCCAAAACTAATAAACAACCCCATTCACTCTGCACAGTTCTGTATCACACCAAAACTTACACACTGACCCATTCAATCTGCATAGCTCTGCATCAATTCAAAACTAATACACTGCCCCATTCACTCTGCACAGATCTGTATCAATCCAAAACTAATACACTGTCCCATTCACTCTGCACAGCTCTACATTAATCCAAAACTATAACACTGTCCCATTCACTCTGCACAGCTCTACATTAATCCAAAACTAATATACTGTCCCATTCACTCTGCACAGCTCTGGTATCAATCCAAAATGAATAAACTGTCACATTCACTCTGCACAGCTCTGTATCAATCCAAAACTAATACACTGCCCCATTCACTCTGCACAGCTCTGTATAAATCCAAAACTAATATACTGTCCCATTCTCTCTGCACAGCTCTGTATCAATCCAAAATGAATAAACCGTCACATTCACTCTGCACAGCTCAGTATCAATCCAAAACTAATACACTGCCCCATTCACTCTGTACAGCTCTGTATCAATCCAAAACTAATACACTGCCCCATTCACTCTGCACAGCTCTGTATCAATCCAAAACTAATACACTGTCCCATTCACTCTGCACAGCTCTGTATCAATCCAAAACTAACACACTGCCCCATTCACTCTGCACAGCTCTGTATCAATCCAAAACTAATACAATGCCAGATTCACTCTGCACAGCTCTGTACCAATCCAAAACTGATACACTGCCCCATTCACTCTGCACAGCTCTGTATCAATCCAAAATTAATACACTGCCACATTCACTCTGCACAGCTCTGTATCAATTCAAAATTAATACACTGCCCCATTCACTCTGCACAGATCTGTATCAATCCAAAACTAATACACTACCTGATTCAATCTGCACAGCTCTGTATCAGTCCAAAACTAATACACTGCCACATTCACTCTGCACAGCTCTGTATCAATCCAAAACTAATACAGTGTCCCATTCTCTCTGCACAGCTCTGTATCAATCCAAAACTAATACACGGCCCATTCACTCTGTACAGCTCTCTATCAATCCAAAACTAATACACTGCCCCATTCACTCTGCACAGCTCTGTATCAATCCAAAACTATTACACTGTCCCATTCACTCTGCACAGCTCTGTATCAATCCAAAACTAACACACTGCCCCATTCACTCTGCGCAGCTCTGTATCAATCCAAAACTAATACAATGCCAGATTCACTCTGCACAGCTCTGTACCAATCCAAAACTAATACACTGCCCCATTCACTCTGCACAGCTCTGTATCAATCCAAAATTAATACACTGCCCCATTAACTCTGCACAGATCTGTATCAATCCATAACTAATACACTACCGGATTCAATCTGCACAGCTCTGTATCAGTCCAAAACTAATACACTGCCCCATTCACTCTGCACAGCTCTGTATCAATCCAAAACTAATACACTGTCCCCTTCAGTCTGTACAGCTCTGTATCAATCCAAAACTAATACACTGCCCCATTCACTCTGCACAGCTCTGTATCAATCCAAAACTAATACACTGTCCCATTCACTCTGCACAGCTCTGTATCAATCCAAAACTAACACACTGCCCCATTCACTCTGCACAGCTCTGTATCAATCCAAAACTAATACAATGCCAGATTCACTCTGCACAGCTCTGTACCAATCCAAAACTAATACACTGCCCCATTCACTCTGCACAGCTCTGTATCAATCCAAAATGAATACACTGCCACATTCACTCTGCACAGCTCTGTATCAATTCAAAATTAATGCACTGCCCCATTCACTCTGCACAGATCTGTATCAATCCAAAACTAATACACTGCCCCATTCACTCTCCACAGCTCTGTATCAATCCAAAACTAATATACTGTCCCATTCACTCTGTACAGCTCTGTATCCATCCAAAATGAATAAACTGTCACATTCACTCTGCACAGCTCAGTATCAATCCAAAACTAATACCCTGCTCCATTCACTCTCCAAGGCTTGTATAAATCCTAATCTAAAAAAATGTCCAATTGTCTCTGCACAGCGCTGTATCAATCCAAAACTAATAAACAACCCCATTCACTCAGCACAGTTCTGTATCACACCAAAACTTACACACTGACCCATTCAATCTGCACAGCTCTGCATCAATTCAAAACTAATACACTGCCCCATTCACTCTGCACAGCTCTGTATCAATTCAAAACTAATACACTGCCCCATTCACTCTGCACAGATCTGTATCAATCCAAAGCTAATACACTGCCCCATTCACTCTGCACAGCCCTTCATTAATCCAAAACTAATACACTGTCCCATTCACTCTGCAAAGCTCTACATTAATCCAAAACTAATATACTGTCCCATTCACTCTGCACAGCCCTGTATCAATCCAAAACTAATATACTGTCCCATTCACTCTGCAGAGCTCTGGTATCAATCCAAAATGAATAAACTGTCACATTCACTCTGCACAGCTCTGTATCAATCCAAAACTAATACACTGCCCCATTCACTCTGCACAGCTCTGTATAAATCCAAAACTAATATACTGTCCCATTCTCTCTGCACAGCTCTGTATCAATCCAAAATGAATAAACTGTCACATTCACTCTGCACAGCTCAGTATCAATCCAAAACTAATACACTGCCCCATTCACTCTGTACAGCTCTGTATCAATCCAAAACTAATACACTGCCCCATTCACTCTGCACAGCTCTGTATCAATCCAAAACTAATACACTGCCCCATTCACTCTGCACAGCTCTGTATCAATCCAAAACTAACACACTGCCCCATTCACTCTGCAAAGCTCTGTATCAATCCAAAACTAATACAATGCCAGATTCACTCTGCACAGCTCTGTACCAATCCAAAACTGATACACTGCCCCATTCACTCTGCACAGCTCTGTATCAATCCAAAATTAATACACTGCCACATTCACTCTGCACAGCTCTGTATCAATTCAAAATTAATACACTGCCCCATTCACTCTGCACAGATCTGTATCAATCCAAAACTAATACACTACCTGATATAATCTGCACAGCTCTGTATCAGTCCAAAACTAATACACTGCCCCATTCACTCTGCACAACTCTGTATCAATCCAAAACTAATACAGTGTCCCATTCTCTCTGCACAGCTCTGTATCAATCCAAAACTAATACACGGCCCCATTCACTCTGTACAGCTCTCTATCAATCCAAAACTAATACACTGCCCCATTCACTCTGCACAGCTCTGTATCAATCCAAAACTATTACACTGTCCCATTCACTCTGCACAGCTCTGTATCAATCCAAAACTAACACACTGCCCCATTCACTCTGCGCAGCTCTGTATCAATCCAAAACTAATACAATGCCAGATTCACTCTGCACAGCTCTGTACCAATCCAAAACTAATACACTGCCCAATTCACTCTGCACAGCTCTGTATCAATCCAAAATTAATACACTGCCCCATTCACTCTGCACAGATCTGTATCAATCCAAAACTAATACACTACCGGATTCAATCTGCACAGCTCTGTATCAGTCCAAAAATAATACACTGCCCCATTCACTCTGCACAGCTCTGTATCAATCCAAAACTAATACACTGTCCCCTTCAGTCTGTACAGCTCTGTATCAATCCAAAACTAATACACTGTCCCATTCACTCTGCACAGCTCTGTATCAATCCAAAACTAATACACTGTCCCATTCACTCTGCACAGCTCTGTATCAATCCAAAACTAACACACTGCCCCATTCACTCTGCACAGCTCTGTATCAATCCAAAACTAATACAATGCCAGATTCACTCTGCACAGCTCTGTACCAATCCAAAACTAATACACTGCCCCATTCCCTCTGCACAGCTCTGTATCAATCCAAAACTAATACACGGCCCCATTCACTCTGTACAGCTCTGTATCAATCCAAAACTAATACACAACCCCATTCACTCTGCACAGTTCTGTATCAAACCAAAACTTACACACTGACCCATTCACTCTGCAGAGCTCTGGATCAATCCAAACTAATACACTGCCCCATTCACTCTGCACAGCTCTGTATCAATCCAAAATGAATAAACTGTCACATTCACTCTGCACAGCTCAGTATCAATCCAAAACTAATACACTGCTCCATGCACTCTCCAAGGCTTGTATAAATCCTAATCTAAAAAAATGTCCAATTGTCTCTGCACAGCGCTGTATCAATCCAAAACTAATAAACAACCCCATTCACTCAGCACAGTTCTGTATCATACCAAAACTTACACACTGACCCATTCAATCTGCACAGCTCTGCATCAATTCAAAACTAATACACTGCCCCATTCACTCTGCACAGCTCTGTATCAATTCAAAACTAATACACTGCCCCATTCACTCTGCACAAATCTGTATCAATCCAAAGCTAATACACTGTCCCATTCACTCTGCACAGCTCTACATTAATCCAAAACTAATACACTGTCCCATTCACTCTGCACAGCCCTGTATCAATCCAAAACTAATATACTGTCCCATTCACTCTGCACAGCTCTGTATCAATCCAAAATGAATAAACTGTCACATTCACTCTGCACAGCTCAGTATCAATCCAAAACTAATACACTGCCCCATTCACGCTGCACAGTTCTGTATCAAACCAAAACTTACACACTGACCCATTCACTCTGCGCAGCTCTGGATCAATCCAAACTAATACACTGCCCCATTCACTCTGCACAGCTCTGTATCAATCCAAAACTAATACACTGTCCCATTCACTCTGCACAGCTCTACATTAATCCAAAACTAATACACTGCCGCATTCACTCTGCTCAGCTCTGTATCAATCCAAAACTAATATAATGTCCCATTCACTCTGCACAGCTCTGTATCAATCCAAAACTAATACACTGCCCCATTCACTCTGCACAGCTCTACATTAATCCAAAACTAATACACTGACCCATTCAATCTGCAGAGCTCTGTATCAATCCAAAACTAATATACTGTCCCATTCACTCTGCACAGCCCTGTATCAATCCAAAATGAATAAACTGTCACATTCACTCTGCACAGCTCAGTATCAATCCAAAACTAATACACTGCTCCATTCACTCTGCACAGCTTGTATAAATCCAAATCTAAAAACATGTCCAATTCTCTCTGCACAGCTCTGTATCAATCCTAAACTAATAAACAAGCCCATTCACTCTGCACAGTTCTGTATCACACCAAAACTTACACACTGACCCATTCAATCTGCATAGCTCTGCATCAATTCAAAACTAATACACTGCCCCATTCACTCTGCAGAGCTCTGTATCAATCCAAAACTAATAGACTACCCGATTCAATCTGCACGGCTCTGTATCAGTCCAAAACTAATACACTGACCCATTCACTCTGCACAGCTCTGTATCAATCCAAAACTAATACACTGCCCCATTCACTCTGTACAGCTCTGTATCAATCCAAAACTAATTCACTGCCCCATTCACTCTGCACAGCTCTGTATCAATCCAAAACTAATACACTGTCCCATTCACTCTGCACAGCTCTGTATCAATCCAAAACTAATACAATGCCAGATTCACTCTGCACAGCTCTGTACCAATCCAAAACTAATACACTGCCCCATTCACTCTGCACAGCTCTGTATCAATCCAAAATTAATACACTGCCACATTCACTCTGCACAGCTCTGTATCAATTCAAAATTAATACACTGCCCCATTCACTCTGCACAGATCTGTATCAATCCAAAACTAATACACTACCCGATTCAATCTGCACAGCTCTGTATCAGTCCAAAACTAATACACTGCCCCTTTCACTCTGCACAGCTCTGTATCAATCCAAAACTAATACACTGTCCCAGTCAGTCTGTACAGATCTGTATCAATCCAAAACTAATAAACAACCCCATTCACTCTGCACAGTTCTGTATCACACCAAAACTTACACACTGACCCATTCAATCTGCATAGCTCTGCATCAATTCAAAACTAATACACTGCCCCATTCACTCTGCACAGATCTGTATCAATCCAAAACTAATACACTGTCCCATTCACTCTGCACAGCTCTACATTAATCCAAAACTATAACACTGTCCCATTCACTCTGCACAGCTCTACATTAATCCAAAACTAATATACTGTCCCATTCACTCTGCACAGCTCTGGTATCAATCCAAAATGAATAAACTGTCACATTCACTCTGCACAGCTCTGTATCAATCCAAAACTAATACACTGCCCCATTCACTCTGCACAGCTCTGTATAAATCCAAAACTAATATACTGTCCCATTCTCTCTGCACAGCTCTGTATCAATCCAAAATGAATAAACTGTCACATTCACTCTGCACAGCTCAGTATCAATCCAAAACTAATACACTGCCCCATTCACTCTGTACAGCTCTGTATCAATCCAAAACTAATACACTGCCCCATTCACTCTGCACAGCTCTGTATCAATCCAAAACTAATACACTGTCCCATTCACTCTGCACAGCTCTGTATCAATCCAAAACTAACACACTGCCCCATTCACTCTGCACAGCTCTGTATCAATCCAAAACTAATACAATGCCAGATTCACTCTGCACAGCTCTGTACCAATCCAAAACTGATACACTGCCCCATTCACTCTGCACAGCTCTGTATCAATCCAAAATTAATACACTGCCACATTCACTCTGCACAGCTCTGTATCAATTCAAAATTAATACACTGCCCCATTCACTCTGCACAGATCTGTATCAATCCAAAACTAATACACTACCTGATTCAATCTGCACAGCTCTGTATCAGTCCAAAACTAATACACTGCCACATTCACTCTGCACAGCTCTGTATCAATCCAAAACTAATACAGTGTCCCATTCTCTCTGCACAGCTCTGTATCAATCCAAAACTAATACACGGCCCCATTCACTCTGTACAGCTCTCTATCAATCCAAAACTAATACACTGCCCCATTCACTCTGCACAGCTCTGTATCAATCCAAAACTATTACACTGTCCCATTCACTCTGCACAGCTCTGTATCAATCCAAAACTAACACACTGCCCCATTCACTCTGCGCAGCTCTGTATCAATCCAAAACTAATACAATGCCAGATTCACTCTGCACAGCTCTGTACCAATCCAAAACTAATACACTGCCCCATTCACTCTGCACAGCTCTGTATCAATCCAAAATTAATACACTGCCCCATTAACTCTGCACAGATCTGTATCAATCCATAACTAATACACTACCGGATTCAATCTGCACAGCTCTGTATCAGTCCAAAACTAATACACTGCCCCATTCACTCTGCACAGCTCTGTATCAATCCAAAACTAATACACTGTCCCCTTCAGTCTGTACAGCTCTGTATCAATCCAAAACTAATACACTGCCCCATTCACTCTGCACAGCTCTGTATCAATCCAAAACTAATACACTGTCCCATTCACTCTGCACAGCTCTGTATCAATCCAAAACTAACACACTGCCCCATTCACTCTGCACAGCTCTGTATCAATCCAAAACTAATACAATGCCAGATTCACTCTGCACAGCTCTGTACCAATCCAAAACTAATACACTGCCCCATTCACTCTGCACAGCTCTGTATCAATCCAAAATGAATACACTGCCACATTCACTCTGCACAGCTCTGTATCAATTCAAAATTAATGCACTGCCCCATTCACTCTGCACAGATCTGTATCAATCCAAAACTAATACACTGCCCCATTCACTCTCCACAGCTCTGTATCAATCCAAAACTAATATACTGTCCCATTCACTCTGTACAGCTCTGTATCCATCCAAAATGAATAAACTGTCACATTCACTCTGCACAGCTCAGTATCAATCCAAAACTAATACCCTGCTCCATTCACTCTCCAAGGCTTGTATAAATCCTAATCTAAAAAAATGTCCAATTGTCTCTGCACAGCGCTGTATCAATCCAAAACTAATAAACAACCCCATTCACTCAGCACAGTTCTGTATCACACCAAAACTTACACACTGACCCATTCAATCTGCACAGCTCTGCATCAATTCAAAACTAATACACTGCCCCATTCACTCTGCACAGCTCTGTATCAATTCAAAACTAATACACTGCCCCATTCACTCTGCACAGATCTGTATCAATCCAAAGCTAATACACTGCCCCATTCACTCTGCACAGCCCTTCATTAATCCAAAACTAATACACTGTCCCATTCACTCTGCAAAGCTCTACATTAATCCAAAACTAATATACTGTCCCATTCACTCTGCACAGCCCTGTATCAATCCAAAACTAATATACTGTCCCATTCACTCTGCAGAGCTCTGGTATCAATCCAAAATGAATAAACTGTCACATTCACTCTGCACAGCTCTGTATCAATCCAAAACTAATACACTGCCCCATTCACTCTGCACAGCTCTGTATAAATCCAAAACTAATATACTGTCCCATTCTCTCTGCACAGCTCTGTATCAATCCAAAATGAATAAACTGTCACATTCACTCTGCACAGCTCAGTATCAATCCAAAACTAATACACTGCCCCATTCACTCTGTACAGCTCTGTATCAATCCAAAACTAATACACTGCCCCATTCACTCTGCACAGCTCTGTATCAATCCAAAACTAATACACTGCCCCATTCACTCTGCACAGCTCTGTATCAATCCAAAACTAACACACTGCCCCATTCACTCTGCAAAGCTCTGTATCAATCCAAAACTAATACAATGCCAGATTCACTCTGCACAGCTCTGTACCAATCCAAAACTGATACACTGCCCCATTCACTCTGCACAGCTCTGTATCAATCCAAAATTAATACACTGCCACATTCACTCTGCACAGCTCTGTATCAATTCAAAATTAATACACTGCCCCATTCACTCTGCACAGATCTGTATCAATCCAAAACTAATACACTACCTGATATAATCTGCACAGCTCTGTATCAGTCCAAAACTAATACACTGCCCCATTCACTCTGCACAACTCTGTATCAATCCAAAACTAATACAGTGTCCCATTCTCTCTGCACAGCTCTGTATCAATCCAAAACTAATACACGGCCCCATTCACTCTGTACAGCTCTCTATCAATCCAAAACTAATACACTGCCCCATTCACTCTGCACAGCTCTGTATCAATCCAAAACTATTACACTGTCCCATTCACTCTGCACAGCTCTGTATCAATCCAAAACTAACACACTGCCCCATTCACTCTGCGCAGCTCTGTATCAATCCAAAACTAATACAATGCCAGATTCACTCTGCACAGCTCTGTACCAATCCAAAACTAATACACTGCCCAATTCACTCTGCACAGCTCTGTATCAATCCAAAATTAATACACTGCCCCATTCACTCTGCACAGATCTGTATCAATCCAAAACTAATACACTACCGGATTCAATCTGCACAGCTCTGTATCAGTCCAAAAATAATACACTGCCCCATTCACTCTGCACAGCTCTGTATCAATCCAAAACTAATACACTGTCCCCTTCAGTCTGTACAGCTCTGTATCAATCCAAAACTAATACACTGTCCCATTCACTCTGCACAGCTCTGTATCAATCCAAAACTAATACACTGTCCCATTCACTCTGCACAGCTCTGTATCAATCCAAAACTAACACACTGCCCCATTCACTCTGCACAGCTCTGTATCAATCCAAAACTAATACAATGCCAGATTCACTCTGCACAGCTCTGTACCAATCCAAAACTAATACACTGCCCCATTCCCTCTGCACAGCTCTGTATCAATCCAAAACTAATACACGGCCCCATTCACTCTGTACAGCTCTGTATCAATCCAAAACTAATACACAACCCCATTCACTCTGCACAGTTCTGTATCAAACCAAAACTTACACACTGACCCATTCACTCTGCAGAGCTCTGGATCAATCCAAACTAATACACTGCCCCATTCACTCTGCACAGCTCTGTATCAATCCAAAATGAATAAACTGTCACATTCACTCTGCACAGCTCAGTATCAATCCAAAACTAATACACTGCTCCATGCACTCTCCAAGGCTTGTATAAATCCTAATCTAAAAAAATGTCCAATTGTCTCTGCACAGCGCTGTATCAATCCAAAACTAATAAACAACCCCATTCACTCAGCACAGTTCTGTATCATACCAAAACTTACACACTGACCCATTCAATCTGCACAGCTCTGCATCAATTCAAAACTAATACACTGCCCCATTCACTCTGCACAGCTCTGTATCAATTCAAAACTAATACACTGCCCCATTCACTCTGCACAAATCTGTATCAATCCAAAGCTAATACACTGTCCCATTCACTCTGCACAGCTCTACATTAATCCAAAACTAATACACTGTCCCATTCACTCTGCACAGCCCTGTATCAATCCAAAACTAATATACTGTCCCATTCACTCTGCACAGCTCTGTATCAATCCAAAATGAATAAACTGTCACATTCACTCTGCACAGCTCAGTATCAATCCAAAACTAATACACTGCCCCATTCACGCTGCACAGTTCTGTATCAAACCAAAACTTACACACTGACCCATTCACTCTGCGCAGCTCTGGATCAATCCAAACTAATACACTGCCCCATTCACTCTGCACAGCTCTGTATCAATCCAAAACTAATACACTGTCCCATTCACTCTGCACAGCTCTATATCAATCCAAAACTAATACACTGTCCCATTCACTCTGCAAAGCTCTGTATCAATCCAAAACTAATACAATGCCAGATTCACTCTGCACAGCTCTGTACCAATCCAAAACTGATACACTGCCCCATTCACTCTGCACAGCTCTGTATCAATCCAAAATTAATACACTGCCACATTCACTCTGCACAGCTCTGTATCAATTCAAAATTAATACACTGCCCCATTCACTCTGCACAGATCTGTATCAATCCAAAACTAATACACTACCTGATATAATCTGCACAGCTCTGTATCAGTCCAAAACTAATACACTGCCCCATTCACTCTGCACAACTCTGTATCAATCCAAAACTAATACAGTGTCCCATTCTCTCTGCACAGCTCTGTATCAATCCAAAACTAATACACGGCCCCATTCACTCTGTACAGCTCTCTATCAATCCAAAACTAATACACTGCCCCATTCACTCTGCACAGCTCTGTATCAATCCAAAACTATTACACTGTCCCATTCACTCTGCACAGCTCTGTATCAATCCAAAACTAACACACTGCCCCATTCACTCTGCGCAGCTCTGTATCAATCCAAAACTAATACAATGCCAGATTCACTCTGCACAGCTCTGTACCAATCCAAAACTAATACACTGCCCAATTCACTCTGCACAGCTCTGTATCAATCCAAAATTAATACACTGCCCCATTCACTCTGCACAGATCTGTATCAATCCAAAACTAATACACTACCGGATTCAATCTGCACAGCTCTGTATCAGTCCAAAACTAATACACTGCCCCATTCACTCTGCACAGCTCTGTATCAATCCAAAACTAATACACTGTCACCTTCAGTCTGCACAGCTCTGTATCAATCCAAAACTAATACACTGCCCCATTCACTCTGCACAGCTCTGTATCAATCCAAAACTAATACACTGTCCCATTCACTCTGCACAGCTCTGTATCAATCCAAAACTAACACACTGCCCCATTCACTCTGCACAGCTCTGTATCAATCCAAAACTAATACAATGCCAGATTCACTCTGCACAGCTCTGTACCAATCCAAAACTAATACACTGCCCCATTCACTCTGCACAGCTCTGTATCAATCCAAAACTAATACACGGCCCCATTCACTCTGTACAGCTCTGTATCAATCCAAAACTAATACACAACCCCATTCACTCTGCACAGTTCTGTATCAAACCAAAACTTACACACTGACCCATTCACTCTGCAGAGCTCTGGATCAATCCAAACTAATACACTGCCCCATTCACTCTGCACAGCTCTGTATCAATCCAAAATGAATAAACTGTCACATTCACTCTGCACAGCTCAGTATCAATCCAAAACTAATACACTGCTCCATGCACTCTCCAAGGCTTGTATAAATCCTAATCTAAAAAAATGTCCAATTGTCTCTGCACAGCGCTGTATCAATCCAAAACTAATAAACAACCCCATTCACTCAGCACAGTTCTGTATCATACCAAAACTTACACACTGACCCATTCAATCTGCACAGCTCTGCATCAATTCAAAACTAATACACTGCCCCATTCACTCTGCACAGCTCTGTATCAATTCAAAACTAATACACTGCCCCATTCACTCTGCACAAATCTGTATCAATCCAAAGCTAATACACTGTCCCATTCACTCTGCACAGCTCTACATTAATCCAAAACTAATACACTGTCCCATTCACTCTGCACAGCCCTGTATCAATCCAAAACTAATATACTGTCCCATTCACTCTGCACAGCTCTGTATCAATCCAAAATGAATAAACTGTCACATTCACTCTGCACAGCTCAGTATCAATCCAAAACTAATACACTGCTCCATTCACTCTGCACAGCTTGGATAAATCCAAATCGAAAAAAATGTCCAATTCACACTGCGAAGCTCTATATCAATCCAAAACTAATACACTGCCCCATTCACTCTGCACAGTTCTGTATCAAACCAAAACTTACACACTGACCCATTCACTCTGCGCAGCTCTGGATCAATCCAAACTAATACACTGCCCCATTCACTCTGCACAGCTCTGTATCAATCCAAAACTAATACACTGTCCCATTCACTCTGCACAGCTCTATATCAATCCAAAACTAATACACTGTCCCATTCACTCTGCACAGCTCTGTATCAATCCAAAACTAATACACTGTCCCATTCACTCTGCACAGCTCTGTATCAATCAAAAACTAATATACTGTCCCATTCACTCTGCACAGCTCTGTATCAATCCAAAACTAATACACTGCCCCATTCACTCTGCACAGCTCTGTATCAATCCAAAACTAATATAATGTCCCATTCTCTCTGCACAGCTCTGTATCAATCCAAAATGAATAAACTGTCACATTCACTCTGCACAGCTCAGTATCAATCCAAAACTAATACACTGCTCCATTCACTCTGCACAGCTTGTATAAATCCAAATCTAAAAACATGTCCAATTCTCTCTGCACAGCTCTGTATCAATCCAAAACTAATAAAGAACGCCATTCACTCTGCACAGTTCTGTATCACACCAAAACTTACACACTGACCCATTCAATCTGCATAGCTCTGTATCAATTCAAAACTAATACACTACCCGATTCAATCTGCACGGCTCTGTATCAATCCAAAACTAATACACTGACCCATTCACTCTGCACAGCTCTGTATCAATCCAAAACTAATGCACTGACCCATTCACTCTGCACAGCTCTGTATCAATCCAAAACTAATACACTGCCCCATTCACTCTGCACAGCTCTGTATCAATACAAAACTAATACACTGTCCCATTCACTCTGCACAGCTCTGTATCAATCCAAAACTAACACACTGCCCCATTCACTCTGCACAGCTCTGTATCAATCCAAAACTAAGACAATGCCAGATTCACTCTGCACAGCTCTGTACCAATCCAAAACTGTTACACTGCCAAATTCACTCTGCACAGCTCTGTATCATTTCAAAATTAATACACTGCCCCATTCACTCTGCACAGATCTGTATCAATCCAAAACTAATATACTGTCCCATTCACTCTGCACAGCTCTGTATCAATCCAAAACTAATACACAGCCCCATTCACTCTGCACAGCTCTGTATCAATCCAAAACTAATACAATGTCCCATTCACTCTGCACAGCTCTGTATCAATCCAAAACTAATACACTGTCCCATTCAGTCTGCCCAGCTCTGTATCAATCCAAAACTAATACACTGTCCCATTCACTCTGCACAGCTCTGGATCAATCCAAACTAATACACTGCCCCATTCACTCTGCACAGCTCTGTATCAATCCAAAATTGATACACTGTCCCATTCACTCAGCACAGCTCTGTATCAATCCAAAACTAATACACTGTCCCATTCAGTCTGCACAGCTCTGTATCAATCCAAAACTAATACACTGTCCCATTCACTCTGCACAGCTCTACATTAATCCAAAACTAATACACTGCCGCATTCACTCTGCTCAGCTCTGTATCAATCCAAAACTAATATAATGTCCCATTCACTCTGCACAGCTCTGTATCAATCCAAAACTAATACACTGCCCCATTCACTCTGCACAGCTCTACATTAATCCAAAACTAATACACTGACCCATTCAATCTGCAGAGCTCTGTATCAATCCAAAAGTAATATACTGTCCCATTCACTCTGCACAGCTCTGTATCAATCCAAAATGAATAAACTGTCACATTCACTCTGCACAGCTCAGTATCAATCCAAAACTAATACACTGCTCCATTCACTCTGCACAGCTTGTATAAATCCAAATCTAAAAACATGTCCAATTCTCTCTGCACAGCTCTGTATCAATCCTAAACTAATAAACAAGCCCATTCACTCTGCACAGTTCTGTATCACACCAAAACTTACACACTGACCCATTCAATCTGCATAGCTCTGCATCAATTCAAAACTAATACACTGCCCCATTCACTCTGCAGAGCTCTGTATCAATCCAAAACTAATAGACTACCCGATTCAATCTGCACGGCTCTGTATCAGTCCAAAACTAATACACTGACCCATTCACTCTGCACAGCTCTGTATCAATCCAAAACTAATACACTGCCCCATTCACTCTGTACAGCTCTGTATCAATCCAAAACTAATTCACTGCCCCATTCACTCTGCACAGCTCTGTATCAATCCAAAACTAATACACTGTCCCATTCACTCTGCACAGCTCTGTATCAATCCAAAACTAATACAATGCCAGATTCACTCTGCACAGCTCTGTACCAATCCAAAACTAATACACTGCCCCATTCACTCTGCACAGCTCTGTATCAATCCAAAATTAATACACTGCCACATTCACTCTGCACAGCTCTGTATCAATTCAAAATTAATACACTGCCCCATTCACTCTGCACAGATCTGTATCAATCCAAAACTAATACACTACCTGATATAATCTGCACAGCTCTGTATCAGTCCAAAACTAATACACTGCCCCATTCACTCTGCACAACTCTGTATCAATCCAAAACTAATACAGTGTCCCATTCTCTCTGCACAGCTCTGTATCAATCCAAAACTAATACACGGCCCCATTCACTCTGTACAGCTCTCTATCAATCCAAAACTAATACACTGCCCCATTCACTCTGCACAGCTCTGTATCAATCCAAAACTATTACACTGTCCCATTCACTCTGCACAGCTCTGTATCAATCCAAAACTAACACACTGCCCCATTCACTCTGCGCAGCTCTGTATCAATCCAAAACTAATACAATGCCAGATTCACTCTGCACAGCTCTGTACCAATCCAAAACTAATACACTGCCCAATTCACTCTGCACAGCTCTGTATCAATCCAAAATTAATACACTGCCCCATTCACTCTGCACAGATCTGTATCAATCCAAAACTAATACACTACCGGATTCAATCTGCACAGCTCTGTATCAGTCCAAAACTAATACACTGCCCCATTCACTCTGCACAGCTCTGTATCAATCCAAAACTAATACACTGTCACCTTCAGTCTGCACAGCTCTGTATCAATCCAAAACTAATACACTGCCCCATTCACTCTGCACAGCTCTGTATCAATCCAAAACTAATACACTGTCCCATTCACTCTGCACAGCTCTGTATCAATCCAAAACTAACACACTGCCCCATTCACTCTGCACAGCTCTGTATCAATCCAAAACTAATACAATGCCAGATTCACTCTGCACAGCTCTGTACCAATCCAAAACTAATACACTGCCCCATTCACTCTGCACAGCTCTGTATCAATCCAAAACTAATACACGGCCCCATTCACTCTGTACAGCTCTGTATCAATCCAAAACTAATACACAACCCCATTCACTCTGCACAGTTCTGTATCAAACCAAAACTTACACACTGACCCATTTACTCTGCAGAGCTCTGGATCAATCCAAACTAATACACTGCCCCATTCACTCTGCACAGCTCTGTATCAATCCAAAATGAATAAACTGTCACATTCACTCTGCACAGCTCAGTATCAATCCAAAACTAATACACTGCTCCATGCACTCTCCAAGGCTTGTATAAATCCTAATCTAAAAAAATGTCCAATTGTCTCTGCACAGCGCTGTATCAATCCAAAACTAATAAACAACCCCATTCACTCAGCACAGTTCTGTATCATACCAAAACTTACACACTGACCCATTCAATCTGCACAGCTCTGCATCAATTCAAAACTAATACACTGCCCCATTCACTCTGCACAGCTCTGTATCAATTCAAAACTAATACACTGCCCCATTCACTCTGCACAAATCTGTATCAATCCAAAGCTAATACACTGTCCCATTCACTCTGCACAGCTCTACATTAATCCAAAACTAATACACTGTCCCATTCACTCTGCACAGCCCTGTATCAATCCAAAACTAATATACTGTCCCATTCACTCTGCACAGCTCTGTATCAATCCAAAATGAATAAACTGTCACATTCACTCTGCACAGCTCAGTATCAATCCAAAACTAATACACTGCTCCATTCACTCTGCACAGCTTGGATAAATCCAAATCGAAAAAAATGTCCAATTCACACTGCGAAGCTCTATATCAATCCAAAACTAATACACTGCCCCATTCACTCTGCACAGTTCTGTATCAAACCAAAACTTACACACTGACCCATTCACTCTGCGCAGCTCTGGATCAATCCAAACTAATACACTGCCCCATTCACTCTGCACAGCTCTGTATCAATCCAAAACTAATACACTGTCCCATTCACTCTGCACAGCTCTATATCAATCCAAAACTAATACACTGTCCCATTCACTCTGCACAGCTCTGTATCAATCCAAAACTAATACACTGTCCCATTCACTCTGCACAGCTCTGTATCAATCAAAAACTAATATACTGTCCCATTCACTCTGCACAGCTCTGTATCAATCCAAAACTAATACACTGCCCCATTCACTCTGCACAGCTCTGTATCAATCCAAAACTAATATAATGTCCCATTCTCTCTGCACAGCTCTGTATCAATCCAAAATCAATAAACTGTCACATTCACTCTGCACAGCTCAGTATCAATCCAAAACTAATACACTGCTCCATTCACTCTGCACAGCTTGTATAAATCCAAATCTAAAAACATGTCCAATTCTCTCTGCACAGCTCTGTATCAATCCAAAACTAATAAAGAACGCCATTCACTCTGCACAGTTCTGTATCACACCAAAACTTACACACTGACCCATTCAATCTGCATAGCTCTGTATCAATTCAAAACTAATACACTACCCGATTCAATCTGCACGGCTCTGTATCAATCCAAAACTAATACACTGACCCATTCACTCTGCACAGCTCTGTATCAATCCAAAACTAATGCACTGACCCATTCACTCTGCACAGCTCTGTATCAATCCAAAACTAATACACTGCCCCATTCACTCTGCACAGCTCTGTATCAATACAAAACTAATACACTGTCCCATTCACTCTGCACAGCTCTGTATCAATCCAAAACTAACACACTGCCCCATTCACTCTGCACAGCTCTGTATCAATCCAAAACTAAGACAATGCCAGATTCACTCTGCACAGCTCTGTACCAATCCAAAACTGTTACACTGCCAAATTCACTCTGCACAGCTCTGTATCATTTCAAAATTAATACACTGCCCCATTCACTCTGCACAGATCTGTATCAATCCAAAACTAATACACTGTCCCATTCACTCTGCACAGCTCTGTATCAATCCAAAACTAATACACAGCCCCATTCACTCTGCACAGCTCTGTATCAATCCAAAACTAATACAATGTCCCATTCACTCTGCACAGCTCTGTATCAATCCAAAACTAATACACTGTCCCATTCAGTCTGCCCAGCTCTGTATCAATCCAAAACTAATACACTGTCCCATTCACTCTGCACAGCTCTGGATCAATCCAAACTAATACACTGCCCCATTCACTCTGCACAGCTCTGTATCAATCCAAAATTGATACACTGTCCCATTCACTCAGCACAGCTCTGTATCAATCCAAAACTAATACACTGTCCCATTCAGTCTGCACAGCTCTGTATCAATCCAAAACTAATACACTGTCCCATTCACTCTGCACAGCTCTACATTAATCCAAAACTAATACACTGCCGCATTCACTCTGCTCAGCTCTGTATCAATCCAAAACTAATATAATGTCCCATTCACTCTGCACAGCTCTGTATCAATCCAAAACTAATACACTGCCCCATTCACTCTGCACAGCTCTACATTAATCCAAAACTAATACACTGACCCATTCAATCTGCAGAGCTCTGTATCAATCCAAAACTAATATACTGTCCCATTCACTCTGCACAGCCCTGTATCAATCCAAAATGAATAAACTGTCACATTCACTCTGCACAGCTCAGTATCAATCCAAAACTAATACACTGCTCCATTCACTCTGCACAGCTTGTATAAATCCAAATCTAAAAACATGTCCAATTCTCTCTGCACAGCTCTGTATCAATCCTAAACTAATAAACAAGCCCATTCACTCTGCACAGTTCTGTATCACACCAAAACTTACACACTGACCCATTCAATCTGCATAGCTCTGCATCAATTCAAAACTAATACACTGCCCCATTCACTCTGCAGAGCTCTGTATCAATCCAAAACTAATAGACTACCCGATTCAATCTGCACGGCTCTGTATCAGTCCAAAACTAATACACTGACCCATTCACTCTGCACAGCTCTGTATCAATCCAAAACTAATACACTGCCCCATTCACTCTGTACAGCTCTGTATCAATCCAAAACTAATTCACTGCCCCATTCACTCTGCACAGCTCTGTATCAATCCAAAACTAATACACTGTCCCATTCACTCTGCACAGCTCTGTATCAATCCAAAACTAATACAATGCCAGATTCACTCTGCACAGCTCTGTACCAATCCAAAACTAATACACTGCCCCATTCACTCTGCACAGCTCTGTATCAATCCAAAATTAATACACTGCCACATTCACTCTGCACAGCTCTGTATCAATTCAAAATTAATACACTGCCCCATTCACTCTGCACAGATCTGTATCAATCCAAAACTAATACACTACCCGATTCAATCTGCACAGCTCTGTATCAGTCCAAAACTAATACACTGCCCCTTTCACTCTGCACAGCTCTGTATCAATCCAAAACTAATACACTGTCCCAGTCAGTCTGTACAGATCTGTATCAATCCAAAACTAATAAACAACCCCATTCACTCTGCACAGTTCTGTATCACACCAAAACTTACACTCTGACCCATTCAATCTGCATAGCTCTGCATCAATTCAAAACTAATACACTGCCCCATTCACTCTGCACAGCTCTGTATCAATTCAAAACTAATACACTGCCCCATTCACTCTGCACAGATCTGTATCAATCCAAAACTAATACACTGTCCCATTCACTCTGCACAGCTCTACATTAATCCAAAACTATAACACTGTCCCATTCACTCTGCACAGCTCTACATTAATCCAAAACTAATATACTGTCCCATTCACTCTGCACAGCTCTGGTATCAATCCAAAATGAATAAACTGTCACATTCACTCTGCACTGCTCTGTATCAATCCAAAACTAATACACTGCCCCATTCACTCTGCACAGCTCTGTATAAATCCAAAACTAATATACTGTCCCATTCTCTCTGCACAGCTCTGTATCAATCCAAAATGAATAAACTGTCACATTCACTCTGCACAGCTCAGTATCAATCCAAAACTAATACACTGCCCCATTCACTCTGTACAGCTCTGTATGAATCCAAAACTAATACACTGCCCCATTCACTCTGCACAGCTCTGTATCAATCCAAAACTAATACACTGTCCCATTCACTCTGCACAGCTCTGTATCAATCCAAAACTAACACACTGCCCCATTCACTCTGCACAGCTCTGTATCAATCCAAAACTAATACAATGCCAGATTCACTCTGCACAGCTCTGTACCAATCCAAAACTGATACACTGCCCCATTCACTCTGCACAGCTCTGTATCAATCCAAAATTAATACACTGCCACATTCACTCTGCACAGCTCTGTATCAATTCAAAATTAATACACTGCCCCATTCACTCTGCACAGATCTGTATCAATCCAAAACTAATACACTACCTGATTCAATCTGCACAGCTCTGTATCAGTCCAAAACTAATACACTGCCACATTCACTCTGCACAGCTCTGTATCAATCCAAAACTAATACAGTGTCCCATTCTCTCTGCACAGCTCTGTATCAATCCAAAACTAATACACGGCCCCATTCACTCTGTACAGCTCTCTATCAATCCAAAACTAATACACTGCCCCATTCACTCTGCACAGCTCTGTATCAATCCAAAACTATTACACTGTCCCATTCACTCTGCACAGTTCTGTATCAATCCAAAACTAACACACTGCCCCATTCACTCTGCGCAGCTCTGTATCAATCCAAAACTAATACAATGCCAGATTCACTCTGCACAGCTCTGTACCAATCCAAAACTAATACACTGCCCCATTCACTCTGCACAGCTCTGTATCAATCCAAAATTAATACACTGCCCCATTCACTCTGCACAGATCTGTATCAATCCAAAACTAATACACTACCGGATTCAATCTGCACAGCTCTGTATCAGTCCAAAACTAATACACTGCCCCATTCACTCTGCACAGCTCTGTATCAATCCAAAACTAATACACTGTCCCCTTCAGTCTGTACAGCTCTGTATCAATCCAAAACTAATACACTGCCCCATTCACTCTGCACAGCTCTGTATCAATCCAAAACTAATACACTGTCCCATTCACTCTGCACAGCTCTGTATCAATCCAAAACTAACACACTGCCCCATTCACTCTGCACAGCTCTGTATCAATCCAAAACTAATACAATGCCAGATTCACTCTGCACAGCTCTGTACCAATCCAAAACTAATACACTGCCCCATTCACTCTGCACAGCTCTGTATCAATCCAAAATTAATACACTGCCACATTCACTCTGCACAGCTCTGTATCAATTCAAAATTAATGCACTGCCCCATTCACTCTGCACAGATCTGTATCAATCCAAAACTAATACACTGCCCCATTCACTCTCCACAGCTCTGTATCAATCCAAAACTAATATACTGTCCCATTCACTCTGTACAGCTCTGTATCCATCCAAAATGAATAAACTGTCACATTCACTCTGCACAGCTCAGTATCAATCCAAAACTAATACACTGCTCCATTCACTCTCCAAGGCTTGTATAAATCCTAATCTAAAAAAATGTCCAATTGTCTCTGCACAGCGCTGTATCAATCCAAAACTAATAAACAACCCAATTCACTCAGCACAGTTCTGTATCACACCAAAACTTACACACTGACCCATTCAATCTGCACAGCTCTGCATCAATTCAAAACTAATACACTGCCCCATTCACTCTGCACAGCTCTGTATCAATTCAAAACTAATACACTGCCCCATTCACTCTGCACAGATCTGTATCAATCCAAAGCTAATACACTGCCCCATTCACTCTGCACAGCCCTTCATTAATCCAAAACTAATACACTGTCCCATTCACTCTGCAAAGCTCTACATTAATCCAAAACTAATATACTGTCCCATTCACTCTGCACAGCCCTGTATCAATCCAAAACTAATATACTGTCCCATTCACTCTGCACAGCTCTGGTATCAATCCAAAATGAATAAACTGTCACATTCACTCTGCACAGCTCTGTATCAATCCAAAACTAATACACTGCCCCATTCACTCTGCACAGCTCTGTATAAATCCAAAACTAATATACTGTCCCATTCTCTCTGCACAGCTCTGTATCAATCCAAAATGAATAAACTGTCACATTCACTCTGCACAGCTCAGTATCAATCCAAAACTAATACACTGCCCCATTCACTCTGTACAGCTCTGTATCAATCCAAAACTAATACACTGCCCCATTCACTCTGCACAGCTCTGTATCAATCCAAAACTAATACACTGTCCCATTCACTCTGCACAGCTCTGTATCAATCCAAAACTAACACACTGCCCCATTCACTCTGCACAGCTCTGTATCAATCCAAAACTAATACAATGCCAGATTCACTCTGCACAGCTCTGTACCAATCCAAAACTGATACACTGCCCCATTCACTCTGCACAGCTCTGTATCAATCCAAAATTAATACACTGCCACATTCACTCTGCACAGCTCTGTATCAATTCAAAATTAATACACTGCCCCATTCACTCTGCACAGATCTGTATCAATCCAAAACTAATACACTACCTGATTCAATCTGCACAGCTCTGTATCAGTCCAAAACTAATACACTGCCACATTCACTCTGCACAGCTCTGTATCAATCCAAAACTAATACAGTGTCCCATTCTCTCTGCACAGCTCTGTATCAATCCAAAACTAATACACGGCCCCATTCACTCTGTACAGCTCTCTATCAATCCAAAACTAATACACTGCCCCATTCACTCTGCAGAGCTCTGTATCAATCCAAAACTATTGCACTGTCCCATTCACTCTGCACAGCTCTGTATCAATCCAAAACTAACACACTGCCCCATTCACTCTGCGCAGCTCTGTATCAATCCAAAACTAATACAATGCCAGATTCACTCTGCACAGCTCTGTACCAATCCAAAACTAATACACTGCCCCATTCACTCTGCACAGCTCTGTATCAATCCAAAATTAATACACTGCCCCATTCACTCTGCACAGATCTGTATCAATCCAAAACTAATACACTACCGGATTCAATCTGCACAGCTCTGTATCAGTCCAAAACTAATACACTGCCCCATTCACTCTGCACAGCTCTGTATCAATCCAAAACTAATACACTGTCCCCTTCAGTCTGTACAGCTCTGTATCAATCCAAAACTAATACACTGCCCTATTCACTCTGCACAGCTCTGTATCAATCCAAAATTAATACACTGCCACATTCACTCTGCACAGCTCTGTATCAATTCAAAATTAATGCACTGCCCCATTCACTCTGCACAGATCTGTATCAATCCAAAACTAATACACTGCCCCATTCACTCTCCACAGCTCTGTATCAATCCAAAACTAATATACTGTCCCATTCACTCTGTACAGCTCTGTATCCATCCAAAATGAATAAACTGTCACATTCACTCTGCACAGCTCAGTATCAATCCAAAACTAATACACTGCTCCATTCACTCTCCAAGGCTTGTATAAATCCTAATCTAAAAAAATGTCCAATTGTCTCTGCACAGCGCTGTATCAATCCAAAACTAATAAACAACCCAATTCACTCAGCACAGTTCTGTATCACACCAAAACTTACACACTGACCCATTCAATCTGCACAGCTCTGCATCAATTCAAAACTAATACACTGCCCCATTCACTCTGCACAGCTCTGTATCAATTCAAAACTAATACACTGCCCCATTCACTCTGCACAGATCTGTATCAATCCAAAGCTAATACACTGCCCCATTCACTCTGCACAGCCCTTCATTAATCCAAAACTAATACACTGTCCCATTCACTCTGCAAAGCTCTACATTAATCCAAAACTAATATACTGTCCCATTCACTCTGCACAGCCCTGTATCAATCCAAAACTAATATACTGTCCCATTCACTCTGCACAGCTCTGGTATCAATCCAAAATGAATAAACTGTCACATTCACTCTGCACAGCTCTGTATCAATCCAAAACTAATACACTGCCCCATTCACTCTGCACAGCTCTGTATAAATCCAAAACTAATATACTGTCCCATTCTCTCTGCACAGCTCTGTATCAATCCAAAATGAATAAACTGTCACATTCACTCTGCACAGCTCAGTATCAATCCAAAACTAATACACTGCCCCATTCACTCTGTACAGCTCTGTATCAATCCAAAACTAATACACTGCCCCATTCACTCTGCACAGCTCTGTATCAATCCAAAACTAATACACTGTCCCATTCACTCTGCACAGCTCTGTATCAATCCAAAACTAACACACTGCCCCATTCACTCTGCACAGCTCTGTATCAATCCAAAACTAATACAATGCCAGATTCACTCTGCACAGCTCTGTACCAATCCAAAACTGATACACTGCCCCATTCACTCTGCACAGCTCTGTATCAATCCAAAATTAATACACTGCCACATTCACTCTGCACAGCTCTGTATCAATTCAAAATTAATACACTGCCCCATTCACTCTGCACAGATCTGTATCAATCCAAAACTAATACACTACCTGATTCAATCTGCACAGCTCTGTATCAGTCCAAAACTAATACACTGCCACATTCACTCTGCACAGCTCTGTATCAATCCAAAACTAATACAGTGTCCCATTCTCTCTGCACAGCTCTGTATCAATCCAAAACTAATACACGGCCCCATTCACTCTGTACAGCTCTCTATCAATCCAAAACTAATACACTGCCCCATTCACTCTGCAGAGCTCTGTATCAATCCAAAACTATTACACTGTCCCATTCACTCTGCACAGCTCTGTATCAATCCAAAACTAACACACTGCCCCATTCACTCTGCGCAGCTCTGTATCAATCCAAAACTAATACAATGCCAGATTCACTCTGCACAGCTCTGTACCAATCCAAAACTAATACACTGCCCCATTCACTCTGCACAGCTCTGTATCAATCCAAAATTAATACACTGCCCCATTCACTCTGCACAGATCTGTATCAATCCAAAACTAATACACTACCGGATTCAATCTGCACAGCTCTGTATCAGTCCAAAACTAATACACTGCCCCATTCACTCTGCACAGCTCTGTATCAATCCAAAACTAATACACTGTCCCCTTCAGTCTGTACAGCTCTGTATCAATCCAAAACTAATACACTGCCCTATTCACTCTGCACAGCTCTGTATCAATCCAAAACTAATACACTGTCCCATTCACTCTGCACAGCTCTATATCAATCCAAAACTAACACACTGCCCCATTCACTCTGCACAGCTCTGTATCAATCCAAAACTAATACAATGCCAGATTCACTCTGCACAGCTCTGTACCAATCCAAAACTAATACACTGCCCCATTCACTCTGCACTGCTCTGTATCAATCCAAAACTAATACACGGCCCCATTCACTCTGTACAGCTCTGCATCAATCCAAAACTAATACACAACCCCATTCACTCTGCACAGTTCTGTATCAAACCAAAACTTACACACTGACCCATTCACTCTGCAGAGCTCTGGATCAATCCAAACTAATACACTGCCCCATTCACTCTGCACAGCTCTGTATCAATCCAAAATGAATAAACTGTCACATTCACTCTGCACAGCTCAGTATCAATCCAAAACTAATACACTGCTCCATTCACTCTCCAAGGCTTGTATAAATCCTAATCTAAAAAAATGTCCAATTGTCTCTGCACAGCGCTGTATCAATCCAAAACTAATAAACAACCCCATTCACTCAGCACAGTTCTGTATCATACCAAAACTTACACACTGACCCATTCAATCTGCACAGCTCTGCATCAATTCAAAACTAATACACTGCCCCATTCACTCTGCACAGCTCTGTATCAATTCAAAACTAATACACTGCCCCATTCACTCTGCACAGATCTGTATCAATCCAAAGCTAATACACTGTCCCATTCACTCTGCACAGCTCTACATTAATCCAAAACTAATACACTGTCCCATTCACTCTGCACAGCCCTGTATCAATCCAAAACTAATATACTGTCCCATTCACTCTGCACAGCTCTGTATCAATCCAAAATGAATAAACTGTCACATTCACTCTGCACAGCTCAGTATCAATCCAAAACTAATACACTGCTCCATTCACTCTGCACAGCTTGGATAAATCCAAATCGAAAAAAATGTCCAATTCACACTGCGAAGCTCTATATCAATCCAAAACTAATACACTGCCCCATTCACTCTGCACAGTTCTGTATCAAACCAAAACTTACACACTGACCCATTCACTCTGCGCAGCTCTGGATCAATCCAAACTAATACACTGCCCCATTCACTCTGCACAGCTCTGTATCAATCCAAAACTAATACACTGTCCCATTCACTCTGCACAGCTCTATATCAATCCAAAACTAATACACTGTCCCATTCACTCTGCACAGCTCTGTATCAATCCAAAACTAATACACTGTCCCATTCACTCTGCACAGCTCTGTATCAATCAAAAACTAATATACTGTCCCATTCACTCTGCACAGCTCTGTATCAATCCAAAACTAATACACTGCCCCATTCACTCTGCACAGCTCTGTATCAATCCAAAACTAATATAATGTCGCATTCTCTCTGCACAGCTCTGTATCAATCCAAAATCAATAAACTGTCACATTCACTCTGCACAGCTCAGTATCAATCCAAAACTAATACACTGCTCCATTCACTCTGCACAGCTCTGTATCAATCCAAAACTAATACACTGCCCCATTCTATCTGCACAGCTCAGTATCAATCCAAAACTAATACACTGCTCCATTCACTCTGCACAGCTTGTATAAATCCAAATCTAAAAACATGTCCAATTCTCTCTGCACAGCTCTGTATCAATCCAAAACTAATAAAGAACGCCATTCACTCTGCACAGTTCTGTATCACACCAAAACTTACACACTGACCCATTCAATCTGCATAGCTCTGTATCAATTCAAAACTAATACACTACCCGATTCAATCTGCACGGCTCTGTATCAATCCAAAACTAATACACTGACCCATTCACTCTGCACAGCTCTGTATCAATCCAAAGCTAATGCACTGACCCATTCACTCTGCACAGCTCTGTATCAATCCAAAACTAATACACTGCCCCATTCACTCTGCACAGCTCTGTATCAATACAAAACTAATACACTGTCCCATTCACTCTGCACAGCTCTGTATCAATCCAAAACTAACACACTGCCCCATTCACTCTGCACAGCTCTGTATCAATCCAAAACTAAGACAATGCCAGATTCACTCTGCACAGCTCTGTACCAATCCAAAACTGTTACACTGCCAAATTCACTCTGCACAGCTCTGTATCATTTCAAAATTAATACACTGCCCCATTCACTCTGCACAGATCTGTATCAATCCAAAACTAATACACTGTCCCATTCACTCTGCACAGCTCTGTATCAATCCAAAACTAATACACAGCCCCATTCACTCTGCACAGCTCTGTATCAATCCAAAACTAATACAATGTCCCATTCACTCTGCACAGCTCTGTATCAATCCAAAACTAATACACTGTCCTGTTCTCTCTGCACAGCTCTGTATCAATCCAAAACTAATACACGGCCCCATTCACTCTGCACAGCTCTGTATCAATCCAAAACTAATACACTGTCCCATTCAGTCTGCACAGCTCTGTATCAATCCAAAACTAATACACTGCCCCATTCACTCTGCACGGCTCTGTATCAATCCAAAACTAATACATTGCCCCATTCGCTCTGCACAGCTCTGTATCAATCCAAAATTAATACACTGCCACATTCACTCTGCACAGCTCTGTATCAATTCAAAATTAATACACTGCCCCATTCACTCTGCACAGATCTGTATCAATCCAAAACTAATACACTACCCGATTCAATCTGCACAGCTCTGTATCAGTCCAAAACTAATACACTGCCCCTTTCACTCTGCACAGCTCTGTATCAATCCAAAACTAATACACTGTCCCAGTCAGTCTGTACAGATCTGTATCAATCCAAAACTAATAAACAACCCCATTCACTCTGCACAGTTCTGTATCACACCAAAACTTACACACTGACCCATTCAATCTGCATAGCTCTGCATCAATTCAAAACTAATACACTGCCCCATTCACTCTGCACAGATCTGTATCAATTCAAAACTAATACACTGCCCCATTCACTCTGCACAGATCTGTATCAATCCAAAACTAATACACTGTCCCATTCACTCTGCACAGCTCTACATTAATCCAAAACTAAAACACTGTCCCATTCACTCTGCACAGCTCTACATTAATCCAAAACTAATATACTGTCCCATTCACTCTGCACAGCCCTGTATCAATCCAAAACTAATATACTGTCCCATTCACTCTGCACAGCTCTGTATCAATCCAAAATGAATAAACTGTCACATTCAATCTGCACAGCTCTGTATCAATCCAAAACTGATACACTGCCCCATTCACTCTGCACAGCTCTGTATCAATCCAAAACTAATATACTGTCCCATTCTCTCTGCACAGCTCTGTATCAATCCAAAATGAATAAACTGTCACATTCACTCTGCACAGCTCAGTATCAATCCAAAACTAATACACTGCCCCATTCACTCTGTACAGCTCTGTATCAATCCAAAACTAATACACTGCCCCATTCTCTCTGCACAGTTCTGTATCAATCCAAAACTAATACACTGTCCCATTCACTCTGCACAGCTCTGTATCAATCCAAAAATAACACACTGCCCCATTCACTCTGCACAGCTCTGTATCAATCCAAAACTAATACAATGCCAGATTCACTCTGCACAGCTCTGTACCAATCCAAAACTGATACACTGCCCCATTCACTCTGCACAGCTCTGTATCAATCCAAAATTAATACACTGCCACATTCACTCTGCACAGCTCTGTATCAATTCAAAATTAATACACTGCCCCATTCACTCTGCACAGATCTGTATCAATCCAAAACTAATACACTACCTGATTCAATCTGCACAGCTCTGTATCAGTCCAAAACTAATACACTGCCACATTCACTCTGCACAGCTCTGTATCAATCCAAAACTAATACAGTGTCCCATTCTCTCTGCACAGCTCTGTATCAATCCAAAACTAATACACGGCCCCATTCACTCTGTACAGCTCTCTATCAATCCAAAACTAATACACTGCCCCATTCACTCTGCACAGCTCTGTATCAATCCAAAACTAATACACTGTCCCATTCACTCTGCACAGCTCTGTATCAATCCAAAACTAACACACTGCCCCATTCACTCTGCGCAGCTCTGTATCAATCCAAAACTAATACAATGCCAGATTCACTCTGCACAGCTCTGTACCAATCCAAACTAATACACTGCCCCATTCACTCTGCACAGCTCTGTATCAATCCAAAATTAATACACTGCCCCATTCACTCTGCACCGATCTGTATCAATCCAAAACTAATACACTACCGGATTCAATCTGCACAGCTCTGTATCAGTCCAAAACTAATACACTGCCCCATTCACTCTGCACAGCTCTGTATCAATCCAAAATTAATACACTGTCCCCTTCAGTCTGTACAGCTCTGTATCAATCCAAAACTAATACACTGCCCCATTCACTCTGCACAGCTCTGTATCAATCCAAAACTAATACACTGTCCCATTCACTCTGCACAGCTCTGTATCAATCCAAAACTAACACACTGCCCCATTCACTCTGCACAGCTCTGTATCAATCCAAAACTAATACAATGCCAGATTCACTCTGCACAGCTCTGTACCAATCCAAAACTAATACACTGCCCCATTCACTCTGCACAGCTCTGTATTAATCCAAAATTAATACACTGCCACATTCACTCTGCACAGCTCTGTATCAATTCAAAATTAATGCACTGCCCCATTCACTCTGCACAGATCTGTTTCAATCCAAAACTAATACACTGCCCCATTCACTCTCCACAGCTCTGTATCAATCCAAAACTAATATACTGTCCCATTCACTCTGTACTGCTCTGTATCCATCCAAAATGAATAAACTGTCACATTCACTCTGCACAGCTCAGTATCAATCCAAAACTAATACACTGCTCCATTCACTCTCCAAGGCTTGTATAAATCCTAATCTAAAAAAATGTCCAATTGTCTCTGCACAGCGCAGTATCAATCCAAAACTAATAAACAACCCCATTCACTCAGCACAGTTCTGTATCACACCAAAACTTACACACTGACCCATTCAATCTGCACAGCTCTGCATCAATTCAAAACTAATACACTGCCCCATTCACTCTGCACAACTCTGTATCAATTCAAAACTAATACACTGCCCCATTCACTCTGCACAGATCTGTATCAATCCAAAGCTAATACACTGTCCCATTCACTCTGCACAGCTCTACATTAATCCAAAACTAATACACTGTCCCATTCACTCTGCAAAGCTCTACATTAATCCAAAACTAATATACTGTCCCATTCACTCTGCACAGCCCTGTATCAATCCAAAACTAATATACTGTCCCATTCACTCTGCACAGCTCTGTATCAATCCAAAATGAATAAACTGTCACATTCACTCTGCACAGCTCAGTATCAATCCAAAACTAATACACTGCTCCATTCACTCTGCACAGCTTGGATAAATCCAAATCGAAAAAAATGTCCAATTCACACTGCGAAGCTCTATATCAATCCAAAACTAATACACAACCCCATTCACTCTGCACAGTTCTGTATCAAACCAAAACTTACACACTGACCCATTCACTCTGCAGAGCTCTGGATCAATCCAAACTAATACACTGCCCCATTCACTCTGCACAGCTCTGTATCAATCCAAAATGAATAAACTGTCACATTCACTCTGCACAGCTCAGTATCAATCCAAAACTAATACACTGCTCCATTCACTCTCCAAGGCTTGTATAAATCCTAATCTAAAAAAATGTCCAATTGTCTCTGCACAGCGCTGTATCAATCCAAAACTAATAAACAACCCCATTCACTCTGCACAGTTCTGTATCATACCAAAACTTACACACTGACCCATTCAATCTGCACAGCTCTGCATCAATTCAAAACTAATACACTGCCCCATTCACTCTGCACAGCTCTGTATCAATTCAAAACTAATACACTGCCCCATTCACTCTGCACAGATCTGTATCAATCCAAAGCTAATACACTGTCCCATTCACTCTGCACAGCTCTACATTAATCCAAAACTAATACACTGTCCCATTCACTCTGCACAGCCCTGTATCAATCCAAAACTAATATACTGTCCCATTCACTCTGCACAGCTCTGTATCAATCCAAAATGAATAAACTGTCACATTCACTCTGCACAGCTCAGTATCAATCCAAAACTAATACACTGCTCCATTCACTCTGCACAGCTTGGATAAATCCAAATCGAAACAAATGTCCAATTCACACTGCGAAGCTCTATATCAATCCAAAACTAATACACTGCCCCATTCACTCTGCACAGCTCTATATCAATCCAAAACTAATACACTGCCCCATTCACTCTGTACAGCTCTGTATCAATCCAAAACTAATACACTGCCCCATTCACTCTGCACAGTTCTGTATCAAACCAAAACTTACACACTGACCCATTCACTCTGCGCAGCTCTGGATCAATCCAAACTAATACACTGCCCCATTCACTCTGCACAGCTCTGTATCAATCCAAAACTAATACACTGTCCCATTCACTCTGCACAGCTCTGTATCAATCCAAAACTAATACACTGTCCCATTCACTCTGCACAGCTCTGTATCAATCCAAAACTAATACACTGTCCCATTCACTCTGCACAGCTCTGTATCAATCCAAAACTAATACACTGCCCCATTCACTCTGCACAGCTCTGTATCAATCCAAAACTAATACACTGTCCCATTCACTCTGCACAGCTCTGTATCAATCCAAAACTAACACACTGCCCCATTCACTCTGCACAGCTCTGTATCAATCCAAAACTAATACAATGCCAGATTCACTCTGCACAGCTCTGTACCAATCCAAAACTAATACACTGCCCCATTCACTCTGCACAGCTCTGTATCAATCCAAAACTAATACACGGCCCCATTCACTCTGTACAGCTCTGCATCAATCCAAAACTAATACACAACCCCATTCACTCTGCACAGTTCTGTATCAAACCAAAACTTACACACTGACCCATTCACTCTGCAGAGCTCTGGATCAATCCAAACTAATACACTGCCCCATTCACTCTGCACAGCTCTGTATCAATCCAAAATGAATAAACTGTCACATTCACTCTGCACAGCTCAGTATCAATCCAAAACTAATACACTGCTCCATTCACTCTCCAAGGCTTGTATAAATCCTAATCTAAAAAAATGTCCAATTGTCTCTGCACAGCGCTGTATCAATCCAAAACTAATAAACAACCCCATTCACTCAGCACAGTTCTGTATCATACCAAAACTTACACACTGACCCATTCAATCTGCACAGCTCTGCATCAATTCAAAACTAATACACTGCCCCATTCACTCTGCACAGCTCTGTATCAATTCAAAACTAATACACTGCCCCATTCACTCTGCACAGATCTGTATCAATCCAAAGCTAATACACTGTCCCATTCACTCTGCACAGCTCTACATTAATCCAAAACTAATACACTGTCCCATTCACTCTGCACAGCCCTGTATCAATCCAAAACTAATATACTGTCCCATTCACTCTGCACAGCTCTGTATCAATCCAAAATGAATAAACTGTCACATTCACTCTGCACAGCTCAGTATCAATCCAAAACTAATACACTGCTCCATTCACTCTGCACAGCTTGGATAAATCCAAATCGAAAAAAATGTCCAATTCACACTGCGAAGCTCTATATCAATCCAAAACTAATACACTGCCGCATTCACTCTGCACAGTTCTGTATCAAACCAAAACTTACACACTGACCCATTCACTCTGCGCAGCTCTGGATCAATCCAAACTAATACACTGCCCCATTCACTCTGCACAGCTCTGTATCAATCCAAAACTAATACACTGTCCCATTCACTCTGCACAGCTCTATATCAATCCAAAACTAATACACTGTCCCATTCACTCTGCACAGCTCTGTATCAATCCAAAACTAATACACTGTCCCATTCACTCTGCACAGCTCTGTATCAATCAAAAACTAATATACTGTCCCATTCACTCTGCACAGCTCTGTATCAATCCAAAACTAATACACTGCCCCATTCACTCTGCACAGCTCTGTATCAATCCAAAACTAATATAATGTCCCATTCTCTCTGCACAGCTCTGTATCAATCCAAAATCAATAAACTGTCACATTCACTCTGCACAGCTCAGTATCAATCCAAAACTAATACACTGCTCCATTCACTCAGCACAGCTCTGTATCAATCCAAAACTAATACACTGCCCCATTCTATCTGCACAGCTCAGTATCAATCCAAAACTAATACACTGCTCCATTCACTCTGCACAGCTTGTATAAATCCAAATCTAAAAACATGTCCAATTCTCTCTGCACAGCTCTGTATCAATCCAAAACTAATAAAGAACGCCATTCACTCTGCACAGTTCTGTATCACACCAAAACTTACACACTGACCCATTCAATCTGCATAGCTCTGTATCAATTCAAAACTAATACACTACCCGATTCAATCTGCACGGCTCTGTATCAATCCAAAACTAATACACTGACCCATTCACTCTGCACAGCTCTGTATCAATCCAAAACTAATGCACTGTCCCATTCACTCTGCACAGCTCTGTATCAATCCAAAACTAATACACTGCCCCATTCACTCTGCACAGCTCTGTATCAATACAAAACTAATACACTGCCCCATTCACTCTGCACAGCTCTGTATCAATACAAAACTAATACACTGTCCCATTCACTCTGCACAGCTCTGTATCAATCCAAAACTAACACACTGCCCCATTCACTCTGCACAGCTCTGTATCAATCCAAAACTAAGACAATGCCAGATTCACTCTGCACAGCTCTGTACCAATCCAAAACTGTTACACTGCCAAATTCACTCTGCACAGCTCTGTATCATTTCAAAATTAATACACTGCCCCATTCACTCTGCACAGATCTGTATCAATCCAAAACTAATACACTGTCCCATTCACTCTGCACAGCTCTGTATCAATCCAAAACTAATACACAGCCCCATTCACTCTGCACAGCTCTGTATCAATCCAAAACTAATACAATGTCCCATTCACTCTGCACAGCTCTGTATCAATCCAAAACTAATACACTGTCCTGTTCTCTCTGCACAGCTCTGTATCAATCCAAAACTAATACACGGCCCCATTCACTCTGCACAGCTCTGTATCAATCCAAAACTAATACACTGTCCCATTCAGTCTGCACAGCTCTGTATCAATCCAAAACTAATACACTGCCCCATTCACTCTGCACGGCTCTGTATCAATCCAAAACTAATACATTGCCCCATTCGCTCTGCACAGCTCTGTATCAATCCAAAATTAATACACTGCCACATTCACTCTGCACAGCTCTGTATCAATTCAAAATTAATACACTGCCCCATTCACTCTGCACAGATCTGTATCAATCCAAAACTAATACACTACCCGATTCAATCTGCACAGCTCTGTATCAGTCCAAAACTAATACACTGCCCCTTTCACTCTGCACAGCTCTGTATCAATCCAAAACTAATACACTGTCCCAGTCAGTCTGTACAGATCTGTATCAATCCAAAACTAATAAACAACCCCATTCACTCTGCACAGTTCTGTATCACACCAAAACTTACACACTGACCCATTCAATCTGCATAGCTCTGCATCAATTCAAAACTAATACACTGCCCCATTCACTCTGCACAGATCTGTATCAATTCAAAACTAATACACTGCCCCATTCACTCTGCACAGATCTGTATCAATCCAAAACTAATACACCGTCCCATTCACTCTGCACAGCTCTACATTAATCCAAAACTAAAACACTGTCCCATTCACTCTGCACAGCTCTACATTAATCCAAAACTAATATACTGTCCCATTCACTCTGCACAGCCCTGTATCAATCCAAAACTAATATACTGTCCCATTCACTCTGCACAGCTCTGTATCAATCCAAAATGAATAAACTGTCACATTCAATCTGCACAGCTCTGTATCAATCCAAAACTGATACACTGCCCCATTCACTCTGCACAGCTCTGTATCAATCCAAAACTAATATACTGTCCCATTCTCTCTGCACAGCTCTGTATCAATCCAAAATGAATAAACTGTCACATTCACTCTGCACAGCTCAGTATCAATCCAAAACTAATACACTGCCCCATTCACTCTGTACAGCTCTGTATCAATCCAAAACTAATACACTGCCCCATTCTCTCTGCACAGCTCTGTATCAATCCAAAACTAATACACTGTCCCATTCACTCTGCACAGCTCTGTATCAATCCAAAACTAACACACTGCCCCATTCACTCTGCACAGCTCTGTATCAATCCAAAACTAATACAATGCCAGATTCACTCTGCACAGCTCTGTACCAATCCAAAACTGATACACTGCCCCATTCACTCTGCACAGCTCTGTATCAATCCAAAATTAATACACTGCCACATTCACTCTGCACAGCTCTGTATCAATTCAAAATTAATACACTGCCCCATTCACTCTGCACAGATCTGTATCAATCCAAAACTAATACACTACCTGATTCAATCTGCACAGCTCTGTATCAGTCCAAAACTAATACACTGCCACATTCACTCTGCACAGCTCTGTATCAATCCAAAACTAATACAGTGTCCCATTCTCTCTGCACAGCTCTGTATCAATCCAAAACTAATACACGGCCCCATTCACTCTGTACAGCTCTCTATCAATCCAAAACTAATACACTGCCCCATTCACTCTGCACAGCTCTGTATCAATCCAAAACTAATACACTGTCCCATTCACTCTGCACAGCTCTGTATCATTCCAAAACTAACACACTGCCCCATTCACTCTGCGCAGCTCTGTATCAATCCAAAACTAATACAATGCCAGATTCACTCTGCACAGCTCTGTACCAATCCAAAACTAATACACTGCCCCATTCACTCTGCACAGCTCTGTATCAATCCAAAATTAATACACTGTCCCATTCACTCTGCACCGATCTGTATCAATCCAAAACTAATACACTACCGGATTCAATCTGCACAGCTCTGTATCAGTCCAAAACTAATGCACTGCCCCATTCACTCTGCACAGCTCTGTATCAATCCAAAATTAATACACTGTCCCCTTCAGTCTGTACAGCTCTGTATCAATCCAAAACTAATACACTGCCCCATTCACTCTGCACAGCTCTGTATCAATCCAAAACTAATACACTGTCCCATTCACTCTGCACAGCTCTGTATCAATCCAAAACTAACACACTGCCCCATTCACTCTGCACAGCTCTGTATCAATCCAAAACTAATACAATGCCAGATTCACTCTGCACAGCTCTGTACCAATCCAAAACTCATACACTGCCCCATTCACTCTGCACAGCTCTGTATTAATCCAAAATTAATACACTGCCACATTCACTCTGCACAGCTCTGTATCAATTCAAAATTAATGCACTGCCCCATTCACTCTGCACAGATCTGTTTCAATCCAAAACTAATACACTGCCCCATTCACTCTCCACAGCTCTGGATCAATCCAAAACTAATATACTGTCCCATTCACTCTGTACTGCTCTGTATCCATCCAAAATGAAAAAACTGTCACATTCACTCTGCACAGCTCAGTATCAATCCAAAACTAATACACTGCTCCATTCACTCTCCAAGGCTTGTATAAATCCTAATCTAAAAAAATGTCCAATTGTCTCTGCACAGCGCTGTATCAATCCAAAACTAATAAACAACCCCATTCACTCAGCACAGTTCTGTATCACACCAAAACTTACACACTGACCCATTCAATCTGCACAGCTCTGCATCAATTCAAAACTAATACACTGCCCCATTCACTCTGCACAACTCTGTATCAATTCAAAACTAATACACTGCCCCATTCACTCTGCACAGATCTGTATCAATCCAAAGCTAATACACTGTCCCATTCACTCTGCACAGCTCTACATTAATCCAAAACTAATACACTGTCCCATTCACTCTGCAAAGCTCTACATTAATCCAAAACTAATATACTGTCCCATTCACTCTGCACAGCCCTGTATCAATCCAAAACTAATATACTGTCCCATTCACTCTGCACAGCTCTGTATCAATCCAAAATGAATAAACTGTCACATTCACTCTGCACAGCTCAGTATCAATCCAAAACTAATACACTGCTCCATTCACTCTGCACAGCTTGGATAAATCCAAATCGAAAAAAATGTCCAATTCACACTGCGAAGCTCTATATCAATCCAAAACTAATACACAACCCCATTCACTCTGCACAGTTCTGTATCAAACCAAAACTTACACACTGACCCATTCACTCTGCAGAGCTCTGGATCAATCCAAACTAATACACTGCCCCATTCACTCTGCACAGCTCTGTATCAATCCAAAATGAATAAACTGTCACATTCACTCTGCACAGCTCAGTATCAATCCAAAACTAATACACTGCTCCATTCACTCTCCAAGGCTTGTATAAATCCTAATCTAAAAAAATGTCCAATTGTCTCTGCACAGCGCTGTATCAATCCAAAACTAATAAACAACCCCATTCACTCAGCACAGTTCTGTATCATACCAAAACTTACACACTGACCCATTCAATCTGCACAGCTCTGCATCAATTCAAAACTAATACACTGCCCCATTCACTCTGCACAGCTCTGTATCAATTCAAAACTAATACACTGCCCCATTCACTCTGCACAGCTCTGTATCAATTCAAAACTAATACACTGCCCCATTCACTCTGCACAGATCTGTATCAATCCAAAGCTAATACACTGTCCCATTCACTCTGCACAGCTCTACATTAATCCAAAACTAATACACTGTCCCATTCACTCTGCACAGCCCTGTATCAATCCAAAACTAATATACTGTCCCATTCACTCTGCACAGCTCTGTATCAATCCAAAATGAATAAACTGTCACATTCACTCTGCACAGCTCAGTATCAATCCAAAACTAATACACTGCTCCATTCACTCTGCACAGCTTGGATAAATCCAAATCGAAAAAAATGTCCAATTCACACTGCGAAGCTCTATATCAATCCAAAACTAATACACTGCCCCATTCACTCTGCACAGTTCTGTATCAAACCAAAACTTACACACTGACCCATTCACTCTGCGCAGCTCTGGATCAATCCAAACTAATACACTGCCCCATTCACTCTGCACAGCTCTGTATCAATCCAAAACTAATACACTGTCCCATTCACTCTGCACAGCTCTATATCAATCCAAAACTTATACACTGTCCCATTCACTCTGCACAGCTCTGTATCAATCCAAAACTAATACACTGTCCCATTCACTCTGCACAGCTCTGTATCAATCAAAAACTAATATACTGTCCCATTCACTCTGCACAGCTCTGTATCAATCCAAAACTAATACACTGCCCCATTCACTCTGCACAGCTCTGTATCAATCCAAAACTAATATAATGTCCCATTCTCTCTGCACAGCTCTGTATCAATCCAAAATCAATAAACTGTCACATTCACTCTGCACAGCTCAGTATCAATCCAAAACTAATACACTGCTCCATTCACTCTGCACAGCTTGTATAAATCCAAATCTAAAAACATGTCCAATTCTCTCTGCACAGCTCTGTATCAATCCAAAACTAATAAACAACGCCATTCACTCTGCACAGTTCTGTATCACACCAAAACTTACACACTGACCCATTCAATCTGCATAGCTCTGTTTCAATTCAAAACTAATACACTACCCGATTCAATCTGCAGGGCTCTGTATCAATCCAAAACTAATACACTGACCCATTCACTCTGCACAGCTCTGTATCAATCCAAAACTAATGCACTGACCCATTCACTCTGCACAGCTCTGTATCAATCCAAAACTAATACACTGCCCCATTCACTCTGCACAGCTCTGTATCAATACAAAACTAATACACTGTCCCATTCACTCTGCACAGCTCTGTATCAATCCAAAACTAACACACTGCCCCATTCACTCTGCACAGCTCTGTATCAATCCAAAACTAAGACAATGCCAGATTCACTCTGCACAGCTCTGTACCAATTCAAAACTGTTACATTGCCAAATTCACTCTGCACAGCTCTGTATCATTTCAAAATTAATACACTGCCCCATTCACTCTGCACAGATCTGTATCAATCCAAAACTAATACACTTTCCCATTCACTCTGCACAGCTCTGTATCAATCCAAAACTAATACACAGCCCCATTCACTCTGCACAGCTCTGTATCAATCCAAAACTAATACAATGTCCCATTCACTCTGCACAGCTCTGTATCAATCCAAAACTAATACACTGTCCTGTTCTCTCTGCACAGCTCTGTATCAATCCAAAACTAATACACGGCCCCATTCACTCTGCACAGCTCTGTATCAATCCAAAACTAATACACTGTCCCATTCAGTCTGCACAGCTCTGTATCAATCCAAAACTAATACAATGCCCCATTCACTCTGCACGGCTCTGTATCAATCCAAAACTAATTTACTGTCCCATTCACTCTGCACAGCTCTGTATCAATCCAAAATGAATAAACTGTCACATACACTCTGCACAGATCAGTATCAATCCAAAACTAATACACTGCTCCATTCACTCTGCACAGCTCTGTATCAATCCAAAACTAATACACTGTCCCATTCACTCTGCACAACTCTGTATCAATCCAAAACTAATACAATGCCCCATTCACTCTCCACAGCTTGTATAAATCCAAATCTAACAAAATGTCCAATTGTCTCTGCACAGCTCTGTATCAATCCAAAACTAATTCACGACCAGATTCAATCTGCACGGCTCTGTATCAGTCCAAAACTAATACACTGACCCATTCACTCTGCACAGCTCTGTATCAATCCAAAACTAATACACTGCCCCATTCACTCTGTACAACTATGTATCAATCCAAAACTAAAACACTGCCCCATTCACTCTGCACAGCTCTGTATCAATCCAAATCTAATACACTGCCCCATTCACCCTGCACAGATCTGTATCAATCCAGTACAAATACACTGTCCCATTCACTCTGCACAGCACTGTATCAATCCAAAACTATTACACTGCCCCATTCACTCTGCACAGCTCTGCATCAATCCAAATCTAATACACTGCCCCATTCACTCTGCACAGCTCTGTATCAATCCAAAACTAATACCCTGTCCCATTCACTCTGCACAGCTCTGTATCAATCCACAACTAATACACTGACCCATTCACTCTGCACAGCTCTGTACCGATCCAAAACTAATACACTGTCCCATTCACTCTGCACTGCTCTGTATCAATTCAAAACTAATACACTGCCCCATTCACTCTGCACAGCTCTGTATCAATCCAAAACTAATACACTGCCCCATTCTCTCTGCACAGCTCTGTATCAATCCAAAACTAATACACTGCCCCATTCACTCTGCACAGCTCTGTATCAATCGAAAGCTAATACAGTGTCCCATTCACTCTGCACAGCTCTGAATCAATCCAAAACTAATACACTGCCCCATTCACTCTGCACAGCTCTGCATCAATCCAAATCTGATACACTGCCCTATTCACTCTGCACAGCTCTGTATCAATCCAAAACTAATACACTGTCCCATTCACTCTGCACAGCTCTGTATCAATCCAAAACTAATACACAGCCCCATTCAGTCTGCACAGCTCTGTATCAATCCAAAACTAATACCCTGTCCCATTCACTCTGCACAGCTCTGTATCAATCCACAACTAATACACTGACCCATTCACTCTGCACAGCTCTGTACCAATCCAAAACTAATACACTGTCCCATTCACTCTGCACAGCTCTGTATCAATTCAAAACTAATACACTGCCCCATTCACTCTGCACAACTCTGTATCAATCCAAAACTAATACACTGCCCCATTCTCTCTGCACAGCTCTGTATCAATCCAAAACTAATACACTGCCCCATTCACTCTGCACAGCTCTGTATCAATCGAAAGCTAATACAGTGTCCCATTCACTCTGCACAGCTCTGAATCAATCCAAAACTAATACACTGCCCCATTCACTCTGCACAGCTCTGCATCAATCCAAATTTGATACACTGCCCTATTCACTCTGCACAGCTCTGTATCAATCCAAAACTAATACACTGTCCCATTCACTCTGCACAGCTCTGTATCAATCCAAAACTAATACACAGCCCCATTCACTCTGCACAGCTCTGTATCAATCCAAAACTAATACACTGTCCCATTCACTCTGCACAGCTCTGTATCAATCGACAACTAATACAATGACCCATTCACTCTGCACAGCTCTATACCAATCCAAAACTAATACACTGTCCCATTCACTCTGCACCGCTCTGTATCAATCCAAAACTAATACACTGTCCCATTCACTCTGCACAGCTCTGTATCAATCCAAAACTAATACACAGCCCCATTCACTCTGCACAGCTCTGTATCAATCCAAAACTAATACACTGTCCCATTCACTCTGCACAGCTCTGTATCAATCCACAACTAATACAATGACCCATTCACTCTGCACAGCTCTATACCAATCCAAAACTAATACGCTGTCCCATTCACTCTGCACCGCTCTGTATCAATCCAAAACTAATACACTGCCCCATTCACTCTGTACAGCTCTGTATCAATCCAAAACTAATTCACTGCCCCATTCTCTCTGCACAGCTCTGTATCAATCCAAAAGTAATACATTGCCCCATTCACTCTGCACAGCTCTGTATCAATCCAAAACTAATACACTGCCCCATTCACTCTGCACAGCTCTGTATCAATCCAAAAGTAATGCACTGTCCCATTCACTCTGCACAGCTCTGTATAAATCCAAAACAAATACACTGTCCAATTCACTCTGCACAGCTCTGTATCAATCCAAAACTAATACACTGCCCTTTCACTCTGCACAGCTCTGTATCAATCCAAGACTAATACACTGCCCCATTCACTCTGCACAGTTCTGTATCAAACCAAAACTTACACACTGACCCATTCACTCTGCGCAGCTCTGGATCAATCCAAACTAATACACTGCCCCATTCACTCTGCACAGCTCTGTATCAATCCAAAACTAATACACTGTCCCATTCACTCTGCACAGCTCTGTATCAATCCAAAACTAATACACTGTCCCATTCACTCTGCACAGCTCTGTATCAATCCAAAACTAATACACTGCCCCATTCACTCTGCACAGCTCTGTATCAATCCAAAACTAATATAATGTCCCATTCTCTCTGCACTGCTCTGTATCAATCCAAAATCAATATACTGTCACATTCACTCTGCACAGCTCAGTATCAATCCAAAACTAATACACTGCTCCATTCACTCTGCACAGCTTGTATAAATCCAAATCTAAAAACATGTCCAATTGTCTCTGCACAGCTCTGTATCAATCCAAAACTAATAAAGAACGCCATTCACTCTGCACAGTTCTGTATCACACCAAAACTAACACACTGACTCATTCAATCTGCATAGCTCTGTATCAATTCAAAACTAATACACTACCCGATTCAATCTGCAAGGCTCTGTATCAATCCAAAACTAATACACTGACCCATTCACTCTGCACAGCTCTGTATCAATCCAAAACTAATACACTGTCCCATTCACTCTGCACAGCTCTGTATCAATCCAAAACTAATACACTGCCCCATTCACTCTGCACAGCTCTGTATCAATACAAAACTAATACACTGTCCCATTCACTCTGCACAGCTCTGTATCAATCCAAAACTAACACACTGCCCCATTCACTCTGCACAGCTCTGTATCAATCCAAAACTAAGACAATGCCAGATTCACTCTGCACAGCTCTGTACCAATCCAAAACTGTTACACTGCCAAATTCACTCTGCACAGCTCTGTATCATTTCAAAATTAATACACTGCCCCATTCACTCTGCACAGATCTGTATCAATCCAAAACTAATACACTGTCCCATTCACTCTGCACAGCTCTGTATCAATCCAAAACTAATACACAGCCCCATTCACTCTGCACAGCTCTGTATCAATCCAAAACTAATACAATGTCCCATTCAATCTGCACAGCTCTGTATCAATCGAAAACTAATACACTGTCCTGTTCTCTCTGCACAGCTCTGTATCAATCCAAAACTAATACACGGCCCCATTCACTCTGCACAGCTCTGTATCAATCCAAAACTAATACACTGTCCCATTCAGTCTGCACAGCTCTGTATCAATCCAAAACTAATACACTGCCCCATTCACTCTGCACGGCTCTGTATCAATCCAAAACTAATTTACTGTCCCATTCACTCTGCACAGCTCTGTATCAATCCAAAATGAATAAACTGTCACATACACTCTGCACAGATCAGTATCAATCCAAAACTAATACACTGCTCCATTCACTCTGCACAGCTCTGTATCAATCCAAAACTAATACACTGTCCCATTCACTCTGCACAACTCTGTATCAATCCAAAACTAATACAATGCCCCATTCACTCTCCACAGCTTGTATAAATCCAAATCTAACAAAATGTCCAATTGTCTCTGCACAGCTCTGTATCAATCCAAAACTAATAAACAACCCCATTCTCTCTGCACAGTTCTGTATCACACCAAAACTTACACACTGACCCATTCAATCTGCATAACTCTGCATCAATTCAAAACTAATACACTGCCCCATTCACTCTGCACAGCTCTGTATCAATCCAAAACTAATTCACGACCAGATTCAATCTGCACGGCTCTGTATCAGTCCAAAACTAATACACTGACCCATTCACTCTGCACAGCTCTGTATCAGTCCAAAACTAATACACTGCCCCATTCACTCTGTACAACTCTGTATCAATCCAAAACTAATACACTGCCCCATTCACTCTGCACAGCTCTGTATCAATCCAAATCTAATACACTGCCCCATTCACTCTGCACAGCTCTGTATCAATCCAAAACTAATACAATGTCCCATTCACTCTGCACAGCTCTGTATCAATCCACAACTAATACACTGACCCATTCACTCTGCACAGCTCTGTACCAATCCAAAACTAATACACTGTCCCATTCACTCTGCACAGCTCTGTATCAATTCAAAACTAATACACTGCCCAATTCAATCTGCACAACTCTGTATCAATCCAAAACTAATACACTGCCCCATTCTCTCTGCACAGCTCTGTATCAATCCAAAACTAATACACTGCCCCATTCACTCTGCACAGCTCTGTATCAATCGAAAGCTAATACAGTGTCCCATTCACTCTGCACAGCTCTGAATCAATCCAAAACTAATACACTGCCCCATTCACTCTGCACAGCTCTGCATCAATCCAAATCTGATACACTGCCCTATTCACTCTGCACAGCTCTGTATCAATCCAAACCTAATACACTGTCCCATTCACTCTGCACAGCACTGTATCAATCCAAAACTAATAGACTGCCCCATTCACTCTGCACAGCTCTGTATCAATCCACAACTAATACAATGACCCATTCACTCTGCACAGCTCTATACCAATCCAAAACTAATACACTGTCCCATTCACTCTGCACCGCTCTGTATCAATCCAAAACTAATACACTGCCCCATTCACTCTGTACAGCTCTGTATCAATCCAAAACTAATTCACTGCCCCATTCTCTCTGCACAGCTCTGTATCAATCCAAAAGTAATACATTGCCCCATTCACTCTGCACAGCTCTGTATCAATCCAAAACTAATACACTGCCCCATTCACTCTGCACAGCTCTGTATCAATCCAAAAGTAATGCACTGTCCCATTCACTCTGCACAGCTCTGTATAAATCCAAAACAAATACACTGTCCAATTCACTCTGCACAGCTCTGTATCAATCCAAAACTAATACACTGCCCTTTCACTCTGCACAGCTCTGTATCAATCCAAGACTAATAAACTGTCCCATTCACTCTGCACAGCTCTGTATCAATCCAAAAACAATACACTTTCCCATTCAGTCTACACATTTCTGTATCAATCCAAAACTAATACACTGCCCCATTCACTCTGCACAGCTCTGTATCAATCCAAAAGTAATACATTGCCCCATTCACTCAGCACAGCTCTGTATCAATCCAAAAGTAATGCACTGTCCCGTTTACTCTGCACAGCTCTGTATCAATCCAAAACTTATACACTGTCCCATTCACCCTGCACAGCTCTGTATCAATCCAAATATATTACACTGTGCCATTCACTCTGCACAGCTCTGTATCAATACAAAACTAATACACTGTCCCGTTTACTCTGCACAGCTCTGTATCAATCCAAAACCAATACACTGTCCCATTCACTCTGCACAGCTCTGTATCAATCCAAAACTAATACACTGCCATTTCACTCTGCACCGCTCTGTATCAATCCAAAAGTAATACACTGCCCCAGTCACTCTGCACAGCTCTGTATCAATCCAAAAGTAATAAATTGCCCCATTCACTCTGCACAGCTCTGTATCAATCCAAAAGTAATACATTGCCCCATTCACTCTGCACAGCTCTGTATCAATACAAAAGTAATGCACTGTCCCATTCAATCTGCACAGCTCTGTATCAATCCAAAACTAATACACTGTCCCATTCACTCTGCACAGCTCTGTATCAATCCAAATATATTACACTGTCCCATTCACTCTGCACAGCTCTGTATCAATCCAAAACCAATACACTGTCCCGTTCACTCTGCACAGCTCTGTATCAATCCAAAACCAATTCACTGTCCCATTCACTCTGCACAGCTCTCTATCAATCCAAAACTAATACACTGCCCTTTCACTCTGCACAGCTCTGTATCAATCCAAGACTAATACACTATCCCATTCACTCTGCACAGCTCTGTATCAATCCAAAACTAATACACTGCCCCATTCACTCTGCACAGCTTGTTATCAATCCAAAACTAATACACTGTCCCATTCACTCTGCACAGCTCTGTATCAATCCAAAACTAATACACTGCCATTTCACTCTGCACAGCTCTGTATCAATCCAAAAGTAATGCACTGTCCCATTCACTCTGCACAGCTCCGTATCAATCGAAAGCTAATAGAGTGTCCCATTCACTCTGCACAGCTCTGAATCAATCCAAAACTAATACACTGCCCCATTCACTCTGCACAGCTCTGCATCAATCCAAATCTGATAAACTGCCCTATTCACTCTGCACAGCTCTGTATCAATCCAAAACTAATACACTGTCCCATTCACTCTGCACAGCTCTGTATCAATCCAAAACTAATACACAGCCCCATTCACTCTGCACAGCTCTGTATCAATCCAAAACTAATAGACTGTCCCATTCACTCTGCACAGCTCTGTATCAATCCACAACTAATACAATGACCCATTCACTCTGCACAGCTCTATACCAATCCAAAACTAATACACTGTCCCATTCACTCTGCACCGCTCTGTATCAATCCAAAACTAATACACTGCCCGATTCACTCTGTACAGCTCTGTATCAATCCAAAACTAATTCACTGCCCCATTCTCTCTGCGCAGCTCTGTATCAATCCAAAACTAATACACTGCCCCATTCACTCTGCACAGCTCTGTATCAATCCAAAAGTAATGCACTGTCCCATTCACTCTGCACAGCTCTGTATAAATCCAAAACAAATACACTGTCCAATTCACTCTGCACAGCTCTGTATCAATCCAAAACTAATACACTGCCCTTTCACTCTGCACAGCTCTGTATCAATCCAAGACTAATACACTGTCCCATTCACTCTGCACAGCTCTGTATCAATCCAAAAACAATACACTTTCCCATTCAGTCTACACATTTCTGTATCAATCCAAAACTAATACACTGCCCCATTCACTCTGCACAGCTCTGTATCAATCCAAAAGTAATACATTGCCCCATTCACTCAGCACAGCACTGTATCAATCCAAAAGTAATGTTCTGTCCCGTTTAGTCTGCACAGCTCTGTATCAATCCAAAACTTATACACTGTCCCAATCACTCTGCACAGCTCTGTATCAATCCAAATATATTACACTGTGCCATTCACTCTGCACAGCTCTGTATCAATCCAAAACTAAAGAACTGTCCCGTTTACTCTGCACAGCTCTGTATCAATCCAAAACCAATACACTGTCCCATTCACCCTGCACAGCTCTGTATCAATCCAAAACCAATTCACTGTCCCATTCACTCTGCACAGCTCTGTATCAATCCACAACTAATACACTGTCCCATTCCCTCTGCCCAGCTCTGTATCAATCCTAAACTAATACACTGCCCTTTCACTCTGCACAGCTCTGTATCAATCCAAAAGTAATACACTGCCCCATTCACTCTGCACAGCTCTGTATCAATCCAAAAGTAATACATTGCCCCATTCACTCTGCACAGCTCTGTATCAATCCAAAAGTAATACATTGCCCCATTCACTCTGCACAGCTCTGTATCAATCCAAAAGTAATGCACTGTCCCATTCAATCTGCACAGCTCTGTATCAATCCAAAACTAATACACTGTCCCATTCACTCTGCACAGCTCTGTATCAAGCCAAATATATTACACTGTCCCATTCACTCTGCACAGCTCTGTATCAATCCTAAACCAAAACACTGCCCCGTTCACTCTGCACAGCACTGTATCAATCCAAAACCAATACACTGTCCCATTCACTCTGCACCGCTCTGTATCAATCCAAAACCAATTCACTGTCCCATTCACTCTGCACAGCTGTCTATCAATCCAAAACTAATACACTGCCCTTTCACTCTGCACAGCTCTGTATCAATCCAAGACTAATACACTAACCCAATCACTCTGCACAGCTCTGTATCAATCCAAAACTAATACACTGCCCTATTCACTCTGCACAGCTCGGTATCAATCCAAAACCAATACACTGTCCCATTCACTCTGCACAGCTCTGTATCAATCCAAAAGTAATGCACTGTCCCATTCAGTCTGCACAGCTCTGCATTGATCCAAAACGTATTCCCTGCCCCATTCACTCTGCACAGCTCTGTATCAATCCAAAACTAATACACTGTCCCATTCTCTCTGCACAGATCTGTATCAATCCAAAACTAATACACTGCCCCATTCACTCTGCACAGCTCTGTATCAATCGAAAACTAATGCACTGCCCCATTCACTCGGCACAGCTCTGTATCAATCCTAAACTAATACACTGTCCCATTCACTCTGCACAGCTCTGTATCAATCCAAAACTAATACACTGCCCTTTCACTCTGCACAGCTCTGTATCAATCCAAAACTAATACACTGCCCTTTCACTCTGCACAGCTCTGTATCAATCAAAGAATAATACACTGTCCCATTCACTCTGCACAGCTTTGTATCAATCCAAAACCAATACACTTTCCCATTCAGTCTGCACATCTCTGTATCAATCCAAAACTAATACAATGCCCCATTCACTCTGCACAGCTCTGTATCAATCCAAAACAAATACATTGCCCCATTCACTCAGCACAGCTCTGTATCAATCCAAAAGTAATGCACTGTCCCATTCAATCTGCACAGATCTGTATCAATCCAAAACTAATACACTGTCCCATTCACTCTGCACAGCTCTGTATCAATCCAAATATATTACACTGTCCCATTCACTCTGCACAGCTCTGTATCAATCCAAAACTAATACACTGTCCCGTTCACTCTGCACAGCTCTGTATCAATCCACAACCAATACACAGTCCCATACCCTCTGCACAGCTCTGTATCAATCCAAAACCAATTCACTGTCCCATTCAATATGCACTGCTCTGTATCAATCCAAAACTGATACACTGCCCCATTCACTCTGCACAGATCTGTATCAATCCAGTACAAATACACTGTCCCATTCACACTGCACAGCACTGTATCAATCCAAAACTATTACACTGCCCCATTCACTCTGCACAGCTCTGTACCAATCCAAAACTAATACACTGTCCCATTCACTCTGCACAGCTCTGTATCAATCCAAAACTAATACAGTGCCACATTCACTCTGCACAGCACTGTATCAATCCAAAACTATTACACTGCCCCATTCACTCTGCACAGCTCTGCATCAATCCAAATCTAATACACTGCCCCATTCACTCTGCACAGCTCTGTATCAATCCCAAACTAATACACTGTCCCATTCACTCTGCACAGCTCTGTATCAATCCAAAACTAATACCCTGTCCCATTCACTCTGCACAGCTCTGTATCAATCCACAACTAATACACTGACCCATTCACTCTGCACAGCTCTGTACCGATCCAAAACTAATACACTGTCCCATTCACTCTGCACTGCTCTGTATCAATTCAAAACTAATACACTGCCCAATTCACTCTGCACAACTCTGTATCAATCCAAAACTAATACACTGCCCCATTCTCACTGCACAGCTCTGTATCAATCCAAAACTAATACACTGCCCCATTCACTCTGCACAGCTCTGTATCAATCGAAAGCTAATACAGTGTCCCATTCACTCTGCACAGCTCTGAATCAATCCAAAACTAATACACTGCCCCATTCACTCTGCACAGCTCTGCATCAATCCAAATCTGATACACTGCCCTATTCACTCTGCACAGCTCTGTATCAATCCAAAACTAATACACTGTCCCATTCACTCTGCACAGCTCTGTATCAATCCAAAACTAATACACAGCCCCATTCAGTCTGCACAGCTCTGTATCAATCCAAAACTAATACCCTGTCCCATTCACTCTGCACTGCTCTGTATCAATCCACAACTAATACACTGACCCATTCACTCTGCACAGCTCTGTACCAATCCAAAACTAATACACTGTCCCATTCACTCTGCACAGCTCTGTATCAATTCAAAACTAATACACTGCCCCATTCACTCTGCACAACTCTGTATCAATCCAAAACTAATACACTGCCCCATTCTCTCTGCACAGCTCTGTATCAATCCAAAACTAATACACTGCCCCATTCACTCTGCACAGCTCTGTATCAATCGAAAGCTAATACAGTGTCCCATTCACTCTGCACAGCTCTGAATCATTCCAAAACTAATACACTGCCCCATTCACTCTGCACAGCTCTGCATCAATCCAAATCTGATACACTGCCCTATTCACTCTGCACAGCTCTGTATCAATCCAAAACTAATACACTGTCCCATTCACTCTGCACAGCTCTGTATCAATCCAAAACTAATACACAGCCCCATTCACTCTGCACAGCTCTGTATCAATCCAAAACTAATACACTGTCCCATTCACTCTGCACAGCTCTGTATCAATCGACAACTAATACAATGACCCATTCACTCTGCACAGCTCTATACCAATCCAAAACTAATACACTGTCCCATTCACTCTGCACCGCTCTGTATCAATCCAAAACTAATACACTGTCCCATTCACTCTGCACAGCTCTGTATCAATCCAAAACTAATACACAGCCCCATTCACTCTGCACAGCTCTGTATCAATCCAAAACTAATACACTGTCCCATTCACTCTGCACCGCTCTGTATCAATCCAAAACCAATTCACTGTCCCATTCACTCTGCACAGCTGTCTATCAATCCAAAACTAATACACTGCCCTTTCACTCTGCACAGCTCTGTATCAATCCAAGACTAATACACTGTCCCATTCACTCTGCACAGCTCTGTATCAATCCAAAACTAATACACTGCCCTATTCACTCTGCACAGCTCGGTATCAATCCAAAACCAATACACTGTCCCATTCACTCTGCACAGCTCTGTATCAATCCAAAAGTAATGCACTGTCCCATTCAGTCTGCACAGCTCTGCATTGATCCAAAACGTATTCCCTGCCCCATTCACTCTGCACAGCTCTGTATCAATCCAAAACTAATACACTGTCCCATTCTCTCTGCACAGATCTGTATCAATCCAAAACTAATACACTGCCCCATTCACTCTGCACAGCTCTGTATCAATCGAAAACTAATGCACTGCCCCATTCACTCGGCACAGCTCTGTATCAATCCTAAACTAATACACTGTCCCATTCACTCTGCACAGCTCTGTATCAATCCAAAACTAATACACTGCCCTTTCACTCTGCACAGCTCTGTATCAATCCAAAACTAATACACTGCCCTTTCACTCTGCACAGCTCTGTATCAATCAAAGAATAATACACTGTCCCATTCACTCTGCACAGCTTTGTATCAATCCAAAACCAATACACTTTCCCATTCAGTCTGCACATCTCTGTATCAATCCAAAACTAATACAATGCCCCATTCACTCTGCACAGCTCTGTATCAATCCAAAACAAATACATTGCCCCATTCACTCAGCACAGCTCTGTATCAATCCAAAAGTAATGCACTGTCCCATTCAATCTGCACAGATCTGTATCAATCCAAAACTAATACACTGTCCCATTCACTCTGCACAGCTCTGTATCAATCCAAATATATTACACTGTCCCATTCACTCTGCACAGCTCTGTATCAATCCAAAACTAATACACTGTCCCGTTCACTCTGCACAGCTCTGTATCAATCCACAACCAATACACAGTCCCATACCCTCTGCACAGCTCTGTATCAATCCAAAACCAATTCACTGTCCCATTCAATATGCACTGCTCTGTATCAATCCAAAACTGATACACTGCCCCATTCACTCTGCACAGATCTGCATCAATCCAGTACAAATACACTGTCCCATTCACACTGCACAGCACTGTATCAATCCAAAACTATTACACTGCCCCATTCACTCTGCACAGCTCTGTACCAATCCAAAACTAATACACTGTCCCATTCACTCTGCACAGCTCTGTATCAATCCAAAACTAATACAGTGCCACATTCACTCTGCACAGCACTGTATCAATCCAAAACTATTACACTGCCCCATTCACTCTGCACAGCTCTGCATCAATCCAAATCTAATACACTGCCCCATTCACTCTGCACAGCTCTGTATCAATCCCAAACTAATACACTGTCCCATTCACTCTGCACAGCTCTGTATCAATCCAAAACTAATACCCTGTCCCATTCACTCTGCACAGCTCTGTATCAATCCACAACTAATACACTGACCCATTCACTCTGCACAGCTCTGTACCGATCCAAAACTAATACACTGTCCCATTCACTCTGCACTGCTCTGTATCAATTCAAAACTAATACACTGCCCAATTCACTCTGCACAACTCTGTATCAATCCAAAACTAATACACTGCCCCATTCTCACTGCACAGCTCTGTATCAATCCAAAACTAATACACTGCCCCATTCACTCTGCACAGCTCTGTATCAATCGAAAGCTAATACAGTGTCCCATTCACTCTGCACAGCTCTGAATCAATCCAAAACTAATACACTGCCCCATTCACTCTGCACAGCTCTGCATCAATCCAAATCTGATACACTGCCCTATTCACTCTGCACAGCTCTGTATCAATCCAAAACTAATACACTGTCCCATTCACTCTGCACAGCTCTGTATCAATCCAAAACTAATACACAGCCCCATTCAGTCTGCACAGCTCTGTATCAATCCAAAACTAATACCCTGTCCCATTCACTCTGCACTGCTCTGTATCAATCCACAACTAATACACTGACCCATTCACTCTGCACAGCTCTGTACCAATCCAAAACTAATACACTGTCCCATTCACTCTGCACAGCTCTGTATCAATTCAAAACTAATACACTGCCCCATTCACTCTGCACAACTCTGTATCAATCCAAAACTAATACACTGCCCCATTCTCTCTGCACAGCTCTGTATCAATCCAAAACTAATACACTGCCCCATTCACTCTGCACAGCTCTGTATCAATCGAAAGCTAATACAGTGTCCCATTCACTCTGCACAGCTCTGAATCAATCCAAAACTAATACACTGCCCCATTCACTCTGCACAGCTCTGCATCAATCCAAATCTGATACACTGCCCTATTCACTCTGCACAGCTCTGTATCAATCCAAAACTAATACACTGTCCCATTCACTCTGCACAGCTCTGTATCAATCCAAAACTAATACACAGCCCCATTCACTCTGCACAGCTCTGTATCAATCCAAAACTAATACACTGTCCCATTCACTCTGCACAGCTCTGTATCAATCGACAACTAATACAATGACCCATTCACTCTGCACAGCTCTATACCAATCCAAAACTAATACACTGTCCCATTCACTCTGCACCGCTCTGTATCAATCCAAAACTAATACACTGTCCCATTCACTCTGCACAGCTCTGTATCAATCCAAAACTAATACACAGCCCCATTCACTCTGCACAGCTCTGTATCAATCCAAAACTAATACACTGTCCCATTCACTCTGCACAGCTCTGTATCAATCCACAACTAATACAATGACCCATTCACTCTGCACAGCTCTATACCAATCCAAAACTAATACGCTGTCCCATTCACTCTGCACCGCTCTGTATCAATCCAAAACTAATACACTGCCCCATTCACTCTGTACAGCTCTGTATCAATCCAAAACTAATTCACTGCCCCATTCTCTCTGCACAGCTCTGTATCAATCCAAAAGTAATACATTGCCCCATTCACTCTGCACAGCTCTGTATCAATCCAAAACTAATACACTGCCCCATTCACTCTGCACAGCTCTGTATCAATCCAAAGGTAATGCACTGTCCCATTCACTCTGCACAGCTCTGTATAAATCCAAAACAAATACACTGTCCAATTCACTCTGCACAGCTCTGTATCAATCCAAAACTAATACACTGCCCTTTCACTCTGCACAGCTCTGTATCAATCCAAGACTAATACACTGCCCCATTCACTCTGCACAGTTCTGTATCAAACCAAAACTTACACACTGACCCATTCACTCTGCGCAGCTCTGGATCAATCCAAACTAATACACTGCCCCATTCACTCTGCACAGCTCTGTATCAATCCAAAACTAATACACTGTCCCATTCACTCTGCACAGCTCTGTATCAATCCAAAACTAATACACTGTCCCATTCACTCTGCACAGCTCTGTATCAATCCAAAACTAATACACTGCCCCATTCACTCTGCACAGCTCTGTATCAATCCAAAACTAATATAATGTCCCATTCTCTCTGCACTGCTCTGTATCAATCCAAAATCAATATACTGTCACATTCACTCTGCACAGCTCAGTATCAATCCAAAACTAATACACTGCTCCATTCACTCTGCACAGCTTGTATAAATCCAAATCTAAAAACATGTCCAATTCTCTCTGCACAGCTCTGTATCAATCCAAAACTAATACACTGCCCCATTCACTCTGCACAGCTCTGTATCAATACAAAACTAATACACTGTCCCATTCACTCTGCACAGCTCTGTATCAATCCAAAACTAACACACTGCCCCATTCACTCTGCACAGCTCTGTATCAATCCAAAACTAAGACAATGCCAGATTCACTCTGCACAGCTCTGTACCAATCCAAAACTGTTACACTGCCAAATTCACTCTGCACAGCTCTGTATCATTTCAAAATTAATACACTGCCCCATTCACTCTGCACAGATCTGTATCAATCCAAAACTAATACACTGTCCCATTCACTCTGCACAGCTCTGTATCAATCCAAAACTAATACACAGCCCCATTCACTCTGCACAGCTCTGTATCAATCCAAAACTAATACAATGTCCCATTCACTCTGCACAGCTCTGTATCAATCCAAAACTAATACACTGTCCTGTTCTCTCTGCACAGCTCTGTATCAATCCAAAACTAATACACGGCCCCATTCACTCTGCACAGCTCTGTATCAATCCAAAACTAATACACTGTCCCATTCAGTCTGCACAGCTCTGTATCAATCCAAAACTAATACACTGCCCCATTCACTCTGCACGGCTCTGTATCAATCCAAAACTAATTTACTGTCCCATTCACTCTGCACAGCTCTGTATCAATCCAAAATGAATAAACTGTCACATACACTCTGCACAGATCAGTATCAATCCAAAACTAATACACTGCTCCATTCACTCTGCACAGCTCTGAATCAATCCAAAACTAATACACTGTCCCATTCACTCTGCACAACTCTGTATCAATCCAAAACTAATACAATGCCCCATTCACTCTCCACAGCTTGTATAAATCCAAATCTAACAAAATGTCCAATTGTCTCTGCACAGCTCTGTATCAATCCAAAACTAATAAACAACCCCATTCTCTCTGCACAGTTCTGTATCACACCAAAACTTACACACTGACCCATTCAATCTGCATAACTCTGCATCAATTCAAAACTAATACACTGCCCCATTCACTCTGCACAGCTCTGTATCAATCCAAAACTAATTCACGACCAGATTCAATCTGCACGGCTCTGTATCAGTCCAAAACTAATACACTGACCCATTCACTCTGCACAGCTCTGTATCAATCCAAAACTAATACACTGCCCCATTCACTCTGTACAAATCTGTATCAATCCAAAACTAATACACTGCCCCATTCACTCTGCACAGCTCTGTATCAATCCAAATCTAATACACTGCCCCATTCACTCTGCACAGATCTGTATCAATCCAGTACAAATACACTGTCCCATTCACTCTGCACAGCACGGTATCAATCCAAAACTATTACACTGCCCCATTCACTCTGCACAGCTCTGCATCAATCCAAATCTAATACACTGCCCCATTCACTCTGCACAGCTCTGTATCAATCCAAAACTAATACCCTGTCCCATTCACTCTGCACAGCTCTGTATCAATCCAAAACTAATACACAGCCCCATTCACTCTGCACAGCTCTGTATCAATCCAAAACTAATACAATGTCCCATTCACTCTGCACAGCTCTGTATCAATCCACAACTAATACACTGACCCATTCACTCTGCACAGCTCTGTACCAATCCAAAACTAATACACTGTCCCATTCACTCTGCACAGCTCTGTATCAATTCAAAACTAATACACTGCCCCATTCACTCTGCACAACTCTGTATCAATCCAAAACTATTACACTGCCCCATTCTCTCTGCACAGCTCTGTATCAATCCAAAACTAATACACTGCACCATTCACTCTGCACAGCTCTGTATCAATCGAAAGCTAATACAGTGTCCCATTCACTCTGCACAGCTCTGAATCAATCCAAAACTAATACACTGCCCCATTCACTCTGCACAGCTCTGCATCAATCCAAATCTGATACACTGCCCTATTCACTCTGCACAGCTCTGTATCAATCCAAAACTAATACACTGTCCCATTCACTCTGCACAGCTCTGTATCAATCCAAAACTAATACACTGCCCCATTCACTCTGCACAGCTCTGTATCAATCCAAAACTAATACACTGTCCCATTCACTCTGCACAGCTCTGTATCAATCCACAACTAATACAATGACCCATTCACTCTGCACAGCTCTATACCAATCCAAAACTAATACACTGTCCCATTCACTCTGCACCGCTCTGTATCAATCCAAAACTAATACACTGCCCCATTCACTCTGTACAGCTCTGTATCAATCCAAAACTAATTCACTGCCCCATTCTCTCTGCACAGCTCTGTATCAATCCAAAAGTAATACATTGCCCCATTCACTCTGCACAGCTCTGTATCAATCCAAAACTAATACACTGCCCCATTCACTCTGCACAGCTCTGTATCAATCCAAAAGTAATGCACTGTCCCATTCACTCTGCACAGCTCTGTATAAATCCAAAACAAATACACTGTCCAATTCACTCTGCACAGCTCTGTATCAATCCAAAACTAATACACTGCCCTTTCACTCTGCACAGCTCTGTATCAATCCAAGACTAATAAACTGTCCCATTCACTCTGCACAGCTCTGTATCAATCCAAAAACAATACACTTTCCCATTCAGTCTACACATTTCTGTATCAATCCAAAACTAATACACTGCCCCATTCACTCTGCACAGCTCTGTATCAATCCAAAAGTAATACATTGCCCCATTCACTCAGCACAGCTCTGTATCAATCCAAAAGTAATGCACTGTCCCGTTTACTCTGCACAGCTCTGTATTAATCCAAAACTTATACACTGTCCCATTCACTCTGCACAGCTCTGTATCAATCCAAATATATTACACTGTGCCATTCACTCTGCACAGCTCTGTATCAATACAAAACTAATACACTGTCCCGTTTACTCTGCACAGCTCTGTATCAATCCAAAACCAATACACTGTCCCATTCACTCTGCACAGCTCTGTATCAATCCAAACCTAATACACTGCCCTTTCACTCTGCACCGCTCTGTATCAATCCAAAAGTAATACACTGCCCCAGTCACTCTGCACAGCTCTGTATCAATCCAAAAGTAATACATTGCCCCATTCACTCTGCACAGCTCTGTATCAATCCAAAAGTAATACATTGCCCCATTCACTCTGCACAGCTCTGTATCAATACAAAAGTAATGCACTATCCCATTCAATCTGCACAGCTCTGTATCAATCCAAAACTAATACACTGTCCCATTCACTCTGCACAGCTCTGTATCAATCCAAATATATTACACTGTCCCATTCACTCTGCACAGCTCTGTATCAATCCAAAACCAATACACTGTCCCGTTCACTCTGCACAGCTCTGTATCAATCCAAAACGAATTCATTGTCCCATTCACTCTGCACAGCTCTCTATCAATCCAAAACTAATACACTGCCCTTTCACTCTGCACAGCTCTGTATCAATCCAAGACTAATACACTATCCCATTCACTCTGCACAGCTCTGTATCAATCCAAAACTAATACACTGCCCCATTCACTCTGCACAGCTCGTTATCAATCCAAAACTAATACACTGTCCCATTCACTCTGCACAGCTCTGTATCAATCCAAAACTAATACACTGCCATTTCACTCTGCACAGCTCTGTATCAATCCAAAAGTAATGCACTGTCCCATTCACTCTGCACAGCTCCGTATCAATCGAAAGCTAATAGAGTGTCCCATTCACTCTGCACAGCTCTGAATCAATCCAAAACTAATACACTGCCCCATTCACTCTGCACAGCTCTGCATCAATCCAAATCTGATACACTGCCCTATTCACTCTGCACAGCTCTGTATCAATCCAAAACTAATACACTGTCCCATTCACTCTGCACAGCTCTGTATCAATCCAAAACTAATACACAGCCCCAATCACTCTGCACAGCTCTGTATCAATCCAAAACTAATACACTGTCCCATTCACTCTGCACAGCTCTGTATCAATCCACAACTAATACAATGACCCATTCACTCTGCACAGCTCTATACCAATCCAAAACTAATACACTGTCCCATTCACTCTGCACCGCTCTGTATCAATCCAAAACTAATACACTGCCCGATTCACTCTGTACAGCTCTGTATCAATCCAAAACTAATTCACTGCCCCATTCTCTCTGCACAGCTCTGTATCAATCCAAAAGTAATACATTGCCCCATTCACTCTGCACAGCTCTGTATCAATCCAAAACTAATACACTGCCCCATTCACTCTGCACAGCTCTGTATCAATCCAAAAGTAATGCACTGTCCCATTCACTCTGCACAGCTCTGTATAAATCCAAAACAAATACACTGTCCAATTCACTCTGCACAGCTCTGTATCAATCCAAAACTAATACACTGCCCTTTCACTCTGCACAGCTCTGTATCAATCCAAGACTAATACACTGTCCCATTCACTCTGCACAGCTCTGTATCAATCCAAAAACAATACACTTTCCCATTCAGTCTACACATTTCTGTATCAATCCAAAACTAATACACTGCCCCATACACTCTGCACAGCTCTGTATCAATCCAAAAGTAATACATTGCCCCATTCACTCAGCACAGCACTGTATCAATCCAAAAGTAATGTTCTGTCCCGTTTAGTCTGCACAGCTCTGTATCAATCCAAAACTTATACACTGTCCCAATCACTCTGCACAGCTCTGTATCAATCCAAATATATTACACTGTGCCATTCACTCTGCACAGCTCTGTATCAATCCAAAACTAAAGAAATGTCCCGTTTACTCTGCACAGCTCTGTATCAATCCAAAACCAATACACTGTCCCATTCACCCTGCACAGCTCTGTATCAATCCAAAACCAATTCACTGTCCCATTCACTCTGCACAGCTCTGTATCAATCCACAACTAATACACTGTCCCATTCCCTCTGCCCAGCTCTGTATCAATCCTAAACTAATACACTGCCCTTTCACTCTGCACAGCTCTGTATCAATCCAAAAGTAATACACTGCCCCATTCACTCTGCACAGCTCTGTATCAATCCAAAAGTAATACATTGCCCCATTCACTCTGCACAACTCTGTATCAATCCAAAAGTAATACATTGCCCCATTCACTCTGCACAGCTCTGTATCAATCCAAAAGTAATGCACTGTCCCATTCAATCTGCACAGCTCTGTATCAATCCAAAACTAATACACTGTCCCATTCACTCTGCACAGCTCTGTATCAAGCCAAATATATTACACTGTCCCATTCACTCTGCACAGCTCTGTATCAATCCTAAACCAAAACACTGCCCCGTTCACTCTGCACAGCACTGTATCAATCCAAAACCAATACACTGTCCCATTCACTCTGCACAGCTCTGTATCAATCCAAAACCAATTCACTGTCCCATTCACTCTGCACAGCTGTCTATCAATCCAAAACTAATACACTGCCCTTTCACTCTGCACAGCTCTGTATCAATCCAAGACTAATACACTATCCCATTCACTCTGCACAGCTCTGTATCAATCCAAAACTAATACACTGCCCTATTCACTCTGCACAGCTCGGTATCAATCCAAAACCAATACACTGTCCCATTCACTCTGCACAGCTCTGTATCAATCCAAAAGTAATGCACTGTCCCATTCAGTCTGCACAGCTCTGCATTGATCCAAAACGTATTCCCTGCCCCATTCATTCTGCACAGCTCTGTATCAATCCAAAACTAATACACTGTCCCATTCTCTCTGCACAGATCTGTATCAATCCAAAACTAATACACTGCCCCATTCACTCTGCACAGCTCTGTATCAATCGAAAACTAATGCACTGCCCCATTCACTCGGCACAGCTCTGTATCAATCCTAAACTAATACACTGTCCCATTCACTCTGCACAGCTCTGTATCAATCCAAAACTAATACACTGCCCTTTCACTCTGCACAGCTCTGTATCAATCCAAAACTAATACACTGCCCTTTCACTCTGCACAGCTCTGTATCAATCAAAGAATAATACACTGTCCCATTCACTCTGCACAGCTTTGTACCAATCCAAAACCAATACACTTTCCCATTCAGTCTGCACATCTCTGTATCAATCCAAAACTAATACAATGCCCCATTCACTCTGCACAGCTCTGTATCAATCCAAAACAAATACATTGCCCCATTCACTCAGCACAGCTCTGTATCAATCCAAAAGTAATGCACTGTCCCATTCAATCTGCACAGATCTGTATCAATCCAAAACTAATACACTGTCCCATTCACTCTGCACAGCTCTGTATCAATCCAAATATATTACACTGTCCCATTCACTCTGCACAGCTCTGTATCAATCCAAAACTAATACACTGTCCCGTTCACTCTGCACAGCTCTGTATCAATCCACAACCAATACACTGTCCCATACCCTCTGCACAGCTCTGTATCAATCCAAAACCAATTCACTGTCCCATTCAATATGCACTGCTCTGTATCAATCCAAAACTGATACACTGCCCCATTCACTCTGCACAGATCTGTATCAATCCAGTACAAATACACTGTCCCATTCACACTGCACAGCACTGTATCAATCCAAAACTATTACACTGCCCCATTCACTCTGCACAGCTCTGTACCAATCCAAAACTAATACACTGTCCCATTCACTCTGCACAGCTCTGTATCAATCCAAAACTAATACAGTGCCACATTCACTCTCCACAACTCTGTATCAATCCAAAACTAATACACTGCCCCATTCTCTCTGCACAGCTCTGTATCAATCCAAAACTAATACACTGCCCCATTCACTCTGCACAGCTCTGTATCAATCCAAAACTAATACACTGCCCCATTCACTCTGCACAGCTCTGTATCAATCCAAAAGTAATGCACTGTCCCATTCACTCTGCACAGCTCTGTATAAATCCAAAACAAATACACTGTCCAATTCACTCTGCACAGCTCTGTATCAATCCAAAACTAATACACTGCCCTTTCACTCTGCACAGCTCTGCATCAATCCAAGACTAATACACTGTCCCATTCACTCTGCACAGCTCTGTATCAATCCAAAAACAATACACTTTCCCATTCAGTTTCCACATCTCTGTATCAATCCAAAACTAATACACTGCCCCATTCACTCTGCACAGCTCTGTATCAATCCAAAAGTAATACATTGCCCCATTCACTCAGCACAGCACTGTATCAATCCAAAAGTAATGTTCTGTCCCGTTTAGTCTGCACAGCTCTGTATCAATCCAAAACTTATACACTGTCCCAATCACTCTGCACAGCTCTGTATCAATCCAAATATATTACACTGTGCCATTCACTCTGCACAGCTCTGTATCAATCCAAAACTAAAAAACTGTCCCGTTTACTCTGCACAGCTCTGTATCAATCCAAAACCAATACACTGTCCCATTCACCCTGCACAGCTCTGTATCAATCCAAAACCAATTCACTGTCCCATTCACTCTGCACAGCTCTGTATCAATCCACAACTAATACACTGTCCCATTCCCTCTGCCCAGCTCTGTATCAATCCTAAACTAATACACTGCCCTTTCACTCTGCACAGCTCTGTATCAATCCAAAAGTAATACACTGCCCCATTCACTCTGCACAGCTCTGTATCAATCCAAAAGTAATACATTGCCCCATTCACTCTGCACAGCTCTGTATCAATCCAAAAGTAATACATTGCCCCATTCACTCTGCACAGCTCTGTATCAATCCAAAAGTAATGCACTGTCCCATTCAATCTGCACAGCTCTGTATCAATCCAAAACTAATACACTGTCCCATTCACTCTGCACAGCTCTGTATCAAGCCAAATATATTACACTGTCCCATTCACTCTGCACAGCTCTGTATCAATCCTAAACCAAAACACTGCCCCGTTCACTCTGCACAGCACTGTATCAATCCAAAACCAATACACTGTCCCATTCACTCTGCACAGCTCTGTATCAATCCAAAACCAATTCACTGTCCCATTCACTCTGCACAGCTGTCTATCAATCGAAAACTAATACACTGCCCTTTCACTCCGCACAGCTCTGTATCAATCCAAGACTAATACACTATCCCATTCACTCTGCACAGCTCTGTATCAATCCAAAACTAATACACTGCCCTATTCACTCTGCACAGCTCGGTATCAATCCAAAACCAATACACTGTCCCATTCACTCTGCACAGCTCTGTATCAATCCAAAAGTAATGCACTGTCCCATTCAGTCTGCACAGCTCTGCATTGATCCAAAACGTATTCCCTGCCCCATTCACTCTGCACAGCTCCGTATCAATCCAAAACTAATACACTGCCCCATTCACTCTGCACAGCTCTGTATCAATCCAAAACTAATACACTGTCCCATTCTCTCTGCACAGATCTGTATCAATCCAAAACTAATACACTGCCCCATTCACTCTGCACAGCTCTGTATCAATCGAAAACTAATGCACTGCCCCATTCACTCGGCACAGCTCTGTATCAATCCTAAACTAATACACTGTCCCATTCACTCTGCACAGCTCTGTATCAATCCAAAACTAATACACTGCCCTTTCACTCTGCACAGCTCTGTATCAATCCAAAACTAATACACTGCCCTTTCACTCTGCACAGCTCTGTATCAATCAAAGAATAATACACTGTCCCATTCACTCTGCACAGCTTTGTATCAAACCAAAACCAATACACTTTCCCATTCAGTCTGCACATCTCTGTATCAATCCAAAACTAATACAATGCCCCATTCACTCTGCACAGCTCTGTATCAATCCAAAACAAATACATTGCCCCATTCACTCAGCACAGCTCTGTATCAATCCAAAAGTAATGCACTGTCCCATTCAATCTGCACAGATCTGTATCAATCCAAAACTAATACACTGTCCCATTCACTCTGCACAGCTCTGTATCAATCCAAATATATTACACTGTCCCATTCACTCTGCACAGCTCTGTATCAATCCAAAACTAATACACTGTCCCGTTCACTCTGCACAGCTCTGTATCAATCCACAACCAATACACTGTCCCATACCCTCTGCACAGCTCTGTATCAATCCAAAACCAATTCACTGTCCCATTCAATATGCACTGCTCTGTATCAATCCAAAACTGATACACTGCCCCATTCACTCTGCACAGATCTGAATCAATCCAGTACAAATACACTGTCCCATTCACACTGCACAGCACTGTATCAATCCAAAACTATTACACTGCCCCATTCACTCTGCACAGCTCTGTACCAATCCAAAACTAATACACTGTCCCATTCACTCTGCACAGCTCTGTATCAATCCAAAACTAATACAGTGCCACATTCACTCTCCACAACTCTGTATCAATCCAAAACTAATACACTGCCCCATTCTCTCTGCACAGCTCTGTATCAATCCAAAACTAATACACTGCCCCATTCACTCTGCACAGCTCTGTATCAATCCAAAACTAATACACTGCCCCATTCACTCTGCACAGCTCTGTATCAATCCAAAAGTAATGCACTGTCCCATTCACTCTGCACAGCTCTGTATAAATCCAAAACAAATACACTGTCCAATTCACTCTGCACAGCTCTGTATCAATCCAAAACTAATACACTGCCCTTTCACTCTGCACAGCTCTGTATCAATCCAAGACTAATACACTGTCCCATTCACTCTGCACAGCTCTGTATCAATCCAAAAACAATACACTTTCCCATTCAGTCTACACATTTCTGTATCAATCCAAAACTAATACACTGCCCCATTCACTCTGCACAGCTCTGTATCAATCCAAAAGTGATACATTGCCCCATTCACTCAGCACAGCTCTGTATCAATCCAAAAGTAATGCACTGTCCCGTTTACTCTGCACAGCTCTGTATCAATCCAAAACTTATACACTGTCCCATTCACTCTGCACAGCTCTGTATCAATCCAAATATATTACACTGTGCCATTCACTCTGCACAGCTCTGTATCAATACAAAACTAATACACTGTCCCGTTTACTCTGCACAGCTCTGTATCAATCCAAAACCAATACACTGTCCCATTCACTCTGCACAGCTCTGTATCAATCCAAAACTAATACACTGCCCTTTCACTCTGCACCGCTCTGTATCAATCCAAAAGTAAGACACTGCCCCAGTCACTCTGCACAGCTCTGTATCAATCCAAAAGTAATACATTGCCCCATTCACTCTGCACAGCTCTGTATCAATCCAAAAGTAATACATTGCCCCATTCACTCTGCACAGCTCTGTATCAGAACAAAAGTAATGCACTGTCCCATTCAATCTGCACAGCTCTGTATCAATCCAAAACTAATACACTGTCCCATTCACTCTGCACAGCTCTGTATCAATCCAAATATATTACACTGTCCCATTCACTCTGCACAGCTCTGTATCAATCCAAAACCAATACGCTGTCCCGTTCACTCTGCACAGCTCTGTATCAATCCAAAACCAATTCACTGTCCCATTCACTCTGCACAGCTCTCTATCAATCCAAAACTAATACACTGCCCTTTCACTCTGCACAGCTCTGTATCAATCCAAGACTAATACACTATCCCATTCACTCTGCACAGCTCTGTATCAATCCAAAACTAATACACTGCCCCATTCACTCTGCACAGCTCGTTATCAATCCAAAACTAATACACTGTCCCATTCACTCTGCACAGCTCTGTATCAATCCAAAACTAATACACTGCCATTTCACTCTGCACAGCTCTGTATCAATCCAAAAGTAATGCACTGTCCCATTCACTCTGCACAGCTCCGTATCAATCCAAAACTAATACACTGTCCCATTCACTCTGCACAGATCTATATCAATCCAAAACTAATACACTGCCCCATTCACTCTGAACAGCTTTGTATCAATCGAAATCTAATGCACTGCCCCATTCACTCTGCACAGCGCTGTATCAATCCAAAACTAATACACTGTCCCATTCACTCTGCACAGCTCTGTATCAATCCAAAACTAATACACAGCCCCATTCACTCTGCACAGCGTTGTATCAATCCAAAACGAATACACTGTCCCATTCACTCTGCACAGCTCTGTATCAATCCACAACTAATACAATGACCCATTCACTCTGCACAGCTCTGTACCAATCCAAAACTAATACACTGTCCCATTCACTCTGCACCGCTCTGTATCAATCCAAATCTAATACACTGCCCCATTCACTCTGCACAACTCTGTATCAATCCAAAACTAATACACTGCCCCATTCTCTCTGCACAGCTCTGTATCAATCCAAAACTACCACACTGCCCCATTCACTCTGCACAGCTCTGTATCAATCCAAAACTAATACACTGCCCCATTCACTCTGCACAGCTCTGTATCAATCCAAAAGTAATGCACTGTCCCATTCACTCTGCACAGCTCTGTATAAATCCAAAACAAATACACTGTCCCATTCACTCTGCACAGCTCTGTATAAATCCAAAACAAATACACTGTCCCATTCACTCTGCACAGCTCTGTATCAATTCAAAACTAACACACTGCCCTTTCACTCTGCACAGCTCTGTATCAATCCAAGACTAATACACTGTCCCATTCACTCTGCACAGCTCTGTATCAATCCAAAAACAATACACTTTCCCATTCAGTCTACACATCTCTGTATCAATCCAAAACTAATACACTGCCCCATTCACTCTGCACAGCTCTGTATCAATCCAAAACTAATACACTGTCCCATTCAGTCTGCACAGCTCTGTATCAATCCAAAACTAATACACTGTCCCATTCACTCTGCACGGCTCTGTATCAATCCAAAAGTAATACATTGCCCCATTCACTCAGCACAGCACTGTATCAATCCAAAAGTAATGTTCTGTCCCGTTTAGTCTGCACAGCTCTGTATCAATCCAAAACTTATACACTGTCCCATTCACTCTGCACAGCTCTGTATCAATCCAAATATATTACACTGTGCCATTCACTCTGCACAGCTCTGTATCAATCCAAAACTAAAAAACTGTCCCGTTTACTCTGCACAGCTCTGTATCAATCCAAAACCAATACACTGTCCCATTCACCCTGCACAGCTCTGTATCAATCCAAAACCAATTCACTGTCCCATTCACTCTGCACAGATCTGTATCAATCCACAACTAATACACTGTCCCATTCCCTCTGCCCAGCTCTGTATCAATCCTAAACTAATACACTGCCCTTTCACTCTGCACAGCTCTGTATCAATCCAAAAGTAATACACTGCCCCATTCACTCTGCACAGCTCTGTATCAATCCAAAAGTAATACATTGCCCCATTCACTCTGCACAGCTCTGTAACAATCCAAAAGTAATACATTGCCCCATTCACTCTGCACAGCTCTGTATCAATCCAAAAGTAATGCACTGTCCCATTCAATCTGCACAGCTCAGTATCAATCCAAAACTAATACACTGTCCCATTCACTCTGCACAGCTCTGTATCAAGCCAAATATATTACACTGTCCCATTCACTCTGCACAGCTCTGTATCAATCCTAAACCAAAACACTGCCCCGTTCACTCTGCACAGCACTGTATCAATCCAAAACCAATACACTGTCCCATTCACTCTGCACAGCTCTGTATCAATCCAAAACCAATTCACTGTCCCATTCACTCTGCACAGCTGTCTATCAATCCAAAACTAATACACTGCCCTTTCACTCTGCACAGCTCTGTATCAATCCAAGACTAATACACTATCCCATTCACTCTGCACAGCTCTGTATCAATCCAAAACTAATACACTGCCCCATTCACTCTGCACAGCTCGGTATCAATCCAAAACCAATACACTGTCCCATTCACTCTGCACAGCTCTGTATCAATCCAAAAGTAATGCACTGTCCCATTCAGTCTGCACAGCTCTGCATTGATCCAAAACGTATTCCCTGCCCCATTCACTCTGCACAGCTCCGTATCAATCCAAAACTAATACACTGCCCCATTCACACTGCACAGATCTGTATCAATCCAAAACTAATACACTGCCCCATTCACTCTGCACAGCTCTGTATCAATCGAAAACTAATGCACTGCCCCATTCACTCGGCACAGCTCTGTATCAATCCTAAACTAATACACTGTCCCATTCACTCTGCACAGCTCTGTATCAATCCAAAACTAATACACTGCCCTTTCACTCTGCACAGCTCTGTATCAATCCAAAACTAATACACTGCCCTTTCACTCTGCACAGCTCTGTATCAATCAAAGAATAATACACTGTCCCATTCACTCTGCACAGCTTTGTATCAATCCAAAACCAATACACTTTCCCATTCAGTCTGCACATCTCTGTATCAATCCAAAACTAATACAATGCCCCATTCACTCTGCACAGCTCTGTATCAATCCAAAACAAATACATTGCCCCATTCACTCAGCACAGCTCTGTATCAATCCAAAAGTAATGCACTGTCCCATTCAATCTGCACAGATCTGTATCAATCCAAAACTAATACACTGTCCCATTCACTCTGCACAGCTCTGTATCAATCCAAATATATTACACTGTCCCATTCACTCTGCACAGCTCTGTATCAATCCAAAACGAATACACTGTCCCGTTCACTCTGCACAGCTCTGTATCAATCCACAACCAATACACTGTCCCATACCCTCTGCACAGCTCTGTATCAATCCAAAACCAATTCACTGTCCCATTCAATATGCACTGCTCTGTATCAATCCAAAACTGATACACTGCCCCATTCACTCTGCACAGATCTGTATCAATCCAGTACAAATACACTGTCCCATTCACACTGCACAGCACTGTATCAATCCAAAACAATTACACTGCCCCATTCACTCTGCACAGCTCTGTACCAATCCAAAACTAATACACTGTCCCATTCACTCTGCACAGCTCTGTATCAATCCAAAACTAAAACAGTGCCACATTCACTCTCCACAACTCTGTATCAATCCAAAACTAATACACTGCCCCATTCTCTCTGCACAGCTCTGTATCAATCCAAAACTAATACACTGCCCCATTCACTCTGCACAGCTCTGTATCAATCGAAAGCTAATACAGTGTCCCATTCACTCTGCACAGCTCTGTATCAATCCAAAACTAATACACTGCCCCATTCACTCTGCACAGCTCTGCATCAATCCAAATCTGATAAACTGCCCTATTCACTCTGCACAGCTCTGTATCAATCCAAAATTAATACACTGTCCCATTCACTCTGCACAGCTCTGTATCAATCCAAAACTAATACACAGCCCCATTCACTCTGCACAGCTCTGTATCAATCCAAAACTAATACACTGTCCCATTCACTCTGCACAGCTCTGTATCAATCCACAACTAATGCAATGACCCATTCACTCTGCACAGCTCTGTACCAATCCAAAACTAATACACTGTCCCATTCATTCTGCACCGCTCTGTATCAATCCAAAACTAATACACTGCCCCATTCACTCTCCACAACGCTGTATCAATCCAAAACTAATACACTGCCCCATTCTCTCTGCACAGCTCTGTATCAATCCAAAAGTAATACATTGCCCCATTCACTCTGCACAGCTCTGTATCAATCCAAAACTAATACACTGCCCCATTCACTCTGCACAGCTCTGTATCAATCCAAAAGTAATGCACTGTCCCATTCACTCTGCACAGCTCTGTATCAATCCAAAACAAATACACTGTCCAATTCACTCTGCACAGCTCTGTATCAATCCAAAACTAATACACTGCCCTTTCACTCTGCATTGCTCTGTATCAATCCAAGACTAATACACTATCCCATTCACTCTGCACAGCTCTGTATCAATCCAAAACTAATACAATGCCCCATTCACTCTGCACAGCTCTGTATCAATCCAAAACCAATACACTGTCCAATTCACTCTGCACAGCTCTGTATCAATCCAAAAGTAATGCACTGTCCCATTCTCTCTGCACAGCTCTGCATTGATCCAAAACGTATTCCCTGCCCCATTCACTCTGCACAGCTCCGTATCAATCCAAAACTAATACACTGCCCCATTCACTCTGCACTGCTCTGTATCAATCCAAAACTAATACACTGTCCCATTCCCTCTGCACAGATCTGTATCAATCCAAAACTAATACACTGCCCCATTCACTCTGCACAGCTCTGCATCAATCGAAAACTAATGCACTGCCCCATTCACTCGGCACAGCTCTGTATCAATCCTAAACTAATACACTGTCCCATTCACTCTGCACAGCTCTGTATCAATCCACAACTAATACAATGACCCATTCACTCTGCACAGCTCTGTACCAATCCAAAACTAATACACTGTCCCATTCACTCTGCACCGCTCTGTATCAATCCAAAACTAATACACTGCCCCATTCACTCTGCACAGCTCTGTATCAATCGAAAGCTAATACAGTGTCCCATTCACTCTGCACAGCTCTGTATCAATCCAAAACTAATACACTGCCCCATTCACTCTGCACAGCTCTGCATCAATCCAAATCTGATAAACTGCCCTATTCACTCTGCACAGCTCTGTATCAATCCAAAATTAATACACTGTCCCATTCACTCTGCACAGCTCTGTATCAATCCAAAACTAATACACAGCCCCATTCACTCTGCACAGCTCTGTATCAATCCAAAACTAATACACTGTCCCATTCACTCTGCACAGCTCTGTATCAATCCACAACTAATGCAATGACCCATTCACTCTGCACAGCTCTGTACCAATCCAAAACTAATACACTGTCCCATTCATTCTGCACAGCTCTGTATCAATCCAAAACTAATACACTGCCCCATTCACTCTCCACAACGCTGTATCAATCCAAAACTAATACACTGCCCCATTCTCTCTGCACAGCTCTGTATCAATCCAAAAGTAATACATTGCCCCATTCACTCTGCACAGCTCTGTATCAATCCAAAACTAATACACTGCCCCATTCACTCTGCACAGCTCTGTATCAATCCAAAAGTAATGCACTGTCCCATTCACTCTGCACAGCTCTGTATCAATCCAAAACAAATACACTGTCCAATTCACTCTGCACAGCTCTGTTTCAATCCAAAACTAATACACTGCCCTTTCACTCTGCATTGCTCTGTATCAATCCAAGACTAATACACTATCCCATTCACTCTGCACAGCTCTGTATCAATCCAAAACTAATACAATGCCCCATTCACTCTGCACAGCTCGGTATCAATCCAAAACCAATACACTGTCCAATTCACTCTGCACAGCTCTGTATCAATCCAAAAGTAATGCACTGTCCCATTCTCTCTGCACAGCTCTGCATTGATCCAAAACGTATTCCCTGCCCCATTCACTCTGCACAGCTCCGTATCAATCCAAAACTAATACACTGCCCCATTCACTCTGCACTGCTCTGTATCAATCCAAAACTAATACACTGTCCCATTCCCTCTGCACAGATCTGTATCAATCCAAAACTAATACACTGCCCCATTCACTCTGCACAGCTCTGCATCAATCGAAAACTAATGCACTGCCCCATTCACTCGGCACAGCTCTGTATCAATCCTAAACTAATACACTGTCCCATTCACTCTGCACAGCTCTGTATCAATCCACAACTAATACAATGACCCATTCACTCTGCACAGCTCTGTACCAATCCAAAACTAATACACTGTCCCATTCACTCTGCACCGCTCTGTATCAATCCAAAACTAATACACTGCCCCATTCACTCTGCACAACTCTGTATCAATGCAAAACTAATACACTGCCCCATTCTCTCTGCACAGCTCTGTATCAATCCAAAACTAATACACTGCCCCATTCTCTCTGCACAGCTCTGTATCAATCCAAAACTAATACACTGTCCCATTCACTCTGCACAGCTCTGTATCAATCCAAAACTAATACACTGCCCCATTCACTCTGCACAGCTCTGTATCAATCCAAAAGTAAATCACTGTCCCATTCACTCTGCACAGCTCTGTATAAATCCAAAACAAATACACTGTCCCATTCACTCTGCACAGCTCTGTATAAATCCAAAACAAATACACTGTCCCATTCACTCTGCACAGCTCTGTATCAATCCAAAACTAATACACTGCCCTTTCACTCTGCACAGCTCTGTATCAATCCAAGACTAATACACAGTCCCATTCACTCTGCACAGCTCTGTATCAATCCAAAAACAATACACTTTCCCATTCAGTCTACACATCTCTGTATCAATCCAAAACTAATACACTGCCCCATTCACTCTGCACAGCTCTGTATTAATTCAAAAGTAATACATTGCCCCATTCACTCAGCACAGCACTTTATCAATCCAAAAGTAATGTTCTGTCCCGTTTACTCTGCACAGCTCTGTATCAATCCAAAACTTATACACTGTCCCATTCACTCTGCACAGCTCTGTATCAATCCAAATATATTACACTGTGCCATTCACTCTGCACAGCTCTGTATCAATACAAAACTAATACACTGTACCGTTTACTCTGCACAGCTCTGTATCAATCCAAAACCAATACACTGTCCCATTCACTCTGCACAGCTCTGTATCAATCCAAAACCAATTCACTGTCCCATTCACTCTGCACAGCTCTGTATCAATCCACAACTAATACACTGCCCCATTCCCTCTGCCCAGCTCTGTATCAATCCTAAACTAATACACTGCCCTTTCACTCTGCACAGCTTTGTATCAATCCAAAAGTAATACACTGCCCCATTCACTCTGCACAGCTCTGTATCAATCCAAAAGTAATACATTGCCCCATTCACTCTGCACAGCTCTGTATCAATCCAAAAGTAATACATTGCCCCATTCACTCTGCACAGCTCTGTATCAATCCAAAAGTAATGCACTGTCCCATTCAATCTGCACAGCTCTGTATCAATCCAAAACTAATACACTGTCCCATTCACTCTGCACAGATCTGTATAAAGCCAAATATATTACACTGTCCCATTCACTCTGCACAGCTCTGTATCAATCCAAAACCAAAACACTGTCCCGTTCACTCTGCACAGCTCTGTATCAATCCAAAAGCAATACACTGTCCCATTCACTCTGCACAGCTCTGTATCAATCCAAAACCAATTCACTGTCCCATTCACTCTGCACAGCTCTCTATCAATCCAAAACTAATACACTGCCCTTTCACTCTGCACTGCTCTGTATCAATCGTAAACTAATACACTGTCCCATTCTCTCTGCACAGATCTGTATCAATCCAAAACTAATACACTGCCCCATTCACTCTGCACAGCTCTGTATCAATCGAAAACTAATGCACTGCTCCATTCACTCGGCACAGCTCTGTATCAATCCTAAACTAATACACTGTCCCATTCACTCTGCACAGCTCTGTATCAATCCAAAACTAATACACTGCCCTTTCACTCTGCACAGCTCTGTATCAATCCAAAACCAATTCACTCTCCCATTCACTCTGCACAGCTCTGTATCAGTCCAAAACCAATTCACTGTCCCATTCAATCTGCACTGTTCTGTATCAATCCAAAACTGATAGACTGCCCTTTCACTCTGCACAGCTCTGTATCAATCCAAAAGTAATAAACTGCCCCATTCACTCTGCACAGCTCTGCATCAATCCAAAAGTAATACATTGCCCCATTCACTCTGCACAGCTCTGTATCAATCCAAAAGTATTACATTGCCCCATTCACTCTGCACAGCTCTGTATCAATCCAAAAGTAATGCACTGTCCCATTCAATCTGCACAGCTCTGTATCAATCCAAAACTAATACACTGTCCCATTCACTCTGCACAGCTCTGTATCAATCCAAAACCAATACACAGTCCCATTCACTCTGCACAGCTCTGTATCAATCCAAAACCAATTCACTGTCCCATTCACTCTGCACAGCTCTCTATCAATCCAAAGCTAATACACTGTCCCATTCACTCTGCACAGCTCTGTATCAATCCAAGACTAATACACTATCCCATTCACTCTGCACAGCTCTGTATCAATCCAAAACTAATACACTGCCCCATTCACTTTGCACAGCTCTGTATCAATCCAAAACTAATACACTGTCCCATTCACTCTGCACAGCTCTGTATCAATCCAAATATATTACACTGTCCCATTCACTCTGCACAGCTTTGTATCAATCGAAAACTAATACACTGCCCCATTCACTCTGCACAGCTCTGTATCAATCCAAAACTAATACACTGTCCCATTCACTCTGCACAGCTCTGTATCAATCCAAACTAATACACTGTCCCATTCACTCTGCACAGCTCTGTATCAAACCAAAACGAATACACTGCCCCATTCACTCTGCACAGCTCTGTATCAATCCAAAACTAATACACTGTCCCATTCACTCTGCACAGCTCTGTATCAATCCAAGAATAATACACTGTCCCATTCACTCTGCACAGCTTTGTATCAATCCAAAACTAATACACTTTCCCATTCAGTCTGCACATCTCTGTATCAATCCAAAACTAATACACTGCCCCATTCAGTCTGCACAACTCTGTATCAATCCAAAACTAATACACTGCCCCATTCACTCTGCACAGCTCTGCATCAATCCAAATCTGATACACTGCCCCATTCATTCTGCACAGCTCTGTATCAATCCAAAACTAATACACTGTCCCATTCACTCTGCACAGCTCTGTATCAATCCAAAACTAATACACAGACCCATTCACTCTGCACAGCTTTGTATCAATCCAAAACTAATACACTGTCCCATTCACTCTGCACAGCTCTGTATCAATCCACAACTAATACACTGTCCCATTCACTCTGCACAGCTCTGTATCAATCCAAAACTAATACACTGTCCCATTCACTCTGCACAGCTCTGTATCAATCAAAGAATAATACACTGTCCCATTCACTCTGCACAGCTCTGTATCAATCCAAAACTAATACACTGCCCCATTCACTCTGCACAGCTCTGTATCAATCCAAAACCAATACACTGTCCCTTCACTCTGCACAGCTCTGTATCAATCCAAAAGTAATGCACTGTCCCATTCAGTCTGCACTGCTCTGTATTGATCCAAAACTTATGCACTGCCCCATTCACTCTGCACAGCTCCGTATCAATCCAAATATATTACACTGTCCCATTCACTCTGCACAGCTCTGTATCAATCCAAAACTAATACACTGCTCCATTCACTCTGCACAGCTCTGTATCAATCCAAAACTAATACACTGTCGCATTCACTCTGCACAGATCTGTATCAATCCAAAACAAATACACTGTCCCATTCACTCTTCACAGCTCTGCATCAATCCAAATCTAATACACTGCCCCATTCACTTTGCACAGCTCTGTATCAATCCAAAAGTAATACACTGCCCCATTCACTCTGCACAGCTCTGTATCAATCCAAAAGTAATACACTGCCCCATTCACTCTGCACAGCTCTGTATCAATCCAAAAGTAATACATTGCCCCATTCACTCTGCACAGCTCTGTGTCAATCCAAAAGTAATGCACTGTCCCGTTTACTCTGCACAGCTCTGTATCAATCCAAAACTTATACACTGTCCCATTCACTCTGCACAGCTCTGTATCAATCCAAATATATTACACTGTGCCATTCACTCTGCACAGCTCTGTATCAATCCAAAACTAATACACTGTCCGGTTTACTCTGCACAGCTCTGTATCAATCCAAAACCAATACACTGACCCATTCATTCTGCACAGCTCTGTATCAATCCTAAACCAATTCACTGTCCCATTCACTCTGCACAGCTCTGTATCAATCCACAACTAATACACTGTCCCATTCCCTCTGCCCAGCTCTGTATCAATCCTAAACTAATACACGGCCCTTTCACTCTGCACAGCTCTGTATCAATCCAAAAATAATACACTGCCCCATTCACTCTGCACAGCTCTGTATCAATCCAAAAGTAATACATTACCCCATTCACTCTGCACAGCTCTGTATCAATCCACAACTAATATATTGCCCCATTCACTCTGCACAGCTCTGTATCAATCCAAAACGAATACACTGCCCCATTCACTCTGCACAGCTCTGTGTCCATCCAAAAGTAATACATTGCCCCATTCACTCTGCACAGCTCTGTATCAATCCAAAAGTAATACATTGCCCCATTCACTCTGCACAGCTCTGTATCAATCCAAAAGTAATGCACTGTCCCATTCAATCTGCACAGCTCTGAATGAATCCAAAACTAATACACTGTCCCATTCACTCTGCACAGCTCGGTATCAAGCCAAATATATTACACTGTCCCATTCACTCTGCACAGCTCTGTATCAATCCAAAACCAAAACACTGTCCCGTTCACTCTGCACAGCTCTGTATCAATCCAAAACCAATACACTGTCCCATTCACTCTGCACAGCTCTGTATCAATCCAAAACCAATTCACTGTCCCATTCACTCTGCACAGCTCTCTATCAATCCAAAACTAATACACTGCCCTTTCACTCTGCACAGCTCTGTATCAATCCAAGACTAATACACTATCCCATTCACTCTGCACAGCTCTGTATCAATCCAAAACTAATACACTGCCCCATTCACTCTGCACGGCTCGGTATCAATCCAAAACCAATACACTGTCCCATTCACTCTGCACAGCTCTGTATCAATCCAAAAGTAATGCACTGTCCCATTCAGTCTGCACAGCTCTGCATTGATCCAAAACGTATTCCCTGCCCCATTCACTCTGCACAGCTCCATATCAATCCAAAACTAATACACTGCCCCATTCACTCTGCACAGCTCTGTATCAATCCAAAACTAATACACTGTCCCATTCTCTCTGCACAGATCTGTATCAATCCAAAACTAATACACTGCCCCATTCACTCTGCACAGCTCTGTATCAATCGAAAACTAATGCACTGCCCCATTCACTCGGCACAGCTCTGTATCAATCCTAAACTAATACACTGTCCCATTCACTCTGCACAGCTCTGTATCAATCCAAAACTAATACACTGCCCTTTCACTCTGCACAGCTCTGTATCAATCAAAGAATAATACACTGTCCCATTCACTCTGCACAGCTCTGTATCAATCCAAAACAAATACACTGCCCCTTTCACACTGCACAGCTCTGTATCAATTCAAAAGTAATAGACTGCCCCATTCACTCTGCACAGCTCTGTATCAATCCAAAACAAATACACTGCCCCATTCACTCTGCACAGCTCTGTATCAATCCAAAACTAATACACTGTCCCATTCACTCTGCACAGCTCTGTATCAATCCAAAACAAATACACTGCCCCATTCACTCTGCACAGCTCTGTATCAATCCAAAACTGATACACTGCCCTTTCACTCTGCACAGCTCTGGATCAATCCAAGAGTAATACACTGTCCCATTCACTCTGCACAGCTCTGTATCAATCCAAAACTAATACACTGCCCCATTCACTCTGCACAGCTCTGTATCAATCCAAAACCAATACACTGTCCCATTCACTCTGCACAGCTCTGTATCAATCCAAAAGTAATGCAGTGTCCCATTCAGTCTGCACTGCTCTGTATTGATCCAAAACTTATGCACTGCCCCATTCACTCTGCACAGCTCCGTATCAATCCAAATATATTACACTGTCCCATTCACTCTGCACAGCTCTGTATCAATCCAAAACTAATACACTGCTCCATTCACTCTGCACAGCTCTGTATCAATCCAAAACTAATACACTGTCGCATTCACTCTGCACAGATCTGTATCAATCCAAAACAAATACACTGTCCCATTCACTCTGCACAGCTCTGCATCAATCCAAATCTAATACACTGCCCCATTCACTGTGCACAGCTCTGTATCAATCCAAAAGTAAAACACTGCCCCATTCACTCTGCACAGCTCTGTATCAATCCAAAAGTAATACATTGCCCCATTCACTCTGCACAGCTCTGTATCAATCCAAAAGTAATGCACTGTCCCGTTTACTCTGCACAGCTCTGTATCAATCCAAAACTTATACACTGTCCCATTCACTCTGCACAGCTCTGTATCAATCCAAATATATTACACTGTGCCATTCACTCTGCACAGCTCTGTATCAATCCAAAACTAATACACTGTCCCGTTTACTCTGCACAGCTCTGTATCAATCCAAAACCAATACACTGTCCCATTCACTCTGCACAGCTCTGTATCAATCCAAAACCAATTCACTGTCCCATTCACTCTGCACAGCTCTGTATCAATCCACAACTAATACACTGTCCCATTTTCTGCACAGCTCTGTATGAATCCAAACCTACTACACTGTCCCATTCCCTCTGGCCAGCTCTGTATCAATCCAGAACTAATACACTGCCCTTTCACTCTGCACAGCTCTGTATCAATCCAAAAGTAATACATTGCCCCATTCACTCTGCACAGCTCTGTATCAATCCAAAAGTAATACATTGCCCCATTCACTCTACACAGCTCTGTATCAATCCAAAAGTAATACATTGCCCCATTCACTCTGCACAGCTCTGTATCAATCCAAAAGTAATGCACTGTCCCATTCAGTCTGCACTGCTCTGTATTGATCCAAAACTTATGCACTGCCCCATTCACTCTGCACAGCTCCGTATCAATCCAAATATATTACACTGTCCCATTCACTCTGCACAGCTCTGTATCAATCCAAAACTAATACGCTGTTCCATTCACTCTGCACAGCTCTGTATCAATCCAAAACTAATACCCTGTCGCATTCACTTTGCACAGATCTGTATCAATCCAAAACAAATACACTGTCCCATTCACTCTGCACAGCTCTGCATCAATCCAAATCTAATACACTGCCCCATTCACTTTGCACAGCTCTGTATCAATCCAAAACTAATACACTGTCCCATTCACTCTGCACAGCTCTGTATAAATCCGCAACTAATACACTGTCCCATTCACTCTGCACAGCTCTGTATCAATCCAAAACTAATCCACTGTCCCATTCACTCTGCACAGCTCTGTATCAATCCAAAACAAATACATTGCCCCATTCACTCTGCACAACTCTGTATCAATCCAAAACTAATACACTGCCCCATTCTCTCTGCACAGCTCTGTATCAATCCAAAACTAATACACTGCCCCATTCACTCTGCACAGCTCTGTATCAATCGAAAACTAATGCACTGCCCCATTCACTCTGCACAGCTCTGTATCAATCCTAAACTAATACACTGTCCCATTCACTCTGCACAGCTCTGTACCAATCCAAAACTAATACACTGCCCTTTCACTCTGCACAGCTCTGTATCAATCCAAGACTAATACACTGTCCCATTCACTCTGCACAGCTCTGTATCAATCCAAAACCAATACACTTTCCCATTCAGTCTGCACATCTCTGTATCAATCCAAAACTAATACACTGCCCCATTCACTCTGCACAGCTCTGTTTCAATCCAAAAGTAATAAATTGCCCCATTCACTCTGCACAGCTCTGTATCAATCCAAAAGTAATGCACTGTCCCATTCAATCTGCACAGCTCTGTATCAATCCAAAACTAATACACTGTCCCATTCACTCTGCACAGCTCTGTATCAATCCAAATATATTACACTGTCACATTCACTCTGCACAGCTCTGTATTAATCCAAAACCAATAGACTGTCCCGTTCACTCTGCACAGCTCTGTATCAATCCAAAACCAATACACTGTCCCATTCACTCTGCACAGCTCTGTATCAATCCAAAACCAATTCACTGTCCCATTCACTCTGCACAGCTCTGTATCAATCCAAATCTAATACACTGCCCCATTCACTTTGCGCAGCTCTGTATCAATCCAAAACTAATACACTGCCCCATTCACTCTGCACAACTCTGTATCAATCCAAAACTAATACACTGCCCCATTCTCTCTGCACAGCTCTGTATCAATCCAAAACTAATACACTGTCCCATTCACTCTGCACAGCTCTGTATCAATGGAAAACTAATGCACTGCCCCATTCACTCTGCACAGCTCTGTTTCAATCCTAAACTAATACACTGTCCCATTCACTCTGCACAGCTCTGTATCAATCCAAAACTAATACACTGCCCTTTCACTCTGCACAGCTCTGTATCAATCCAATACTAATACACTGTCCCATTCACTCTGCACAGCTCTGTATCAATCCAAAACCAATACACTTTCCCATTCAGTCTGCACATCTCTGTATCAATCCAAAACTAATACACTGCCCCATTCACTCTGCACAGCTCTGTATCAATCCAAAAGTAATACATTGCCCCATTCACTCTGCACAGCTCTGTATCATTCCAAAAGTAATGCACTGTCCCATTCAATCTGCACAGCTCTGTATCAATCCAAAACTAATACACTGTCCCATTCACTCTGCACAGCTCTGTATCAATCCAAATATATTACACTGTCCCATTCACTCTGCACAGCTCTGTATTAATCCAAAACCAATACACTGTCCCGTTCACTCTGCACAGCTCTGTATCAATCCAAAACCAATTCACTGTCCCATTCACTCTGCACAGCTCTGTATCAATCCAAAACTAATACACTGTCCCATTCCCTCTGCACACCTCTGTATCAATCCAAAACTAATACACTGCCCTTTCACTCTGCACAGCTCTGTATCAATCCAAAAGTAATACACTGCCCCATTCACTCTGCACAGCTCTGTATCAATCCAAAAGTAATGCACTGTCCCATTCAGTCTGCACAGCTCTGTATCAATCCAAAACTTATACACTGCCCCATTCACTCTGCACAGCTCTGTATCAATCCAAAACTAATACACTGCCCTTTCACTCTGCACAGCTCTGTATCAATCCAAAAGTAATCCACTGCCCCATTCACTCTGCACAGCTCTGTATCAATCCAAAAGTAATGCACTGTCCCATTCAGTCTGCACAGCTCTGTATCAATCCAAAACTTATAAACTGCCCCATTCACTCTGCACAGCTCTGTATCAATCCAAATATATTACACTGTCCCATTCACTCTGCACAGCTCTGTATCAATCCAAAACTAATACACTGCTCCATTCACTCTGCACAGCTCTGTATCAATCCAAAACTAATACACTGTCGCATGCACTCTGCACAGATCTGTATCAATCCAAAACAAATACACTGTCCCATTCACTCTGCACAGCTCTGTATCAATCCAAAACTATTACACTGTCCCATTCACTCTGCACAGCTCTGTATCAATCCAAATTTAATACACTGCCCCATTCACTCTGCACAGCTCTGTATCAATCCAAAACTAATACACTGCCCCATTCACTTTGCACAGCTCTGTATCAATCCAAAACTATTACACTGCCCCATTCACTCTGCACAGCTCTCTATCAATCCAAATTTAATACACTGCCCCATTCACTCTGCACAGCTCTCTATCAATCCAAAACTAATACACTGCCCCATTCACTCTGCACAGCTCTGTATCAATCCAAAACTAATACACTGTCCCATTCACTCTGCACAGCTCTGTATCAATCCAAAACTAATACACTGTCCCATTCACTCTGCACAGCTCTGTATCAATCCAAAACTAATACACTGTCCCATTCACTCTGCACAGATCAGTATCAATCCAAAACTAATACACTGTCCCATTCACTCTGCACAGCTCTGTATCAGTCCAAAACTAATACACTGTCCCATTCACTCTGCACAGCTCTGTATCAATCCAAAACTAATACACTGCCCCATTCACTCTGCACAACTCTGTATCAATCCAAAACTAATACACTGCCCCATTCACTCTGCACAGCTCTGTATCAATCCAAAACTAATACACTGCCCCATTCACTCTGCACAGCTCTGTATCAATCCAAAACTAATACACTGCCCCATTCACTCTGCACAGCTCTGTATCAATCCAAATCTGATACACTGTCCCATTCACTCTGCACATCTGTGTATCAATCCAAAACTAATACACTGCCCCACTCACTGTGCACAGCTCTTTATCAATCCAAAACTAATACACTGTCCCATTCACTCTGCACAGCTCTGTATCAATCCAAAACTAATACACTGTCCCATTCACTCTGCACAGCTCTGTATCAGTCCAAAACTAATACACTGTCCCATTCACTCTGCACAGATCTGTATCAATCCAAAACTAATACACTGTCCCATTCACTCTGCACAGCTCTGTATCAATCCAAAACTAATACACTGTCCCATTCACTCTGCACAGCTCTGTATCAATCCAAAACTAATACACTGCCCCATTCACTCTGCACAACTCTGTATCAATCCAAAACTAATACACTGCCCCATTCACTCTGCACAGCTCTGTATCAATCCAAAACTAATACACTGTCCCATTCACTCTGCACAGCTCTGTATCAATCCAAAACTAATACACTGCCCCATTCACTCTGCACAACTCTGTATCAATCCAAAACTAATACACTGCCCCATTCACTCTGCACAGCTCTGTATCAATCCAAAACTAATACACTGCCCCACTCACTGTGCACAGCTCTGTATCAATCCAAAACTAATACACTGCCCCATTCATTCTGCACAGCTCTGTATCAATCCAAAACTAATGCTCTGAAATACGTATTTGAATGGAATTTTCCTCTGAATTCTCTCCTGATTCTCCTTGGCCTAGTTTGACATTGGGAATGCCTTGTCACTGACTACCCTATGGAACAAGGGACAACTTCTACTTATCCAAGCTCCCAATACCCTCCTTATAAAAGCTCTCTTTTCCAATGGAAATAGTCTCAGTTTCTCTATCATCATTTTGTATCTATAGGTACAGTGAATAAATTGTTTTTTTCAACAAAATATTTTATGATCTTACTTAGTATTCCAATGGCTGGATAGTAGATCGCATATACAATGCCAGTTCCCGGCCCATGCATTGTCCGTACGAATTGACGTAAAGTGCAGGACGCCCACGTTGTACGTGACACAATTCCGTGCTGCCTTATTTATCCCACTTGGAAGACCTCCCATGACATAATTATCCTCCAGGGTTGCTGCTGTTAATTACAGGCATCTGAACAAACAGCTCAATTACCCAATGTGTCTCTCATTGTTATTTAATGCCCTTCACTCAAAGCCCCCATAGAACCAGAGAAAAGTTATGGTGCAGAAAGAGGCCATTCAGCCCATTGTGTCTGCGCCTACCACAAAAAAGCAAAAGATGAAACTAGCCGCTGATTTCAAATCCTGCTTTCCAGCACCTGGTCCATAGCCTTGCAGGTTACAGCGCTTCAGATACCGATCCAGGTCCTTTTTAAATGAATTTCCGCCTCAGTCACCAATTTAGTCAGAGAATTCAGACACCCACCATCCTCTGGGTGGTAACGTTTTTCCCCATGTTCCCTCCAGTGCTTCTGCAAATCACCTTAAACCTTTGTAATTTACCTGTCAGCTAGGGGATACAGGTCTTTCCTGTCCACTCTATCTAGGCCACTCGTAATTTGAGAGCGAGTTGGATCCAAAATTGGCTCAGTGACAGGAAACAAAGGGTAATGGTTGATGGATGTTTTTGCGAATGGAAAATGGTTTCCAGCGGCAGGCCAATCAGGTCACCCGTCAGTATCTAGAGCTCTATGAAAAAACAACCCTAGCCTATCCAATCTTCCCTCACAGCTTCAATTTTCCAGCCCTGGTAACATTCTTATAAATCTCCTCAGTACTCCCTCCAGAGCAATTCTGTCCATCCTGTAATGTGACGACCAGAACTGTACCCAAAATTCCAGCTGTGGCCTAACCAGCGTTCTATAAAGTTCCATTATTACATCCCTGCTTTTGTATTCAAAGCCTCATCCAATAAATGAAAATATTCCAAATGCTTTCTTTACCACCCTGTCCACCTGTCCTGCCACCCTCAGGGATCTGTGGACACGCACTACAAGGACTCTCACTTCCTCAGTATTCACCCATTTATTCACTTGCTTTATTGCCCTCCCCAATTGCATTACCTCACCCTTATCATTTGCCATTTTTCTTCCCATTCAACCAAAATATTGACATCATTCTGGAGACAACAGCTCTCCTCTTCACTATCAACTATGCAGCCAATTTTGCATTATCTGCAAATTTACCTGTCATGCTTTCCACATTTAAATCCAAGTCATTAATATGTACAACAAACAGCAAGGACCCCAACAATGAGACCTGTGGAACACCATTGGAATCTGCTTTCCATTTGCAAAAAATATCCCATCAACTATTACGCTTTGTTCCCTGTCGCTGAGCCAATTTTAGATCCAAATCACCACATTCCCCTGTATCCTATGGGATCTCACTTTTCTAACCAGTCTTCAATTTGGGACATTGTCAACTGCCTTACTGAAATCCATGTAGATAACCTCCACTGCACCACCCTCATCAATCTTCCTTGTTACTCCCTCAAGAAATTATATTAAGTTAGTAAGACATGATCTTCTCTTAACTAAACTATGCTGACTATCCCTGGCTAATCCATTCCTCCCTAAGTAACAGTTTATTCTGTCTCCCAGAATTGATTCCAATAATTTGCCCACCACCAAAATCAGTTTGACCAGTCTATAATTTTCTGGCCTGTCCCTTGCACTTTTTTAAAATAATGGTACAACATTTGCAGGCCTCCAATCCTCTGTTACCTCACCCATATCTAGTGAGGATTGGAACATGATCCTCAGATCATATGTTATTTCCTCCCATGCTTCCTTTAACAACCTGGGATACAATCCATCCAGTCTTGGTGATTTATCCACCTTCAGGGTTGCCAGTCCCTCCAGTGCTTCTTCTCACTATGCTTATTGTATCTAATATTTCACACTCCTCCTGTTCAACTAGAATGTCTGCATTATCCCTCTCCATAGTGAAGACAGAGTCAAAGTACGCACTGAGAACCCTGCCCACCTCTTCAACATCAACACACAAGTTACCATGTACATCTCTGATAGGCCCTACTCTTTCCTTAGTTATCCTGTTGCTCTTAATGCACTTGTAAAACATCATTAGGTTTTCTTTGATTATACCTGCCAATATCTGTTCATATCCTCTCTTTGCTTTCTTGATTTCCTTTTTTACTTTACCCCTGTACATTCTCCTCCCCTAGGCTGTCTACAGTATGAAGCTATTTGTGACCATCATAAGCACCCCACCCCACCCTGCCCCCCCTTACCAGCTTCCAAAATGGAAAATTGATTGATGAGCAGGACCCCAGGGGACTCCTACACTTGGACTGCTGGTGGCCACCCATTCCCTTTCTGCCTCCAGATTTCTAAGCTGCAGTGTGACCACTTCTCTCCGAATGTGCTATCCACATATCTCTCAGCCTCCTGGACATGCCACAGTGACTCCAGCTGCCATTCGAGTTCCAAAACCCAGAGCTGTAGGTTCTGCAGCTGGTGACACTTCCAGCACATTTGGTCATCTGGGACAGCAGTAGCATCCAGGACTTCCCACATGTTACAGGATACGCATCCCACATGACCAAGCTGTCCTGCCATGGCTTCAAGTTACTTCCCTTATGTTAATGTTATTTTACTTTGGTTTACTTAGGCTACTTTTTTTTTTATCTGGCCTTGACTTAACTTTACTTCCCTATTGCTTGTGTTTCTTATCGAAGTCTAAATAGCTCCTTCTAAGAAGGATGCATTTTTCTAATTTTCCGCTACTTGAAGATCCTCCCGAACAGCAGTTTCTCACGAGCTGATGAGCTTATTTTTCTCCTGTGATGTGCCTCTTGGATGTTTGTTGCTCAGGCCTCTGGTACAGCCTTTCAACTCCTGGCCTCCGGCAGTCTGAGAAAGATAGAGAAAGCAAAATGAAAGATCACCTCCCTCCCCTCCTCACTGAACTCCCTTCTCACCAAACTCGCAGTAATTCCACTCTGTCCCAGTGCACTCCATGACAAGGAACTGAAGCTCTCATTTATATGACTGAGATTCAGTTAAACCTGCCAGTTGTAGAAACAGATTAGGACAGTTACTTCTTTTACTGATCTGACCTGCTCTCCAGCAGGGGGCGCGATTTGCTTGATTAGCCCTGCCCACGCCTCGAAGAAACTTTTTTTTAAAAAGTAAATTTAAGTAAAATGCTGAATTGCAAGCAAGGCTGTAACCCTACCGAGGGGGTTGGTTGGGGGGGTGGGGGGGGGGGTGGTGGTAGAACCAGGCGAGCAACATTATAGGAACATTATAATTTACAAGATCCCTTCCCAAATCATCAGCTGAGCTTTGGCCATTGTGAGGCCAAACCTGGTACAACAGCTGCCATTCGTCTACGTCCAGTCACCTTGCACCTTCTTGCTTGATGCAACGGCTGGCTCGGTCAATCCAGGGGACACAGAGGAGGCTAATGCCTTGATGTGGGACTGGAGCCACACAAAAGGCCCAACCAGACGAGAACATATGAAGGACCTGAGCCAATCGGGTGGCTTTTTACAATAGCTCAACAGACTGTGAGGTCACGTTTGGTGAAAAGGCAGCTTTTGAATTCCAGGATGTATTTTTACAGTGACAAACCCCTGATAGTCGGGAGGCACCGCTGCCCCGACTTAGACTCAGTCATGGGCCGAACACAAACCACACGAACCCGATGAAATTGGTCACCAAATGCAGGCATCGGCATTCATGGGACGGGCTGATCGAAGGCTGTAGCTTCCCAATCATCTGACATATTTCACATACCATATGCAGCACTGACCAACGACAAAAAAAATAATCACCACTATCCAAAAGTAAAAGAGCCGGAAGGTTACGCTGTAAATGTATAAAATTCCAGTTAGACTGTGGCTACAGTCACCACATGTCAGGAATGATAAGATCACACAGGAGACGGTAACAATAAAGTTACAAGACTTTTTCAAGGAATACACGGTTTTAACCATGAGAAATGATTGAAATATTGGGTATGAACTTGGGATGCCATAACCCACAGAGTTACCAACCAAGAGCTGCAAGATGGGTTTAGACTTAGCTCTTGGTTTCAAGGTTCCTAAGCCTTGTTCTGGTCCACTGAACCTTCCCGGATTTCGACCTTTTTACGTCGTGTTTCCAAACCATTTGCGTATTCTGAGCCTTTAAAAAGGACAATTCCAAAATGATTTTCTAATACATTTATTCTCTTAATAATTAACACAAGAAATATGAAATTAAGTCAAAGCTTTCGCATTAATAAGACGCTTTGTGACATATTTGAAATTTAGTTAAACATTTAAACATTGGAAATGAATCAATCTTTATTCCTCCTCCGCCGCCTTTCTGTCCAGATAGGAAGAATCGATCCCCACCTCTTCATAATCCTTCTCGAGGGAGGCCATGTCTTCCCGTGCATCCTGGAACTCCCCTTCCTCCAGACCCTCCCCCACGTACCAGTGGACAAAGGCCCGCTTGGCGTACATCTTATCGAATTTGATGTTGAGGCGGGTCCAAGCGAAAGCAATGGCGGTGGTATTGCTCAGCATACAAAGGGCCCTCTGCACCTTGGCCAGGTCACCCCCTGGTACCACCGTCGGGGGCTGGTAGTTGATGCCAACCTGTTGGGGAGAAGGGTTTCCGTTGATTAAACAATAACTTCACTATCAGGGCGCCCACTCTTTCACAGGAGGTGACACTTTTGAGCGAGGTTTTGTCTTCACTGAACGAAAAAAAAACTGGGCTCTAGTCATTCACTGAGATCTTCACCCAGGTTGAAAACCTCAGTTTCTGACAGAAGGCGACTTTGGATAGAGACTGAATTCAGGAACCAGTTCAGTCGCTGTTTTCCTGGACACCAGCGTCTGGAATCCTTTTCCTTATTTGGAGACAGGAAGTCACCTGGGACATTCAAGGCTGCAACTGACAAGTTGACGTGAGGGGATTCCACCTGAAGCTTCAGGGGCGCTCCTCATTGGACCAGGAATGGGGAGGGTCTGTTCCACTCCTGTGCCTGATTGGAGGAACACAGTTTGACCCGGATTGAACAGAGTGTTCTTCACATGGGAGACCAGATTGTCACAAATCCAGGTTTCCCCAGGGCCCATGGATTGAGCACAAAACCCACACTTACCTTGAACCCAGTCGGGCACCAGTCAACAAACTGGATCGAGCGCTTGCTCTTGATGGTGGCGATGGCGGCGTTCACATCCTTGGGCACCACATCTCCTCGGTACAACATGCAGCAAGCCATGTACTTGCCCTGGCGAGGGTCACACTTCACCATCTGGTTGGCCGGTTCAAAGCAGGCGTTGGTGATCTCCGGCACCGAGAGTTGCTCGTGGTAAGCCTTCTCGGCTGAAATAAGGGGCGCGAAGGTTGCCAGAGGGAAGTGGATGCGGGGATAGGGGACCAGGTTGGTTTGGAACTCAGTCAGGTCCACATTGAGGGCACCGTCGAACCGGAGCGAGGCCGTGATGGACGACACTACCTGTCCAAGAAGTCGGTTGAGGTTGGTGTAGGTGGGTCTCTCAATGTCCAGGTTACGCCGACAGATGTCGTAAATGGCCTCATTGTCCACCATGAAGGCGCAGTCAGAGTGCTCGAGGGTGCAGTGGGTGACCAGAACAGAATTGTATGGCTCGACCACCGCAGTGGAGATCTGGGGAGCAGGGTAAACGGAAAACTCCAGCTTGGATTTCTTGCCATAGTCGACGGAGAGTCTCTCCATCAGGAGGGAAGTAAAGCCGGAGCCGGTTCCACCCCCAAAACTGTGGAAGATGAGAAACCCCTGCAGACCTGTGCATTGGTCAGCCTGTGAGGAAAAGCACACCCAACGCATCAAACAGGCAACAGGGTGTGGAATCTCTCCGCGAGTTTTTGGATAGAAAGACTGGGCAGGAGGAAACTTGCTGAAGTGTCGGAGCTGGGATGCTGCAGTGAGCCCCGAGATTGGTCACTTTGGTGCTGAGGTGAGGAGGGACATTTGGGGAGGTGACCTGCACAAAGCCCGGGGTCCCGAGGAACAGCAAATTCACAGAGTGTTCCCGCGCCTCTGAACCGTGTCCCCTGGTGAGAATGGGAATCAGTGCCAGATACTGGGGCGAAGGAGCAGGATAGAAGGTCAGATCCGAGACTTCACATGACATAAGAGGGGAGGTGGTGGCGTCGCGGTCATGTCACTGGACTGGTCACCCAGAGGGCCAGGCTAATGCTCTGGGGACACGGCTTCAAATCCCACCAGGGAAATCTCAATTCAGTCAATACCTCTGGAATTGGAAATGTAGCCTCGCTAGTGGTGACCAGGACAACGATCACGGGTTGTTATTGAAATCCCATCTGGGTCACCAATGCCCTTTAGGGGAGGAAATTGCCGTCTTTACCCAGTCTGACCTACACGTGACTCCAGACCCACAGCAATGGGATTGACGCTTAACTGTTCTCAAGGGGCAATGAGGGATGGCTAATAAATGCTGTTCTTGGTCGCGACTCCCACATCTCACTGAAATAATAACCAAAAGGACGGGGTGGGGGGGGGTGGTGGAGAATGTAAAAGCCGACAATGGGAGCCGCTGGGTGGGGACATTGGGGAGCAGCGAGTGAAACATCAGCGACTCTGATGCGCGATTCCTGAGGGTGTGCCTCCTCCTGATGCTCAGGATGACGGAATCACTGTCACTTCCTCTACCAGGAATTGTGAGCGGGAACATGGGACAGGAATGCATGACAGCGAACCGAGAGAACCTACCACCTTGCGGACACGGTCCAAGACCAGATCCACGATCTCCTTGCCCACGGAGCAGTGACCCCGGGCGTAGTTATTAGCCGCATCCTCCTTGCCAGTGATGAGCTGCTCGGGGTGAAAGAGCTGTCGGTAGGTGCCCGTGCGGACCTCATCTGGAGACAGAGAACAGAGATTTAACAACAGGGACACAGAGAATTCAGGCTATATTTCACTGAGTTTAGTGAGAACACTGACTGAGCAACCCCATCAACAATCTCTCCTCTTACCAATCACAGTGGGCTCCAGGTCTATAAACACGGCTCGGGGAACGTGTTTCCCTGCCCCCGTCTCACTGAAGAAGGTGTTGAAGGAGTCGTCACCACCTCCGATGGTCTTGTCACTGGGCATCTGCCCATCCGGCTGGATCCCATGCTCCAGGCAATACAGCTCCCAGCAAGCGTTCCCGATCTGTACACCGGCCTGGCCAACGTGAACTGAAATACACTCACGCTGAAGAGGGTACAAGAGGTGGTTATTGACACACGATGGAGAGGGATACTTTATACATTCAGTCTGGTGATGGATGGAGAAGGGTCTGGGGGAGCACCAAACATTCCGCTCCTGTATCCTGTGGATCCCATCCAATCCCCATTGATTCTCCATTCCCCCCGGATCCTTTCCCCAGGATATTATCCCAGGTCTGGGAAATTCCCGGTCTCTCTGACCCTCAGCGCTGTGTGGACCTCCCTTTCCTTTTATCCCCCCTGTGGGTGTCACCCACCCCAGCTCCAACCCCCTTCAATCAGACCCCATCAATCAGCGTCCGCCAATCAGAGCCCACTCACCAGAGCCCACCAATCGGAGCCCTGGTGATCGCTCTGTCTCTGTGGAACCCCGCCTCTCTCCACATTCTCCCGCGTCTCCTTACCATAATGTCCTTGTATTCTCGCAGCTGCTGCCCATGTGCTGCGCCTCTGGCCGCCCGCGCTATTTATACCGCACCACATTTTGTCAGTTCGAGGTCTGATTGGTCTGCGAGAACAATGGACTCTGGTTGCTTGGAGAAACATCAACAAAGAGGACAAGAGTGTGCAGAGCCCTGATTGGTTGCTTTGTGAAAAAGGCGGGGCTGAGTCTCCGCCACAATGGATTATGGGAGGAGCACAAGGCAATAAGGGAGGGGAGATTTGTCTGTCAGTCTCCAGTCTCAAGCGAGCATCAATCAGACTCTCAGCTCCAAGCGACATTGTCAGGGCCCCATCTGAGGAACCCAGGAGTCAGGCCCCATTAATCAGACCTCCATCAATTAGACCTCTATCGATTCGAGCCAGATATTTGGAACCATGGTTCAGACCCCATCCAACAGACCAACATCATCCAATCCATCAGGCCAACACCTATCAGATCTCAGGTCTTTGCAATCACACAGTCACTTTTCTTGTAGACCCATCTTGCCATCAGAACCCAATCTTTAGACCAAATTTGCCAGTCTCCTATCTCTCAGGGGCCCACACACTGTTCCATCATTAAACAAAGCTATCATCTGTCAGATCCCCATCTGTCTGCGCCCTCTCAAGGACCCTCACATCTGTCCTAACCAGCACGTGAGATAATATTCTAGCTGTGCATAATCAGTTTTATAGTGGTTTTGCATAACATCCCTGCGTTTTTCCTCAATGTCTCTATCTATGAATGCCCCTAATGCCATTTTTTAAAAAAATATTCTTTCACAGTATGTGGGTTTCGCTGCCCACGCCAACATGTTTATTGCTCCCCTCCCCCACAATTGCCCTTGGGAAGCTGCTGGTGAGCTGCCTTCTTGAACCGCTGCAGTCCATGTGGTGTAGGTACACCCACAGTGCTGTTAGGGAGGGAGTTCCAGGATTTTGACCCAGCGACAGTGAAGGAATGGTGATATATTTCCAAGTCAGGATGGTGAGTGGCTTGGAGGGGAACTCCCAGGTGGTGGTGTTCCCATGTGTCTGTTGTGCTTGTCCATGTAGGCAGTGGAGGTCTGAGGTTTGGAAGGTGCTGGCTAAGGAGGCCAGACCAACATCATCCAATCCATCAGGCCAACACCTATCAGATCTCAGGTCTTTGCAATCACACAGTCACTTTTCTTGTAGACCCATCTCGCCATCAGAACCCAATCTTTAGACCAAATTTGCCAGTCTCCTATCTCTCAGGGGCCCACACACTGTTCCATCATTAAACAAAGCTATCATCTGTCAGATCCCCATCTGTCTGCGCCCTCTCAAGGACCCTCACATCTGTCCTAACCAGCACATGACACAATATTCTGGCTCTGCCTAATCACAGTGCTATAAAAGTTCTGCATAACATCCCTGCGTTTATCCTCAATGCCTCTATTTATGAAACCCCAGATGCCATATGCATTGCTAATTGCTGCCCATTATATGCTGCCATTTCAAATATCTATGCACATGAAGTGCCAAGTACTTCTATTCCTGCATACTCTGGAACTTTGGCGTTAAGTCTACATTACCTTTCCCCATCGCTTCTACCAAACTGCATCACCTCTCACTTCTCTGTTAGATTCCGTCTATCACATTGGCCCTTTTTGCGGGCCTATCTATGCATATTGCAGTCAATTGTAACCATTCTCCCTGTCTGCCACACCTTCAAGTTTTGCATCCTCAGCAAATTTTGAAGTGTTACTCCATATCCCAATTTCAACTGAGAGCGGTCCTGGCACTCTCTGCCACCCTCCAGTCTGAAAAAACAATCATTTGCCACCAACTTGCTGTTTTTCTATCTTTAATCCATGTTTTTTGCTAATCTGACCTGACACCCAGTTCTAGGAGCCTCAGGTTTGTTAACCAGCCTTTTATGTGGTGTTTTGTTAAAGGCTTTCATGAAACCCACATCGAGAACATCGATTGCTCCCCCCTCTCTTTAAAAATTAAATCAGATTGGTCAAGCATGATCTGCCTGCTACAAATCCATGCTGGCTCTGATACCAGATCAGCATTAATTGTATCCCCAACATACATCAGTGCATCCCATCTAGAAGGCTCCCATACATACAATACGTTATAGCCCCATCTTATAGACCTACATCTGTCATTCTATGATCTGACAGGACTTTAAATACAACATCATCTGAGAGACTCCTAAATCGTAGAAGCCCATCAATCAAAATCACATCAGTAAGATCCATCCAACCGACCCATATCTATCAGACCAGCATTTCATCATACCCACGTTCACCAGTCCCACTTTCATCAGTCCCACATCTACCAGTCCACAGCTATCAGGATCTCTACTATCAAATCCCCACCAGTAACACTGGAACCTACCAGGACCTCATCAATCAGAACCATTATCAGTCATATTGCTCTCATCAGGTCGACATGCCAGAGTCCCATCGAACATGACTCAGTATGATCCACATCTTTGGAATTACCATGAATTACCATTGTCACCCTTAATTGGATCTGCAATATTCAAACCTCCAAATCATGTTGCATTAATCAGCATGTCATTGATCACAGGCATGGCAATCAGACACCCAACTCATCATCTATTTGGTTCAAACAAACCCAGAGGAACATGGATACTTCAAGGGGAGGCAGTGGCACAGTGGTATTCTTACTGGACTAGTATTGCAGAGAGCCAGGGTAATACAAAGAACAAAGAAAAGTACAGCACAGGAACAGGCCCTTCGGCCCTCCAAGCCTGCGCCGATCATATTGCCCGTCAACTAAAACATTTTGCACTTCCGGGGTCCGTATCCCTCTATTCCCATCCTATTCATGTATTTGTCAAGCTGCCTCTTAAACACCACTATCGTACCTGCTTCCACCACCTCCTCTGGCAGCGAATTCCAGACACTCACTACCCTCTGCGTAAAAAACTTGCCCCGCACATCTCCTCTATAGTTTTCTCCTCTCACCTTAAATCTATGTCCCCTAGTAACTGACTCTTCCACCCTGGGAAAAAGCTTCTGACTATCTACTCTGTCCATGCCACTCATAATTTTGTAAACTTCTAACAAGTTGCCCCTCAATCTCCGTCGCTCTAGTGAGAACAATCCGAATTTCTCCAACCTCTCCTCATAGCTAATAACCTCCAGACCAGGCAGCATCCTGGTAAACCTCCTCTGCACCCTCTCCAACGCCTCCATATCCTTCTGGTAATGTGGTGACCAGAATTGCACGCAATATTCCAAGTGTGGCCTAAGCAAGGTTCTATACAGCTGCAGCATGACTTCCCAGCTTTTATACTCAATACCCCTGCCGATGAAGGCAAGCATGCCATATGCCTTCCTGACTACCTTATCCACCTGCGTTGCCACTTTCAGTGACCTGTGGACCTGCACACCCAGATCCCTCTGTCCATTGATGCACTTAAGGTTCTGCCATTTACTGTATAATTCTTACCTGTATTAGACCTTCCAAAATGCATTACCTCGCATTTGTCCAGATTAAACTCCATCTGCCATTTCTCCGCCCATGTCTCCAACCGATCTATATCCCGTTGTATCCTTTGGCAATCCTCTTCACTATCTATAACTCCTCCAACCTTAGTGTCATCTGTAAACTTACTAATTAGCCCAGTTACATTTCCCTCCAAATCATTTACATATACTACAAACAGCAAAGGTCCCAGCACTGATCCCTGCGGAACTCCACTAGTCACAGCTCTCCATTCAGAAAAGCACCCTTCCACTACTACCCTTTGTCTTCTGTGACCAAGCCAATTCTGTATCCATCTTGCCAGCTCACCTCTGATCCCGTGCGACTTTACCTGCTGTACCAGTCTGCCATGAAGGACCTTGTCAAAGGCCTCACTGAAATCCATGTAGATAACATCCACTGCCCTTCCATCGTCGATCATCTTTGTCACTTCCTCAAAAAACTCCATCAAGTTAGTGAGACACGGCGTCCCCTTCACAAAACCATGCTGCCTCTCACTAATACGCCCATTTGCTTCCAAATGGTAGTAAATCCTGTCACGAAGAATCTTCTCCAATAATTTCCCTATCACTGACGTAAGGCTCACCAGCCTGTAATTTCCTGGATTATCCCCGCTACCCTTCTTAAACAATGGAGCAACATTGGCCATTCTCCAGTCCTCTGGGACCTCACCCATATTCAGTGAGGATACAAAGATTTCTGTCAAGGCCCCAGCAATCTCCTCCCTTGCCTCCCTCAGTACTCTGGGGTAGATCTGATCTAATGCTCTGTAGATGGTGACATTTGAAATCAATAAAAATCTGGAATTAAAAGACTGATGATAGCCATTGCTGATTGTCATAAAAAGCCCATCTGGTTCATTAATATTGTTAATGGAAGGAAATCTGCTGCCCTTAACTGGCCTACATGTGACTCCAGGCCCACAGCACTGGTTGACTCTTAAAAATGCCTTCTGAACAAGAGCAGTTAGGGATGGGCAATAAATGCTGGCCTAGCAAGCGACACCCACATCCCATGAACAAATAATCAAAATATTTATGTTTAAGGCTGGGATAGACACTTTTTGGTTTCTTTGGAAATCAAGGGATATGGGGACCGGGTGAGACAGAGCTGAACAATGATCACATTGAATGACAGAGCAGGTTGAATGGACCTCATGGTCTACTCCTGCTCCTGTTTCTTATGTTGGGGTTTGATGGGCTTGAGTTACTGCCTTAGTGGTTATGTTGAAGCTCTGGGGCGTCGAGTTGGTGTCTAAGGATTTGAGGTGAGTGGAATAGGGTGGAATTAACAATGGTCTAAGGGCCTGAGGAGGCGAGATAAGAGCTTGATGTGTTGTATTGAGGTGTCATGATGGAGTTCAGTTTAGTATGACAGTTTAGTTGGGGTCTGAGGGGTTGTGTTGTGATCTAACAGGTGTGAGTTGGGATCTGATATGGTTGAGTTGGGTCCTAATCGGGTTGATTTGGAATTTGCTGGGTTTATGGTTTTATATGGTTGATTTTGGATGAGGAAGGGTTGTGTTGTAATGTGATGTGGTTGAGTTGTGACTGATGAGATTGAGTTGGGGTCTGAGGGGCTTGTGGTGAGATCTCAGGGTTAAGTTGAAGTTTTGAAGGGGGTTGAGGTAAGTGTCTGAGTTGCTGGGTTGGGCGTATGATGGGGTTGGTTTAGGTTGGGGACAGAGCGGTTACATTGAAGGTCAGAGTGCGGAATTGAGGGGTTGATGTTGGGTGTGAGGGATTAGATTTAAAGTCTAAAAGGATTGTGTGTTGGGATTGAATGAGCTTTGGTTGAGGGTTTGATTTGGAATCTGATAGAGATGAGTCAGAGTCTGAGGGATTGAGTTGGGCTTTGATTGGGTTGAGTTGGTATCTGATGATGTTGAGTTGAGTTCCTCTAGGGTTGCTTTGGGATTTAATGAGGTTGAATTGCGATCTGAAGGGCTCTGATGGGATCGGGTTAGAATTTGAAATTGGGATTTTCTGGCATTGATTGCGATCTGAATGAGCTGAGTTGGGATCTGCTGGGGTTGATTTTGGATCGGTTAGGGTTGAGTTGGGATCTGAGAGCTTGAGATGGGATCTATTGGGATGATTTAAGATCTGACTGGGTTAAGTTGTAATCTGTCGGGGTTCAGTTGGGATCTGTTTATTTTGAGTTGGGAACTTTTAAGGTTGAGTTGAGATCTGGGCACTGTTGAATGTGATGGTTCACCTAGGCAGTGGATGACATAAGAGATAGATAGGGGTTAAGATGAAAAAGAAAAAGTGTATTTATGATAGATGTCCAGTGGATAATACAACCATGAACCAGGCTGAACATAAAAGATTACAAGAAAAGGGGCAAAAGCAAATAAGAGAATCAAGGAGAGAGTGTGAAAAGAGAATGGCAGCTAACATAAAAAAGTTCTGTCGAAGGGTCATGAGGACTCGAAACGTCAACTCTTTTCTTCTCTGTCGATGCTGCCAGACCTGCTGAGTTTTTCCAGGTGATCCCAGAGGACTGGAGAATTGCAAATGTTACACCCTTGTTCAAAAAAGGGTATAGAGGTAAGCCCAACAACTACAGGCCAGTCAGTTTAACTCTGGTGGTGAGGAAAATTCTAGAAACAATTTCAGGACAAGATTTAATAGTTCACAATATCATCAAACTCAGACAGTAAAGATAGGGATAGAGAAAAGATGGCTTTACAGTGCAGAGACCACAGAGAAAATACATATCGATTCGCATGAGGTCCAGAGTCCAGAATCAAAGTCCAATGATATATTCCTTCACGGAGGTCGGCGGGTTGAAAACTGATGCTGGATAATTCACTTTTCTGATGGTGTTGACATCACATGATGAAATAGGCATGCAGAGACTAAACACTCTTGTAAATGATGGTACGGAAGCATTGTGGATGGGGACCAGGTATTCCACTTGGGGACAGCCTGTGAGGCTGCTCATTAGATGGTAAACAGCAGACTGAGCTATGCAATTCAGCAAGGCAATATTATGTGTTCCACAAGCCAGAGGCCCATGTCACATGACTCCCACATCTCCACTAGATCTTTGACAAAGGATGTGTATCCAACGTCTGGATCCCAAAGACTGTTAAATATCTCAGCCTTTGGGAATTGTCTTAGCAGACAATCCATCTCCTGGCCAGCCTGAGGTATTTAAATGCAATGGTATTTGTCCGGCTCCCTTTGAAGTTGGACTGTACGTTCCATAGGTAGCTGTTAGTGGCTCCAAAGAGATAATGAGGGCGAGTTTTCCTGGAACTGCCAAATAGCTTATTTTGTTCAAGGGTCATAGACAGACATAGGCTCAGCCATTTTAAAGGTTCATTTTAACATTTTAGAAAAAGCAATAAGCATTTCAATCTATATTTTATAAAAATATACAATGACGTCTTAGTCCCTCACAAGGGGCCGAGAGTACAAAAGCATGGACGTTATTATAAACTTGTATAAAACACTTGTTCAGCCTCAACTGAAGTACTGCATCTGGTTTTGGGTACCTCACTTTAGGAAGGACTGTTCTGTTGAAGAGTCATACGGACTTGAAACATTAACTGTGTTCCTCTCCGCAGATGCTGTCAGACCTGCTGAGTTTTTCCAAATATTTTTATTTTTGTTTTGGATTTCCAGCATCCACAGTTTTTAGTTTTTATCTTAATGAGCACTTGAGGTTTGGGTTCAAATCCCACTGTGGCAGCTGGTGGAATTTAAATTCATTTAATAAACCTGGAATATAAATGTGGTTTCAGTAATGCTGACCATGACACTATCAACAATTGTAAAAAAGAAACATCTGGTTCACTAATGTCCTTTAGGTGAGGAAATCTGCCATTCTTACCTGGTCTGGCCATAAATGTGACCCCAGACCCACAGCAATGTCGTTGACTCTTAACTGTTTTTGAAACATTCAGTTCAAGGGCAATTGGGGATCGGCAACAAATTATGTGTTGGCCAGTGATGCCCACATCCCATGAGAGAATCAAGAAAAAAAAAAATAAGATTAGCAAGAATGGTTCCAGGTTTGAGGAACTTCAGTAACAAAGATAGATTGGAGAAGTTGGGATTGTTTTCCTTGGAGAATAGAAGGCTGAGAGGAGATTTTATAGAACTATTCAAAATCATAAGGTATCTGGAAAGCATAAATAGGGAAAACTGTTCCCACTCGCAAAAGGATCAAGAATGAGAGGGCAGAGATTTAAGGTGTTATGAAATCTTTTTTTTTTTCTTCTGTGTCATTGTGTGCTAAGTTAACAGTCTATGGAGATTCAAGGTCCAGGATTTAAGGTGCAGGATGTTCCAATACTTGTTACATTTGTTCCTGCATAGTAACAAGGGTGGGGCCCTCTTGGAGCGTTTTGATAGGCCACCAGATCAATTCAAGGGTCAGTGAACAGCAGATCTGATGCAGTCAGTTGGAGTCAGTCAGTCAGCCAGCAAATTTGTATTGTAGTGTGTCTAGCCACAATTTGCTTGTTAATTCACATGTACATCATACTTGGCTTGAATGTTAGAGTATAAGAAAATCAATGTACTCTTGAATCTCAAATTTTGTTTGCTTTAAACAAAATGTTACTGGTTCCTGACTGGATCTCAGAAACAACCTGAGTATAGCCAAGGACTGTAACAAAGGTAATTGTCAAAAGAAGCAATCACAACAAGAGGCAATACTTGTTTCACACAGCGACTGGTTAGGATCTGGAATGCACTGCCTGAGAGTGTGGTGCAAGCAGGTTCAATTGAGGCATTCAAAGGGGAATTAGGTAGCTGTCTGAAAGGAAGAAGGAAAGGAAGAATATTCAGGATTGCAGGGAGAAGGCATTAGGTCAATTGCTAACTAGGAGATCTGGGGCTGAATGGGCTCTTTCAGTACTGCAATAATTCTGTGATTCTGTCAGGGTTGTGTTGGAATCTGCTGGGTTTGTGTTGGGACCTGTTTGGGTCTGTGGCGCTTGTGTTGTGACCTGTTGGGGACTGTGGGATTGAGTTGCTAGGTCTGTTGGGGTTGAGTTGGTATGTGTTTGTGTTAGGCAGCCAGTGAAATTTTTTAGTTTTCAGTTTTGGTTATTGCCTGTTGTCATTGAGTTTAGATCTGTGGTGGTTATCTTGGGATCTGTTGAGATTGTGATGTGATCCGATGGCATTAAATTGGGCTTGTGCTGGGGTTGTGGGAGTGTTTTGGGATCTGGGAGGGGTGGGGGGTGGGGGTTGTGTTAGGATCTGTGGGAGTTTTTTGGGGAATTATGAGACTTGTGCTGGGATCCATGGGAGTGTTGGGATCTCTTGGGTTAATATTGGGATTTGCTAGGATTGAATTGGATGGTAGGGAGGACGCAGTGTGGCAACAGTTTTACAATCCATGGTAAGAGCAAAGTAAGGCGAATGCTGGGAATCTGAATGGCAATACTCAATTCTGACCAGGAGTCATATTCTACTGAAGCATGAACTCTGTCTCTTTCTAGGGAACGCTGCCTGACTGGCTGAGCATTTCCAGCACCGTCTGGTTTTGAAACAGCCCGTGCTTCCGCCTTTTACGAAAGCAGCCAATCAGCGACGAGCGTGGCCGGTGTCTCCCAGCAACAGTGGCCGGCGTTCCAGTGGACCAATCAGAAGCCGGGAAGGTGTAAAGGGGGGCGTGTCCAGAGGGCGGCTCTATATAATGGGGTGATTGGGGGAGGCGGAGCCATCGCATCCTCCCGCGTCGTGGAGCCCGGCAGTGAGGGGGTGGGGGCAGCATGGTGAGCGGGAAGGGAGGCGGGCTGCGCGGGCACCTGGGGCTCAGCCAGTCGCAGTGAGCTGACGGGATAAAGGGAGAGAGTCGGGGAGTGAGGCCGAGCATGGTGGGGTGGCTTTGATGTTCCCCGCCCAGGGTGATGGCTCCGGCACGTGGTGGTGGCAATGCCGCCATTTTGTCTGTTTATGTTCAAACGGCGCGCCAACATTGAGTGCGCACGCGCGCCACCAAGCGTCTGCTTTCGCGCGTGCGCGCGTACGACGTCACTGTAGAGGGTGTGGTTTCGCTCGTGCTCAGTCGGTTGAAGAAAACGACGATGAGGGGGAGGGGAGGATGAGGGGGAGGGGAGGGGACGATGAGGGGGAGGGGAGGATGAGGGGGAGGGGAGGATGAGGGGGAGGGGAGGGGATGATGAGGGGGAGGGGAGGGGACGATGAGGGGGAGGGGAGGATGAGGGGGAGGGGGAGAGGAGGGGACGATGAGGGGGAGGGGAGGATGAGGGGGAGGGGAGGAGGAGGGGAGGGGGAGAGGAGGGGACGATGAGGGGGAGGGGAGGATGAGGGGAGGGGAGGAGGAGGGGAGGGGGAGAGGAGGGGACGATGAGGGGGAGGGGAGGATGAGGGGGAGGGGAGGAGGAGGGGAGGGGGAGAGGAGGGGACGATGAGGGGGAGGGGAGGATGAGGGGGAGGGGAGGAGGAGGGGAGGGGAGGAGGAGGGGAGGGGGAGAGGAGGGGAGGATGAGGGGGAGGGGAGGAGGAGGGGAGGGGGAGAGGAGGGGAGGGGGAGAGGAGGGGAGGATGAGGGGGAGGGGAGGATGAGGGGGAGGGGAGGGGATGATGAGGGGGAGGGGAGGGGACGATGAGGGGGAGGGGAGGATGAGGGGGAGGGGAGGAGGAGGGGAGGGGGAGAGGAGGGGACGATGAGGGGGAGGGGAGGATGAGGGGGAGGGGAGGAGGAGGGGAGGGGGAGAGGAGGGGACGATGAGGGGGAGGGGAGGATGAGGGGAGGAGGAGGGGAGGGGGAGAGGAGGGGACGATGAGGGGGAGGGGAGGAGGAGGGGAGGGGGAGAGGAGGGGACGATGAGGGGGAGGGGAGGAGGAGGGGAGGGGAGGAGGAGGGGAGGGGGAGAGGAGGGGAGGATGAGGGGGAGGGGAGGAGGAGGGGAGGGGGAGAGGAGGGGATGATGAGGGGGAGGGGAGGATGAGGGGGAGGGGAGGAGGAGGGGAGGGGAGGGGGAGAGGAGGGGACGATGAGGGGGAGGGGAGGAGACGATGAGGATGAGGAGAAGGGGACAATGAGGGGAGGGGACGATGAGGGGAGGGGACGATGAGGGGAGGGGACGATGAGGGGAGGGGACGATGAGCGTGAGGGGAGGATGAGGGGGAGGGGAGGGGACAATGAGGGGGAGGGGAGGGGACAATGAGGGGGAGGGGAGGGGACGATGAGGGGGAGGGGACGATGAGGGGGAGGGGAGGGGACGATGAGGGGGAGGGGAGGGGACAATGAGGGGAGGGGACGATGAGGGGGAGGGGATGATGAGGAGGAGTGGACGATGAGGGGAGGGGAGGAGATGATGAGGGGAGGGTGAGGGGATGATGAGGGGTTGGGGAGGGGTGATGAGGGGGAGGGGATGATGAGGGGGAGGGGAGGGGATGAGGAGGGGAGGGGATGAGGAGGGGAGGGGATGAGGAGGGGGAGGGGACGATGAGGGGGAGGGGAGGGGACGATGAGGTGAAGGGGACGATGAGGGGAGGGGACGATGACCGGGAGGGGAGGGGACGATGAGGGGAGGGGACGATGAGCGGGAGGGGAGGGGACGATGAGCGGGAGGGGACGATGAGCGGGAGGGGAGGGGAGGATGAGGTGGAGGGGAGGGGACGATGAAGGGGATGGAAGGGGACGATGAGGGTGAGAGGACGATGAGGGGGAGGGGAGGGGACGATGGGGGGGATGGGAGGGGACGATGAGGGTGAGTGGGTGAGAGGAGGATGAGCGGGAGGGGACGATGAGCGGGAGGGGACGATGAGCGGGAGGGGACGATGAGCGGGAGGGGAGGGAACGATGAGGGGAGGATGGGGGGAGGGGAGGGGACGATGAGGGGGATGGAAGGGGACGATGAGGGTGAGAGGAGGATGAGGGGGAGGGGAGGGGACGATGAGGGGGATGGGAGGGGACGATGAGGGTGAGTGGGTGAGAGGAGGATGAGGGGGAGGGGAGGGGACGATGAGGAGAGGGGAGGATGAGGGTGAGGGGAGGGGAGGATGAGCGGGATGGAAGGGGACGATGAGGGTGAGGAGGATGAGGGGGAGGGGAGGTGACGATGAGGGGGAAGGAAGAATGAGGGGGAGGGGCAGGGACGATGAGGGTGAGGGGAGGGGACGATGAGGGGGAGGGGACGATGAGGGGGAGGAGGAGGGGAGGGGACGATGAGGGTGTGGGGAGGGGACGATGGGGTGGGAGGGGACGATGCGCAGGAGGGTAGGGAATCGATGAGGGGGAGGGGAGGATGTGGGGGAGGGGACGATGAGGAGGTGGAGGGGATGGGTGGATGGGGTTGGGCGGTGTGGAGGGGGATGGGTGGAGTCAGGGGGGATGGGTGGATGGGGTTGGGCGGTGTGGAGGGGGATGGGTGGAGTCAGGGGGGATGGGTGGATGGGGTTGGGCGGTGTGGAGGGGGATGGGTGGAGTCAGGGGGGATGGGTGGATGGGGTTGGGCGGTATGGAGGGGGATGGGTGGAGTGGGGGGGATGGGTGGGGTTGGGCGGTGTGGAGGGGGATGGGTGGAGTCAGGGGGGATGGGTGGATGGGGTTGGGCGGTGTGGAGGGGGATGGGTGGAGTCAGGGGGGATGGGTGGGGTTGGGCGGTGTGGAGGAGGATGGGTGGAGTCAGGCGGGATGGGTGGGTGGGGTTGGGCGGTGTGGAGGGGGATGGGTGGAGTCAGGGGGGATGGGTGGATGGGGTTGGGCGGTGTGGAGGGGGATGGGTGGAGTGGGGGGGGATGGGTGGGGTTGGGCGGTGTGGAGTGGGATGGGTGGATGGGATTGGGCGGTGTGGAGGGGGCTGGGTGGAGTCAGGGGGGATGGGTGGATGGGGTTGGGCGGTGTGCAGGGGGATGGGTGGATGGGGTTGGGCGATGTGGTTGGGGATGGGTGGAGTGGAGGGGGTGGATGGGGTTGGATGGAGTGTGGGGGGTATTGATAGAGCGGGAGGGGAGGGAACGATGAGGGGAGGATGGGGGGAGGGGAGGGGACGATGAGGGGGATGGAAGGGGACGATGAGGGTGAGAGGAGGATGAGGGGGAGGGGAGGGGACGATGAGGGGGATGGGAGGGGACGATGAGGGTGAGTGGGTGAGAGGAGGATGAGGGGGAGGGGAGGGGACGATGAGGAGAGGGGAGGATGAGGGTGAGGGGAGGGGAGGATGAGCGGGATGGAAGGGGACGATGAGGGTGAGGAGGATGAGGGGGAGGGGAGGTGACGATGAGGGGGAAGGAAGAATGAGGGGGAGGGGCAGGGACGATGAGGGTGAGGGGAGGGGACGATGAGGGGGAGGGGACGATGAGGGGGAGGAGGAGGGGAGGGGACGATGAGGGTGTGGGGAGGGGACGATGGGGTGGGAGGGGACGATGCGCAGGAGGGTAGGGAATCGATGAGGGGGAGGGGAGGATGTGGGGGAGGGGACGATGAGGAGGTGGAGGGGATGGGTGGATGGGGTTGGGCGGTGTGGAGGGGGATGGGTGGAGTCAGGGGGGATGGGTGGATGGGGTTGGGCGGTGTGGAGGGGGATGGGTGGAGTCAGGGGGGATGGGTGGATGGGGTTGGGCGGTGTGGAGGGGGATGGGTGGAGTCAGGGGGGATGGGTGGATGGGGTTGGGCGGTATGGAGGGGGATGGGTGGAGTGGGGGGGATGGGTGGGGTTGGGCGGTGTGGAGGGGGATGGGTGGAGTCAGGGGGGATGGGTGGATGGGGTTGGGCGGTGTGGAGGGGGATGGGTGGAGTCAGGGGGGATGGGTGGGGTTGGGCGGTGTGGAGGAGGATGGGTGGAGTCAGGCGGGATGGGTGGGTGGGGTTGGGCGGTGTGGAGGGGGATGGGTGGAGTCAGGGGGGATGGGTGGATGGGGTTGGGCGGTGTGGAGGGGGATGGGTGGAGTGGGGGGGATGGGTGGGGTTGGGCGGTGTGGAGTGGGATGGGTGGATGGGATTGGGCGGTGTGGAGGGGGCTGGGTGGAGTCAGGGGGGATGGGTGGATGGGGTTGGGCGGTGTGCAGGGGGATGGGTGGATGGGGTTGGGCGATGTGGTTGGGGATGGGTGGAGTGGAGGGGGTGGATGGGGTTGGATGGAGTGTGGGGGGTATTGATAGAATGATGGGGAGGAAACTAATCATGTTGAGCATTGCCTTGCTGTTGTGGATAATCATGTGTTCTCCTTCCATTAGCGTGAGTGTCTGTCAATCCACATTGGCCAGGCCGGTGTACAGATCGGGAACGCTTGCTGGGAGCTGTATTGCCTGGAGCATGGGATCCAGCCGGATGGGCAGATGCCCAGTGACAAGACCATCGGAGGTGGTGACGACTCCTTCAACACCTTCTTCAGTGAAACGGGGGCAGGGAAACACATCCCACGAGCCGTGTTTATAGACCTGGAGCCCACTGTGATTGGTAAGAGGAGAGATTGTTGATGGGGTTGCTCAGTCAGTGGTCTCACTAACCGGTGGTTAGGTGCACACTTACATACCGACCTTATGATGTATGTTTCTCCCCATAGGCCGTAGTAAACTTCTTTCTTTCTCCTTCTTTAAAATGTGGGCATTGGCCAGCTTTTCAAATTTAAATTCAATTAATAAATGTGGGATATAAAGTCAGTCTCAGTAATGGTGGGCATGACATCATCATTGATTGCTATAAAGACTCATCTGGTTCACTGATGTCCTTTTGGGAAGGAAATCTGCCATCCTTACCTGGTCTGGCCTACAAGTGACGTCAAGTCCACAGCAATGTGCCTGACCCTTAAGTGCCCCCTCTAATGGCTGAGCAAGCCATTCATTTTCAAGGGCAATTGGGGATTTCCAGCAAATCCTGGCATTGCCAGCGATGCCCACATCTCCTGAAATAATCAGAAAAAAAGCGACAAAATAATCCTCCATTGACACAGTCACTGCAGATCAATAAAAAGGAAAGGAAAACTTGGCAGTTTTGGTTTTAAAGTCCAGCAGGAGCCATCTGCATGAGTTATACAGAGCTTTTAGTTCGATTACTTCATGGAAGGAAGGTAACTCAAGGGGCTTTAGTGACTATTGAAATTTAATGTCTGTAGCTGAGGGCTTGCCGGACCTTTTAGTGTCCCTCAATGGTTTTAGAATTGGGAGTATTTTCCCTGGGGGGGATACCATTGACGATTAACTCAGATCAAAGGAAGTCAGAGGTCTGCAGCCAACAAGGCTGCAGAAGCACTCTCAGAAGCAGAATTAGCATTGCATGTTAAAAACAGAATTACCTGGAAAAACTCAGCAGGTCTGGCAGCATCGGTGGAGAAGAAAAGAGTTGACGTTTCGAGTCCTCATGACCCTTCAATAGAACTGAGTGAATATTAGGAGAGGGGTGAAATATAAGCTGGTTTAAGGTGGGGGGTGGGGTGGTGTGGTTGTAGAGACAAGCAAGCAGTGATAGGAGCAGATAATCAAAAGATGTCACAGACAAAGGAACAAAGAGATGTTGAAGGTAGTGATATTATCTAAACGAATGTGCTAATTAAGAATGGATGGCAGGGCACTCAAGGTACAGCTCTAGTGGGGGTGGGGTGGAAAGACTAGCAGGGCATACAAGATTTCAAAATAATGGAAATAGGTGGGAAAAGAAAAATCTATATAAATTATTGGAAAAAACAAAAGGAAGGGGGAAGAAATGGAAAGGGGGTGGGGATGGAGGAGGGAGGGCAAGATCTAAAGTTGTTGAATTCAACATTCAGTCCGGAAGGCTGTAAAGTGCCTAGTCGGAAGATGAGGTGCTGGACCTCCGGTTTGCGTTGGGCTTCACTGGAACAATGCAGCAAGCCAAGGACAGACAAGTGGGCAAGGGAGCAGGGTGGAGTGTTAGAATGGCAAGCGACAGGGAGGTTTGGGTCTTTCTTGCGGACAGACCGCAGGTGTTCTGCAAAGCGGTCGCTCAGTTTACGTTTGGTCTCTCCAATGTAGATGAGACCACATTGGGAGCAACGAATGCAGTAGACTAAGTTGGGGGAAATGCAAGTGAAATGCTGCTTCACTTGAAAGGAGTGTTTGGGCCCTTGGACAGTGAGGAGAGAGGAAGTGAAGGGGCAGGTGTTGCATCTTTTGCGTGGGCATGGGGAGGTGCCCTAGGTACGGGTGAAGGTGTAGGGGGTGATGGAGGAGTGGACCAGGGTGTCCTGGAGGGAACGATCCCTACAGAATGCCGGAGAGATGAAGGGAAGATGTGTTTGGTGGTGGCATCATGCTGGAGTTGGCGAAAATGGCGGAGGATGATCTTTTGAATGCGGAGGCTGGTGGGGTGATAAGTGAGTACAAGAGGGACCCTATCATGTTTCTGGGAGGGAGGAGAAGGCGTGAGGGCGGATGCACGGGAGATGGACCGGACACGGTTGAGGGCCCTGTCAAACGACTGTGGGTGGAAAACCTCAGTTAAGGAAGAAGGAGGACATGTCAGAGGAACTGTTTTTGAGGGTAGCATCATCGGAACAGATGTGACGGAGGCGAAGGAACTGAGAGAATGGGATGTAGTCCTTACAGGAAGCGGGGTGTAAGGAGCTGTAGTCGAGGTAGCTGGGGAGTCGGTAGGCTTGTAATGGATATTGGTGGACAGTCTATCACCAGAAATTGAGACAGAGAGGTCAAGGAAGGGAAGGGAAGTGTCAGAGATGGACCATATGACAATGATGGAGGGATAGAGATTGGAAGCAAAATTAATAAATTTTTCGAAGTCCTGATCAGAGCATGAAGCGGCACCGAAGTAATCATCGATGTACCGGAGAAAGAGTAGTGGGAGGGGGCTGGAGTAGAACTGGAACAAGGAATGTTCCACGTACCTCATAAAGAGACAGGCATAGCTGGGGCCGAGGTTGGACGACTATCAGGTTGGAAGCTGTGGAAGCCCCACAGCTTCCAACCTGATAGTCGCCCAACCTCAGACGGCCCGCTTCTACTTCCTACCCAAAATCCACAAACAGAACTGCCCTGGTAGACCGATCGTGTCAGCCTATTCCTGCCTCACAGAACTCATTTCTCGTTATCTTGACAGCCTTCTATCTCCCCTTGTCCAGTCCCTTCCCAACTACATCCGTGATTCCTCTGACACCTTACGTCACATCAACAATTTCCAATTCCCTGGCCTCAACAGCTTCCTCTTCACCATGGACGTCCAATCCCTCTACATCTCCATCCCCCACCAGGATGGTCTGAGGGCCCTTAGCTTCTTCCTCGAACAGAGGCCCGAACAATCCCCACCCACCACTATTCTCCTCCGTCTGGCTGAACTTGTTCTCACACTCAACAATTTCTCCTGTAACTCCTCTCACTTCCTCCAACTAAAAGGTGTGGCTATGGGTACCCACATGGGCCCCAGCTATGCCTGTCTCTTTATGGGGTATGTGGAACATTCCTTGTTCCAGTCCTAATCCGATCCCCTCCCACAACTCTTTCTCCGGTACATTGATGATTACTTCGGTGCTGCTTCATGCTCTTGTCGGGACTTGGAAAAATTTATTAATTTTGCTTCCAATCTCCACCCCTCCATCATTTTCACGTGGTCCATCTCTGACACTTCCCTTCCCTTCCCTTCCTTGACCTCTCTGTCTCAATTTCTGGTGATAGACTGTCCACCAATATCCATTACAAGCCTACCGACTCCCCAGCTACCTCGACTACAGCTCCTCACACCCCGCTTCCTGTAAGGACTACATCCCATTCTCTCAGTTCCTTCGCCTCCGTCACATCTGTTCCGATGATGTTACCTTCAAAAACAGTTCCTCTGACATGTCCTCCTTCTTCCTTAACCGAGGTTTTCCACCCACGGTCGTTGACAGGGCCCTCAACCATGTCTGGCCCATCTCCCGTGCATCCGCCCTCACGCCTTCTCCTCCCTCCCAGAAACATGATAGGGTCCCCCTTGTCCTCACTTATCACCCCACCAGCCTCCGCATTCAAAGGATCATCCTCTGCCATTTCCGCCAACTCCAGCATGATGCCACCACCAAACACATCTTCCCTTCACCCCCCCCTGCTGGCATTCCGTAGGGATCGTTCCCTCCGGGACACCCTGGTCCACTTCTCCATCACCCCCTACTCCTCAATCCCACCTATGGCACCTCCCCATGCCTATGCAAAAAATGCAACACCTGCCCCTTCACTTCCTCTCTCCTCACCGTCCAAGGGCCCAAACACTCCTTTCTAGTAAAGCAGCATTTCACTTGCATTTCCCCCAACTTAGTCTACTGCATTCGTTGCTCCCAATGTGGTCTCCTCTACATTGGAAAGACCAAACGTAAACTGGGCGACCGCTTTGCAGAACACCTGTGTTCTGTCCGCAAGAAAGACCCAAATCTCCCTGTCGCTTGCCATTTTAACACTCCACCCTGCTCTCTTGCCCACATGTCTGTCCTTGGCTTGCTGCATTGTTCCAGTGAAGCCCAGCGCAAACTGGAGGAACAGCACCTCATCTTCCGACTAGGCACTTTACAGCCTTCCGGACTGAATATTGATTCAACAACTTTAGATCTTGACCTCCCTCCTCCATCCCCACCCCCTTTCTGTTTCTTCCCCCTTCCTTTTGTTTTTTTCCAATAATTTATATAGATTTTTCTTTTCCCACCTACTTCCATTAATTTTAAATCTTGTATGCCCTGCTAGTCTTTCCACCCCACCCCCACTAGAGCTGTACCTTGAGTGCCCTACCATCCATTCTTAATTAGCACATTCCTTTAGATAATATCACCACCTTCAACACCTCTTTGTTCCTTTGTCTGTGACATCTTTTGATTATCTGCTCCTATCACTGCTTGCTTGTCCCTACAACCACACCGCCACCTCCCCACCCCTCCACTTCTCTCCCCCCACCCCCCACCTTAAACCAGCTTATATTTCACCCCTTAACTAATATTCATTCAGTTCTGTTGAAGGGTCATGAGGACTCGAAACGTCAATTCTTTTATTCTCCGCCGATGCTGCCAGACCTGCTGAGTTTTTCCAGATAATTCTGTTTTTGTTTTGAATTTCCAGCATCTGCAGTTTTTTATTTTTATCTTAGCATTGCATGTTCCCTGGCCTGGGATATAATGGGTGATCTGATTTGCCAGATTTTTTTCAATGGAGTGACAATTGGGCAGGTCTGATAAAGGGGGAACAACTTCACTGTTAGAGACAAAAATCTCCCTGAGGGTGTTTGTAGGATCTGCCTATTAGGAGTCAGACTATGGCCGTTTAACAGCTGTCTGCAAATCCCTTTAGTTCAGATGAGCTAGCTTCCGAACAGCCCATTGTGCAACTGGTCTTCAACTTTAAAACTGAGGCGTTTGGCAGTTGCAGATCCAGAGTGTGAACTTGCCAGCTCAATTGCACGTCGGTAACTATTCAGACACCAACAGGAGCCAGCCTTTTTAGATTCCTGCTCATTAATCAGCCCGTTGCATTAGTTTGGCTTGGGAATGTGTCAGGATCTGACTGCCGCAAAGCCTTGACTTTTTCATTCATGGAGGAACCATCTTGCACAGGTGGCATAATGGGTTACGTAGGGGACATTCTTCAGCAAAAAACTAGACTTGCATTAAATTAGCTGGCATGTTCTGTGCTCCTATGATTTTTAACCTCCCCCATTCCCTGTCTCCAGATGAGGTCCGCACGGGCACCTACCGACAGCTGTTTCACCCCGAGCAGCTCATCACCGGCAAGGAGGATGCGGCTAATAACTACGCCCGGGGCCACTGCTCCATCGGCAAGGAGATTGTGGACCTGGTTTTGGATCGCATTCGGAAGGTGGTAGGTTGTCTCACGTTATTCACTCTGGATTCGCTGCGTTGGCCCAGAGTTCTCAACTGCTCTATTTTAATCTGGCCACACACCCGCTTCCCACAAAGCAAAACAGCGGCAGTGGTGAAATTGTGTGGGCCAATCCCAAGCCCCAGGCTTCCTCTAGTCCACTGCAGATAGGAAGATGTTGAGTTGCCCCAATTGGCTTAGGCTTCCATGTTGAAGTAGTGTATTCAAAAGCAAAGTTTGGACATTTTGATATTTTTACTTCCTCTGTCCCCTTTCTCAGTCTACCGCAGGTGGGTAATCTCGTCATGCCAACCACACTCTGAACCCAGCAGGCACGAGATGTGCATGAGGAGCCAGAGTGGGGAAGCCATACATGACTCTTTTACTCAGCGATATGAACATTAGACAGTTGGGTTAAAATTGAGCTCACCATCCCCAGAATGGCCTGTTTCTGTGTTGTGTATACTACATAATCCTGTCTAAGCCAACTATTTCTCAGATCTCTGTTAAGGACTTGTAATTCTTATAAACAGTTGGAGAACTGTTACATGTGGCTGCTGAAGGAGGGATGCAGAGAGCGAAGTGGATGGTACAAAAGTGCATGTTATAATTCAGTGAGCAATTTGTGCCTATCTGTAATCAGGTCATCTAAGTCAACTCCTTCCTTCGTCAATCATTTGATAGACTTAGGATTGTCATTTGAAAAGAAATATGCACCAAACGTTGCAGGGAAATAAGCCGAGTTACCTACCCTGTCATGCAGCTGGGGCTGGCATCTGCTTTTTGCTGTGATTTTCATCTTTCAGTTAATACTTTGTCCTTCCTTTTCCCCACAGGCTGATCTGTGCACAGGACTGCAGGGGTTCCTCATCTTCCACAGTTTTGGGGGTGGAACCGGCTCCGGCTTTACTTCCCTCCTGATGGAGAGACTCTCTGTTGACTATGGCAAGAAATCCAAGCTGGAGTTTTCCGTTTACCCTGCTCCCCAGATCTCCACTGCGGTGGTCGAGCCATACAATGCTGTGCTGGTCACCCACTGCACCCTCGAGCACTCTGACTGCGCCTTCACGTTTGACAATGAGGCCATTTATGATGTATGTCGGCGTAACCTGGACATTGAGAGACCCACCTACACCAACCTCAACAGACTTCTTGGACAGATGGTGTCGTCCATCACGGCCTCGCTCCGGTTCGACGGTGCCCTCAATGTGGACCTGACTGAGTTCCAAACCAACCTGGTCCCCTATCCCCGCATCCACTTTCCATTGTTAACCTACGCACCCCTTATTTCAGCTGAGAAGGCTTACCATGAACAACTCTCGGTGGCAGAGATCACCAACTCCTGCTTTGAACCGGCCAACCAGATGGTGAAGTGTGACCCTCGCCAGGGCAAGTACATGGCTTGCTGCATGTTGTACCGAGGAGATGTGGTGCCCAAGGATGTGAACGCCGCCATCGCCACCATCAAGACCAAGCGCTCAATCCAGTTTGTTGACTGGTGCCCGACTGGGTTCAAGGTAAGTGTGGCTTTCAAAAGCAAGATTCCTGTTTTATCTCACTCCTGCAGCCTCCAGCTAGATGTATTATACTCTAATTTTCAAAGGCCTTTGATAAGGTACCACACACTAGACTCCTTACTAAGGCTAGAATGTGTTGATTTGGAAATCAAGGAGCAGTATGAATAACAGGCTGTTTAGAAAACAGAAAACTGAGTTAAAGATTTACACAGACTGGTGGAGTGTGGGAAGTGGTGTTCTACAGGCATTGCTGCTGGGACCACTGCTGTTAACCATTTGTATCAAAAGTTTTTATTCAGGAATCAGAAGAAACATTTCAAAATTTGCAAATGTCACCCAACTGGAGATGTGGTTAATACTGAGAGGGGCTGTGACAAAATGAGATGTGAATAAGCTTGCACAATAGGTGTGCAAATAGAAAATGAATTTCAGTGCAAGTGTGAGGAATAAGGAGGTTTATAAAGGAAAAGTTCAAAACCTTAAATCTGTGTCTCTCTAGTCCTTATCACATCCAACTAATTGGAACATTTTTCTTTGTCCACCTTTTATCTGAGCTTCTCCTAATTTTGTTCACCTCTGTCAAATATGCCCTCAGTCTCCTCTGCTCCAAGGTGATCAACCCCAGCTTTTTCAGCCTAACCTTATTGTTAAAACCTCCTCATCTTGTTCTGGTAAATCTCCCTCTGCATCCTCGTAAGGATCCTCGACATCTTAGTGAACAGAACTGGATACAATACTCTAGTTCTGGCCTAACCAGTGCTTTATAAAGGTTCAGCATGACTTCCCTTCCTTTGTAGTAAATACTTCTATATGTGAAGCCTAAGATCCCATATGCTTTTCTGTTGAAGGCTTATGAGGACTCGAAACGTCAACTGAGCTCTCCTCCGCCGATGCTGCCAGACCTGCTGAGTTTTTCCAGGTATTTCTGTTTCTGTTTTTGCTTTGCTAACCACTCCCTCAATATGAGCTGCCACCTACAGCCCCCAGGTCACTCTGTCCTTGTATGCTCTTCAAAACTGTGCAATTAGGTCTATATTACCTTTTCCTATCCCTTCTGCCAAAATGCATCACCTCAGACAACTTTATATTCAATTCTGTCTGCTCATTCTGTTAGTCAATCTATGTCATGTTGTAGGTGATAAGAATCATCCTCACTGTTACACCTCCTATGTAGCACCATGGGCAAATTTTGAAATTTTGCTGACCTTCAAAATCACAAATCTTTATTAGCATGTGTATTCTGAGATTTGTATATATACTTGATATAGCAGTGGCCCCAATACCATGAAGTCTATTTTTTGGAACTGTAAATCAGGGGAGAGCGTGAATGCAGTCCCCCACTATCACAAATTTTGCAGTCGAGTATCCCGCATTTGGGGACATCGCAGGCGTCAGCACACCTGAAGTGCAATGGGATTGCCTCATCCTGGGAGAACCTCCTTCATGATCAAGGTTTCTCCCCTGCCAGGTAACTGAACAATGTTTGGGAGGTGGCTAAACTCTACTTCCCTTTGAGTTAATCTGTCCCTATAGTTACTGCCTGAATGCTCATGCCACACGCCACATGCTTCTGATTAAGTCTGCCATTCTACACTCTAGAAAGGTGCAAAATTGCGACCCTAGACTTGTGTATCCCTCCCTCCCCCCACCCCCCCCATTTTAATCGTTCAACCATTGGCAGTTGTGTCTCCAGGTTCCTTCATCCTAAGCTTTGGAATTCCTTCCCTGAACAGCTCCATCTCTCTCTCTCCCTCACTCGATCAGACACTCCTCTAAATATATCTCATTGACCAGTTTTTTTGGTCACCTATCCTAATGCAAGAACACAATATTTAGGAGCAGGAGTAGGCCATTCAGCCCCTCGAGCCTGCTCCGCCATTCGATAAGATCATGCCTGATCTGATTGTGGCCTCAACTCCACTTTCCTGTCTGACACCCACAATCCTCAGTTCCCTGGTTGATCACAAATCTAACTCAGATTTGAATGTATTCAATTACCCAGCCTCTGCTGCTCTCTTGGAAAGAGAATTCTACTGACTAGTGATCCTCCAAGAGAAGAAATTTTTCCTCATCCCAGTCTTGAATTCGAGACACCTAATTTTTAAACTGTTCTAAACTCCCTCATGAAGGGAAACATCCTTTCAGCATCAACCATCAGAAGTCCCTTTAGGATCTTATGTTTCAATAAGATCACCTCTCATTCTTCTAAACTCCAATGGGTATAGGCCCAACCTGCTCAACCTTTCCTCAGAAGCTAACCCCCTTCATCCCAAGAATCATTCGAGTGAACCATCTTTGAATTGCTTCTAATGCAATTTCTATCCTTTCTTAATAAGGAGACCAAAACTGTACACAGTACTCCAGATGTGGTCTCACCAATGCCCAACTGTAACAAAACTCTCCTTTTATATTCCATTCCCTTTGCAATAAATGCCATCATTTCCCAATCACTTGCATGTTGACCTTTTGTGATTCATGTACCAGGATACCCAGCATTGATCGTTGTGGCACTCAATTAGTAACAGCTTGTCAAACTGAAAATGACCCATTTATCCATACCCGCTGTTTCCTGTTAATTAGCCAATCCTCCATCCATGCTAATATGTTACCCTCTACACCGTGAGCTCTTATTTTGTGTAGTAACCTTTGATGTGGCACCTTATCAAATGCCTTTTAGAAATCCAAGTATGCCACATCCACAGGTTCCCCTTTATCTACCTTGTTTTTTACTTCCTCAAAGAACTCTAATAATTAGTCAAACACGATTTCCCTTTTACCAAACCTTGTTAACTATGCCTGATTGTATTATTATATTCTAAATGTCCTGCTATTACCTCCTTAATAATAATTGTAGCATTTTCCCAGTGACAGATGTTAGGCTAACTGCCCTATAGTTTCCTGCTCTCAGTCTCCCTCCTTTCTTGAATCGAGGTGTTACATTTATAATTTTCCAATCTGCTGAGGCCTTTCCAGAATCTAGGGAGATCACAACCAATGTATTTGCTATCTTTGCAGCCACTTCTTTTAAGACCCTAGGAGACAAGCCACCAGATCCAGGGAACTTGTCAGCCTTTAGTTCTAATAGTTTTCCCTGTACCTTTTTCCCTAGTGACTGTGATTGTTTTAAGTTCCTCCTTGTCCTTTATTTCTTGACTTTCAAGTACTCTTTGCTGGCTTCTAAAGCCTGTCCAAACTTCTGACCTGCCCCAATCTCTGTAGTACTGTATGTTTTTTCTTACAATTTGATAATATCCTTAGCCGTGAACAGTGCATCCTTCTAGAGTCTTTATTTCTTAATGGAATGTATTTTTGCTGAGTGTTCTGAAAAATCTTCTTAAATGTCTGCCACAACATCACTGCTGTCCTACCTTTTAACCTATTTTGTCAGTTCACTTTAGTCACCTCTGTCTTCCTACCTTTGTAAATGCCTTCATTTAAGTTTAAGACACTAGTCTTGGACCCAAACTTCTCATCCTCAAATTGAATGTGAAGTTCTCATGCTATGTTCACTGTTGTGTACAGGTATAATGTCTCATTGTACAGTACCAGGTCTAAAATAGCCTGCTCCCTGCTTGGCACCAGAACATACTGCTCTGAGAAATTGTCTTGAATACACTCCTATGAACTCATCTTCCAGGCTACCTTTGCCAATCTGATTCGTCCAGTCTTGTGAAGATTAAGGTTGCCCATGATTATCGCAGTACCTTTCTTACACTCCTGTGTTATTTCTTGCTGTTTGCTCTGTCCTACAATGTAGCTACTGTTAGGTGGCCAATAAATTATTCCCGCAAGTGAACTCTTACCCCTGCTATTATCTTTACCCAAACTGATTCTACATCTTGATCTTTAGAACTAAGGTCATCACTCACTACTGTACGCATGTCTTCCTTAATTAAGAGAGCAACTTCACCACCTTTTTCTTGCTTCCCATCCTCCTGAAATATCAATGCCCTTAAATAGTTAGGTCTCAATGTTACCATATCTGTCAAATGGCTATCAGGTCATACATGTTTATTTCTCTTTGTGCTATCCATGAATTTATTTAATTACAAATACTGCACACATTTATGTACAGAGCCTTTAATTCCATCTTTTTACCATTCTTGCGAACTTTGGCCTTATCTGCTGGTGCATTCTTAAGTTTGTCTGCTTTGGCCCTTCCTGCCCCATTTTTTTGGGTTATCATTACCCTTGCTGCTACCTTGCTCTTTAATTAACATCTCCCCTCACATGATCCCCCCCCCCCCCCCCCCCCCACCCGCTGAGTTTCAAGCTGCCTCTACTACCCTAGGCATACAGTTCGCAAGAACACTGGTCTCAACATGGTTCAGGTGAAGACCATTATAGTGGTAGTACAGCTCCCATTTTCCACACAACTGGTGCCAGTGCCCCACGAATGGAAACTCATTTCGCCCACACTAACCTTTGAACCACACATTCAGATCTCTGACCTTTCTTACCCAAGCCAACTTGCTTGTGCCTCAGGCAGTAATCCAGAAAATATGACCTTTTGAGGTTCTGTTTTATAATATGGACCCCAGCTGATTACAATCCCTAAGGAGAACCTCTTTCCTAGTCCTATCTATGTCTTGGGTACCCACTTGGACCACCACAACTTGATCCTCCCCCTCCCATTGTAGTTCCCTCTTCAGCCCCATGCAGATATCCTGAACCCTGGAACTGAGGAGGCAGCACAGCTGTCTGGACTCTCACTTTCAGCTGCAGAGAACTGTGTCTATCTTTTGACTGTACTGGCCCTTACTACACTACATTCCTACTCACACACTCACTTGAATGGTTCCCTGCACCACGATACCATAGTTAATTTGCTCATTCACCCTGCAGCCCCCACTCACTTCCATGCAAGAACCTCAAAGCTGCAAAGGCTGAGGCTCTTCCAGTGCTATTTTATTGTTTTTTTTTATTCATTCATGGGATGTATTCATTCATGGCTGGCCAGCAGTTATTGTCCATCCCTAATTGCCTTTGAGAAGGTGGTAGTGAGCCGCTTCTTGAACCGCTACAGTCCATGTGGTACACCCACAGTGCTATTAGGGAGGGAGTCCAGGATTTTGACCCAGCGACAAGTGAAGGAATAGTGATCTATTTCCAAGACAAGATGGTGAGTGACTTGGAGGGGAACTTCCAGGTGGTGGTGGTGTTCCCATGCATCTGCTGCCCTTGTCCTTCTAGGTGATGGAGAGTGCAGGTTTAGAAGGTGCTGTCGGAGGAACCTCTGTGTTGCTGCAGTGCATCACTGTGTGTTGTTGGTGGAGGGAGTGAATTTTAAGGTGGCGGATGGGTTGCCAATGAAGTGGGCTGCTTTGTCATGGATGGTGTCAAGCTCCTTGAGTGTTGTTGGAGCTGTACTCATCCAGGCAAATGGAGAGTATTCCATCACACTCCTGACTTGTGCCTTGTAGATGGTGGACAGGCTTTGGGGAGTGAGGAGGTGAGTTCCTTTCTGAGAACTCCCTGCTCTTGTAGCCACAGTGTTTATGTGGCTGGTCCAGTTTCTTTCTGGTCAATAGTAACATCCAGGATGTTGATCATGGGATTCAGTGATGGTAATGCCATTTGAATGTCATGGGCAAATGAATAGATTCTCTCTTGTTGCCTGGCACTTATATGATACGAATGTTACTCGCCACTTTTGAGCCCAAGACTGAATATTGTCCAGGCCTTGCTGCATATGGACAATGACTGCTTCAGTATCTGAGGAGTCAGGAATGGTGCTGAACATTGTGCTATCATCAGCGAACATCCCCACTTTGACCTTCTTCCATCATTTGATGAAGCAGCTGAAGATGGTTGGGCCTTGACACTACCCTGAGGAACCCCTGCAACGATTCCTGGAGCTGAGATGATTGATTTCCAACAACCACAACCATCTTCCTTTGTGCTAGGTATGACTCCAACCATTGGAGAGCTTTCCCGATTCCCATTGACAGCTTTGCTAAGGCTCTTTGATGTCCCACTCAGTCAAATGCTGCCTTCATGTCAAGGGCTGTCACTCTCAACTCACCTCTGAAGTTCAGCTCTTTTGTCCATGTTTGGACCAAGGCTTTAATGAGGTCAGGAGCTGAATGGCCCCAACAGAACCCAAACGATGTGTCGGTGAACAGGGTATGTTGAGTAAGTGCTACTTAAAGCACTGTTAAAGACACCTTCAGTACTTTACAATGACGGAGAGTAGACTGATGGGACAGTAATTGGCCGGGTTGGATTTGTCCGACTTCTTGTGCACAGGACATATCTGGGCAACTTATCACACTGCTGGGTAAATGCCAGTGTTGTAGCTGTACTGGAACAGCTTGGCTAGGGGCACGGCAAGTTCTGGAGCACAAGTCTTCAGTACTACTGTTAGAATTAAAAACAAAAAACTGCGGATGCTGGAAATCCAAAACAAAAACAGAATTACCTGGAAAAACTCAGTAGGTCTGGCAGCATCGGTGGAGAATAAAAGAGTTGACGTTTCGAGTCCTCATGACTCTTCAACAGAACTGATTGAATATTAGGAAAGGGGTGAAATATAAGCTGGTTTAAGGTGGGGGGTGGGGGGGGGGGTGGTGCAGTGGGGGGGAGAGAAGTGGAGGGGGGGTGTGGTTGTAGGGACAAGCAAGCAGTGATAGGAGCAGATAATCAAAAGATGTCACAGACAAAGGAACAAAGAAGTGTTGAAGGTGGTAATATTATCTAAACGAATGTGCTAATTAAGAATGGATGGCAGGGCACTCAAGGTACAGAAGTGAGGGTGGGGTGGAAAGACTAGCAGGGCATGCAAGATTTAAAAACAATGGAAATAGGTGGGAAAAGAAAAATCTATATAAATTATTGGAAATAACAAAAGGAAGAGGGAAGAAACAGAAAGGGGGTGGGGATGCTGGACGGAGGTCAAGATCTAAAGTTGTTGAATTAAATATTCAGTCCGGAAGGCTGTAAAGTGCCTAGTCGGAAGATGAGGTGCTGTTCCTCCAGTTTGCATTGGGCTTCACTGGAACAATGCAGCAAGCCAAGGACAGACATGTGGGCAAGAGAGCAGGGTGGGGTGTTAAAATGGCAAGCGATAGGGAGGTTTGGGTCTATCTTGCGGACAGACCACAAGTGTTCTGCAAAGCGGTCGCCCAGTTTACGATTGAGCTCTCCAATGTAGAGGAGACCGCATTGGGAGCAACGAATGCAGTAGACTAAGTTGGGGGAAATGCAAGTGAAATGCTGCTTCACTTAAAAGGAGTGTTTGGGCCCTTGGACGGTGAGGAGAGAGGAAGTGAAGGGGCAGGTGTTGCATCTTTTGCGTGAGCATGGGGAGGTGCCATAGGTAGAGGTTGAGGAGTAGGGGGTGATGGAGGAGTGGACCAGAGAGTCCCGGAGGAAATGATCCCTATGGAATGCGGCCGGGGGGGGTGAAGGGAAGATGTGTTTGGTGGTGGCATCATGCTGGAGTTGGCAGAAATGGCGGAGGATGATCCTTTGAAAGCGGAGGCTGGTGGGGTGATAAGAGAGGACAAGGGGGACCCTCTCATGTTTCTGGGAGGGAGGAGAAGGCGTGAGGGCGGATGCACAGGAGATGGGCTGGACAGGGTTAAGGGCCCTGTCAACGACCGTGGGTGGAAAACCTCGGTTAAGGAAGAAGGAGGACATGTCAGAGGAACTGTTTTTGAAGGTAGCATCATCAGAACAGATGCAACGGAGGCGAAGGAACTGAGAGAATGGGATGGAGTCCTTACAGGAAGTGGGGTATGAGGAGCTGTAGTCGAGGTAGCTGTGGGAGTCGGTGGGTTTGTAATGGATATTGGTGGACAGTCTATCACCAGAGATTGAGACAGAGAGGTCAAGGAAGGAAAGGGAAGTGTCAGAGATGGACCACGTGAAAATGATGGAGGGGTGGAGATTGGAAGCAAAATTAATAAATTTTTCCAAGTCCCAACAAGAGCATGAAGCAGCATCGAAGTAATCATTGATGTACCGGATAAAGAGTTGTGGGAGGCGGCCAGAGTAGGACTGGAACAAGGAATGTTCCACATACCCCATAAAGAGACAGGCATAGCTGGGGCCCATGCGGGTACCCATAGCCACACCTTTTATTTGGAGGAAGTGAGAGGAGTTGAAGGAGAATTTGTTCAGTGTGAGAACAAGTTCAGCCAGACGGAGGAGAGTAGTGGTGGGTGGGGATTGTTCGGGCCTCTGTTTGAGGAAGAAGCTAAGGGCCCTCAGACTATCCAGGTGGGGGATGGAGGTGTAGAGGGATTGGACGTCCATGGTGAAGAGGAAGCGGTTGGGGCCAGGGAACTGGAAATTGTTGATGTGACGTAAGATGTCAGAGGAATCACGGATGTAGGTGGGAAGGGACTGGACAAGGAGAGAGAGAAGCGAGTCAAGATTACGAGAAATGAGTTCTGAGGCAGGAACAAGCTGACACGATCGGTCTACCAGGACAGTTCTGTTTGTGGATTTTGGATAGGAGGTAGAAGCAGGCCGTCCGAGGTTGGGCGACTATCAGGTTGGAAGCTGTGGGAGGAAGATCTCCAGAGGAGATGAGGTCAGTGACAGTCCTGGAAACAATGGCTTGATGTTCAGTGCTGAGTTCATGGACAGGGAGAGGTAGGAGGAAGTGTCTGCGAGTTGACGCTCAGCCTCCGCAAGCGTCTGCCGCACTGACCTCTACCTCGCGGAGGCTGAGCGTCAACTCGCAGACACTTCCTCCTACCTCTCCCTGGACCATGACCCTTCAACAGAACATCAAGCCATTGTTTCCACGACTGTCACTGACCTCATCTCCTCTGGGGATCTTCCTCCCACAGCTTCCAACCTGATAGTCGCCCAACATTGGACGGCCCGCTTCTACCTCCTACCCAAAATGCACAAACAGAACTGTCCAGATAGATCGATCGTGTCAGCCTGTTCCTGCCCCACAGAACTCATTTCTCATTATCTTGACTCCATTCTCTCTCCCCTTGTCCAGTCCCTTCCCACCTACATCCGTGATTCCTCTGACACCTTACGTTACATCAACAATTTCCAATTCCCTGGCCCCAACCGCTTCCTCTTCACCATGGACGTCAAATCCCTCTTCACTTCCATCCCCCACCAGGATAGTCTGAAGGCCCTTAGCTTCTTCCTCGAACAGAGGCCCGAACAATCCCTATCCACCACTACTCTCCTGTTCTCACACTGAACAATTTCTTCTTTAACTCCTCTCACTTCCTCCAAGTACCCGCATGGGCCCCAGCTATGCCTGTCTCTTTATGGGGTATGTGGAACATTCCTTGTTCCAGTCCTACGCCGGCCCACTCCCACAACTCTTTCTCCGGTACATCAATGATTACTTCAGTGCTGCTTCATGCTCTCGTCGGGATTTGGAAAAATTTATTAATTTTGCTTCCAATCTCCACCCCTCCATCATTTTCACATGGTCATCTCTGACACTTCCCTTCCCTTCCCTTCCTTGACCTCTGTCTCAATTTCTGGTGATAGACTGTCAACCAATATCCATTACAAGCCTACCGACTCCCCAGCTACCTCGACTACAGCTCCTCACACCCCGCTTCCTGTAAGGACTCCATCCCATTCTCTCAATTCCTTCGCCTCCGTTGCATCTGTCCCAATGATGCTACCTTCAAAAACAGTTCCTCTGACATGTCCTCCTTCTTCCTTAACCGAGGTTTTCCACCCATGGTCGTTGACAGGGCCCTCAACCGTGTCCGGCCCATCTCCCATGCATCCACCCTCACGCCTTCTCCCTCCCAGAAACATGATAGGGTCCCCCTTGTCCTCACTTATCACCCCACCAACCTCCGCATTCAAAGGATCATCCTCCGCCATTTCCGCCAACTCCAGCATGATGCCACTACCAAGCACATCTTCCCTTCACCCCCCCTATCGGCATTCCATAGGGATCGCTCCCTCTGGGACACCCTGGTCTACTCCTCCATCACCCCCTACTCCTCAACCCCCACCTATGGCACCTCCCCATGCCTATGCAAAAGATGCAACACCTGCCCCTTCACTTCATCTCTCCTCACTGTCCAAGGGCCCAAACACTCCTTTCAAGTGAAGCAGCATTTCACTTGCATTTCCCCCAACTTAGTCTACTGCATTCGTTGCTCCCAATGCGGTCTCCTCTACATTGGAGAGACCAAACGTAAACTGGGCGACCGCTTTGCAGAATACCTGCGGTCTGTCCGCAAGAAAGACCCGAACCTCCCTGTCGCTTGCCATTTTAACACTCCACCCTGCTCTCTTGCCTACATGTCTGTCCTTGGCTTGCTGCATTGTTCCAGTGAAGCCCAACGCAAACTGGAGGAACAGTACCTCATCTTCCGACTAGGCACCTTACAGCCTTCCGGTCTGAATATTTAATTCAACAACTTTAGATCTTGAACTCCCTCCTCCATCCCCACCCACTTCCCGTTTCTGCCCCCTTCCTTTTGTTTTTTCCAATAACTAATATAGATTTTTCTTTTCCCACCTATTTCCATTATTTTTAAATCTTGTACGCTCTGCTAGTCTTTCCACCCCACCCCCACTAGAGCTGTACCTTGAGTGCCCTGCCATCCATTCTTAATTAGCACATTCGTTTAGATAATATCACCACCTTCAACACTTCTTTGTTCTTTTGTCTGTGACATCTTTTGATTATCTGCTCCTATCACTGCTTGCTTGTCCCTACAACCACTACCCCCCTCCACTTCTCCACCCCCCCACCCACTTAAACCAGCTTATATTTCACCCCTTTCCTAATATTCAATCAGTTCTGTTGATGGGTCATGAGGACTCGAAACATCACCTCTTTTCTTCTCCACCGATGTTGCCAGACCTGCTGAGTTTTTCCAGGTAATTCTGTTTTTCTATTGTTAGAATGTTGTCAGGGCCCATCGCCTTTGCAGTATCCAGTGCCTACAGCTATTTCCTGATATCATGGGGAGTGAATTGAATTGGCTGAAGACTGGCATCTGTGATCCTGGGGACCTCCAGAGGAGGTCAACACTTCTTGCTGAAGAGGGTTGCAAATGCTTCAGCCTTACATTTTGCACTGATGAGCTGGGTTCCCCCATTATTGAGGATGGGGATATTTGTGGAACCTCCTCCTCCAGTGAGTTGTTTAATTGTCCACTACCAATCACGACTGGATGTGGCAGGACTGCAGAGCTAAGACCTAACCCTGGGATCGCTTGGCTCTGTCACATGCTGCTTCTGCTGTTTGGCATGCAAGTAGTCCTGTATGTAGCTTCACCAGGTTGACATCTCATTTTTAGATCTGCCTGGTGCCCACCTGCACTCTTCATTGAACCAGGGTTGATCCCCTGGCTTGGTGGTAATGTTAAAATGGGAGATATGTCAGGTCATGAGGTTATGGATTGTGGTTGAGTACAATTCTGCTGCTGCTGCTGGCCCACAGTGCCTCGTGAATGCCCAGTTTTGAGTTGTTGGTTCTGTTCAAAATCTATACCAGTTAGCATGGTGGTGGTGCCACACATGATGGTGGGTATTCTCAATGTGAAGGCAGAGCTCATCTCCACAATGTCTGTGTCGTGGTTACTCTGACCAATATTGTCTTGGACAGACGCTTCTGTGACAGGTCGATTGGTAAGGATGAGGTCAAGTATGTTTCTTCCCTCTTGGTCCCCTCACCACCTGCCGCAGACCCAGTCTAGTCGCTATGTCCTTGAGGGGTTCAGTCAGTAGTGGTGCTACTGGTCACTCTTGGTGATAGACATTGAAGTCTCCCACCCAGAGTGTTTTCTGTGCCCTTTTCATCCTCAGTGCTTCTTCCAGTTGGTGTTCAATACGGAGGATCCCCGTACCTGCCTCACTCGCAATTACACCCTCCTGTCCCTGACTGTACACAAAATTCATATTACCTAGCCTAAGGGCTGGACCAAAGTGCCTGGGTAACCTCCCCCATCCTGATGCATTGCAGTGTCCCACACTTCGAATCCGGTTTGGAGTTGATGAGCTAAGGTTCCTCAAGCTGCACACGGTCACTGCCGATTCGGTTGCTCTGGATCATACCAGACCCCATCTGCTACAGCTGCAATGCATCACCTGCCTCCCCAGCTCTATTGTGTTTTATTTACCTGATTGAGTGATATTTCTAAACGCAATGATTATCTGTTCTTGATAATATCAAGTGGTTTAACCAGTTAAGTTATCAATTTAATGAGGTGTTAGTATCTCCCCATTTGGAGAAAAAAAATGAAAACTCACCAATCTGCTTACCTAATTAATGCTTTCAGGCTTCGGCCCTCACGTCTCACTGCTGGTCTCTGGCTGCATCTCCCTTTTTATTATGATTTCTTCATATGGTGTGGTATGGAACTGTGTTTACTTGCACCCCTAGTGGAATGTTTTAAACATTAAAGATACTATAAAAATGCAGTTGTTGTTGAAATGGCACAAAAGCTAGACCCTCAAATACATTGTTCAAATGAAATGGCACCTTTTTGAGCCAGTCATTTCTTATGCTGCTAGTTCTGCCCACTGGGCAACATCCCTGTGTGTCAATCAGCCAGGCAGGATTTGCAACCATTTTCTGCTCCCACTTAGAGGAATATACGCCCATCGCCATTGGTAAGTCTCAACCTCAGAGTTCCTATCAAGATCTGAAAATGTTCTGCCTCTAGACATAGCACCAGCCCCACAGGCTTTGAACGTGAAGCAGGGTCTGTCTCACTACTGATCCCAAAACACAGGAACAGAGGGCTTGGCCATTCAGCCCATCGAGTCTCTTCTACGAGGTCATAGCTCTTGTACCCAAACTCCATTTATCCCCTTTTACTGATGCTTTGATAATTTCAGTCTTAAATTTCAATTGACCCAGCATCCCACTGCTTTTCTGGTGTTGAGGTAAAGAATTCTGCTGCCGATTGTATGGATCAGTACTTGCTGATTTTTGACTGGCATGGCTTATCTCTAATTGTAGGATTATGCTCTCTTTTTCTGAATCCTCCGTTTGAAAGGAGAAGGTTTCTCTGAACCTACCATTTTGAATGCCTCAGTTGGATGATGACTCAGCCTCCTCTCCTATTGAGAATACAAGCCAAGTGCATGCAAATTTTCCTGCTAATGTATCACTTTAAGCTCTGTATCATTCTGGGAATCTGCACTGTACCCACTTCAGAGCCAGTATATCCTGAGATGTTGTCCCCAAAACTGAACACAGTTATTTCAGATAGAGTCTGACCAAGGCTCTGTACAGCTGAACCTTAACTTCCCTGCATTTCATTTCAGTCCCTTTTTGAGATGAAGGTCAACATTCCATTAATATTCTTAAAACCCAGAACTTCATACGTTTTCCCACTCATTTTAATCTGTTTATGTCCCATTGTAACTCCCTGTTCCCATGGCTTAGTAATTTAGCCTCAGCTATAAGGTTGGATATATCATCTCTCCATGTTGTTACCTATCGTTAAAACAATGATTCAGTGCAGGTTCCTGGGGAACATCACAAATCATATCTCACCAATCAGAGGATATTCCCTTTATCTCTCTATCACCCATCTGACTGGCAGCATATTTCACATGTGTATCTTCAATTCCACGTTTTGCCAGAATTTCAGGTGGAGTTCCACACAGACAACATCTACCGACACAGCAAAGCATGTTGACTTTCTGCTGCAGCAAAAACAAACATAGCTGGAAAAACTCCGCAGTTCTGACAGCCTCTGCAGAGAGGAACACAGTTAACGTTTCCGGTCCGAATGACCCTTCATCAGAACAGACTTACTGCTCGGTCAGTCAGCAGATAATCCAGCACAAAGCCACGTTCACTCTCTTTGATCAACTTATACTTGTCCAGGTGCTAAGTCACTCTGCCCCAGTACATGTTCCAGTAATTTCCCCACAGCCAACAACTCGGTCATGTCCTTGCTTCTCCCTTTATCCTCAAATATGAAAGGGTAGCTGCAGTGTCAATCCGAGATGGAATTTCCTAATCTGCAGAACTTTGGAAAATGACGACAACTGTGTCTGAAGGTTGAAAGCTTTTTGGCATATTTTTGACATGTAGGTTAGTAATATAGAACAGCAGTTCCCTGCACATTATCCGCCGATAGCTTGACCAGTTGGCCAACAGCTGATCAGAACCTGCCTCTGATACCAGCAAGCTAGTCCTTGAATTTTCTCTCTCTCCATTTCAACTACACCCATCCAAGCAGTCTTTATTGAATAATGATCAACACCAGGGCGGTTTTCCCCTCCCCACCCTGGGATAGCTCCGATTGCTGTGTCTTTCCTGCCAATGCCGCTGAAATTAATGAACTCTGCCAGATCAAACTTTGTCATGTCTGCTAGACCTCACTGGAGTAGCTGAGGCTGTGTACAGAGGATGGAGTTAATCTACGAGCACATTGCAGCCCTGATTTCTCATGATTTATCTTTGCATTCAGTGTGCAATTCAGCCCCTCAATCCTGGGCAACCATTAAGTAAGAAGGTGGATGATCTGTGATGATCTAACTCCACATACTTGCCTTTGCCCCATATCCCTTAATAACTTTGGTGAACAACAGTCTATCGAAGTTAAAATTAACAATTGACTTAGTGTCAATTGCGGTTTGTGGAGAGAGTTCCAAACCTCTGCCACCCGTTGTGTGTGGAAGTCTTTCTTAACACTCCTGAGAGGTGCAGCTCGAATTTTTTTGCCTGCTAGTCCCGAGTGAAATCCATTTACCAGTGTTCTCCATTCACTTAAAATTACAAGGATTATGCTTCCATCTACATGACTTACCATACCACCTATCTTTAAGAGGATCCAAGCCAGTTGGTGAATCAGAAACTAAGATAGTTTTTCTTAATCTAGAGAGTTGATTGATTTTGTTCAGTCTTACAGCTTTCCTCCCACACCCAGTGTCCCAGCTATCCCCTATTTAGGTGTTCTTTTGTAAACCAAATAACAATTTTAACTAATTAATGGGGAACTCTTACAAAAAAGACAAAACTTTAAAGGAAACTTATCAAATTGAATTAAAATAGTGTTCCTGGCTGCAGAAGTGTGCCTGCATACACCGCATATTTATTATCTACTCCATAGCCCACTGCCTAGATCTGGGAGCAGACCCACGAGGAGGTCCACCGATCTGCCCAGCCCGCTCTGCACTCGGTGGCCAAAGATCAGGAGCGTGGGGCTGAAGTGCAACCAAAACATGAGGAGCAGTCGCCTCAAATCCCCAATTTATAGTCTCTTTTAAATAAAACCAATCATAAAAAATAGTCTAATGAAAGGGAGTGACAACCCCGAGTCGTGTACTGTAACAAAAAATCAATTTCAGAAGTAAACTTAATTAACTAAACCGAGTTATCATTTCCAGGGCCAGCAGTGTACCAGTGGACACTGTGTGCTCCATCTTCAGGACCAACTGGCTGTAAATGTAGCCACAGCAGAGGGGCAGGCAGTTGAGCTGATGGGGCACATCAATTAAAGGGGACAAATTAGCAAAGATAAACTGAACAAATAAAAGGCTCCAAGTACTTAATTTTACAATGTCCTTCACCCGTGGAAGCTAACAATATTATTAACACACCATCAACATTTGTATCATCAGAAAGTGTGGGCATGTGTCTTTCTGTCCCATCATCTAACTTGTTAATAAACACAATAAGTAGTTGAGGCGCCCATTTCGATTCTTGTGGGACGCCATTGTTCACATCCTGCGAATTAGAGTACCTGCCCATTATCCCTCCTCTAGAGCCCCTTCTGTTCATCCAGTTTCCTGATCAGGTTCATCATTTGCTCTCCATTATATAAGCATGTCTCAGTATGGGTAGCTTTGCTTTGATCAGCACCTGGCAAACGATGGATCAGAACTTTCCTCAGATCCCACCCAGCTGGTCCTCCATGTCCCTCTCTCCGCCCAACTGCTCATGCAAGCAGCCTTCATGGAGTGGTGATCGATACCAAGGTGCTTTTCCCCTCGCTACCCTGGAATAGCTCAACTTGTGTCCTTACAGCCAACCCAGCTGCAATCAATGTGCTGCACCAGGAAGTTTGCTGCCTGATGAGCTCTGCTTTTCAACATCTGCTTTTTAACAGCTGGAACTGTCACTGAGGCACTGAACCCCCGAGTGACCTGAAACATCAGGTCAGATTCCTATCCTCTGAAATGAGCACAGCTAGAGAGTAGAATGTGAGCAACAGTTCAACACATCTACTAAATCTCTTGCCCACATGTCTGTCCTTGGCTTGCTGCATTGTTCCAGTGAAGCCCAACGCAAACTGGAGGAACAGCACCTCATCTTCTGACTAGGCACCTTACAGCCTTCCGGACTGAATATTGAATTCAACAACTTCTGATCATAAACTCTCTCCTCCATCCCCACCACCTTTCCAATCCCCCTTTTTCCCATAATTTATACATTTTTTAATAAATATATTTTTTATATATGTATATTTTTCTTTTCCCACCTATTTCTATTATTTTTAAATGTATTTCCATTCATTCTTTTATCTCCATCTTTTAGCCCATTTCGATCCCTTCCCCCCACCCAACCCCCACTAGGGCTATCTGTACCTTGCTCGTCCTGCTTTCTACCCTTAATGTCCCCATTAGCACATTCCTTAGCTAATATCACCACCGTCAACCCCCCTTTATCCTTTTGTCTATGACATCTTTGGCAATCTCTTCTTTGCCACCACCTATCACTGGCCCTCTATCCAGCTTTACCTGTCCCACCCCCCTCTACCAGCTTATATTTCACCACATTTCTGTTTTTCCTTAGTTCTGATGAAGAGTCATACGGACGCAAAATGTTAACTGTGTTCCTCTCCGCAGATGCTGTCAGACCTGCTGAGTTTTTCCCAGCTATTTTTGTTTTTGTACTAAATCACTGCATCAGCTTGAAAATTTAAAGCAGTGAGGTTAATGGAACTGATGCCTGGAGACTGACCGGGGATATACATTGGTGAGTGCAGTGTCCAGCTTCTTTCGCTGACGCTCAGGCCACCTCCCAAGTCACCTACTTGCCTGAGTTGAACGTGTGTCACTGTTCTTTCATAATCATTCATTCAGAACCTGCAACTCCCCCTTACCTTGCAGCAATGTGGGAGTGGCTCCATCATCACAAGGACTGAGGCAGCTCAGGAAGGTTCACCACTGGATAGAAAGTGGGAATGAGCAACAAATGCCATCTTTGGCAGCAGCGCCCATTTCTCAAATTAATTGAAACAATCTAACTGGATAACATTTTCTTTCTTGTTTTGACAGGTTGGCATCAACTACCAGCCCCCGACGGTGGTACCAGGGGGTGACCTGGCCAAGGTGCAGCGTGCTGTCTGTATGCTGAGCAACACCACTGCCATTTCCATAGCTTGGACCCGCTTGAACCTCAAATTCGATAAGATGTACGCCAAGCGGGCCTTTGTCCACTGGTACGTGGGGGAGGGTCTGGAGGAAGGGGAGTTCCAGGATGCACGGGAAGACATGGCCTCACTCGAGAAGGATTACGAAGAAGTGGCGATCGATTCTTCATCACTGGACAGAAGGGCAGAGGAGGAAGAATAAGATTTATTAATTTTTATAAAATTATTTGTTAACTTTTTCTGTTTATATTCCAGAAGTTATTCATATTTGTAATTCATATGTATATTCCAGATGTGTTTCAAATAATAAATTTATATTTTCTTGATTTTTGGATTGTGTTTATTAAAAGCTGCAAATTGAGTGGGATTGGGAAATGCTAGGTAAAGAAAGTAAGCTCCCTCACAGGCTGCATTCATTTTGAACTTGAAGGAAATACAATTGGATCAGAAATGATAAAATTATCCAACTAGTTATACCCTTGGAGACAGTTGGACTGGTGCCTTTTAGTTCAGCTCTTTGCTTATTCTGACCTTTGCCAACAAACCATCTCTTCTCCTGCCTGTCTGATGAAATGAGGCCTTCATGATAGAAACCTGGCAATTTAGGGGTCTGATATGTGTGTGATTGACGGGTATTTTCAACAGGACTGTGATAAATGGGTGTTTAATACATGGGGATCTGATTTATTGGGGTGTGATGAGGTCTAATTGACTGGTGTCTGTTCTTAGTGTGCTTGATGGTGGTTGTGTTTGATAGGTGTCTAATTAATGATTTGGTGGATGAGAATCTTACACATGGGAATGTGATAGACGGCATCCAATTGATGGGGTCAGTTCAAATCTAATAGATGGTTGTCTGATTAAACCCTGATCAATCAGACCAATCTGATGTAAATCTTAATAGGCAGGATTTGACTAAGGGTCTGTTTGATGCCGTCTAATAGCTGTGGGTCAAATAGATTGGGGTTTAATACATGGGTCTAAATGATGGGATTCTGGTGATCTGATTGGAAGTTTGTTTGATGGTTATATGATGAGGCTAATGCTGTTCATGTGGTGTACATGAACTTCCAAAATACAAAATTAGCTCTAATGGAATAAAAGGGACAGTGACAACATGGATAAGAAATTGTCCAAGTGATGGAAAACAGAGTAGAAGTTAATGGTTTTTTGGACTGGAGGAAGTTTATAGTGAAGTTCCCCAGGGGTTAGTGTTAGGACCCTTGTAGTCCCTGGTGTACATTGATGACCCCAGACCTTGGTGAACAGGGCACAATTTCAAACTTTGAGGACAGTTTAAAAAAAACTTGGAAACATGAACCGAGGAGGATAGGGTAGAACTTCATAGGCAGGTTTGTGGAACGGGTGGACAAGTGGCGGATGACATTTAATGCAGAGAAGTATGAAGTGATTCATTTTGGCAGGAAGAACGTGGAGAACAATATCCAAAAAAGGGTAGAGTTCTATCTGGGGTGCAGGAGTAGAGGGGCCTGGCTGTATATGTGCATAAATCATTGAAGGCTCCAGGACAGGTTGAGGGAGAGGTTACTAAAGCATACAGCATCCTAGGCTTTATGAAAAGAGGCATAGAACACAAGGCAAGGAAGTTATGGCAAGCTTGTACAAAACTAGTTTGGCCTCAACTGGAGTATTGCATCCGGCTCTTGCCTGTTATTCATTCCTGGGACGTGGGCATTGTTGGTATGCCTTTGCACATCTCTAATTGCCCTTGAGAACAAATAAGAGTCAACCACATTGCTGTGGGTCTGGAGTAGGCCAGACGAGGTATGGATGGCAGATTTCCTTCCCTAAAGGGCATTGGTGAACCAGATGGGTTGTTATGACGATTGATATAGTTTTATGGTCGCCATTACTGAGACAAGCTTTCAATGTATGGCTGCCACACTTTAGAAAGGATGTGAAGGCATTAGACATTCATGAGAATGGTTCCGGGGATCAGGGACTTCAGCTATGCAGATAGATTGGAGAATTTGGGACTGTTCTCCTCGGAGATGAGAAGAGATTTGATAGAGGTATTCAATCTGGACAGAGGAGATAAAGGGAGACTTCCCATTGGTGGAAGGATCGAGAATGAGAGGGCATAAATTTAAGGTAATTGTCAAAACAAGCAATTGTAATACGAGGAAACACCTTTTCATGTTGTGAGTGGTAAAGATCTGAAATGCATTGCCCAAGAGTGTGATGGAAGCAGGTTCAATCGAGGCATTGGAACAGGAAGAATGCACAGGGTTACAGAGGGAAGGTGGAGGAGTGGCACTAGGTGAATTGCTGCTTCAGAGAATCGCCAGACAACGGACAATGGTACAAGGATGAAGAAACACAGGTTTAAGGTTTTGGGAGGAGGTATAGGAGGGAATGTGAGGGAGAATGTCTTGATGCAGCAACGACCTGGAACTCACTGCCTCCTAGAGTGGCGGAAGCATTGAGGAATGAGTTCAAAAGGAAACTGGGTGGGAACCTGAAGGAAATTATCTTGAAGCATTGAGGGAATGGAACAGACTCTCTACAGAGAGCCGACATGGACTCGATGGGCTGGATGGCCACCTTCTGAGCTGCAATGACTCTAGGTCTGGCTGGTGGAGGACTGACTGATGGGACCCCGATTGCTGTGCATTCTATATCTGGGCTTTGATTGATGGAGGCTTGATGGAAGTGTGACCGGTGACATTGAAGGTCGGTGGTGTAGTATATAGAATCAGGAGATAGAAGCACTATGGCTTAGGGCTGAGACTTGCGAAGGCCACCTGACCATGGTGGTGTACACAGACACATATATAAACTGTTAAGCTTAACTAAAAATTCAGTCCAAAATGCTTTCAGACATTGGGAATGGGGCTGATGCGAAACAGTTTGTTTTACTCAAAACTGCTGAACTGTGCCATGTCTTTCTGAAGTGATTCTTTTCCCATAATGGAGCTAGATACCTTTACCAAGAAGGATTATTAAAAAAAGGTTTCGAAACAGATCTTGAGAGCCTGGAAAGGTGGATCTTTGTCAGTCAGTTGTCCCTGAGATTTGACAAGGGCTGTGAGCCTGCAAATAAAGCATTTATACAATCTTGCACACGTGAAGTTCAATTGATAACATTGGAAAGTGAGGATCTTCCCCCACCTTAGTGGGTATTTAATTGTATAGAAGATAGTGACTTTTGAATTCGGTACTGCAGTCAGCAGAGAGAGAGAGAGGGAGAGAGAGTAAGAGAGGGAGGTCAGTCACTGAAGCCTGCAATCAGCATGACCAGTTGTGACTAAGCTCCTTTGTAGCTCCATATCTCTGTGTTTTATCACTTGACTAACAGTGTATTGAATGTTTTGTGAAGTTTTTTTTGATGCTTGAAGCATTTGAGTATGATCTATTTATTTATTATGTTTAAAGACACAGAAGGAGGCCATTCAGCCCATCGTGTCTGCACCAGCTCTCCAAAAGAGCATTATGATTTTTTTTCAATTTATTTATTTAATTATTTCTATAATCCTCGGGTCTCTAAAACCTGTTAGGACAGAGAAAAGTCTGTTATGTTCCTTCTATCGGTGGCTTTGCTCAGTGAACATGGTTGCATGCCTATCTACTGATGAGTGAGTTGGTAACCAAGATGACACAGACCAAGAGACCATTGTTAGATGAAGCACATGTTGTTTAACATAAGTAACAGAATGATAACACAAGCGTCTTCTCAAACCAAGCCCAACTCTAAAACTACTGATTAACAATGTAGCCCGCGCTACACAACAATTGGGGAATAGTCAGGTGGTCAATCTGCTCACATTCTTTTAAAGGTGTATCGCACCTCAGATTACCACAGTCTGCCTATTCTTTGTGCGAAAATGCAACAGCTCACACTTCTCCTAGCACTGAACCCTTAGGGAACACCACTGTCTACCATCCTACAGGCTGAAAAACACTTATTCACTAAAACTAGCTCCTTTCTGTCCTTAAGACAATTTGTTATCCTCCTATTCCATGAATCCCCAATTTTTTTTTCGTTTTTTGGCAGCTCATGAGGTGACGATTTGTGCTGCAGTGATTCACTCTGTGTTAAATATCGCCTGGTGTGGGTGTGGAGCCCCACTCCATCATGCCAGTCTCTGCCACGTTTGCTGCAGAGGAAGACAGTGGACGGAGAAGATGGACAATTCGCCGGCCTCTGTTTTCTCTGGGCCCTCTCCTCAACCAGCTGAGCTTTCCATTTCTGCTCACCTCTCCCCATCCCCTTCCAAACAGTCAGCCTCCAGAGGTCACGGCCATCAGCGACTGACTCCCAGTTGTCAGGGTCAATGCCCACCATCTTCATACCTTGCTTGCAGGCGTCCTTGTAACAGAAGTATGGATGCCATGGAGGTTATGACCCAGTGGCCAGCTCACAATAAAGAATGTCTTTGGCTATATGACTGTCATCTGTCCAATGAACATGGCCAAGCCAGTGCAAATGTTGTTGGCTTAGCAATAAGTGCATGTTAATGAAATTAGCATACTCCAGGACTTTTGTGTCAGTGACCCTGTTCCACCAAGGGATGCCAAGGATACGCCTCAGGCAGCAAATGTGCAAAATGTTCAGTCTTTTCTGCTGCTAAGCAAATGATGTCCAAGTCTTTCGAAGGCGGGAGAGTAATGCTGAGGATTGGGAGTTTGGGGTTCCCAGTCAGGTTGCTGTTGTTTCACATCCTCTTACCCAGCTTGGACATAACAGCTACAGATCCTGCAATGTGTGTTGATTTCAGCATCAAGTGACTGTAGAGCCTCGATATGTGAAGCTATCAACAACCTCTAGTGTCACCATGTCAATGCTGATAGATGGCGAAATGCCAACACCCTGGACCACAATGTTTGCCTTCCTGATGCTGCTGGTCAAACCAAGATCTATAAAGGTGTGAAGAGAGCCTGTCCATTTGTCGCTGAAGATGCCCCTTGGTATAGTATGTGATGTGGCATTGTCAGTGTAGAGCAGCTCTCTGATCAGGGCATGCTGCACTTTTGCCTTTGATCTTAGGTGAGCAAGGATGAACAGCCTTCCATTCGTTCTACTATGTAAGTAGATGAACTAAAGACATATGGCAGCAGCAAAGAGAAGCATGTGTCAAAGAATGCCTGTGCCAGGACGCAACTGCGCTTGACCCCACTGTGACTCTTAAAGGTTTCCAATGTTGCTCTGTCACAGCAGACCCTAGTTATCATGTTGCCATGGAAAGAGATGACATTGAGCAGCCTTGGCAGCCAGTCAGTTTTCACCAGCAGCTTCAATAGGCTGCCTCAGCTCACACAATGAGTGCCATGGACTGATCAATGAAGACAAGGTCTCTTTTGTTCATAGCATTTCCCTTGCAGCTGTCAGACTGAGAAGATCATGTCAACTGCAGATCTCCCAGTTCTAAAATCACACTGTGGTTCAGGATAGATTCCTTCAGCCTGACGAGGGCAATGCTGGGGCAAACACCACCCCGCAACACTCAGCAAGGATGGGCCTTGATACTTGCTACAGTCACGGTGGTCATCCTTGTTCGAGTGCGGTGTCACAATCTTTGCATCAGGAATATTCTGGAGCACTGCCCCCTCCCGACAGGAAGACAGAGCGAAGTTTGTGCAGATGCTGCAGGAGAGCCAGTTTCCCGTGCTGGATGAGGTCAGGGAGCATGGTATCAGCAACTGGAACTTTCCCAAGGTGAGCAGGTCGATGGAATCAAATAACCCGGAAATGTGAACTAAAAACAGGAAATGCTTGAAAATTGCAGCAGGTCTGGCAGCATCTGTGATGAGAAATAGAGTTAATGCTTCAAGTCCTTGAGACTCTTCTTCAGAAGTGAAGTTCAGGTTATGAAGAAGAGTCATATTGGACTTGAAATGTTAACTCGGTTTCTCTGTCCACAGTTGCAGCCAGACTTGCTGAGTTTTTTCAGCATTTTCTGTGTTTTATTTAAGAAAGTCGATAGCAGTGCTAATCTCCTCCACAATGGGTTCGATATCCATCTTTTCCAAGACATGCAGTCTCTCTATGGTGTCCAGAGCTTCCTTGATGGTTGTGTTCTCCCTACAGTAGAACTCAGTGAGACTGGAGGTCTGTGACTTGTGGTGTGCCTCAGGTGTCTGTGCTGGGACCATTGTTGTTTGTTGTCTAGGTCAATGATTTGGATGATAATGTGGTGAATTGGATCAGCAAGTTTGCTGATGACCCTAATATTGGAGGCGTTGTGGACAGCGAGGAAGGCTTTCAAAGCTTGCAGAGAGATCTGGACCAACTGGAAAAATGGGCCAGAAAATGGCAGATGGAATTTAATGCGGAAAAGTGTGAGATGTTACATTTTGGAAGGTCAAACCAAGGTAGGATATACACAGTAAATGGTAGGGCATTGAGGAGTGCAGAGGAACAAAGGGATCTGGGAGGCCTGTTTTCTGTGCTGTAGTATTCTATGGTTCTATGGTTCTATGGTTCACCCATCTCTCCAACTATTTATTGCAGTTAGTGATGACCTCCCCTGACTTTATTTTTCCAATGGAGCCATTTTCTTTATTGATGGGCCTGATTCTTTTTGGATCCCATCATACACGCTCCTAGCATTCCCGCTATTGAAGAAAATCTGGATATTATGGCGAAGTTATAACCAGCAGTGTTATGATTGATGCAGCTGGTAAAGTGGAGTTATTTAAAAATCCCAGAGGGAAACTTTAAGCAACTATCATAACCAATAATTTTAAGTGTTATGTTTAAGATGCGACTCTAAACTCAAGAATCAGACCACTAGTTTTCGAGGTTTTACATTAGACTAAATGAAACATTTTATTAATTTACACAGGTTAAAATATATGTACACATGGCTACAAATTACTACTATCATAACTTTTAACAAGTTCTCAAACCAATCTCCATTAAGGCAACAGTAACCCGTAGACTTAACCAGAGACCAGGCAAAGCATTTTCACCTGACAGAGGTTCAGACTGAGGTTCTTTTCATCGTGGAGCCAGTTGGACCAGTTGGAGGCTTGAAACTGTCTTTTGATTTTACATTGCGTCTGCCTGCACACCTGAAAACTACTGAAGTTATACCTACCAACCCCATTGTTAATTTTAATTATATCATCAGACTCTTCGAACTTTACCTTTGAACAATGAAACCCTATTCATAGTGCCAATTTTATTAGTAATATATTGCTTGGTAGCTGCTAGAAAGGTGTCAAGTTTTGACCCCACTTCTTGAATGCTTTATCCAAAAATGCAAATACACTCTATCTCTCTGTTTACATCTCAAACTAGCACACATCAAAGTACCCAGACTAGCCGGCTTTAATCCAGTTAAGACATACCAGCAAACTAAACCTCAATTTTAAAAGAAAAACATTTTCGAAAATGTTATATACATTATTAGCTTCCTGACAGGCAGTCATTGGTGCTTTGCCTATGAGCCTTTCGATTTCATTTCAAGCGGCTCTTAATGCATCCGGAGTCTTCTCACTTAGACCTCTCCTAGTTCATGCTTGTCTTCAGTGACAGGTTCCATTGCTGTGAGGTTGGCCTTGAACCAGACAGCATTTCTCTGTTCTTGATTTCCATGTTGACAGTGTGGCATTATAAATGCTGCCTCAAAGTATGTTCCATTTTGCGGGAATGCCAGAGAGTGCCAGCTCAATCGATTCCAGGAACTGTTGTTTGTTTTTAATATCTGGGTCAAAAGCATCTCTGATGTTGATACTAGGATGCCCTTTCTGATCTGAATATAAAAATGCTGTAAGAGTTGCACCCTAGGGCAACACCAGTGAGTGATCTGTATCACAGTCAGCTCTGTGGTAGCTGCACATGTTGAGAATGCTGATCATGCCTGTGAGTAAGTCCAGCCATTGCCAGTACCCTGGTGTTGGGTGTCTCCATTGTGGCATGGCGTGATCTGAGAGAAAGTGCAGAAAGTTTCTGGTAGCAACAGAGCTCAAGTGACCTCTGTTTGTTTTCATTTATCTTTCCTAAGCCATGATGTCTGAGGCTGGCAGGGCATGTGTCTCTGTCTGAGTCCACCCTTGCATTGAAGTCCCTCAGTAGGTAATAATGTTCTGCCTTAGAGCCTCTGTTGACAGCACTGTCGAGCTCCCCTTGAGCTGTTATTGCACCTCTGTAGTGCAGCACAGCATTGGAGCAGGTACTCATGAAGTTAACTGGCCGTGTTTGAGTGACAGGTGGATGAAGAGAGCACATTTTGAACTATCTGTAGATTGGGTGGGGTCTATTATTGAGAGCAGTGAGTTCCTTACAGTGAAGCTTACACTCTGCCCACACATTTCTCCTGAACTCATCTCCTGCCTGATGAACAGGCAATGTTTTTCTTTCAGTGATTCCCTCTTGTTTAAGCCTCATTTGTAGGTAAGTTTGAAGGGCCTTTCAATTTAACTGGAGGTCAGTGACTAGGGGGCATAGATTTAAAGTGGCTGGTAGAAAGATTAGAGGGGAGATGGCGAGAAATGTTTTCACCCAGAGGGTTGTAGGGGTCTGGACCTCACGGCCTGAAAGGGTGGTAGAGGCAGAAACCCTCAACTGATTTAAACGGTGCCTGGGTATTCACCTCAAGTGCCATAATCTGCAGAACAAATGCTGGAAAGTGGGATGAGGCCGGGTGGCTCGATTTATTTTTGGCTGGTGCAGGCACGATGATCTAAGTGGCCTCTTTCTGTGCTGTAAACATTCTATAATTATGAAGTGATGTCAAGTTTCAGCCTATCAGATTCCACGTTGATCGCAGCCATCTTGCTGAGGTTCTCAACCAGCTGCAAATCCTCTGTCTGTGCCCTACTTAAGCCACTTTGTTATTTCCTATTCTTTGAACCTCAGTTTTGTTAACCAGCCTTTTATGTAGTACTTTGTACTTACACACAACACCCACTGCATTCCCTTCATCAACCCTCTCTGCTACTTCATCAAGAAGCTCAGCCCAATTCCATCTGCCTTTTATAGCTCCATGCTGCCTCTCCTCAATGAACTGAAGTCTTACAAGTGTCTGTTCATGTGTTTCCTGATGGGTGAGGTCTCTGATAGCTGGCTCTCTGGCTGCAGTGGGCCAGATTGATGAACCTGATAAGAAGCATTGATAGATGGGGCTTTATTTGATGGGCATCTGATAATTAGAAATCTCATTGAAGGACTGCCTGACCAATGAGGATCTGATTGGAGGGAACTCATGGCTACTGATTTGTGGAGATCTGGTGGCTGGGGTTTGATTGCTGAAGATTTGATTGAGTGGGTCTAAATGATGAGGGTCTCTTTGAAGTGAGTCCACTCAAAGTTGTTCTGATGGATGGGTCTTTGATAGATGAGGTCTGATTCATAGAAATCGGGTCAATAGAGAGGTGGTTGCAGAGTTTCAGTGCTGCAATTTAGGGCAGTGGAGAGATTTATAAATGGGGAGCTTGCCTATGAAACTACATCGGTAGTGTGACTTCAATATTATTTCCCTATAGCTTCCATCTTGCAGGACAGTGTATGTAACCACCTATGGGTCCGTATGTACTAACAGTAAAGCATTGCCCCGCTGTGTGTGGACAATCCTGTGTTCTCTGTTCTTTAGCGTGAGTGTATTTCAGTTCATGTTGGCCAGGCCGGTGTACAGATCGGGAACACTTGCTGGGAGCTGTATTGCCTGGAGCATGGGATCCAGCCGGATGGGCAGATGCCCAGTGATAAGACCATCGGAGGTGGTGACGACTCCTTCAACACCTTCTTCAGAATCACAGAATCACACAGTGCAGAAGAGACCCTTCGGCCCATCGAGTCTGCACCGACACGTGAGAAACACCTGACCTACCTACCTAATCCCATTTACCAGCACTTGGCCCATAGCCTTGAATGTTATGATGTGCCAAGTGCTCATCCAGGTGCTTTTTAAAGGATGTGAGGCAACCCGCCTCCACCACCCTCCCAGGCAGTGCATTCCAGACCCTCACCACCCTCTGGGTAAACAGGTTTTTCCTCACATCCCCCCTAAACCTCCTGCCCCTCACCTTGAACTTATGCCTCCTTGTGACTGACCCTTCAACTAAGGGGAACAGCTGCTCCCTATCTACCCTGTCCATGCCCCTCATAATCTTGTAAACCTCGATCAGGTCGCCCCTCAGTCTTCTCTGCTCCAACGAAAACAACCCAAGTCTATCCAACCTCTCTTCATAACTTAAATGTTTCATCCCAGGCAACATCCTGGTGAATCTCCTCTGCACCCCCCTCCAGTTCAATCACATCCTTCCTATAATGTGGCGACCAGAACTGCACACAGTACTCCAGCTGTGGCCTCACCAAGGTTCTATACAACTCCAACATGACCTCCCTACTTTTGTAATCTATGCCTCAATTGATAAAGGCAAGTGTCCCATATGTCTTTTTCACCACCCCACTAACATGCCTCTCCGCCTTCAGAGATCTATGGACACACACACCAAGGGCCCTTTGTTCCTCAGAACTTCCTAGTGCCATGCCATTCATTGAATACTTCCTTGTCAAATTACTCCTTCCAAAGTGTATCACCTCACACTTTTCAACTGCCACTTATCTGCCCATTTGACCATCCCGTCTATATCTTCCTGTAGCCCAGGACACTCAACCTCACTGTTAACCACCCGGCCAATCTTTGCGTCATCTGCAAACTTACTAACCCTACCCCCCACATAGTCATCTATGTCGTTCATATAAATGACAAATAATAGGGGACCCAGCACAGATCCCTGTGGTACACCACTGGACACTGGCTTCCAGACACTAAAGCATCCTTCTGTCATCACCCTCTGTCTCCTACAACTAAGCCAATTTTGAATCCACCTTATCAAATTACCCTGTATCCCATGTCTTTATAAGTCTCCCATGTGGAACCTTGTCAAAGGCTTTGCTGAAATCCATATAAACTACATCAACTACACTACCCTCATCTACACACCTCAAATCCATATAAACTACATCAACTACACTAGCCTCATCTACACACCTCAAATCCATATAAACTACATCAACTGCACTAGCCTCATCTACACACCTCAAATCCATATAAACTACATCAACTACACTACCCTCATCTACACACCTGGTCACCTCCTCAAAAAATGCAATCAAATGTGTTAGGCATGACCTCCCTCTGACAAAGCCATGCTGACTATCCCTGATCAAACATTGCCTCTCCAAGTGGAGATAGATTCTCTCCTTCAGGATTCTCTCCAATAGTTTCCCTAACACTGACGTGAGACTCACTGGTCTGTAGTTCCCTGGCTTATCTCTACAACCCTTCTTAAATAGTGGAACCAGATTAGCTGTTCTCCAGTCCTCTGGCACCTCCCCCGTGGCCAGAGAGGAATTAAACATTGGGTCCAAGCCCCTGCGATATCTTCCCTTGCCTCCCTCAGCAGCCTGGGACACAAATCATTTGGAGGTTTGTCCACTTTTAAGCCTGCCGACACCTCCCATACCTTGTCACTCCCTATAACAATTTGTTTAAGAACCTTGCTGTCTCTCTCCCTGAGTTCGATACCTTCATCCTCATTCTCTTGGGTGAAGACGGATGTGAAGTATTCATTCAACACTCTAGCGATATCCTCTGGCTCCACCCATAGATTGCCCCCTTGTCCCTAATGGGCCCTGCTCTTTCCCTGGTTATCCTCTTCACATTGATATGCTTATAGAATATCTTGGGATTTTCCCTACTTTTACCAGCCAGAGCTTTCTCATGTCCCATCTTTGCTCTCCTAATTGCTTTCTTAAGCTCCACCCTGCCCTGTCTGTACTCCACTAATGCCTCTGCTGATTTGCTTCCCTTGTACTTGCTAAAAGCCTCTCTTTTCCTTCTCATTGTAACCTGAATATCTCTGGTCATCCATGGTTCTCTGGGCTTGTTACTCCTTCCTATCACCCTAGAGGGAATATGTTGAGCCTGTACCCTCCCCATTTCCTTTCTGAACACCCCCCCCCCCACTGTTCCTCTGTTGATTTCCCCATAAATAACTGTTCCCAGTCTACCTTGGCCAGATCCTGCCTTATTTTACTAAAATCCACTCTCCCCCAACCCAAAACATTTTTTTTGCAACTTGTTGATCTATTTGTCCATAACAAACTTAAATTGTACCATATTGTGATCGCTATTGCTAAAATGCTCACCCACCACCACCTGTCTGACTTCATTCCCCAGAATTAGGTCCAGCACTGCGCCATCCCTTGTTGGACCCTAAAAGGTTCTCCTGTACACATTTCAAGAAATCCACTCCATCCAATCCCTTAACACTATGTCCATCCCAATTAATGTTGGGAAAGTTGAAATTGTGCTGTTGTGCTAACAACATCAGTAATTACCAGAGCCACCTACCCCTCCCCTGACCCCCACCTTTTCCTTGCTTCCTGTCCTTCCTAAATGTCATGTACCTGTCAATATGCAGATTTCAATCTATGTCATCCTACAGCCATGTCTCTGTAATGGCTGTCAGATTCCACTTATTTATTTCTATATACACTATCAGTCCATCTGTGCATTCAGATAGAGAGCCTTTAAGATTTGTCCTTTTTATTATTTTTTCTAACTGCCAGCCTTACCTACTGATTTACCCTAAGAATTTTAATCACAGTCTGTTTATCATTTCCCATGTTAGTACCTTTCTCTCTTGCCTTGTTTCTACTCTTTGATTTACGATATCTTCCAAAATGTAACCCCTTTGCCCCACTATGTAGTTTAAAGCATTTACTTCCCTAGGCATGTGACTCACTAGAACCCCAGTCCCAGCACAGTTCAGGCATAGACCATCCCAATGGCACAAACCCCACTAATCTTATTTTCCCTATGCCAATTGCACGTGGCTCATGAGATTATTACCTTTGGGGTTCTACTTCTTAATCTGGTGCCTAGCTCTGCATGCTGATGACTACATTAATGCTCCTCCCGCTTGAATGCCATCCATGGCACCATGGTCAGTCAGCTCATCAACTCTGCAACCACCACTCCCATCCAGACAAGCTGAGAGAGCCTCAAACCTGTTGGACAATTTTGAAGGCTGCTGCTCCTGCACTCCTGCCCTAGGGTCCCCTTACCGGCCTCACTTAAAGTCACACTCCCCAGTCCCTAACCTCTGACCAACTCAAAAGACCTCATCCTAACAGGTGTGACTGCCTCCTGGTACAAAGCTTGCAGTTAACTTCCCCTTCCCTGATGTTTTGCAGTGTCTGCAGATCGGCCTCCAGCTCAATGACTCTGAGCCAAAGTTCCTCGAGCCACAAACACTTACTGCAGACATGTTTGCCCTGGGTCAGTGTTATCCAAGAGCTCCCCACATGCTGCAGCCATGACACAAACCCTGCTGTGCCATTCAGAATGTATTTTAATTAACCACATAATTATTTTATTCACTTATTTATTGCCTTTTTATGTGTTTTGACCTGACCAACAGTTCCTGTACTATTTTAAACCTTAGGAATATAAGAGACCTTAACCACTTACAAGATACTCACCAGCAGCTAGCTTCTTTCCCTGGAGTAGAGTTAGAGCCAATTCCTACAGGGTGAAAAATTTAGAAAAGCAAAAGCAAAGGAGCACCTCCTTCTCCACATCTAACTCCTCCACTCACCAAACTCAGTAGGCCACTCAGTCACAGATTGCTCCTTTTGCAAGCTGCACTGAAGAGCTTTGTAAATATGATAACTGAACTACAGCTACAGGAACCAGATTAAACCAGTTAGTTAATAACTACTCAGCTACTCTGAGTGGAGAGTCATTATCCTGCCTCAGGCTCGAAAAGACTTATTCTACTTACTTAGTACTTTCCAATTACTGCAAACTACAGAAAAGACTAGGTGTTTTCAAGAACCAGATTAACACTTTAAACTCCCTGACTTTCCAATATCCCGGGTACCCACTCAGTCACAAGCTGCAGTTGTTATTGAATCCCCCACTATCAACATCCCAAGGGTTACCATTGAGAAGAAACTGAACTGGACCAGCTATATAAATACTGTGGCTACAAGCGTAGGTCAGAGGCAGGGACCTTGGAGGAGATTAACTCACCTCTTTACTCCCCAAAGCGTATCCACCATCCACAAGGCACAAGTCAGGAGTGTGATGGAATACTCTTCCCTTGCCTGGATGAGTGCAGCTCCAACAACACTCAAGAAGCTTCACACCATCCAGGACAAAGCAGCCGGTTTGATTGGCACCACATCCACAAACATTCACTCCCTCCACCACCTACGCACAGTAGCAGCAGTGTGGGCACCATCTACAAGATGCACTGCAGGAATTCACCAAGCCTCCTTAGCCAGCACCTTCCAAACCTCAGACCTCCACTGCCTACATGGACAAGCACAACAGACACATGGGAACACCACCACCTGGAAGTTCCCCTCCAAGCCACTCACCATCCTGACTTGGAAATATATCACCATTCCTTCACTGTCGCTGGGTCCAAATCCTGGAACTCCCTCCCTAACAGCACTGTGGGTGTACCTACACCACGTGGACTGCAGCGGTTCAAGAAGGCAGCTCACCAGCAGCTTCCCAAGGGCAATTGTGGGGGAGGGGAGCAATAAACATGTTGGCGTGGGCAGCGAAACACACATACTGTGAAAGAATATTTTTTTTAAAAATGGCATTAGGGGCAATCATAGATAGAGACATTGAGGAAAAACGCAGGGATGTTATGCAAAACCACTATAAAACTGATTATGCACAGCTAGAATATTATGTCACGTGCTGGTTAGGACAGATGTGAGGGTCCTTGAGAGGGCGCAGACAGATGGGGATCTGACAGATGATAGCTTTGTTTAATGATGGAACAGTGTGTGGGCCCCTGAGAGATAGGAGACTGGCAAATTTGGTCTAAAGATTGGGTTCTGATGGCAAGATGGGTCTACAAGAAAAGTGACTGTGTGATTGCAAAGACCTGAGATCTGATAGGTGTTGGCCTGATGGATTGGATGATGTTGGTCTGTTGGATGGGGTCTGAACCATGGTTCCAAATATCTGGCTCGAATCGATAGAGGTCTAATTGATGGAGGTCTGATTAATGGGGCCTGACTCCTGGGTTCCTCAGATGGGGCCCTGACAATGTCGCTTGGAGCTGAGAGTCTGATTGATGCTCGCTTGAGACTGGAGACTGACAGACAAATCTCCCCTCCCTTATTGCCTTGTGCTCCTCCCATAATCCATTGTGGCGGAGACTCAGCCCCGCCTTTTTCACAAAGCAACCAATCAGGGCTCTGCACACTCTTGTCCTCTTTGTTGATGTTTCTCCAAGCAACCAGAGTCCATTGTTCTCGCAGACCAATCAGACCTCGAACTGACAAAATGTGGTGCGGTATAAATAGCGCGGGCGGCCAGAGGCGCAGCACATGGGCAGCAGCTGCGAGAATAGAAGGACATTATGGTAAGAAGACGCGGGAGAATGTGGAGAGAGGCGGGGTTCCACAGAGACAGAGCGATCACCAGGGCTCCGATTGGTGGGCTCTGGTGAGTGGGCTCTGATTGGCGGACGCTGATTGATGGGGTCTGATTGAAGGGGGTTGGAGCTGGGGTGGGTGACACCTACAGGGGGGATAAAAGGAAAGGGAGGTCCACACAGCGCTGAGGGTCAGAGAGACCGGGAATTTCCCAGACCTGGGATAATATCCTGGGGAAAGGATCCGGGGGGAATGGAGAATCAATGGGGATTGGATGGGATCCACAGGATACAGCAGCGGAATGTTTGGTGCTCCCCCAGACCCTTCTCCATCCACCACCAGACTGAATGTATAAAGTATCCCTCTCCATCGTGTGTCAATAACCACCTCTTGTACCCTCTTCAGCGTGAGTGTATTTCAGTTCACGTTGGCCAGGCCGGTGTACAGATCGGGAACGCTTGCTGGGAGCTGTATTGCCTGGAGCATGGGATCCAGCCGGATGGGCAGATGCCCAGTGACAAGACCATCGGAGGTGGTGACGACTCCTTCAACACCTTCTTCAGTGAGACGGGGGCAGGGAAACACGTTCCCCGAGCCGTGTTTATAGACCTGGAGCCCACTGTGATTGGTAAGAGGAGAGATTGTTGATGGGGTTGCTCAGTCAGTGTTCTCACTAAACTCAGTGAAATATAGCCTGAATTCTCTGTGTCCCTGTTGTTAAATCTCTGTTCCCTGTCTCCAGATGAGGTCCGCACAGGCACCTACCGACAGCTCTTTCACCCCGAGCAGCTCATCACTGGCAAGGAGGATGCGGCTAATAACTACGCCCGGGGTCACTGCTCCGTGGGCAAGGAGATCGTGGATCTGGTCTTGGACCGCGTCCGCAAGGTGGTAGGTTCTCTCGGTTCGCTGTGCTGCATTCCTGTCCCATGTTCCCGCTCACAATTCCTGGTAGAGGAAGTGACAGTGATTCCGTCATCCTGAGCATCAGGAGGAGGCACACCCTCAGGAATCGCGCATCAAAGAGTCGCTGATGTTTCACTCGCTGCTCCCCAATGTCCCCACCCAGCGGCTCCCATTGTCGGCTTTTACATTCTCCACCCCCCACCCCACCCCCCGTCCTTTTGGTTATTATTTCAGTGAGATGTGGGAGTCGCGACCAAGACCAGCATTTATTAGCCATCCCTCATTGCCCCTTGAGAACAGTTAAGCGTCAACCCCATTGCTGTGGGTCTGCAGTCACGTGTAGGTCAGACTGGGTAAAGACGGCAATTTCCTCCCCTAAAGGGCATTGGTGACCCAGATGGGATTTCAATAACAACCCGTGATCGTTGTCCTGGTCACCACTAGCGAGGCTACATTTCCAATTCCAGAGGTATTGACTGAATTGAGATTTCCCTGGTGGGATTTGAAGCCGTGTCCCCAGAGCATTAGCCTGGCCCTCTGGGTGACCAGTCCAGTGACATGACCGCGACGCCACCACCTCCCCTCTTATGTCATGTGAAGTCTCGGATCTGACCTTCTATCCTGCTCCTTCGCCCCAGTATCTGGCACTGATTCCCATTCTCACCAGGGGACACGGTTCAGAGGCGCGGGAACACTCTGTGAATTTGCTGTTCCTCGGGACCCCGGGCTTTGTGCAGGTCACCTCCCCAAATGTTGTCCCTCACCTCAGCACCAAAGTGACCAATCTCGGGGCTCACTGCAGCATCCCAGCTCCGACACTTCAGCAAGTTTCCTCCTGCCCAGTCTTTCTATCCAAAAACTCGCGGAGAGATTCCACACCCTGTTGCCTGTTTGATGTGTTGTGTGTGCTTTTCCCCACAGGCTGATCTGTGCACAGGACTGCAGGGGTTTCTCATCTTCCACAGTTTTGGGGGTGGAACCGGCTCCGGCTTTACTTCCCTCCTGATGGAGAGACTCTCCGTCGACTATGGCAAGAAATCCAAGCTGGAGTTTTCCGTTTACCCTGCTCCCCAGATCTCCACTGCGGTGGTCGAGCCATACAATTCTGTTCTGGTCACCCACTGCACCCTCGAGCACTCTGACTGCGCCTTCATGGTGGACAATGAGGCCATTTACGACGTCTGTCGGCGTAACCTGGACATTGAGAGACCCACTTACACCAACCTCAACCGTCTCATTGGACAGGTAGTGTCGTCCATCACGGCCTCGCTCCGGTTCGACGGTGCCCTCAATGTGGACCTGACTGAGTTCCAAACCAACCTGGTCCCCTATCCCCGCATCCACTTCCCTCTGGCAACCTTCGCGCCCCTTATTTCGGCCGAGAAGGCTTACCACGAGCAACTCTCGGTGCCGGAGATCACCAACGCCTGCTTTGAACCAGCCAACCAGATGGTGAAGTGTGACCCTCGCCAGGGCAAGTACATGGCTTGCTGCATGTTGTACCGAGGAGATGTGGTGCCCAAGGATGTGAACGCCGCCATCGCCACCATCAAGAGCAAGCGCTCGATCCAGTTTGTTGACTGGTGCCCGACTGGGTTCAAGGTAAGTGTGGGTTTTGTGCTCAATCCATGGGCCCTGGGGAAACCTGGATTTGTGACAATCTGGGCTCCCATGTGAAGAACACTCTGTTCAATCCGGGTCAAACTGTGTTCCTCCAATCAGGCACAGGAGTGGAACAGACCCTCCCCATTCCTGGTCCAATGAGGAGCGCCCCTGAAGCTTCAGGTGAAATCCCCTCACGTCAACTTGTCAGTTGCAGCCTTGAATGTCCCAGGTGACTTCCTGTCTCCAAATAAGGAAAAGGATTCCAGACGCTGGTGTCCAGGAAAACAGCGACTGAACTGGTTCCTGAATTCAGTCTCTATCCAAAGTCGCCTTCTGTCAGAAACTGAGGTTTTCAACCTGGGTGAAGATCTCAGTGAATGACGAGAGCCCAGTTTTTTTTTCGTTCAGTGAAAAGACAAAACCTCGCTCAAAAGTGTCACCTCCTGTGAAAGAGTGGGCGCCCTGATAGTGAAGTTATTGTTTAATTAACGGAAACCCTTCTCCCCAACAGGTTGGCATCAACTACCAGCCCCCGACGGTGGTACCAGGGGGTGACCTGGCCAAGGTGCAGAGGGCCCTTTGTATGCTGAGCAATACCACCGCCATTGCTTTCGCTTGGACCCGCCTCAACATCAAATTCGATAAGATGTACGCCAAGCGGGCCTTTGTCCACTGGTACGTGGGGGAGGGTCTGGAGGAAGGGGAGTTCCAGGATGCACGGGAAGACCTGGCCTCCCTCGAGAAGGATTATGAAGAGGTGGGCATCGATTCTTCCTATCTGGACAGAAAGGCGGCGGAGGAGGAATAAAGATTGATTCATTTCCAATGTTTAAATGTTTAACTAAATTTCAAATATGTCACAAAGCGTCTTATTAATTCAAAAGTCAAATGCTTTGACTTAATTTCATATTTCTTTTGTTAATGATTAAGATTAAATGTATTGGAAAATCATTTTGGAATTGTCCTTTTTGAAAGCTCAGAATACGCAAGAGATTTGGAAACGCGACGTAAAAAGGCTGACATTCGGGGAGCAGAATAGGAGTTGAGAATCTAGAAACCGAACCAAGAGCTAAGTCTAAACCCATCTTGCAGCTCTTGGCCGGTAACTCTGTAGGTTATGACATCTCAAGTTCATACCCAATATTTCAATCATTTCTCATGGTTAAAACGCTGCATTCCTTGGAAAAATCTTGTAAATTCATTGTTACCCTTTCCAGCGTGATCTTCTCATTCCTGACATGTGGTGACTGGAACCCCGCGTAGTACTGTGGCCACAGTGCAACTGGATCTTCATATATTTCCAACATATCCTTCCGGCTCTTTCACTCTGGTGCTATACTTCCAATATTTTATATTTTCCAATGTGAACCCATTTTAAATAATTTATATGATCGTGACCCCAGATATCAACAGAAACAAAACAGATCTAAAGAAGCTGAGTGACACTCAATGTGTATAACACACATCATATAATTATGAAAATCTGTGTTTTAGAGTACTTTGTAAAAATATTATTTTATGTACTCACCCATCCATGACGACTACAACTGAGCCACGCCAGCAACAGATACAATTGACATTCGACGTTTGCTTTCAGCATTACTGATTTATAGCATCATCACACCCACTTTCCCTGTAGGCCATCTTGGCGTTATTGATTTTAACATGAAATGAACGTTTAATTAGCTACTGAGGATTTCAAATGGCCCAAAATATGATTAATGGTCCCAGGGGTTGCAGTTTCACTTTGAATTCGGCTACACACATTGTAGTTTTAAAACAAAATGGAGTTAAATCACAATGTTAGTAACCTACTGCATCATGTTCCTCCCAATCTGGGGCCCAGTTTAATGAGGAAGGTGGAGTTCCTCTGAACAGGCGGACATCATACGGTGCGATGGCTACTGGCCACTCAGGTTACAGCCAAACTCTCCATGTTGCCGGGAGACAGAAGACTCAGTGAAGCTCCGCTACCGTCTACACACACTGTAATCAGCTCCTCTCTTCCCACTGTAATCGCACACATACACAGTAATCAGCCCCTCGTTACCCCCCCATCCACACTCCGCCATACACACAATAATCAACACTCTCTCCTCCCCTACACACTGTAATCAGCCCCTCTTCACCCACCCCCACTCCGCCATACACACAATAATCAACACTCTCTCCTCCCCTACACACTGTAATCAGCCCCTCTTCACCCACCCCCACCCTGCCATACACACAATAATCAGCACTCTCTCCTCCCCTACACACTGTAATCAGCCCCTCTTCACCCACCCCCACTCCGCCATACACACAATAATCAACACTCTCTCCTCCCCTACACACTGTAATCAGCCCCTCTTCACCCACCCCCACCCTGCCACACACACAATAATCAACACTCTCTCCTCCCCTACACACTGTAATCAGCCCCTCTTCACCCACCCTCACCCTGCCACACACACAATAATCAACACTCTCTCCTCCCCTACACACTGTAATCAGCCCCTCTTCACCCACCCCCACTCCGCCATACACACAATAATCAACACTCTCTCCTCCCCTACACACTGTAATCAGCCCCTCTTCACCCACCCCCACTCCGCCACACACACAATAATCAACACTCTCTCCTCCCCTACACACTATAATCAGCCCCTCTTCACCCACCCCTACTCCGCCATACACACAATAATCAACACTCTCTCCTCCCCTACACACTGTAATCAGCCCCTCTTCACCCACCCCCACTCCGCCATACACACAATAATCAACACTCTCTCCTCCCCTACACACTGTAATCAGCCCCTCTTCACCCACCCCCACTCCGCCATACACACAATAATCAACACTCTCTCCTCCCCTACACACTGTAATCAGCCCCTCTTCACCCACCCCCACACTGCCATACACACAATAATCAACAGTCTCTCCTCCCCTACACACACTGTAATCAGCCCCTCTTCACCCACCCCCACTCCGCCATACACACAATAATCAACACTCCCTCCTCCCCTACACACTGTAATCAGCCCCTCTTCACCCACCCCCACTCCGCCATACACACAATAATCAACACTCTCTCCTCCCCTACACACTGTAATCAGCCCCTCTTCACCCACCCCCACTCCGCCATACACACAATAATCAACACTCTCTCCTCCCCTACACACTGTAATCAGCCCCTCTTCACCCACCCTCACCCTGCCATACACACAATAATCAACACTCTCTCCTCCCCTACACACTGTAATCAGCCCCTCTTCACCCACCCCCACTCCGCCATACACACAATAATCAACACTCTCTCCTCCCCTACAGACACAGTAATCAGCCCCTCTTCACCCACCCCCACTCCGCCATACACACAATAATCAACACTCTCTCCTCCCCTACACACTGTAATCAGCCCCTCTTCACCCACCCCCACTCCGCCACACACACAATAATCAACACTCCCTCCTCCCCTACACACTGTAATCAGCCCCTCTTCACCCACCCCCACTCCGCCAAACACACAATAATCAACACTCTATCCTCCCCTACACACTGTAATCAGCCCCTCTTCACCCACCCCCACTCCGCCATACACACAATAATCAACACTCTCTCCTCCCCTACACACTGTAATCAGCCCCTCTTCACCCACCCCCACTCCGCCAAACACACAATAATCAACACTCTATCCTCCCCTACACACTGTAATCAGCCCCTCTTCACCCACCCCCACTCCGCCAAACACACAATAATCAACACTCTCTCCTCCCCTACACACTGTAATCAGCCCCTCTTCACCCACCCCCACCCTGCCATACACACAATAATCAACACTCTCTCCTCCCCTACACACTGTAATCAGCCCCTCTTCACCCACCCCCACCCTGCCATACACACAATAATCAACACTCTCTCCTCCCCTACACACTGTAATCAGCCCCTCTTCACCCACCCCCACTCCGCCATACACACAATAATCAACACTCTCTCCTCCCCTACACACTCTAATCAGCCCCTCTTCACCCACCCCACTCCGCCATACACACAATAATCAACACTCTCTCCTCCCCTACACACTCTAATCAGCCCCTCTTCACCCACCCCCACTCCGCCACACACACAATAATCAACACTCTCTCCTCCCCTACACACTGTAATCAGCCCCTCTTCACCCACCCCCACCCTGCCACACACACAATAATCAACACTCTCTCCTCCCCTACACACTGTAATCAGCCCCTCTTCACCCACCCCCACCCTGCCACACACACAATAATCAGCACTCTCTCCTCCCCTACACACTGTAATCAGCCCCTCTTCACCCACCCCCACTCCGCCATACACACAATAATCAACACTCTCTCCTCCCCTACACACTGTAATCAGCCCCTCTTCACCCACCCCCACTCCGCCATACACACAATAATCAACACTCTCTCCTCCCCGACACACTGTAATCAGCCCCTCTTCACCCACCCTCACTCCGCCATACACACAATAATCAACACTCTCTCCTCCCCTACAGACACTGTAATCAGCCCCTCTTCACCCACCCCCACTCCGCCATACACACAATAATCAACACTCTCTCCTCCCCTACACACTGTAATCAGCCCCTCTTCACCCACCCCCACACTGCCATACACACAATAATCAGCACTCTCTACTCCCCTACACACTGTAATCAGCCCCTCTTCACCCACCCCCACTCCGCCACACACACAATAATCAACACTCTCTCCTCCCCTACAGACACTGTAATCAGCCCCTCTTCACCCACCCCCACCCTGCCATACACACAATAATCAACACTCTCCTCCCCTACACACTGTAATCAGCCCCTCTTCACACACCCCCACTCCGCCATACACACAATAATCAACACTCTCTCCTCCCCTACACACTGTAATCAGCCCCTCTTCACCCACCCCCACTCCGCCACACACACAATAATCAACACTCTCTCCTCCCCTACACACTGTAATCAGCCCCTCTTCACCCACCCCCACTCCGCCATACACACAATAATCAACACTCTCTCCTCCCCTACACACTGTAATCAGCCCCTCTTCACCCACCCCCACACTGCCATACACACAATAATCAGCACTCTCTACTCCCCTACACACTGTAATCAGCCCCTCTTCACCCACCCCCACTCCGCCACACACACAATAATCAACACTCTCTCCTCCCCTACAGACACTGTAATCAGCCCCTCTTCACCCACCCCCACCCTGCCATACACACAATAATCAACACTCTCCTCCCCTACACACTGTAATCAGCCCCTCTTCACCCACCCCCACCCTGCCACACACACAATAATCAACACTCTCTCCTCCCCTACACACTGTAATCAGCCCCTCTTCACACACCCCCACTCCGCCATACACACAGTAATCAACACTCTCTCCTCCCCTACACACTGTAATCAGCCCCTCTTCACCCACCCCCACTCCGCCACACACACAATAATCAACACTCTCTCCTCCCCTACACACTGTAATCAGCCCCTCTTCACCCACCCCCACTCCGCCATACACACAATAATCAACACTCTCTCCTCCCCTACATACTGTAATCAGCCCCTCTTCACCCACCCCCACTCCGCCATACACACAATAATCAACACTCTCTCCTCCCCTACAGACACTGTAATCAGCACCTCGGCCCAGCCCACCCCCTGTACCCGGCTCCAACCCCACCCCCCCACCACCAAACCAAACACGCAGTCCAGCCCAGTCGATGGTTGGCAACAGGGAGGTGAGGGAGGTCTGGCATCCCGAGCCTGAGTGTGTCTGTTATCAAATGGTCCCCTGGAGAGAGAAAAAAATAGATCCCAAAACTAAGAGATGGACAGGGCAAAGGCAGGGTTGGATGATACCAGGGCCTTGTTGGTGCAGGGACACATTGGCAAAGGAGGGGAGCTTGTGATCTTGTCCAGCGTTTCTATGAGCTGAATTGGGGTCGTGGACCACAGGTTGGGAACCAGTGCTCTGGGCCTCCACCAATGAAGAAAAGTGTTCCAAAATCTTTCTGAGCAACTTATCCACCTGTCCTGGTAACTTCAGGGATGTGTAGACCAAGAGCACGGTGTTCCTCTGCAATTCACAGACTTTTATTTATTGTCAATATCCCTTAGCTGATTTGCTGGCCCCGAATGCATTATCTCACACTTCACTACATTGAAGTACATACATCTCTTTTCTGTCCACCTGACCAATCCACTGATATCTTCCTTCATCTTTCCTCGTCACTATTAAACACATTATCAATTTTCAAATTGTCTGCACACTTGTTAAGCAAGCTCCTTACATTTAAGTCCAAACCATTGAGATATATAGTTATTTATAGTACAGATTTTGAATATTGCTGAAAAAATAATAAATTATACTGCATGAGAAGAGAGTGCTGATTGGTTGACAAGTGGACTCTGATTGGTAGAGGTGTTACCATGAGAATGAGGCAGAGAACAATTCGCTGTCAACTGTTAATTGCCAAGCTTTTGTTTCAAGTTCAGACCAGGCAGGTGAACTCTGATTGGTCAAGGCATTGCCATGAGGAATGAACCAGGGAATGGCAGCCCCCCTCGCTTTTGTTTAGTTGTAAAAGGCATTATGTGTGGACATACTCCTCCAGTCTGCAGAGGACAGTGTGTGTGTGAATACAGGTGCCTTCTAGCATGTGTAAATGAGCCACACTGCAAGCCCGACTGATGATCCTAAATTGGTTTTCAGTATAATTCTTAGCACAATCAGGATTGTTCAGCAAGTATTGTCCAATTGTGGAATCAAATCAAATGTTGAAAAACATGTTTTGAATTGTGCAAGCATGGGCTGTCTGGGTCAGTATTTTGCCTGTTGTGAACATTGATACACACTGCAAACAGCAAGGGATCCAGCACTGAGCCCTGTGGAATACATCTGGCAATAGCCTTCCAATTACAAAAACATCCATCAACGATAATCATTTGCTTGTCACCATCAAAACCAAGCCAATTTTGAATCCAACATGTCACCTTCACTTGGATCTCATGAGCTGTTATGATTCTGACCAGTCTGCTTTTCCAAAATCCATGTTGATTACAACAGACATGCTACCGTCATGGACCCTCATGTCACTTCCGCAAAAAAATCCATCTAGTTAGACAAATGGTGGTGTAGTGGCATTGTCACTGGGCTAGTGATCCAGAAACCCAGGGTAATGCTCTGGGTGCCCAGGTTCAATCCCAACATGGTGAAATTCAAACTCAATATTAAAAAAAGATCTGGAATTAAAAGTCTAATGATTGTCGATTGTCATGAAAACCCATGTGGTTCACTAATACCCTTTAGGAATTTGGAGATGATAAGTGAGTGGGAGTGAGCTTAGCAGATGGAACACAATGTGGAGAAATTAGAGGTTATCCACTTTGGCAGGAAAAACAGAAATGCAGAGTATTTCTTAAATGGCGTGAGGCTGGGAAGTGTTGAACTTCAAAGGGACTTGGATATCATTATTCATGGGTCAGACTCATATTTCTAAGGTGAAATGAGTTGAATGAGTCATGATACAGTCCATGGAAAGATAGAGATTGGTAGAATGAATAGCATTTCCTGCTCAAGGCTTTCAATGCTCTTTACTTCACTTTTGTAAAGGACAAACAGAGAGAAAGAATCTAGCATTTGGGGTTTATAAAACTCACACTTACCTTGAACCCAGTCAGGTGCCAGTTAAATTGGGTGAAGCACTTGCATTTTGACAATGGTGGCATTGATGTCCTTTTGACACCAAATCTCTGTACAGCATGCAATACACCATGTACTTGTCCTGGTGGGGTGGTTGCACTTCACCATCTGGCTGGCTGGTTCAGAGCATGAGTTGGTGATCTCAGGTATTGAGTTGCTCGTGGTAAGTTTTCTCAGTGAAAATAAGGGTTGACAATGGAAAGTGAGGAGGATGGAGGGCAGGGTTAGTTTGGGACTCAGTCAAGTCCACATTGAGGGCACCGTCAAACTGTGGTGCTGCCATGACATCCAACACTAACTATCCAACAAGATGGTTGAGGCTGGTGTACATTGGTTTGTAATATTACTGTTACACTGACATGTGTCGTACACAGTCTCATTGTCTAACACGGAGGCACTATCAGATTGGGTGACATGCACAGAGTTTGTACAGCTCACCCATTGTGGTGTAAGTTTTATATTAATTATATTTTATTGTAATCACTTGCTAGGGATCCACTTGTGCTTCATAAAAAACGAGCCAAACCATGAATGTTTGCAAAGTGTATCTCCACAAATAAATGCTTTTGTTAAACGTGCGAAGATTGGCTCCAATTCTACCCTTCATCTTTCTGGATGAGAACATGTGGCATAGGCTGGATGCTTAAACATGAAGGATGGGAGCTAAGAAAAAACCTTTGTCAGACAGAAAATTAAAATTCTAGCAGCTATTGTGGGAAAATGGTAGAAAGCAAGCACAGGTTGTCAGGGTCTGATTACTTGCTCATGTTCCTGGAGACTGAACCATATGACAAACAGAAGAATGAAGTAGATATGTGGAAGTGTGCCACATCCCTACAATGGGAAAAATAGATGCTGCCTTGCTGTTGTCACTTTCCACTAGAAGTAAAACAAATGTAAAGTATTTAGTGAGCTGGACGCCGGTCAGTTGGATGGTGAAGGTGGTTTTGCTAAAGTATTTCATATGAACAGACAACTGGTGTCCGGATCTCAGAAAATGAAATCCTACTGGTGCCGTAAGAAAATCCCAGGGAAACAAAATCATTTCCTTCGGGCTTCGTGGAATAAACAAGACATTCTGCAGTGACACAAAGGATGGAAGACTCAATGATTGCCAGATTTCAAAACAGTGCAGACTGCACACGGGTATCAATGCAATAGAAGGGTTGCAGATCTGGCTACTACAGCAGAAGACCAAACTGGAGGAGCAATAACGGGCAAATGAATCCCAGGAATACTCAAGGAATCGTTAATGTGTGCTTGATATACGACTCGAAATATTGCCCTGATTTTGCGTCCACCATGGCTATAGCTGCAAACACAGATCTGAGCTCTAGGAACCAGGTGAAGACACACCCAGAGTTTGTACAGTTATCAATGGAAATTTTATAACGTTCAAATCTTAAATTGAGATTATAAAATGTAGGTGGTTGTTCATTCAAGTGGTTGTAAAAATCATGTGCCGTTGGAGGCAGTGCTGATTAAATGCTCAGTTCTATCAGCCACCCCATAGAATGGAGCTGTGAATGTGATGTTAGGATATGTAACCGTCTCCAAAGCTCAAATGTCTCACCAGACAACAGCGCAGCAAAACATGATATTTATTGTGCCAGTCTCTTTGGGGTAAGTTGGTCCATAATGCTCTCTGACAAGGGAAGGTGTGACCTTTCTGAAGAATCTCAGCCACGAAGAGCCAGCCCGCCAGATGCTGAGACTCAGTGACTTTTCAGTGCCAACTGGTCAAGCAGGCATTGAAGTGATTGTCACGGTCTGAATGTTTAAAGTATATATGAGCATGCAAACTACTGCGATGTGACAAATGAAGATGCAGCATCATGGAAAAATCCTTTCCACTGACAGTTGCGTAGCAGCTAGTGATGGTAGTGAGCTGGCAGCAGCAGGAGCCTGGTGAAGGTGCCAAGTCACAGGTGGCTGGAGAAAATAAGATGGTAACTAATCCAGAGGAGGAAGGGCAGTAGCATCCAGACGAGTAGGAGCTAGGAAGGGCAGGAACAGTAGCTCAGCATTTCTATCCTCATGTTTGCACCCTCAGGTGGTGGAAGTAGGGAGGTGGGGGGGGGCATCCTAGGACAATACTCAGACCACAACTTCTCCCATTACCTTTTAAACTGTCTAACTCAAAGTAAAACAGGTCATTCTGAAAAGGGAATTCCTGATAAACGCCTCAGTTTGGAGAAGTGGCCGTGTGACTTCAGGTTGACATAGGGATGAGAGTTAAAGAGAGACTGAAAGTCAATTAGAAAGCCCACTGGACGTGTTCAGTTGCAGTTTTGAACAGCTCTCAGAGAGGAAAACAAAACAGCTGCTGAGGAGTAGGCAGAAGAGAATTGGATCTCAACCAGGAGCAGGTCTTTGCTGTTCTGTGGGATATGATGGGGCACTGAAGTAAAACTCTCTGGGGAAAAGTTTGACCAGAGCAGCCATGTTCTTTAGGACTCGGCCAGCTCAGTCTGTGGCTGTGCCACCAAGCCACTCGGTGATGGGCTTGAAGACCACCACCCAGAGAACATTCTGCAGCCTTGCCACCCTCAGTGCTTCCTCCAAATGGTGTTCCACATGGAGGAGGCACTGATTCATCAGCTGAGGGAGGGCTGGGGGTGGTAACCAGCAGGCTTACTGGACCAGATGCTGTGAGACTTCATGGGGTTCAGGATCAGTTTGAGGACTCCTGGGGCAAGTCCCTACTGACTGTATGCTGCGGGTGGGACAGGGATGGTGATGTCTGGGACATTGCACGTTACGCTTTGCTTCAGTGATTATGACAATGTGAGGTGTTGTTTGACCAGTCGGTGTGAAAGCTCTCCCAATTTTGTCACAAGGCCCTGGGGGTGAGAAAGCAGGACTTTGCAGGGCTGGGCGTGCTGTTGTCATTTCCGGTGCCTACATCGATGCTGGGTGGTCAATCCGGTTTTATTTGAAATGGAACAAGCAATGCTCGACACTCGGCCCCAGCTGTGAGCACACCTGGCCATTTAAGTCAGCTAGATTATTGCATAGAAATAGACTCGAGTCCTGACAGTTAAAATTTTCAGATTAATGCATTATGGCTTCCTCAACACCATATGGTTGGTCAAGTGTTGCCTGAAAGTTGAGGTTGGTATGTGCAGGGGAGCTGAAAAAGCCTCTTTGGAAATTGCTAAATACCAAGATGAAGTGATCATAGGTTTCTGTGGAGAATGCACTAGAATTCAGAATCTCTCAGTGCAGAAGAGACCCTTCGGCCCATCAAGTCTGCACTGACACGTGAGAAACACCTGACCTACCTCCCTAATCCCATTTACCAGCACTTGGCCGATAGCCTTGAATGTTATGATGTGCCAAGTGCTCATCCAGGTACTTTTTAAAGGATGTGAGGCAACCCGCCTCCACCACCCTCCCAGGCAGTGCATTCCAGACCCTCACCACCTGCTGGGTAAACAGGTTTTTCCTCACATCCCCCCTAAACCTCCTGCCCCTCACCTTGAACTTATGTCCCTTCGTGACTGACCCTTTAACTAAGGGGAACAGCTGCTCCCTATCCACCCTGTCCATGCTCCTCATAATCTTGTACACCTCGATCAGATCGTCCCTCAGTCTTCTCTGCTCCAACGAAAACAACCCAAGTCTATCCAACCTCTCTTCATAACTTAAATGTTTCAGCCCAGGCAACATCCTGGTGAATCTCCTCTGCACCCCCTCCAGTGCAATCACATCCTTCCTATAATGTGGCGACCAGAACTGCACACAGTACTCCAGCTGTGGCCTCACCAAGGTTCTATACAACTCCAACATGACCTCCCTACTTTTGTAATCTATGCCTCGATTGAAAAAGGCAAGTGTCCCATATGCCTTTTTCACCACCCCACTAACATGCCCCTCTGCCTTCAGAGATCTATGGACACACATGTCAAGGTCCCTTTGTTCCTCAGAACTTCCTAGTGTCATGCCGTTCATTGAATACTTCCTTGTCAAATTACTCCTTCCAAAGTGTATCACCTCACACTTTTCAGGGATAAATTCCATCTGCCACTTATCTGCCCATTTGACCATCCCGTCTATATCTTCCTGTAGCCCAGGACACTCAACCTCACTGTTAACCACCCGGCTAATCTTTGTGTCATCTGCAAACTTACTAACCCTACCCCCTACATTGTCATCTATGTCGTTTATATAAATGACAAAGAATAGGGGCCCCAGCACAGATCCCTGTGGTACGCCACTGGACTCCAAATGGGTTGAATGATCTCCGCTTTTGACTTCCACAGCAACTCTCAAGCATTGTGACCTGGACTACAGTGAAGACAAACAGCAGTAACATTTTGGGGTCATCTCCAAGCTCCCTGCACAGATCTTGCACCACGCCGACTATACTGACTGGAAACTAAGCTGACCTTCCTCCTTTGCTACAATCCAGAACATTGTACCTGACACCATTTTGGGATCAACACCAGGACTGCAGCAGAGCCAGAAGTTAGCTTAAATCAGACGTTGGGGCCTACTAGGGATGAGCAATGAGAGCTTGTTAGCAACCCTCACATCCTTTAATAAAAAGAATACGCGTGTGTGTGGGGGGGGACACAGAGGGAAAGGAGAACATCAGGCTTGGCTCAGATGCTTTGTCTCCTCCATTGCTGAATGTGCAATACTTTAGGCTAAACACAAAAATACAGCCACGTGGTTGAGGTATCAAGAGCTTCAGCTGAGGCCCAGGGAATGTGTGCCCCAGCAGGAGACAGCATATTCATCAACAGCTCCAAAAACAGGGAGGTCCAATGTGACCCTCCCAGCTTGCAGTTCTTCTTCCTGACCTCTTGTCTGCAGAGTCTGCCATGAGGCACAGTGCAGACTGTCAAACAGGGAGCGGGCTACAAGAGACATCTCCAACAGCCTTAGCACGCTCACTTTCAAACGTGCTTCAAGTTGGGGAGACCTGCTCAAACACACACACACTCACCACAGTGACTGCCTTCTAACATTGTACTGCCATGCCCTGAGCACAAAGAGCTCCAGCTCGGTTACATCTCATCGCCTGGTATACGGAAGAACACTCGGGCTATATGGCTTTGGAACACATTTTTATTTTGAGACACACGTGGAACAGCCAAGGTCTACAGTAAAAAAAAACTTTACTGCTAACCAGAATTATATTGAACATCTCACCACCAACAGACCGACAAAACCCACCGACTGATGCTGCAAGGAGCCTCACTGCCCTTCCAACCCAAGGGCCCCAGCCAATCCAAACTACCCCCAACGTAAGGCCAGTTCCCCTTCCACCCTGAAGATCTCTACACCAAGCACCAACAGCCCAGCCTTGAAGAGCTCCAGTGTTGAAATCTCAGCTCAGGGTGCAACACACCAGATCCTCTGGTAGCTCCCCCACAGCGGGTGGTTACTGAACTTTGCACCCTCAGACTGGAAGGGGTAAAATGAGGAGCTACCAGGATGCCTGATCATTCTCCTGACACCTAATCTGTTGGAAAGACGGGTTTGGACTTAAGTGGCCAAATGCCCTGCAAGCGCTCACTGTCCGGGTACAAAGACGGTTGCTTGGTTGAGGTAGCAAAGGTCAGGATGAGCGCCCCAGCGAGCGTCCATACTTCGAGAAGAACAGAACAGAGGATGGCGAGGCAAAGAATTGGTCATCAGACAGTTGCCTAATGCTGTGCCAGAGCTCAGTCAGTACCTGAACTCTCACATCAAACAGCGGCAGCAGCGATCCACTCACTGGTTTATAAACATTTTACATTGACAAGTCCTGGTCACCTGGTTGTGAAACGGCGGCAATGTCCAGCTCAGCTGCTACGTACATAAGGACTGGATCCGATTTAGAATCGGTGGCGACCCACAATTGCCTGGTTCATTTGAGCAGAGCTGTTCCACTCGATAAAGTAAACTCAACAAGTCCTGATTTTCAAATCCAAGGGTAGCCACAATTGTGAGTCTGCAAGTTCACCATCGCCTCAAACATTGACTGTCCCTTGCCCACGCTAACTCAGGTGATGCGACGCCTCATCTCACTCCGTGCTCAAGTATCTCTTCTTTCTGGCGGTGTTTGTATAGGGATGCCAGCGCCATTCCGTGTCGGAGACGCCCTCGTTTTCCAGGGTTCCCAGCTTAATCTGATACACTGCCAGAGGGAGAGACAGAGAAAGACGAACTGAGTTATTGGACTTACACAGTTCAAATCACAGGGGCTGAGGAAAGGGCTGTGAAGGGTCAAGAGCCATGGAAATCAGACAAGGAAACTATTGGCGAATGTTCCCCAGAACAAAAAGCCCTTCAGCCCATTGAATGTACAGCTATGTTTTCCCCCCATAAACCAGTTAAATCCCACAAAATGCTCATCCCCATATTCTTTAATGTCCCAACTAACCTAATGCCACTCTATGCTCTCTCCATATCATATAGGAAGGTAGGAATGAGGAACAGGAGTAGGCCATTTTGCCCCTCGAGCCTGCTCCATCATTCAACAAGATCGTGGCTGATCTGTTTGTGTCCCAACTCTACTTTCCTGCCTGTCCCACCCCTTAATCCTCAATTCCCTTATCTGTCAAAACTCCTGTCTAACTCAGCATTGGAAAAATTCAACGAACCAGCTTCCTATGCATTCTGGGGAAGCGAATTCTGCATACTAATGACCCTTTGCCAGAAAAGAAATTCTCCTCATCTCAGTCTTATTCTGAAACTGTGTCCCCTGGTTCTAGTCTCTCTCCACAGGTGGAAACATTCTCTCCGTATCTATCCGAGCAATTCCCCTCAGGGTTTGGTATGTTTCAATAAGATCACCTCTCATTCTTCTAAACTCCAATGGGTATAGGTCCAACCTTGCTTCATTAGATAAGCCCCTTGGCCTAGGAATAACCGAATGAGTTTGGGGCCTCCGAATCGCTCCCTGACTGCCTTCCAGGGGTCAAGTGGCATTCTTCTGGAGATAGGGTTTTCTTTTCCCCTTTCCTGGGAGGGCAGACAGGGAACGAGGAAGGAAGGGAAAGTGAAGGGCAGGTCGATGGAGATGGGGGTGATTGAAATACTTGGCGTGGTCTATTCCGCTCCTCGATGCACGCCACCTCGTGCGCGTTACTGATTCAGTTTAGAAAACTCGTCGTGTTTGCTTCTTTTATCAATGTCCAAGCTATTCAAAATGACCAATTGCAATGACCTCTGCAGCCTCCCCTGTCCACCCCCTGCCGCCTGAAGGCACATCCTCTTGTTGGGTGTGTGGGAGACACAGGCACTGGACACCCTCCAATACCCTGCCCAAACTTCCGCATGTGCAACCCTAGCCCACGAATGCCAATGGGCTATTGGGGCGTAAAGGGGCCTCATAAATAAATATGGTTCTCCTGGAAAGGGGCAGGCCAGGTTAGCCACAATACTGCCTTACCAGGATGATAAAACTCTTCATTCCATGGAGTCAACTATCAAGCCCTGGAGGCCAGTCTCTGATGGCTGTTAAACATCTTGTGCACAAGGGCACTGCCTGCTCAAGTTCTGGGATATTATATACCACATTTACTCAGTCAACATTTTACTTTGAAGCATGCCTATGTAAACATTGCAGATGGAGTTTGGATGCAGCTGCCTGTGCAGTTGTATACTGAGGCCAGTAGGTGTTGCAGTTGAGAGAGATCCTGAAATGCCTCCCCCTCCTTTGCTCCCCCATTTTGCAGATAAAAGCAACTCCATCGACTGAGTGTGGCCTACGTGAACAGGCTGTTTACCCAGCCCAGGGCAAGTGTGGACTCCAGCGGCTTCAGAAACATTTTGACCCACTTCGAGGGGGTCGTGTGAATGAGAAACTTACGTTTCATTTCAAACCTGGGCCCCACTTCTGACAGCTCGATGTTTTTGTGATCCACCTTTTTGTAGACGTGATGCCTGGGAAGCAGCAGACAACAGAAAACGTTACAATCTATAAGCAGCTCACCTCCAATCCCCACTGCCCCCCCCTAACTCCCTCCTGTGAAAGCTCACCTCCAATCCTCACTACCTCCCCCCTCAACTCCCTCCTGTGAAGCTGCACAGTCTCACAAACGCACTCTCAAACTGGTGTTCTTTTATTCACGAGAGAGACAACCATTAACACGAGACAGCCATTCAGCTGTGGTGGGAATCACAGCCTGACACTGTTGCCAGCCAATAGACGAATGGGCGTTTTACTCAGATGTTGCTACAAAATTCCTGACCAATACCCCCAGTTACCCCAAGGGCATCGAGATCCCTTTGGAGAGTCTCTAGTGTCACTGAGGTTGAGACTTTTGGAGACACAATGAGGAATAGCAGAGACGTCGAACAGATGGTTTATGTCTGTCTTCACAGTAGAAAACACAAGTAACATCCCAAAAACAGAGGCGGGCCTGAGAGCTAACAGCAGTGACTTAAAGTAATTATCAGAGGAAAAAGTAATGGAGAAATTTAAGGGACAGGGACTAAAATCTGAGAAATCCCAATGGCATGATGGCCGACATGCTGAGTGGATGTCCCCTCTCATGGGAAATCTAGGCCTAAGGAGCATTGTTTAAAAATAAAAGAACTCAACCATTTAAGGCTGAAATGGGGAAGAATTTCTTCCCTCAAGAGAGTCATTAGTCTTTGCAATTCTCTCTCCCAGAGAGCAGCAGAGGGTGGGTCATTAACTCAGCCTTGAAAATAGTCAGTCAGATTTTTGACTGACAAGGGGAAGTGGAGTTAAGGGCACAATCAAATCAGCCATGATCTCATTCCCAAAATTCGCTCGATTCTAGAACGCTACCAGTGATTCGAAGTTGGCAAAGACAACTATTCAAGAAAGGAGGGAGAGGGAAAACAGGTAACTATAGGCAAGTTAGCCTCAGAACAGGCATCAGGACAGTGCTGGAATCTATTATTCTGGAAGTCTTAACAATGCATTTTAATCATAGTACGATCAAAGTCAACATGATTTTCTCCTACTTTTTTATGATCTAACTTAAGATAAAAAGAGTAGGTCAAGGGAGTGTGGATTGAAACCAGCACCAAGTAAATTTGGGACTATTATCAGGAAACTAGAAAGGGGCTGGACTGTGGGATGGAGCCAGGGAGAGAAAATCTAGCATCCAGAGCCAATATTGTCATGTGGGTGGGTGGGCTGAGGAACTGGAGGATCGGTGTAGACAGAAAAATTAAGATAGAGCGAATGGTCTTCCTAACCTCTAACTATCTGAGGGATCCCTGTATTGTCAATGACAGAAGCTAAAAATAATGGACCTAGATGCATTTTTTTTTAAGATATCTCTCAACTCATGAAGATAAGGAATATGGATCTCTCAATCGCTGAATTTAACGAACATTCTTCACAGGGAAAGACCAAAACCACAACCAGAAGCGAGTGCAGGTCAGGCACAGGCTGAAGCATAGGCCCGTTTCTCCATCATGTACTGACTGGCTGCGCGTGGCCATCTCAAAACATCTCCCACGAGCACCACCCTCTTCTGACAGTGCTGATCGGGCAGAGGGACCAACTACACCCAATCCCTGGCCTTCCCTGAGGGATCAACTACACCCCAACCCTGCCCTTCCCTGAGGGACCAACTACACCCCAACCCTGCCCTTCCCTGAGGGACCAACTACACCCCAACCCTGCCCTTCCCTGAGGGATCAACTACACCCCAACCCTGCCCTTCCCTGAGGGATCAACTACACCCCAACCCTGCCCTTCCCTGAGGGATCAACTACACCCCAACCCTGCCCTTCCCTGAGGGATCAACTACACCCCAACCCTGCCCTTCCCTGAGGGACCAACTACACCCAATCCCTGGCCTTCCCTGAGGGATCAACTACACCCCAACCCTGCCCTTCCCTGAGGGACCAACTACACCCAATCCCTGGCCTTCCCTGAGGGATCAACTACACCCCAACCCTGCCCTTCCCTGAGGGACCAACTACACCCCAACCCTGCCCTTCCCTGAGGGATCAACTACACCCCAACCCTGCCCTTCCCTGAGGGATCAACTACACCCCAACCCTGCCCTTCCCTGAGGGATCAACTACACCCCAACCCTGCCCTTCCCTGAGGGACCAACTACACCCCAACCCTGCCCTTCCCTGAGGGATCAACTACACCCCAACCCTGCCCTTCCCTGAGGGATCAACTACACCCCAACCCTGCCCTTCCCTGAGGGATCAACTACACCCCAACCCTGCCCTTCCCTGAGGGATCAACTACACCCCAACCCTGCCCTTCCCTGAGGGACCAACTACACCCCAACCCTGCCCTTCCCTGAGGGACCAACTACACCCCAACCCTGCCCTTCCCTGAGGGACCAACTACACCCCAACCCTGCCCTTCCCTGAGGGACCAGCTACACCCCAACCCTGCCCTTCCCTGAGGGACCAACTACACCCCAACCCTGCCCTTCCCTGAGGGACCAGCTACACCCCAACCCTGCCCTTCCCTGAGGGATCAACTACACCCCAACCCTGCCCTTCCCTGAGGTACCAACTACACCCCAACCCTGCCCTTCCCTGAGGGATCAACTACACCCCAACCCTGCCCTTCCCTGAGGGATCAACTACACCCCAACCCTGCCCTTCCGTGACTGCCTTTAAAGTGGCTCCTTTGCCATCCCATCATTGCCTCCACAACTCAGGACGTGGCCATTTGACCCACTGCCCCTCTGCCAACGCCAACTCTTCCCCTGGAGTCACGCGCTCTATTCTCTAATAGCAGGAAGGCCACAGCGACTGATACTCACTGTTTCAGTGCCACCTGGGACAGGATAAATGCCAGCACAGGCAGTGGGGAGCCCAAGAACCGAGCACCACCTCGGCCACAGCTTCTGTAGTGGTGGCAATGCCCATGAGTCAGAGTTGGCAAAACTCCCCGATCCAGCACTGACATGGCAGGCAGTGTGGCACCAGCCATGAAGCTAGTGGCTTATTAGAGTGAACAAGGTTTGGCCAAGCACAGGGCAGCAGGTGGGACACAGAACGGCATGTGGAAACCTTCATACTCCTCAATAGCAACACAAAGTGACAACACAAAGATTCAAGAACGGTCCCCGCCATAATCCCACCATCGCTGCGCAGCGAGCCCCTTCACTACCTGAAAGAGATGTAGTCATCCTGGTTTGCAAATGTGATCACCCTTCTGCTGTCATCTTTAGGGACTGGAAACAAGTACTTCAGGATATTGGATACCTGTGGGGATGAGAAGGCAGCACTCAGGTAGGAAGCAAACGGGAAAGTGATCAGCCACTGAGTATCCAGCATGGCAGTGAATGGCTTTAACCCGGGGACAGAGCGTCAGGATCAGGAGCTGATCATTTAGGAACTCATTCTACAATTATGGTTGAGATGGACAGATTTGGGTTTCTCAGGGAAGCAAGGAATATGGCAACAGGCAGGAAAGTGGATCTGAAGCTGAATATCAGCTATCATCGTGTTGAATGGCCGAGCAGGTTCGGCTGGACGAATGGTCCACGCCTGCTCTTATTTCTTATCATCTTAGATTCAAATATAACTCGATACATGACAACACCAGCCAACCAGCCACTGATCACTAAGTGTGGCAATAGACAGTCCCATCAAACACTCCCAGGACAGGTACAGCACGGGGTTAGATACAGAGTAAAGCTCCCTCTACACTGTCCCCATCAAACACTCCCAGGACAGGTACAGCACGGGGTTAGATACAGAGTAAAGCTCCATCTACACTGTCCCCATCAAACACTCCCAGGACAGGTACAGCACGGGGTTAGATACAGAGTAAAGCTCCCTCTACACTGTCCCCATCAAACACTCCCAGGACAGGTACAGCACGGGGTTAGATACAGAGTAAAGCTCCATCTACACTGTCCCCATCAAACACTCCCAGGACAGGTACAGCACGGTGTTAGATACAGAGTAAATCTCCCTCTACACTGTCCCCATCAAACACTCCCAGGACAGGTACAGCACGGGGTTAGATACACAGTAAAGCTCCCTCTACACTGTCCTCATCAAACACTCCCAGGACAGGTACAGCATGGGGTTAGATACAGAGTAAAGCTCCCTCTACACTGTCCCCATCAAACACTCCTGGCTCACAGGCAGGAATATCACTGCACCACAAGGCCCACACCATGGATACAACATTGTTTAAAGGACAGGAAACAGAGAGCAGCTGTGAACATTTGTCCTTCAGACTGGAGGAAGATGTACAATGGGGTACTCCAAAGGGCACTACTAGGGACACAGCTTTGCCTGATCTATGTTATTTATAGAGGTGGTTAAAAACCGGAGCGCCTAGACGGAATAGATAGTAAGAGGAGGAGGAGTGGGCCATTCGGCCCCTCGAGGCAGCTCCACCATTCAATAAGATCATGGCTGATCTGATGGTGGCTTTAACTCCACTTTCGTGCCTGTGTCCCCAGAACCACTGACCCCCCCCACCCCGCCGCCGCCACCTTGTAGGTAGAGAGCAACTCTATTCTGGTTAGCGGGAGACTCATGATCACAAATTAAAATGATTGGCAAAAGAAAGAAAGGCAACATGAGGAAAAGTTTTATTAATACAGCAAGTGATTATGGTCTGGAACGCACTGCCTGAAAGGGGTTCAACTGAGGCTTTTAAATGGGAATTAAGGTGGGTACTTGAGGGAGTAAAAAAAAAAAAAAAATCCAGGGCTTCAGGGAAAAAGCAGGGAAGTGAGATGAGCTGGACAGCTCTCGCAGTGAGCCAGCACGGACTTAGCAGGTCGAATAGCCTCCCTCTCTGTGATATTGCCTTGAGAGGCTGACTGAGCCACATTAATGCTTAGAACATTTGTTAAATGAAGCGACAGTTTGGGTTTTTAAATATGTGCAGAGAGGCTGAAGGGAGGTGAGCAGCTGCTCACAGAGGGGACCCTCCCCTCCCGCACACTGTACTTACCCTCAGGGGACAGAGGGGACCCTCCCCTCCCGCACACTGTACTTACCCTCAGGGGACAGAGGGGACCCTCCCCTCCCGCACACTGTACTTACCCTCAGGGGACAGAGGGGACCCTCCCCTCCCGCACACTGTACTTACCCTCAGGGGACAGAGGGGACCCTCCCCTCCCGCACACTGTACTTACCCTCAGGGGACAGAGGGGACCCTCCCCTCCCGCACACTGTACTTACCCTCAGGGGACAGAGGGGACCCTCCCCTCCCGCACACTGTACTTACCCTCAGGGGACAGAGGGGACCCTCCCCTCCCGCACACTGTACTTACCCTCAGGCCGAGCTTGGAGGTGAGGTTGTGGAAGATGAGGTGCGGGAATGCCTCCGACATGGTGCCAATGTTTGGGATGTCGTGTCGCATCACCACGTTGCAGAGGGTGAAGTACGCAGTCGGGCCAAAGGGCAAGTGACACACAATGAGCCCGTCTGGAAGCAGCATGGGGAAAGAGGGCAAGAGAAAGAAAGGAGCAGGTTAGCACAGAGTTGAGGCAGCCGCATCCCTGAAGCTGGACATTCCCAGTCACCCCTCAGGCCCACTGAAGTCTGACCACAGGCTCAGCCCCCGGTGAGGCAGGAAACACGCGCACAGGGAGATGCACACACCATTTAAACTGGCACTCAGATAACAGCTTCAACCTTGTTAAAGATCCCCAGGGGCTGCATGCAGGACTGGCCCAAACTAAGAGCTGGAACATGTCAACGGGGGCTCAAGGTAGAGTCTAAGGGACAAGCTTTGAGGGGGTAAATGAACGATCAACACACAGAGAGGACTGGAGCTTGGGGCTGTTCTGGTGGGTAGAAGGCACAAGAGGCCAGTGGGATTCAGTGCTGCTCCCTGTCTCCTATTTCACATGGTCAGGGGACATTATTCAAGAACAGGGCTACCCCAGTTTCCATTGAGTGAAGTGTTGCCATTAAAAATGAACTGCTTTAAGCAGAACCATCGGGCCTGCGGGTTTACCTGCGGGAAGGCACTCAGCCACAGAGATGTGACTGAAATCAGGGGCCTGCTGTATGCGGCCAAATTCAGAGTTGAGCACAAAGTGTCTCCCACTCTCACAAACAGAGAAAGGCAGAGCCACAGGGAGCTGATGTTGAACTCTCTCTCTCACATCGCACCATCCAGAACCCGACCTCACTACAGGTTCCCTTTTCCCAGTCGTCTTATTCTCACTGTGGGTCCCATCTATCCCACCACATTGTCCCACCGGAGCTCATGTACTCCAAACACCCCTCCCTTTCCCCATGTTTATCTGATCCCAGCGGACCCCCATCTGCCCACCTCACTGCCACCCAGTGTGTCTCACTACATCGCTCCTGGTCTTCCAGACGAACACGACAGTATCTGACCTGGTACACCCCGGTGCTCGTGCACAATGAGCAGGTCGCTCACACTGTTGGCCTTGCACGCCTGTACGAGTGCGCCAATCTCGTGCTTCCCTCGGTTCATACGCTGACAGTTCGGCAAAATTAACTTAACCTCCTGAAACAGAAAGGAGAGATCCGGGGGGTTCAGACCCAGCTGGAGAGCAGGAATAAACTCAAAATCCTCCCCCCCACAACCCCACCAAGCCTGGCAGAGATTTCAGCTCAGCAACACACCCAGAACCGATTGGCTGTCACTTCCACAGCTGGAAATCACAGCTGCCGTGTCTTGGGGGTGAAAAGTGTGAGAGCAGGAATTCAGAGGTGGCGATTTTACAGACAGCTGCAGAAATCTCCCAAACCAGGTCACTTTGAACAAGCTGTCGAGGCCTCATCTGTAACACAAACTGAAACCCCCTCCTCTGGAGCCACTGCCCTCACCTTGGCGAACTGCTTGAGCTTGGAGCTGGGATCCCGCGACGTTGTGATCATGACTTTTGGATCTTCCACCCCGGCCCACTTGTACTCATCGTCTATCTGGCTGCTCACACCTGCAAAGACCCCAAGTTAGTGAATGAGAGCACTGCCCAACTCCCTGAACTGTACTGCACCACCCCGGACACAGGCACGCCCCACTCTGCCGCACCCCACCCCACACAGACATCCCGGACACAGGCACGCCCCGCTCTGCCGCACCCCACCCCACACAGACACCCCACTGTCACCCACCCTGACACAGACACACCCCGCTCTGCCGCACCCCACCCCACACAGACACACCCCACACACCCACCCCACACAGACACACCACTGTCACCCACCCCGGACACAGACACACCCCGCTCTGCCGCACCCCACCCCACACAGACACACACACACCCCACACACCAACCCCGACACAGACACACCCCGCTCTGCCGCACTCCACCCCACACAGACACACACCCACCCTGACACAGACACACCCCGCTCTGCTGCACCCCACCCCACACAGACACACACACACCCCGACACAGGCACGCCCCGCTCTGCCGCACCCCACCCCACACAGACACACCACTGTCACCCACCCCGACACAGACACGCCCCGCTCTGCCGCACCCCACCCCACACAGACACACACACACCCTGACACACACACACCCCGCTCTGCCACACCCCACCCCACACAGACACCCCGACACAGACACACCCCGCTCTGCGACACCCCACCCCACACAGACACCCCGACACAGACACGCCCCGCTCTGCCGCACCCCACCCCACACAGACACACACACACCCTGACACAGACACACCCCGCTCTGCCACACCCCACCCCACACACCCACCCCACTGTCACCCACCCCGACACAGACACACCCCGCTCTGCCGCACCCCACCCCACACAGACACACACACACCCCACACACCCACCCCGACACAGACACGCCCCACTCTGCCGCACCCCACCCCACACAGACACACACACCCTGACACAGACACACCCTGCTCTGCCGCACCCCACCCCACACACCCACCCCGACACAGACACACCCCGCTCTGCCACACCCCACCCCACACACCCACCCCACTGTCACCCACCCTGACACAGACACACCCCGCTCTGCCGCACCCCACCCCACACAGACACACACACACCCCACACACCCACCCCGACACAGACACGCCCCACTCTGCCGCACCCCACCCCACACAGACACACACACACCCTGACACAGACACACCCTGCTCTGCTGCACCCCACCCCACACACCCACCCCACTGTCACCCACCCCGACACAGACACACCCCGCTCTGCCGCACCCCACCCCACACAGACACACACACACCCTGACACAGACACACCCTGCTCTGCTGCACCCCACCCCACACACCCACCCCACTGTCACCCACCCCGACACAGACACGCCCCGCTCTGCCACACCCCACCCCACACAGACACACACACACCCCACACACCCACCCCGACACAGACACGCCCCGCTCTGCCGCACCCCACCCCACACAGACACACACACACCCTGACACAGACACACCCTGCTCTGCTGCACCCCACCCCACACACCCACCCCACTGTCACCCACCCTGACAGACACACCCCGCTCTGCCACACCCCACCCCACACAGACACACACACCCCACACACTCACCCCGACAGACACGCCCCGCTCTGCCGCACCCCACCCCACACAGACACACACCCACCCTGACAGACACGCCCCACTCTGCCGCACCCCACCCCACACAGACACACACACACCCTGACACAGACACACCCTGCTCTGCTGCACCCCACCCCACACAGACACACACACACACACCCACCCCGACAGACACGCCCCGCTCTGCCGCACCCCACCCCACACAGACACACACCCACCCTGACAGTCACGCCCCGCTCTGCCGCACCCCACCCCACACAGACACGCCCCGCTCTGCCACACCCCACCCCACAGACACACACCCAACCTGACACAGACACACCCCGCTCTGCCGCACCCCACCCCACACACCCACCCCGCCGTCACCCACCCTGACACAGACACACCCCACTCTGCTGCACGCCACCCCACACAGACACACACACACCCCGCCGTCACCCACCCTGACAGAGACATGCCCTGCTCTGCCGCACCCCACACAGACACACACCCACCCCGACGTCACTCACCCTGACACAGACATGCCCTGCTCTGCCCCACAGACACACAGCCACCCCGCCGTCACCCACCCCAACACAGACACGCCCCGCTCTGCCCCACCCCACACCCACCCCGCCGTCATCCACCCTGACACATACACGCCCCGCTCTGCCGCACCCCACCCCACACACCCATCTCCAAACACACAACTGTCCCCGTCACCCACCCCGACACATACACACATCCCATCACCCACCCCGACACACACGCGTCCCGTCACCCACCCCGACACACACACACATCCCGTCACCCACCCCGACACACACACACATCCCGTCACCCACCCCGACACACACACACATCCCATCACCCACCCCGACACATACACACATCCCATCACCCACCCCGACACACACGCGTCCCGTCACCCACCCCGACACTCACACACACACACGTCCCGTCACCCACCCCGACACTCACACACACACACACGTCCCGTCACCCACCCCGACACACACACACACACGCCCCGTCACCCACCCCGACACACACACACACACACATGTCCCGTCACCCACCCCGACACACACACATCCCGTCACCCACCCCGACACACACACACATCCCATCACCCACCCCGACACATACACACATCCCGTCACCCACCCCGACACACACGCGTCCCGTCACCCACCCCGACACTCACACACACACACGTCCCGTCACCCACCCCGACACTCACACACACACACACGTCCCGTCACCCACCCCGACACACACACACACACGCCCCGTCACCCACCCCGACACACACACACACACGCCCCGTCACCCACCCCGACACTCACACACACACACACGTCCCGTCACCCACCCCGACACACACACACACACGCCCCGTCACCCACCCCGACACTCACACACACACACACGTCCCGTCACCCACCCCGACACTCACACACACACACACGCCCCGTCACCCACCCCGACACACACACACACACGCCCCGTCACCCACCCCGACACTCACACACACACACACGTCCCATCACCCACCCCGACACACACACACACACACGCCCCGTCACCCACCCCGACACACACACACACACACACACACATGTCCCGTCACCCACCCCGACACCCACCCTCACACTGACTCATACTTCACACTGATCTATCGCACCACAGGCCATGAATTGAACCGGTGGAGCCTAACCCCTTCCGATCCACTAATCGCCTGCTCTACGTGTGTTCCCAATGGTGAAACGGCAGGATCTGTGTGTGAGGAGTGTCTCCTCTCTCTCTCTCAGGTTTCCTTTCAGTCCCCCAGCCTAATCCCAGCAATGCTCAATAGCGTCTCATTCTCTCCTACACTTCTGTTTTGGCCACGCCCTGTTGCTTTGGCCTACACCCTTTCCAGCATTCTCTCTGTCTGAGATAAAAGACGACCTGTTCTCACCCTCGCCCCCGTCATCATCGTACTCCAACGCCTTCTGCAGCTCCAGCGCATCCCGTCGCAGTTCTGTGGGAATCAGCTGGTTTTCTGTAAGAGGGAAAAGGAAAAGAAATAAACCTTGCCTCACCGAATCACAGGCCCATCGAGTCCTGCCTCGCCAGCACAAACTAAGAAACCTCTGCCAAATAGAAGCAGGCTTCTTTTGGCATTGCCTGTGTCAACATGGGGGTGCGGAGCACGGTGGGGGTAGGGGAATAGAAACAAGAGCTGAACGTGCAAACTCCAGGAGGCTGCAATATGCATCCAACAAGCATCTGTCGCTGGTGAAGCCCAACGCAAACTGGAGGAACAGCACTCGGTCTCCATCCTCCCTTTCCTATCCAAAGTTCTCGGACGTGACTGTGCTAAACCATCCCTCCCCAGTCTACAGCCTTCAACACGTGACCACACGATCTGTTTAACGCTCCTGCCAGCAAGCTGGGTGGGGCTGCTCTTGCTGGGTTCCACTCGAATTTATTAAATGATAGCTGGAGAATGACCTCCAAAGGTGTCTCTTCCCACTCCTGGACCATTACCTCTGGAGTCCCCGCAAGGATCTAACTTTGGATCCTCCTATTTCATGTTAGGCTTGGGAATCGGTGGGGGTGACGTAGATGGGAATGTGGAACTCGAAACACAAACAGATCAACCATGATCTTATTTAATGGGGGAGTAGGCTCGAGGGGCTGAATGGCCTACTCCTGCTCCTTGTTCATATCCTTGTCAAGCGCTTTGGAAGATTTTGCTATGTTGCAGTCACAACATAAACGCATATTGGCATTGCTTTACCCCTTAGTGCATCTCTGGGCGATGAAACTCCTCCCAGTTTCTCCACACATGACACAGGACAAAGCAGGGTAAAGGTATTTAGCTGGGATCATCCACCAGCTCAATGACCTTCCAGCAGCTCGGAGCTAGTCGCAGATTTATTTTGTCTTAACCTGCCTCTGTTTATTATTCCAGTTAACTCTTGTGACTTAAGGAACCAAGTATAAATAAACAGTTTGGAACCCAAGTTGATGCTAGGAGGTATGGATGACTTGGGAGGGGCAGCAGACAGTGAGCGTTGGGAGATGGGAGCCCGAAAAGAGAAAGCAGAGAGCGGATGGAGATACAACTTCTGCAGAAGTTACACTACATCAGTCCCCACACCACAGTTACAATGGATCTTCCTCTGCGTTGGTTCAGTATTAATTTTGCTGTCCCTCGGTCAGAAGTCCATTATTTCAAGACCCTTCCAGAGCTGACAATCATACTGCAGTAATAAAATAAAAACACTGCAACTTTGAGGTGTGATCTCGTGACATATGTTATACTGAGGACCCTTCTTTCTTCTTGAGATAGGTGTTAAGCTTTAAGTTTATTTATGGGATGAGGGCATCGTTGGCTGGGCCCAGCATTTATTGCCCATCCCTAGCTGCCCTTGAAAAGGTGGGGGTGAGCTGCCTTCTTGAACCGCTGTAGTCCATGTGGTGTAGGTACACCCACAGTGCTGTTAGGGAGGGAGTTCCTTCACTGTCGCTGGGTTAAAATCCTGGAACGGCCGATATATTTCCAAGTCAGGATGGTGAGTGACTTGGAGGGGAACCTCCAGCTGGTGGTGTTCCCATGTGTCTGCTGCCCTTGTCCTTCTAGATGGTAGTGGTCGTGGGTTTGGAAGGTGCTGTCTAAGGAGCCTTGGCGAGTTGCTGCAGTGCATCTTGTAGATGGTACACACACTGCTGCTACTGTGTGTCAGTGGTGGAAGGAATGAATGTTTGTGGATGTGGTACCAATCAAGCGGGGCTGCTTTGTCCTAGATGGTGTCAAGTTTCTTGAGTGTTGTTGGAGCTGCACTCATCTAGGCAAGTGGGGAGTACTCTATTACATTCTTGACATGTGCCTTGTAGATGGTGGATAGGCTTTGGGGAGTCAGGCGGTGAGTTATTTGTCGCAGGATTCCGAGCCTCTGACCTGCTCTTGTAGCCACACTGTTTATATGGCTAGTCCAGTCCAGTGTCTGGTCAATGGTAACACCCAGGTCGTTGATCGTGGGGGATTCGCTGATGGTAATGCCACTGAACATCAAGGAGCGGTGGTTAGATTCTCCTTTGCTGGAGATGGTCACTGCCTGGAAGTTATGCGGCGTGAATGTTACTTGCCACTGGATGTTGACCAAATGCTGCAAGACCTGGACATGCACCTGCTTCAGAATCTGAAGCCATGATTCACAGAAGGGCAGAGGGAGCTTACCTGGTGCCCTGGGCTAACGTTTACCCCTCAGCCAACTAAAAATAGCTCCTTACTCTTTGCAGGAGCTTGCTGTGTGCAAATAGACTGCTGCATTCCATTACAAGCGTGACTATACTTCAAAACATACTCCATGGGCTGTAAGGTGCGTTGGGATATCCCGAGTCTGTGAAAGCCAATATACAAATGCAAATTTTCTCTTTCTATATTTTTGGCAAATCCCAACTTATCTCCACTGAAGATTTTGGTTTTGTCAATCATGACATCGATCTCCGCTTTCATCAGCAAAGTAACACTTTCTGGGTCTCCAGAAACAAAGATTCATTCCCCATGGACTGTTACCAACTGAAGCTGTTTCCCAATTCTCCAGCAAATGAACAATAGGAGTGTTTGATTACGGAATATTAAAAAAACACAGCACAGCAAAGGGGGAGACAATGTTCAAAGATGTCAGTAATCATTCCTAGATCAGGGACAAGGTGTGTTAGGGACAAGGTGTGTTAAAGACAAAGTAAATCTCCCTCTGCACTGCCCCCATCAAATTCCCAGGACAGGTACAGCACGGGGTTAGATACAGAGTAAAGCTCCCGCTACAATGTCTCCATCAAACACTCCCAGGACAGGTATAGCACGGGGTTAGATACAGAGTAAAGCTCCCTCTGCACTGTCCCCATCAAACACTCCCAGGACAGGTACAGCACGGGGTTAGATACAGAGTAAAGCTCCCGCTACACCGTACCCATCAAACACTCCCAGGACAGGTACAGCACGGGGTTAGATACAGAGTAAAGCTCCCTCTACACTGTCCACATCAAACACTCAAAGGACAGGTACAGCACGGGGTTAGATACAGAGTAAAGCTCCCTCTACACTGTCCCCATCAAACACTCCCAGGATGGGTACAGCACAGGGTTAGATACAGAGTAAAGCTCTCTCTACACTGTCCCCATCAAATACTCCCAGGAAAGGTAGAGCACAGGGTTAGATACAGAGTAAAGCTCCCTCTACACTATCCCCATCAAACCTCCCAGGACAGGTACAGCACGGGATTAGCTACAGAGAAAAGCTCCCTCTACACTGTCCTCATCAAACACTCCGAGGTCAGGTACAGCACGGGATTAGATACAGAGTAAAGCTTCCTTTACACTGTCCCATCAAACACTCCCAGGACAGGTACAGCAAGGGGTTAGATACAGAGTTAAGTTCCCTCTACACCGTCCCCATCAAACACTCCCAGGACAGGTACAGCAAGGGGTTAGATACAGAGTAAAGCTCCCGCTACACCGTACCCATCAAACACTCCCAGGACAGGTACAGCACGGGGTTAGATACAGAGTAAAGCTCCCGCTACACCGTACCCATCAAACACTCCCAGGACAGGTACAGCACGGGGTTAGATACAGAGTAAAGCTCCTGCTACACCGTACCCATCAAACACTCCCAAGACAGGTACAGCACGGGGTTAGATACAGAGTAAAGCTCCCTCTACACTGTCCACATCAAACACTCACAGGACAGGTACAGCATGGGGTTAGCTACAGAGAAAAGCTCCCTCTACAATGTCCTCATCAAACACTCCGAGGTCAGGTACAGCATGGGGTTAGATACAGAGTAAAGCTCCCGCTACACCGTACCCATCAAACACTCACAGGACAGGTACAGCATGGGGTTAGATACAGAGTAAAGCTCCCTCTACACTGTCCACATCAAACACTCACAGGACAGGTACAGCATGGGGTTAGATACAGAGTAAAGCTCCCTCTACACTGTCCCCATCAAACACTCACAGAACAGGTACAGCACGGGGTTGGATACAGAGTAAAGCTCCCTCTACACTGTTCCCATCAAACACTCCCAGGACAGGTACAGCACGGGGTTAGATACAGAGTAAAGCTCCCTCTACACTGTCCCCATCAAATACTCCCAGGACCGGTACAGCACGGGGTTAGATACAGAGTAAAGCTCCCTCTACACTGTTCCCATCAAACACTCCCAGGACAGGTACAGCACGGGGTTAGATATAGAGTAAAGCTCCCTCTACATTGTCCCCATCAAATACTCCCAGGACAGGTACAGCACAGGGTTAGATACAGAGTAAAGCTCCCTCTACACTGTCCCCATCAAACACTCCCAGGACAGGTACAGCACGGGGTTAGATACAGAGTAAAGCTCCCTCTACACTGTTCCCATCAAACACTCCCAGGACAGGTACAGCACGGGGTTAGATATAGAGTAAAGCTCCCTCTACATTGTCCCCATCAAATACTCCCAGGACAGGTACAGCACAGGGTTAGATACAGAGTAAAGCTCCCTCTACACTGTCCCCATCAAACACTCCCAGGGTTCAAAAACCAATGAGTGGTACAAGATGGAAACTCACCTTCCAAGGCAGATTTGAGTTTCTGTTTCTTCTCCTCGATGCTCCGTAGTTTATCCTCCTGTGCCTTTCGGTACAGATACTCCCTCCGCAGTCGAGCTTCCCGGCGCAGCTAGACAGATCAACAGAGCATTGAATGGATGGAACACAATGCAGCCATCCAACACAGACTGGAGAGCCCCATTTCATACACCCGCTATCCAACCCCCAACTCTCCATCGTGCCCCACGTACTCTCTCTCTCCCACCCCCCCAACCGACACTCCCTCCCCCCCCCACCGACTCTCTCTCCCCCTCGACTCTCTCTCTCTCTCTCTCCCCCTCCCGCCAACTCTATCGCTCTCTCACTCCCTCCCCCCATCCCACTCTCCCCCATCCCACTCTCCCCCCATCCCACTCTCCCCCCATCCCACTCTCCCCCCATCCCACTCTCCAGCCCCCCCTCACTCTCTCTCCAACCCCTCCTCACTCTCTCTCCAAACCCCCCCCTCACTCTCTCTCCAAACCCCCCCTCACTCTCTCTCCAAACCCCCCCTCACTCTCTCTCCAAACCCCCCTCACTCTCTCTCCAAACCCCCCTCACTCTCTCTCCAAACCCCCCCTCACTCTCTCTGCCCCCTCACTCTCTAACCCCCCCTCACCCTCTCCCCCCTCACTCTCTCTCTCCCCTCACCCTCTCCCCCCTCACTCCCTCTCCCCCCTCACCCTCTCCCCCCTCACTCTCTCTCTCCCCCCTCACTCTCTCTCTCTCCCCTCACTCTCTAACCCCCCCTCACTCTCTCTCTCCCCCTCACTCTCTCTCTCCCCCCTCACTCTCTCTCTCCCCCCTCACTCTCTCTCTCCCCCTCACTCTCTCTCTCCCCCCTCACTCTCTCTCTCCCCCCTCACCTCTCTCTCTCCCCCTCACTCTCTCTCTCCCCCCTCACTCTCTCTCTCCCCCCTCACTCTCTCTCTCCCCCCTCACTCTCTCTCTCCCCCCTCACTCTCTCTCTCCCCCCTCACTCTCTCTGCCCCCTCACTCTCTCTGCCCCCTCACTCTCTCTCTCCCCTCACGCTGCCCCCCTCACTCTCTCTGCCCCCCCTCACTCGCTAACCCCCCTCCACTCTCTCTCTCCCCCTCACTCTCTGCCCCCCCTCACTCTCTGCCCCCCCTCACTCTCTGCCCCCCCTCACTCTCTGCCCCCCCTCACTCTCTGCCCCCCCTCACTCTCTCTCTCTGCCCCCCTCACTCTCTGCCCCCCCTCACTCTCTCTCTCTAACCCCCCCTCACTCTCTCTCTCTAACCCCCCCTCACTCTCTCTGCCCCCCCTCACTCTCTGCCCCCCCCTCACTCTCTCTCTCTGCCCCCCCTCACTCTCTCTCTCTGCCCCCCTCACTCTCTCTCTCTGCCCCCCTCACTCTCTCTCTCTGCCCCCCTCACTCTCTCTCTCTGCCCCCCTCACTCTCTGCCCCCCCTCACTCTCTGCCCCCCCTCACTCTCACTCTCTGCCCCCCCTCACTCTCTGCCCCCCCTCACTCTCTCTCTCTAACCCCCCCTCACTCTCTCTCTCTGCCCCCCTCACTCTCTGCCCCCCCTCACTCTCTGCCCCCCCTCACTCTCTCTCTCTGCCCCCCTCACTCTCTGCCCCCCCTCACTCTCTCTCTCTAACCCCCCCTCACTCTCTCTGCCCCCCTCACTCTCTCTGCCCCCCTCACTCTCTGCCCCCCCTCACTCTCTCTCTCTAACCCCCCCCTCACTCTCTCTGCCCCCCCTCACTCTCTCTGCCCCCCCTCACTCTCTCTGCCCCCCCTCACTCTCTCTCTCTGCCCCCCTCACTCTCTGCCCCCCCTCACTCACTCTCTCTGCCCCCCCTCACTCTCTCTGCCCCCCTCACTCTCTCTCTCTGCCCCCCTCACTCTCTGCCCCCCCTCACTCTCTCTCTCTGCCCCCTCACTCTCTGCCCCCCCCCTCACGCTCTCTCTCCCCCCCGCCCCCGACTCCCTCTCTTCCCCGCCCCACCTCCCACCCTCTTTTCTCCCCCTCTCCCCCCTCAGCCCTCACCATGCTTCCAGCTCCAGCGCTTCCTCAGGACCATCCAGTATGGCGCTGCTCCGTTGGTTGAAATTATGCAGCCAATCACAGCTCGCCATACTCCCTGAGGTGCCAATGGTTAGCGCCGGTGGTGCCTGGCGGTCCGATTGGTGAATCCCATAGGATTACTAGTTCTATTGGCGAAAGCAACTGTCGCTCAGAGGGCGGGCGGGCGAATGCTTCTGCAGGGGGAGGGTAGTTAGGGCGGGAGGATAAGGCCCTTGTCTCATTGGTTCGCTCACTGTCAATCAAACCTTCTGGCGGTCTGATTGGCTAAATAGACGAGAGCGAGGCCGGGAGGGACAGGAGTGCGGTTTTGTTTAGGTCAAGTCCGCTGTCAATCAAACAATAACGTCGTCGGATTGGCCGAGTTGCAAGAGGGAACAAGAAGAAATGGGGAGCCTGTGCTAATAGGTTAAGGCAGCTGTCAGTCAAACATGACGTAAACAGATTGGCCCAGTGATCATAGGATCCCCCTGTGCGATTGGCTAGGGGAGAGCACGTGCTGGAGAGGGAGCGGGGTCGGACACGGGCTGCCGTACATCATTGGTGCAATCAGATGTCAATCTAAAGAGGAGACCGCCGGATTGGCGGAGCTGAGTGAGGGGCACCGCTGGATTGGTCTACGGCACAGAAAAAGGCCTTTAGGCCCATCGGGTCTGTGCTGGTCAAACAAGTACCTAACTACCTAATTCCATTTCCCAGCACTTGGCCGCCTTGGGGTTGCAAGTGCGCATCCAAATACTTCTCATGAGGGTTCTGCCTCCAGGCAGTGTTCCAGACCCTCACCACCCTCTGGGTGAAAACGTTAGTCCTCATGTCCCCTCCAAACCTCCTGCCCCTCACCTTAAATCTGTGTCCCCCGTTACTGATCCCTCCACCAAGGGGACATGTCCCTTCCTGTCCACCCTCATAATTTATACACCTCAGTCATGGCCCCCTCAATCTCACAGAATCACACAGTGCAGAAGAGGCCCTTCGGCCCATCGAGTCTGCACTGACACGTGAGAAACACCTGACCTACCTACCTAATCCCATTTACCAGCACTTGGCCCATAGCCTTGAATGTTATGACATGCCAAGTGCTCATCCAGGTACTTTTTAAAGGATGTGAGGCAACCCACCTCCACCACCCTCCCAGGCAGCGCATTCCAGACCGTCACCAACCTCTGGGTAAAAACGTTTTTCCTCACATCCCCCCTAAACCTCCTGCCCCTCACCTTGAACTTATGCCCCCTCGTGACAGACCCTTTAACTAAGGGGAACAGCTGCACCCTATCCACCCTGTCCATGCCCCTCATAATCTTGTACACCTCGATCAGGTCGCCCCTCAGTCTTCTCTGCTCCAACGAAAACAACCCAAGTCTATCCAACCTCTCTTCATAACTTGAACGTTTCATCCCAGGCAACATCCTGGTGAATCTCCTCTGCACCCCCTCCAGTGCAATCACATCCTTCCTATAATGTTGCGCCAGAACTGCACACAGTACTCCAGCGGTGGCCTCACCAAGGTTCTATACAACTCCAACATGACCTCCCTACTTTTGTTATCTATGCCTTGATTGATAAAGGCAAGTGTCCCATATGTCTTTTTCACCACCCCACTAAAATTCCCCTCTACCTTCAGAGATCTATGGACACACAAGCCAAGGTCCTTTTGTTCCTCAGAACTTCCTAGTGCCTTGCCGTTCATTGAATACTTCCTTGTCAAATTACCTTCCAAAGTGTATCACTTCACACGTTTCAGGGTTAAATTCCATCTGCCACTTATCTGCCCGTTTGACCATCCCGTCCATCTCCTCTGTTCCAAGGAAAACAACCCCAGTCTATCCATTCTTTCCTCATAATAAAACTCTCCAGCCCAGGTAACATCCTGGTAAATCTCCTCCGCACTCTCTCTCTCATGCAATCAGATCCTTCCTATAATGCGGATTCCAGAACTGCACGCAATACTCTAGCTGTGGCCTAACCAGCATTTTATACAGTTCCATCATGACCTCCCTGCTCTTATATTCTATGCCTCGGCAAGTATCTCATATATGTTGAAGTTGGTGATATTATCTAAACGAATGTGCCAATTAAGAGCTATACTTTGAGTGCCCTACCATCCATTCTTATTAGCACATTTGTTTAGATTTTATCACCAACTTCAACACCTCTGTGTTCTTTTGTCTGTGACATCTTTTGATTATCTGCTCCTATCACTGCTTGCTTGTCCCTACAACCACCACCACCCCCTCCACTTCTCTCCCCCAACCCAACCCCCCCCCCCCCCCACAACTTAAACCAGCTTATATTTCACCCCTCTCCTTGGATTCACCCAGTTCTGCTGAAGGGTCATGAGGACTCGAAACGTCAACTCTTTTCTTCTCCGCCGATGCTGCCAGACCTGCTGAGGTTTTCCAGGTAATTCTGTTTTTGTTTTGGATTTCCAGCATCAGCAGTTTTTTGTTTTTATATCTTTAAGTATCTCATATGCCTTCTTAACCACATTACCTACCTGTCCTGCTACCTTAAAGGACTGGTGGGCATGCACATCAAGGTCCCTCTGATCCTCGGCACTTCTCAGGGTCTGACCATTCATCGTGTATCCCCGTGCCTTGTTTGTCCTGCCCAAGTGCATCACCTCACACTTATCTGGTTAAGTTCCATCTGCCACTGATCAGCTCATCTGACCAGCCTGTCTATATCCTGCTGTAAACTAAGGCTATCCTCCTCACTATTTACCTCCCCTCCAATTTTCATGTCATCCGCAAGCTTACTGATCAACTTCCTACATTCAAGTCTAAATCGTTATATATACCATAAGCTGCAAGGGACCCAACACTGATCCCTGTGGAACCCCACTGGACACAGGGATCCAGTCACTGAAACACCCCTCCACCATCATCCTCTGCTTCCTGCCACTCAGCCAATTCTGGATCCAATTTACCAAATTGCTTTGGATCCCATGGGCTCTTACCAATACGGGAACTTATCAAAAGCCTTGCTGAAGTCCAAGTAGACTACATCAAATGCGTTGCCCTGATCTACACACCTGGTCACCTCTACGAAAAATTCAATCAAATTGGTCAGACATGACCTCCCTTTAACAAAACCATGCTGACTGTCCTTGATTAACCCCTGCCTCTCCAAGTGTAGATTAAGTCTGTCCCTCAGAATTGCTTCCAATAGTTTCCCCACACTGAGGTTAGACTGACTGGCCTGTACTTTCCTGGTTTATCCCTTACTCCCTTCTTGAATAATGGTACCACATTGGCTGTCCTCCAGTCTTCTGGCACCTCTCCTGTGGCCAGAGAAGTATTGAAAATTATTGCCAGCGCCCCTGCTATCTCCTCCTTGCCTCACTCAACAGCCTGGGATACATATCTTCTGGGCCTAGAGATTTATCTACTTTTAAGCCTGCCAGAACACTTAGAAACTCCTCCTTTTCTATGCTAATTTCATTAATTATATCATAGTCCTTCTACCTGATTTCCATATCCACGTCTTACCTCTCACTTGTGAACATCGACATAAAGTATTCATTTAGAACTGTACCTATGTCTTCAAGCTCCACACACAAATTACCACTATGGTCCTTAATGGGCCTAGTTATCCTCTTACTCTTAATGTACTTGTAAAATAACTTTGGATTTTCCTTTATTTTACCTGCCAATGCTTTTTCATGCCCCCTTTTGCTCTCCTAACTGACACCTCTCCCACTTGCCCAGGTTCATTCCCTAAAATTAAGTCAAGGACCACCCCCTCTCTTATAGGACTTTCTACATACTGGCTCAAAAATCTCTCCTGGATGCATTTTAAGAATTCCACTCCTTCTAAACCTATCACACTATGACTAAACCAGTTAATGTTGGGGAAATTGAATCCCCCACTATTACTACCTTATTATTGTTAAACTTCTCTGAAATTTGCCTACTAATCAGCTCTGCTATTTCTCTCTGACTGTTTGGGGGGACAGTCCCAACAATGTGATTGCTCCTTTTTTGTTTTTAAAGTTCTACCCATATGGCTTCATTTGAGGAGCATTCTAAGATGTCAACCCTCCTTACTGCAGTAATTGATTCCTTGATCAATATTGTGATATGCCCTCCTCTTTTACCTCCTTCCTTGTCTCGCCTGAAGACCCTATATCCTGGAATGTTGAGCTGCCAATCCTGCCCCTCTCTCAACCATGTCTCTGTGACAGCAATGACATTATACTTCCACGTGTTAATTTGTGCTCTCAACTCATCTGCCTTATTCGTCAGACTCCTTGCATTAAAATAAATACCATCCAACCTTGCCAAACTCCCTTGTGCCTCAACTGGCCTAACATTTATATGCCTTCCAGACTCACTTGCTCTCTCTTCTAATTTTGACTGTGCAGCTCCCCTTGCTGAACCTCCTCTCAGGGTCCCATCCCTCTGCCAAGTTAGGTTAAACCCTCCCCAACAGCACGAGCAAATCTCCCCGCAAGGATGTTGGTCCCATTCCGGTTCAGGTGCAAATCGTTGGCATTGTACAGGTCCCACCACCCCCAGAAATGGTCCCAATGTCCCAGAGATCTAAAGCCCTCCCTCCTGCACCATTTCTGCAGCCACACATTCATCTGGACTAACCCCTATTTCTCTACTCACCAGCGTGTGGAACCAGAAGTAATCCAGAGATTATTAGCTATGAAACAGTGGTCTACATTGGTGGTGTCAAAGCGCAACACCTGCAGACATGATGCTTTCTCCAACCATACACACATCTTTGTTAAAATTCATTCGTGGGTTTTGGGCATCGCTGACTAGGCGAGAATTTATTGCCATCCTGAAATGCCACTCTTTAGAGTCAATGACATTGCTGTGGTTCTGGAGTCACATGTCGGTTAGACCAGGAAAAGGCAGCAGATTTCCTTCCCTAAAAGTCATCAGTGAATCAAATGTGTTTTTATTTCCATTATTTTTTATTGAATTCAAATTCCCCTCCTCGAATGTCGCCTAACATTTTCTCCTTATGGTGCTGACGAATGTATCAAATCCTTGCCTGCACCGTTTGCTCTGTGTTGCTAAATTGCAATCCCTGGTGTGAATGGATACAGAATTCACGGCTCAACTTTCCAAAAATTTGGGCCTGGTGAAGCAATAGGGTTGAAGGTTCAAATCTCGATGCTGATATTACTCTCGATGTTTACTGATTACAAAGGCCTTTCCTCTGCTTTCTATTTACGCTAGATTCATCCCCGTGCTCTGTCCTGGAAGTGTTTGATGGGGACAGTGTAGAGGGAGTTTTACTCTGTATCTAAACCCGTGCTGTACCTGTCCTGGGAGTGTTTGATGGGGACAGTGTAGAGGGAGCTTTACTCTGTATCTAACCCCGTGCTGTACCTGTCCTGGAAGTGTTTGATGGGGACAGTGTAGAGGGAGCTTTACTCTGTATCTAACACCGTGCTGTACCTGTCCTGGGAGTGTTTGATGGGGACAGTGCAGAGGGCGCTTTACTCTCTATCTAACCCTGTGCTGTACCTGTCCTGGGAGTGTTTGATGGGGACAGTGTACAGGGAGCTTTACTCTGTATCTAACCCTGTGCTGTACCTGTCCTGGGAGTATTTGATGGGGAGGGTGAAGAGGGAGCTTTACTCTGTATCAAACACCGTGCTGTACCTGTCCTGGGAGTGTTTGATGGGGACGGTGAAGAGGGAGCTTTACTCTGTATCAAACCCCGTGCTGTACCTGTCCTGGGAGTGTTTGATGGGGACAGTGAAGAGGGAGCTTTACTCTGTATCTAACCCCGTGCTGTATCTGTCCTGGGAGTGTTTGATGGGGACAGTGTAGAGTGAGCTTTACTCTGTATATAACCCCGTGCTGTACCTGTCCTGGGAATGTTTGATGGGGACAGTGTAGAGGGAGCTTTACTCTGTATCTAACCCCGTGCTGTACCTGTCCTGGGAGTGTTTGATGGGGACAGTGTAGAGGGAGCTTTACTCTCTATCTAACCCTGTGCTGTACCTGTCCTGGGAGTGTATGATGGGGACATTGTAGAGGGAGCTTTACTCTGTATATAACCCTGTACTGTACCTGTCCTGGGAGTGTTTGATGGGGACGGTGAAGAGGGAGCTTTATTCTGTATCAAACCCCGTGCTGTACCTGTCCTGGGAGTGTTTGAAGGGGACAGTGTAGAGTGAGCTTTACTCTGTATATAACCCCGTGCTGTACCTGTCCTGGGAGTGTTTGATGAGGACAGTGTAGAGGGAGCATTACTCTGTATCTAACCCGTGCTGTACCTGCACAGGGAGTGTTTGATGGGGACAGTGTAGAGGGAGCTTTACTCTGTATCTAATCCTGTAATGTACCTGTCCTGGGAGTGTTTGATGGGGACAGTGTAGAGGGAGCTTTACTCTGTATCCAATCCTGTACTGTACCTGTCCAGGGAGTGTTTGATGGGGACAGTGTAGAGGGAGCTTTACTCTGTATCTAACCCCGTGCAGTACCTGTCCTAAGAGTGTTTGATGGGGACAGTGTAGAGGGAGTTTTACTCTGTATCTAAACCCGTGTTGTACCTGCACAGGGAGTGTTTGATGGGGACAGTGTAGAGGGAGCTTTACTTTGTATCTAAACCTGTACTGTACCTGTCCTGGGAGTGATTAATGGGGACAGTGTAGAGGCAGCTTTACACTGTATCTAACCCCGTGCTGTTCCTGTCCTGGGAGTGTTTGATGGGGACAGTGTAGAGGGAGCTTTACTCTGTATCTAACCCGGTGCTGTACCTGTCCTGGGAGATTTTGATGGGGACAGTGTAGAGGAAGCTTTACTCTGTATCTAACCATGTCCTGTAGCTGTCCTGGGAGTGTTTGATGGGGACAGTGCAGAGGGAGCTTAACGCTGTATCTAATCCTGTACTGTACCTGTCCTGGGAGTGTTTGATGGGTCAGTGTAGAGGGAGCTTTGATCTGTATCTAACCCTGTGCGGGACCTGTCCTGGGAGTGTTTGATGGGGACAGTGTAGAGGGAGATTTACTCTGTATCTAACCCCGTGCTGTACCTGTCCTGGAGTGTTTGATGGGGACAGTGTTGAGGGAGCTTTACTCTGTATCTAACCCCGTGCTGTTCCTGTCCTGGGAGTGTTTGATGGAGAGTGTGTAGAGGGAGCTTTAATGTGTATCTAACCCCGTGCTGTACCTGTCCAGGGAGTGTTTGATGGGGACAGTGTAGAGGGAGATTTACTCTGTATCTAACCCCGTGCTGTGCATGTCCTGGGAGTGTTTGATGGGGACAGTGCAGAGGGCGCTGTACACTGTATCTAACCCCGTGCTGTTCCTGTCCTGGGAGTGTTTGATGGGGAGTGTGTAGAGGGAGCTTTAATCTGTATCTAACCCTGTGCGGTAGCTGTCCTGGGAGTGTTTGATGGGGACAGTGTAGAGGGAGATTTACTCTGTATCTAACCCCGTGCTGTACCTGTCCTGGGAGTGTTTGATGGGGACAGTGCTGAGGGAGCTTTACTCTGTACCTAACCCCTTGCTGTACCTGTCCTGGGAGTGTTTGGTGGGGACAGTGTAGTGGGAACTTTACTTTGTATCAAACATCGTGCTGTAAAAGTTCTGGGAGGGTATGATGGGGAGAGTGTAGAGGAAGATTTACTCTGTATCTAATCCAGTGCAGTGCCTTTCCTGGGAGTGTTTGATGGAGATGGTGTAGCGGGAGATTTACTCTGTATCAAAGTCCGTGCTGTACCTGTCCTGGAAGTGTTTGATGGGGAAGGTGTAGAGGGAGCTTTACTCTGTATCTAACACCGTGCCGTACCTGTCCTGGGAGTATTTGATGGGGACAGTGCAGAGGGAGCTTTACTCTGTATCTAACCCCGTACTGTACCTGTCCTGGGAGTGTTTGACGGGGACAGTGTAGAGGGAGACTTACTCTGTATCTAAACCCGTGCTGTACCTGTCCTGGGAGTGTTTGATGGGGACAGCTTAGAGGGAGCTTTAATCTGTATCTAACCCATTGCTGTACCAGTCCTGGGAGTGTTTGATGGGGACAGTGTAGAGGGAGCTTTACTCTGTATCTAAACCTGTGCTGTACCTGCACAGGGAGTGTTTGACGGGGACAGTGTAGAGGGAGACTTACTCTGTATCTAACCCCGTGCTGTGCCTGTCCTGGGAGTGTTTGATGGGGACAGTGTTGAGGGAGATCTACTCTGTATCTAACCCCGTGCTGTACCTGTCCTGGGAGTGTTTGATGGGGACAGATTAGAGGGAGCTTTACACTGTATCTAACCCCGTGCTGTATTTGTCTTGGGAGTGTATGATGGGGACAGTGTAGATGGAGCTTTAATCTGTATCTAACCCCGTGCTGTAGCTGTCCTGGGAGGGTTTGCTTGGGAGAGTGTAGAGGGAGATTTACTCTGTATCTAACCCCGAGCTGTACCTGTCCTGGGAGTATTTGATGGGGACGGTGTAGAGGGTGATTTACTCTGTATGTAACCCCGTGCTGCACTTGTCCTGGGAGTGTTTGATGGGGAGTGTGTAGAGGGAGCTTTACTGTGTATCTAACCCCGTGCTGTTCCTGTCCAGGGAGTGTTTGACTGGGAAAGTGGAGAGGGAGATTTACTCTGTATCTTACCCCGTGCTGTACCAGTCCTGGGAGTGTTTGATGGGGAGGGTGTAGAGGGAGCTTTACTCTGTATCTAACCCGGTGCTGTACGTGTCCAGGGAGTGTATGAAGGGGACAGTGTAGAGGGAGATTTACTCTGTATCTAACCCCGTGCTGTACCTGTCCTGGGAGTGTTTGATGGGGTCAGTGTTGAGGGAGCTTTACACTGTATTTTAGCACCGTGCTGTTCCTGTCCTGGGAGTATTTGATGGGGACAATGTAGAGGGAGATTTACTCTGTACCTAACCCCGTGCTTTACCTGTCCAGGGAGTGTTTAATGGGGACAGTGTAGTGGGAGCTTTACTTTGCATCTAACCCTGTGCTGTAACTGTTCTGGGAGGGTTTGATGGGGAGAGTGTAGAGGGAGATTTAGTCTGTATCTAATCCCGTGCTGTGCCTTTCCTGGGAGTGTTTGATGGGGACGGTGTAGAGGGAGCTTTACTCTGTATCTAACCCCGTGCTGTACCTGTCCTGCGAGTGTTTGTTGGGGAGTGTGTGGAGGGAGCTTTAATCTGTATCTAACCCCGTGCTGTATCTGTCCAATGAGTGTATGATCGGGATAGGGTATAGGGAGATTTACTCTGTATCTAACACCGTGTTGTACCTGTCCAGTGAGTGTTTGATGGGGACAGTGTAGAGGGAGCTTTACTCTGTATCTAAACCCGTGTTGTACCTGCACAGGGAGTGTTTGATGGGGACAGTGTAGAGGGAGCTTTACTTTGTATCTAAACCTGTACTGTACCTGTCCTGGGAGTGTTTGATGGGGACAGTGTAGAGGGAGCTTTACACTGTATCTAACCCTATGCTGTACCTGTTCTGGGAGTGTTTGATGGGGACAGTGTAGACGGAGATTTACTCTGTATCTAACCCCGTGCTGTACCTGTCCAGGGAGTGTATGAAGGGGACAGTGTAGAGGGAGATTTACTCTGTATCTAACCCCGTGCTGTACCTGTCCTGGGAGTGTTTGATGGGGTCAGTGTTGAGGGAGCTTTACACTGTATCTAACACCGTGCTGTTCCTGTCCAGGGAGTGTATGAAGGGGACAGTGTAGAGGGAGATTTACTCTGTACCTAACCCCGTGCTTTACCTGTCCAGGGAGTGTTTAATGGGGACAGTGTAGTGGGAGCTTTACTTTGCATCTAACCCCGTGCTGTAACTGTTCTGGGAGGGTTTGATGGGGAGAGTGTAGAGGGAGATTTAGTCTGTATCTAATCCCGTGCTGTGCCTTTCCTGGGAGTGTTTGTTGGGGACGGTGTAGAGGAAGATTTACTCTGTATCTAACCCCGTGCTGTACTTGTCCTGGGAGTGTTTGATGGGGACAGTGTAGAGGGAGCTTTACTCTGTATCTAACCCCGTGCTGTACCTGTCCTGCAAGTGTTTGATGGGGAGTGTGTAGAGTGAGATTTACTCTGTATCTAATCCCGTGCTGTGCCTTTCCTGGGAGCGTTTGATGGGGACGGTGTAGAGGGAGCTTTACTCTGTATCTAACCCCGTGCTGTACCTGTCCTGCGAGTGTTTGATGGGGAGTGTGTAGAGGAAGCTTTAATCTGTATCTAACCCCGTGCTGTACCTGTCTTGGGAGTGTTTGATGGGGATAGTTTCGAGGGAGCTTTAATCTGTATCTAACCATTGCTGTACCTGTCCGGGGAGTGTTTGAAGGGGACAATGCAGGGGGAGCTTTACTCTGTATCTAACCCTGTGCTGTACCTGTCCTTGGAGTGTTTGAAGGGGACAATGCAGGGGGAGCTTTACTCTGTATCTAACCCTGTGCTGTACCTGCACAGGGAGTGTTTGACGGGGACAGTGTAGAGGGAGACTTACTCTGTATCTAACCCCGTGCTGTACCTGTCCTGGGAGTGTATGATGGGGACAGTTTAGAGGGAGATTTAATCTGTATCTAACCCATTGCTGTACCTGTCCTGGGAGTGTTTGATGGGGACAGTATAGAGGGAGCTTTACTCTGTATCTCAACCTGTGCTGTACCTGCACAGGGAGTGTTTGACGGGGACAGTGTAGAGGGAGACTTACTCTGTATCTAACCCCGTGCTGTGCCTGTCCTAGGAGTGTTTGATGGGGACAGTGTTGAGGGAGATCTACTCTGTATCTAACCCCGTGCTGTACCTGTCCTGGGAGTGTTTGATTGGGACAGATTAGAGGGAGCTTTACACTGTATCTAACCCCGTGCTGTATTTGTCTTGGGAGTGTATGATGGGGACAGTGTAGATGGAGCTTTAATCTGTATCTAACCACGTGCTGTAGCTGTCCTGGGAGGGTTTGCTTGGGAGAGTGTAGAGGGAGATTTACTCTGTATCTAACCCCGTGCTGTACCTGTCCTGGGAGTATTTGATGGGGACGGTGTAGAGGGTGATTAACTCTGTATGTAACCCCGTGCTGCACTTGTCCTGGGAGTGTTTGTTGGGGAGTGTGTAGAGGGAGCTTTACTGTGTATCTAACCCCGTGCTGTTCCTGTCCAGGGAGTGTTTGACTGGGACAGTGGAGAGGGAGATTTACGCTGTATCTTACCCCGTGCTGTACCAGTCCTGGGAGTGTTTGATGGGTAGGGTGTAGAGGGAGCATTACTCTGTATCTAACCCCGTGCTGTACATGTCCAGGGAGTGTATGAAGGGGACAGTGTAGAGGGAGATTTACTCTGTATCTAACCCCGTGCTGTACCTGTCCTGGGAGTGTTTGATGGGGTCAGCGTTGAGGGAGCTTTACACTGTATCTAACACCGTGCTGTTCCTGTCCTGGGAGTATTTGATGGGGACAATGTAGAGGGAGATTTACTCTGTACCTAACCACGTGCTTTACCTGTCCAGGGAGTGTTTAATGGGGACAGTGTAGTGGGAGCTTTACTTTGCATCTAACCCCGTGCTGTAACTGTTCTGGGAGGGTTTGATGGGGAGAGTGTAGAGGGAGATTTACTCTGTATCTAATCCCGTGCTGTACTTGTCCTGGGAGTGTTTGATGGGGACAGTGTAGAGGGAGCTTTACTCTGTATCTAACCCCGTGCTGTACCTGTCCTGCAAGTGTTTGATGGGGAGTGTGTAGAGGGAGATTTACTCTGTATCTAATCCCGTGCTGTGCCTTTCCTTGGAACGTTTGATGGGGACGGTGTAGAGGGAGCTTTAATCTGTATCTAACCCCGTGCTGTACCTGTCCTGCGAGCGTTTGTTGGGGAGTGTGTGGAGGGAGCTTTAATCTGTATCTTAACCCGTGTTGTACCTGCACAGGGAGTGTTTGATGGGGACAGTGTAGAGGGAGCTTTACTTTGTATCTAAACCTGTACTGTACCTGTCCTGGGAGTGTTTGATGGGGACAGTGTAGAGGGAGCTTTACACTGTATCTAACCCTCTGCTGTACCTGTCCTGGGAGTGTTTGATGGGGACAGTGTAGAGGGAGATTGACTCTGCATCTAACCCCGTGCTGTACCTGTCCTGGGAGTGTTTAATGGGGACAGTGTAGAGGCAGCTTTACACTGTATCTAACCCCGTGCTGTTCCTGTCCTGGGAGTGTTTGATGGGGACAGTGTAGAGGGAGCTTTACTCTGTATCTAACCCGGTGCTGTACCTGTCCTGGGAGTGTTTGATGGGGACAGTGCAGAGGGAGCTTAACGCTGTATCTAATCCTGTACTGTACATGTCCTGGGAGTGTTTGATGGGTCAGTGTAGAGGGAGCTTTGATCTGTATCTAACCCTGTGCGGTACCTGTCCTGGGAGTGTTTGATGGGGACAGTGTAGAGGGAGATTTACTCTGTATCTAACCCCGTGCTGTACCTGTCCTGGGAGTGTTTGATTGGGACAGTGTTGAGGGAGCTTTACTCTGTATCTAACCCCTTGCTGTTCCTGTCCTGGGAGTGTTTGATGGAGAGTGTGTAGAGGGAGCTTTAATGTGTATCTTACCCCGTGCTGTACCTGTCCAGAGAGTGTTTGGTGGGGACAGTGTAGTGGGAACTTTACTTTGTATCAAACACCGTGCTGTAAATGTTCAGGGAGGGTATGATGGGGAGAGTGTGGAGGGAGATTTACTCTGTATCTAATCCAGTGCAGTGCCTTTCCTGGGAGTGTTTGATGGAGATGGTGTAGCGGGAGATTTACTCTGTATCAAACTCGGTACTGTACCTGTCCTGGGAGTGTTTGATGGGGAGTGTGTAGAGGAAGCTTTAATCTGTATCTAACCCCGTGCTGTACCTGTCTTGGGAGTGTTTGATGGGGACAGTTTCGAGGGAGCTTTAATCTTATCTAATCATTGCTGTACCTGTCCAGGGAGTGTTTGATGGGGACAGTGCAGGGGGAGCTTTACTCTGTATCTAACCCTGTGCTGTACCTGCACAGGGAGTGTTTGACGGGGACAGTGTAGAGGGAGACTTACTCTGTATCTAACCCCGTGCTGTGCCTGTCCTCGGAGTGTTTGATGGGGACAGTTTCGAGGGAAATCTACTCTGTATCTAACCCCGTGCTGTACCTGTCCTGGGAGTGTTTGATGGGGACAGATTAGAGGGAGCTTTACACTGTATCTAACACCGTGCTGGTTTTGTCTTGGGAGTGTATGATGGGGACAGTGTAGATGGAGCTTTAATCTGTATCTAACCCCGTGCTGTAGCTGTCCTGGGAGGGTTTGCTTGGGAGAGTGTAGAGGGAGATTTACTCTGTATCTAACCCCGTGCTGTACCTGTCCTGGGAGTATTTGATGGGGACGGTGTAGAGGGTGATTTACTCTGTATGTAACCCCGTGCTGCACTTGTCCTGGGAGTATTTGATGGGGAGTGTGTAGAGGGAGCTTTACTGTGTATCTAACCCCGTGCTGTTCCTATCCAGGGAGTGTTTGACTCGGACAGTGGAGAGGGAGATTTACTCTGTATCTTACCCCGTGGTGTACCTGTCCTGCGAGTGTTTGTTGGGGAGTGTGTGGAGGGAGCTTTAATCTGTATCTAACCCCGTGCTGTATCTGTCCAATGAGTGTATGATCGGGACAGTGTATAGGGAGATTTACTCTGTATCTAACACCGTGTTGTACCTGTCCAGTGAGTGTTTGATGGGGACAGTGTAGAGGGAGCTTTACTCTGTATCTAAACCCGTGTTGTACCTGCACAGGGAGTGTTTGATGGGGACAGTGTAGAGGGAGCTTTACTTTGTATCTTAACCTGTACTGTACCTGTCCTGGGAGTGTTTGATGGGGACAGTGTAGAGGGAGCTTTACACTGTATCTAACCCTCTGCTGTACCTGTCCTGGGAGTGTTTGATGGGGACAGTGTAGAGGGAGCTTTACACTGTATCTAACCCTCTGCTGTACCTGTCCTGGGAGTGTTTGATGGGGACAGTGTAGAGGGAGATTGACTCTGCATCTAACCCCGTGCTGTACCTGTCCTGGGAGTGTTTAATGGGGACAGTGTAGAGGCAGCTTTACACTGTATCTAACCCCGTGCTGTTCCTGTCCTGGGAGTGTTTGATGGGGACAGTGTAGAGGGAGCTTTACTCTGTATCTCACCCGGTGCTGTACCTGTCCTGGGAGATTTTGATTGGGACAGTGTAGAGGGAGCTTTACTCTGTATCTAACCCTGTCCTGTAGCTGTCCTGGGAGTGTTTGATGGGGACAGTGCAGAGGGAGCTTAACGCTGTATCTAATCCTGTACTGTACCTGTCCTGGGAGTGTTTGATGGGTCAGTGTAGAGGGAGCTTTGATCTGTATCTAACCCTGTGCGGTACCTGTCCTGGGAGTGTTTGATGGGGACAGTGTAGAGGGAGATTTACTCTGTATCTAACCCCGTGCTGTACCTGTCCTGGGAGTGTTTGATGGGGACAGTGTTGAGGGAGCTTTACTCTGTATCTAACCCCGTGCTGTTCCTGTCCTGGGAGTGTTTGATGGAGAGTGTGTAGAGGGAGCTTTAATGTGTATCTAACCCCGTGCTGTACCTGTCCAGGGAGTGTTTGATGGGGACAGTGTAGAGGGAGATTTACTCTGTATCTAACCCCGTGCTGTGCATGTCCTGGGAGTGTTTGATGGGGACAGTGCGGAGGGCGCTGTACACTGTATCTAACCCCGTGCTGTACCTGTCCTGGGAGTGTTTGATGGGGATGGTGTAGAGGGAGCTTTTATCTATATCTAACCCTGTGCGGTACCTGTCCTGGGAGTGTTTGATGGGGACAGTGAAGAGGGAGATTTACTCTGTATCTAACCCAGTGCTGTACCTGTTCTGGGAGTGTTTGATGGGGACAGTGTTGAGGGAGCTTTACTCTGTACCTAACCCCTTGCTGTACCTGTCCTGGGAGTGTTTGGTGGGGACAGTGCAGTGGGAACTTTACTTTGTATCAAACACCGTGCTGTAAATGTTCTGGGAGGATATGATGGGGAGAGTGTAGAGGGAGATTTACTCTGTATCTAATCCAGTGCAGTGCCTTTCCTGGGAGTGTTTGATGGAGATGGTGTAGCGGGAGATTTACTCTGTGTCAAAGTCCGTGCTGTATCTGTCCTGGAAGTGTTTGATGGGGAAGGTGTAGAGGGTGCTTTACTCTGTATCTAACACCGTGCTGTACCTGTCCTGGGAGTATTTGATGGGGACAGTGCAGAGGGAGCTTTACTCTGTATCTAACCCCGTACTGTACCTGTCCTGGGAGTGTTTGATGGGGAGTGTGTAGAGGAAGCTTTAATCTGTATCTAACCCCGTGCTGTACCTGTCTTGGGAGTGTTTGATGGGGACAGTTACGAGGGAGCTTTAATCTGTATCTAACCATTGCTGTACCTGTCCTGGGAGTGTTTGATGGGGACAGTGCAGGGGGAGCTTTACTCTGTATCTAACCCTGTGCTGTACCTGCACAGGGAGTGTTTGACGGGGACAGTGTAGAGGGAGACTTACTCTGTATCTAACCCCGTGCTGTGCCTGTCCTGGGAGTGTTTGATGTGGACAGTTTAGAGGGAGATCTACTCTGTATCTAACCCCATGCTGTACCTGTCCTGGGAGTGTTTGATGGGGACAGATTAGAGGGAGCTTTACACTGTATCTAACCCCGTGCTGTATTTGTCTTGGGAGTGTATGATGGGGACAGTGTAGATGGAGCTTTAATCTGTATCTAACCCCGTGCTGTAGCTGTCCTGGGAGGGTTTGCTTGGGAGAGTGTAGAGGGAGATTTACTCTGTATCGAACCCCATGCTGTACCTGTCCTGGGAGTATTTGATGGGGACGGTGTAGAGGGTGATTTACTCTGTATGTAACCCCGTGCTGCACTTGTCCTGGGAGTGTTTGATGGGGAGTGTGTAGAGGGAGCTTTACTGTGTATCTAACCCCGTGCTGTTCCTGTCCAGGGAGTGTTTGACTGGGACAGTGAAGAGGGAGATTTACTCTGTATCTTACCCCGTGCTGTACCAGTCCTGGGAGTGTTTGATGGAGAGGGTGTAGAGGGAGCTTTACTCTGTATCTCACCCCGTGCTGTACCTGTCCAGGGAGTGTATGAAGGGGACAGTGTAGAGGGAGATTTACTCTGTATCTAACCCCGTGCTGTACCTGTCCTGGGAGTTTTTGATGGGGACAATGTAGAGGGAGATTTACTCTGTACCTAACCCTGTGCTTTACCTGTCCAGGGAGTGTTTAATGGGGACAGTGTAGTGGGAGCTTTACTTTGCATCTAACCCCGTGCTGTAACTGTTCTGGGAGGGTTTGATGGGGAGAGTGTAGAGGGAGCTTTACACTGTATCTAATCCCGTGCTGCACTTGTCCAGGGAGTGTTTGATGGGGACAGTGTAGAGGGAGCTTTACTCTGTATCTAACCCCGTGCTGTACCTGTCCTGCAAGTGTTTGATGGGGAGTGTGTAGAGGGAGATTTACTCTGTATCTAATCCCGTGCAGTGCCTTTCATGGGAGCGTTTGATGGGGACGGTGTAGAGGGAGCTTTACTCTGTATCTGACCCCGTGCTGTACCTGTCCTGCGAGCGTTTGTTGGGGAGTGTGTGGAGGGAACTTTAATCTGTATCTAAACCCGTGTTGTACCTGCACAGGGAGTGTTTGATGGGGACAGTGTAGAGGGAGCTTTACTTTGTTTCTAAACCTGTACTGTACCTGTCCTGGGAGTGTTTGATGGGGACAGTGTAGAGGGAGCTTTACACTGTATCTAACCCTCTGCTGTACCTGTCCTGGGAGTGTTTGATGGGGACAGTGTAGAGGGAGATTGACTCTGCATCTAACCCCGTGCTGTACCTGTCCTGGGAGTGTTTAATGGGGACCGTGTAGAGGCAGCTTTACACTGTATCTAACCCCGTGCTGTTCCTGTCCTGGGAGTGTTTGATGGGGACAGTGTAGAGGGAGATTTACTCTGTATCTAACCCGGTGCTGTACCTGTCCTGGGAGATTTTGATGGGGACAGTGTAGAGGGAGCTTTACTGTGTATCTAACCATGTCCTGTAGCTGTCCTGGGAGTGTTTGATGGGGACAGTGCAGAGGGAGCTTAACGCTGTATCTAATCCTGAACTGTACCTGTCCTGGGAGTGTTTGATGGGTCAGTGTAGAGGGAGCTATGATCTGTATCTAACCCTGTGCGGTACCTGTCCTGGGAGTGTTTGATGGGGACAATGTAGAGGGAGATTTACTCTGTATCTAACCCCGTGCTGTACCTGTCCTGGGAGTGTTTGATGGGGACAGTGTAGTGGGAGCTTTACTCTGTATCTAACCCCTTGCTGTTCCTGTCCTGGGAGTGTTTGATGGGGACAGTGTAGTGGGAGCTTTAATGTGTATCTAACCCCGTGCTGTACCTGTCCAGGGAGTATTTGAAGGGGACAGTGTAGAGGGAGATTTACTCTGTATCTAACCCCGTGCTGTTCCTGTCCTGGGAGTGTTTGATGGAGAGTGTGTAGAGGGAGCTTTAATGTGTATCTTACCCCGTGCTGTACCTGTCCAGGGAGTATTTGAAGGGGACAGTGTAGAGGGAGATTTACTCTGTATCTAACCCCGTGCTGTTCCTGTCCTGGGAGCGTTCGATGGGGAGTGTGTAGAGGGAGCTTTAATCGGTATCTAACCCCGTGCTGTACCTGTCTTGGGAGTGTTTGATGGGGACAGTTTCGAGGGAGCTTTAATCTGTATCTAACCATTGCTGTACCTGTCCTGGGAGTGTTTGATGGGGACAGTGCAGGGGGAGCTTTACTCTGTATCTAACCCTGTGGTGTACCTGCACAGGGAGTGTTTGACGGGGACAGTGTAGAGGGAGACTTACTCTGTATCTAACCCCGTGCTGTACCTGTCCAGGGAGTGTTTGATGGGGACAGTTTAGAGGGAGCTTTAATCTGTATCTAACCCATTGCAGTACCTGTCCTGGGAGTGTTTGATGGGGACAGTATAGAGGGAGCTTTACTCTGTATCTAAACCTGTGCTGTACTTGCACAGGGAGTGTTTGACGGGGACAGTGTAGAGGGAGACTTACTCTGTATCTAACACCGTGCTGTGCCTGTCCTGGGAGTGTTTGATGGGGACAGTTTCGAGGGAGATCTACTCTGTATCTAACCCCGTGCTGTACCTGTCCTGGGAGTGTTTGATGGGGACAGATTAGAGGGAGCTTTACACTGTATCTAACCCCGTGCTGTATTTGTCTTGGGAGTGTATGATGGGGACAGTGTAGATGGAGCTTTAATCTGTATCTAACCCCGTGCTGTAGCTGTCCTGGGAGGGTTTGCTTGGGAGAGTGTAGAGGGAGATTTACTCTGTATCTAACCCCGTGCTGTACCTGTCCTGGGAGTATTTGATGGGGACGGTGTAGAGGGTGATTTACTCTGTATGTAACCCCGTGCTGCACTTGTCCTGGGAGTGTTTGATGGGGAGTGTGTAGAGGGAGCTTTACTGTGTATCTAACCCCGTGCTGTTCCTGTCCAGGGAGTGTTTGACTGGGAAAGTGGAGAGGGAGATTTACTCTGTATCTTACCCCGTGCTGTACCAGTCCTGGGAGTGTTTGATGGGGAGGGTGTAGAGGGAGCTTTACTCTGTATCTAACCCGGTGCTGTACGTGTCCAGGGAGTGTATGAAGGGGACAGTGTAGAGGGAGATTTACTCTGTATCTTACCCCGTGCTGTACCTGTCCTGGGAGTGTTTGATGGGGTCAGTGTAGAGGGAGCTTAACTCTGTATCTAACCTCGTGCTGTGCCTGTCCTGGGAGTATTTGATGGGGACAATGTAGAGGGAGATTTACTCTGTACCTAACCCCGTGCTTTACCTGTCCAGGGAGTGTTTAATGGGGACAGTGTAGTGGGAGCTTTACTTTGCATCTAACCCCGTGCTGTACCTGTCCTGGGAGTGTTTGATGGGGACAGTGCAGGGGGAGCTTTACTCTGTATCTAACCCTGTGCTGTACCTGCACAGGGAGTATTTGACGGGGACAGTGTAGAGGGAGACTTACTCTGTATCTAACCCCGTGCTGTACCTGTCCTGGGAGTGTTTGATGGGGACAGTTTAGAGGGAGATTTAATCTGTATCAAACGCATTGCTGTACCTGTCCTGGGAGTGTTTGATGGGGACAGTATAGATTGAGCTTTACTCTGTATCTAAACCTGTGCTGTACCTGCACAGGGAGTGTTTGACGGGGACAGTGTAGAGGGAGACTTACTCTGTATCTAACCCCGTGCTGTGCCTGTCCTGGGAGTGTTTGATGGGGACAGTTTCGAGGGAGATCTACTCTGTATCTAACCCCGTGCTGTACCTGTCCTGGGAGTGTTTGATGGGGACAGATTAGAGGGAGCTTTACACTGTATCTAACCCCGTGCTGTATTTGTCTTGGGAGTGTATATGGGGACAGTGTAGATGGAGCTTTAATCTGTATCTAACCCCGTGCTGTAGCTGTCCTGGGAGGGTTTGCTTGGGAGAGTGTAGAGGGAGCTTTACTCTGTATCTAACACCGTGCTGTACCTGTCCTTGGAGTATTTGATGGGGACAGTGCAGAGGGAGCTTTACTCTGTATCTAACCCCGTACTGTACCTGTCCTGGGAGTGTTTGATGGGGAGTGTGTAGAGGAAGCTTTAATCTGTATCTAACCCCGTGCTGTACCTGTCTTGGGAGTGTTTGATGGGGACAGTTTCGAGGGAGCTTTAATCTGTATCTAACCATTGCTGTACCTGTCCTGGGAGTGTTTGATGGGGACAGCGCAGGGGGAGCTTTACTCTGTATCTAACCCTGTGGTGTACCTGCACAGGGAGTGTTTGACGGGGACAGTGTAGAGGGAGACTTACTCTGTATCTAACCCCGTGCTGTACCTGTCCTGGGAGTGTTTGATGGGGACAGTTTAGAGGGAGCTTTAATCTGTATCTAACGCATTGCTGTACCTGTCCTGCGAGTGTTTGTTGGGGAGTGTGTGGAGGGAGCTTAAATCTGTATCTAACCCCGTGCTGTATCTGTCCAATGAGTGTATGATCGGGATAGTGTATAGGGAGATTTACTCTGTATCTAACACCGTGTTGTACCTGTCCAGTGAGTGTTTGATGGGGACAGTGTAGAGGGAGCTTTACTTTGTATCTAAACCCGTGTTGTACCTGCACAGGGAGTGTTTGATGGGGACAGTGTAGAGGGAGCTTTACTTTGTATCTAAACCTGTACTGTACCTGTCCTGGGAGTGATTGATGGGGGCAGTGTAGAGGGAGCTTTACACTGTATCTAACCCTATGCTGTACCTGTCCTGGGAGTGTTTGATGGGGACAGTGTAGACGGAGATTTACTCTGTATCTAACCCCGTGCTGTACCTGTCCAGGGAGTGTATGAAGGGGACAGTGTAGAGGGAGATTTACTCTGTATCTAACCCCGTGCTGTACCTGTCCTGGGAGTGTTTGATGGGGTCAGTGTTGAGGGAGCTTTACACTGTATCTAACACCGTGCTGTTCCTGTCCTGGGAGTATTTGATGGGGACAATGTAGAGGGAGATTTACTCTGTACCTAACCCCGTGCTTTACCTGTCCAGGGAGTGTTTAATGGGGACAGTGTAGTGGGAGCTTTACTTTGCATCTAACCCCGTGCTGTAACTGTTCTTGGAGGGTTTGATGGGGAGAGTGTAGAGGGAGATTTACTCTGTATCTAATCCCGTGCTGTACCTGTCCTGGGAGTGTTTGATGGGGACGGAGTAGAGGGAGATTTACTCTGTATCTAATCCCGTGCTGTGCCTTTCCTGGGAGTGTTTGATGGGGACGGTGTAGAGGAAGATTTACTCTGTATCTAACCCCGTGCTGTACTTGTCCTGGGAGTGTTTGATGGGGACAGTGTAGAGGGAGCTTTACTCTGTATCTAACCCCGTGCTGTACCTGTCCTGTGAGTGTTTGATGGGGAGTGTGTAGAGGAAGCTTTAATCTGTATCTAACCCCGTGCTGTACCGGTCCTGGGAGTGTTTGATGGGGACAGTTTCGAGGGAGATTTAATCTGTATCTAACGCATTGCTGTACCTGTCCTGGGAGTGTTTGATGGGGACAGTATAGATTGAGCTTTACTCTGTATCTAAACCTGTGCTGTACCTGCACAGGGATTGTTTGACGGGGACAGTGTAGAGGGAGACTTACTCTGTATCTAACCCCGTGCTGTGCCTGTCCTGGGAGTGTTTGATGGGGACAGTTTCGAGGGAGATCTACTCTGTATCTAACCCCGTGCTGTACCTGTCCTGGGAGTGTTTGATGGGGACAGATTAGAGGGAGCTTTACACTGTATCTAACCCCGTGCTGTATTTGTCTTGGGAGTGTATATGGGGACAGTGTAGATGGAGCTTTAATCTGTATCTAACCCCGTGCTGTAGCTGTCCTGGGAGGGTTTGCTTGGGAGAGTGTAGAGGGAGATTTACTCTGTATCTAACCCCGTGCTGTACCTGTCCTGGGAGTATTTGATGGGGACGGTGTAGAGGGTGATTTACTCTGTATGTAACCCCGTGCTGCACTTGTCCTGGGAGTGTTTGATGGGGAGTGTGTAGAGGGAGATTTACTGTGTATCTAACCCCGTGCTGTTCCTGTCCAGGGAGTGTTTGACTGGGACAGTGGAGAGGGAGATTTACTCTGTATCTTACCCCGTGCTGTACCAGTCCTGGGAGTGTTTGATGGGGAGGGTGTAGAGGGAGCTTTACTCTGTATCTAACCCCGTGCTGTACCTGTCCAGGGAGTGTATGAAGGGGACAGTGTAGAGGGAGATTTACTCTGTATCTAACCCCGTGCTGTACCTGTCCTGGGAGTGTTTGATGGGGTCAGTGTTGAGGGAGCTTTACACTATATCTAACACCGTGCTGTTCCTGTCCTGGGAGTATTTGATGGGGACAATGTAGAGGGAGATTTACTCTGTACCTAACCCCGTGCTTTACCTGTCCAGGGAGTGTTTAATGGGGACAGTGTAGTGGGAGCTTTACTTTGCATCTAACCCCGTGCTGTAACTGTTCTGGGAGTGTTTGATGGGGAGAGTGTAGAGGGAGATTTACTCTGTATCTAATCCCGTGCTGTACTTGTCCTGCAAGTGTTTGATGGGGACAGTGTAGAGGGAGCTTTACTCTGTATCTAACCCCGTGCTGTACCTGTCCTGCAAGTGTTTGATGGGGAGTGTGTAGAGGGAGATTTACTCTGTATCTAATCCCGTGCTGTACGTGTCCTGGGAGTGTTTGATGGGGACTGTGTAGAGGGAGCTTTAATCTGTATCTAACCCCGTGCTGTACCTGTCCTGCGAGCGTTTGTTGGGGAGTGTGTGGAGGGAGCTTTAATCTGTATCTAAACCCGTGTTGTACCTGCACAGGGAGTGTTTGATGGGGACAGTGTAGAGGGAGCTTTACTTTGTGTCTAAACCTGTACTGTACCTGTCCTGGGAGTGTTTGATGGGGACAGTGTAGAGGGAGCTTTACACTGTATCTAACCCTCTGCTGTACCTGTCCTGGGAGTGTTTGATGGGGACAGTGTAGAGGGAGATTGACTCTGCATCTAACCCCGTGGTGTACCTGTCCTGGGAGTGTTTAATGGGGACACTGTAGAGGCAGCTTTACACTGTATCTAACCCCGTGCTGTTCCTGTCCTGGGAGTGTTTGATGGGGACAGTGTAGAGGGAGCTTTACTCTGTATCTAACCCGGTGCTGTACCTGTCCTGGGAGATTTTGATGGGGACAGTGTAGAGGGAGCTTTACTGTGTATCTAACCATGTACTGTAGCTGTCCTGGGAGTGTTTGATGGGGACAGTGCAGAGGGAGCTTAACGCTGTATCTAACCCTGTGCGGTACCTGTCCTGGGAGTGTTTGATGGGGACAGTGTAGAGGGAGATTTACTCTGTATCTAACCCCGTGCTGTACCTGTCCTGGGAGTGTTTGATGGGGACAGTGTTGAGGGAGCTTTACTCTGTATCTAACCCCGTGCTGTTCCTGTCCTGGGAGTGTTTGATGGAGAGTGTGTAGAGGGAGCTTTAATGTGTATCTAACCCCGTGCTGTACCTGTCCAGGGAGTGCTGATGGGGACAGTGTAGACGGAGATTTACTCTGTATCTAACCCCGTGCTGTACCTGTCCAGGGAGTGTATGAAGGGGACAGTGTAGAGGGAGATTTACTCTGTATCTAACCCCGTGCTGTACCTGTCCAGGGAGTGTATGAAGGGGACAATGTAGAGGGAGATTTACTCTGTATCTAACCCCGTGCTGTACCTGTCCTGGGAGTGTTTGATGGGGTCAGTGTTGAGGGAGCTTTACACTGTATCTAACACCGTGCTGTTCCTGTCCTGGGAGTATTTGATGGGGACAATGTAGAGGGAGATTTACTCTGTACCTAACCCCGTGCTTTACCTGTCCAGGGAGTGTTTAATGGGGACAGTGTAGTGGGAGCTTTACTTTGCATCTAACCCCGTGCTGTAACTGTTCTTGGAGGGTTTGATGGGGAGAGTGTAGAGGGAGATTTACTCTGTATCTAATCCCGTGCTGTACCTGTCCTGGGAGTGTTTGATGGGGACGGAGTAGAGGGAGATTTACTCTGTATCTAACCCCGTGCTGTACCTGTCCTGCAAGTGTTTGATGGGGAGTGTGTAGAGGGAGATTTACTCTGTATCTAATCCCGTGCTGTACGTGTCCTGGGAGTGTTTGATGGGGACTGTGTAGAGGGAGCTTTAATCTGTATCTAACCCCGTGCTGTACCTGTCCTGCGAGCGTTTGTTGGGGAGTGTGTGGAGGGAGCTTTAATCTGTATCTAAACCCGTGTTGTACCTGCACAGGGAGTGTTTGATGGGGACAGTGTAGAGGGAGCTTTACTTTGTGTCTAAACCTGTACTGTACCTGTCCTGGGAGTGTTTGATGGGGACAGTGTAGAGGGAGCTTTACACTGTATCTAACCCTCTGCTGTACCTGTCCTGGGAGTGTTTGATGGGGACAGTGTAGAGGGAGATTGACTCTGCATCTAACCCCGTGGTGTACCTGTCCTGGGAGTGTTTAATGGGGACACTGTAGAGGCAGCTTTACACTGTATCTAACCCCGTGCTGTTCCTGTCCTGGGAGTGTTTGATGGGGACAGTGTAGAGGGAGCTTTACTCTGTATCTAACCCGGTGCTGTACCTGTCCTGGGAGATTTTGATGGGGACAGTGTAGAGGGAGCTTTACTGTGTATCTAACCATGTACTGTAGCTGTCCTGGGAGTGTTTGATGGGGACAGTGCAGAGGGAGCTTAACGCTGTATCTAACCCTGTGCGGTACCTGTCCTGGGAGTGTTTGATGGGGACAGTGTAGAGGGAGATTTACTCTGTATCTAACCCCGTGCTGTACCTGTCCTGGGAGTGTTTGATGGGGACAGTGTTGAGGGAGCTTTACTCTGTATCTAACCCCGTGCTGTTCCTGTCCTGGGAGTGTTTGATGGAGAGTGTGTAGAGGGAGCTTTAATGTGTATCTAACCCCGTGCTGTACCTGTCCAGGGAGTGCTGATGGGGACAGTGTAGACGGAGATTTACTCTGTATCTAACCCCGTGCTGTACCTGTCCAGGGAGTGTATGAAGGGGACAGTGTAGAGGGAGATTTACTCTGTATCTAACCCCGTGCTGTACCTGTCCAGGGAGTGTATGAAGGGGACAATGTAGAGGGAGATTTACTCTGTATCTAACCCCGTGCTGTACCTGTCCTGGGAGTGTTTGATGGGGTCAGTGTTGAGGGAGCTTTACACTGTATCTAACACCGTGCTGTTCCTGTCCTGGGAGTATTTGATGGGGACAATGTAGAGGGAGATTTACTCTGTACCTAACCCCGTGCTTTACCTGTCCAGGGAGTGTTTAATGGGGACAGTGTAGTGGGAGCTTTACTTTGCATCTAACCCCGTGCTGTAACTGTTCTTGGAGGGTTTGATGGGGAGAGTGTAGAGGGAGATTTACTCTGTATCTAATCCCGTGCTGTACCTGTCCTGGGAGTGTTTGATGGGGACGGAGTAGAGGGAGATTTACTCTGTATCTAATCCCGTGCTGTGCCTTTCCTGGGAGTGTTTGATGGGGACGGTGTAGAGGAAGATTTACTCTGTATCTAACCCCGTGCTGTACTTGTCCTGGGAGTGTTTGATGGGGACAGTGTAGAGGGAGCTTTAGTCTGTATCTAACCCCGTGCTGTACCTGTCCTGCAAGTGTTTGATGGGGAGTGTGTAGAGGGAGATTTACTCTGTATCTAACCCCGTGCTGTACCTGTCTTGGGAGTGTTTGATGGGGACAGTTTCGAGGGAGCTTTAATCTGTATCTAACCCCGTGCTGTACCTGTCCTGGGAGTGTTTGAAGGGGACAATGCAGGGGGAGCTTTACTCTGTATCTAACCCTGTGCTGTACCTGCACAGGGAGTGTTTGACGGGGACAGTGTAGAGGGAGACTTACTCTGTATCTAACCCCGTGCTGTACCTGTCCTGGGAGTGTTTGATGGGGACAGTTTAGAGGGAGATTTAATCTGTATCTAAAGATTTGCTGTAGCTGTCCTGGGAGTGTTTGATGGGGACAGTATAGATTGAGCTTTACTCTGTATCTAAACCTGTGCTGTACCTGCACAGGGAGTGTTTGACGGGGACAGTGTAGAGGGAGACTTACTCTGTATCTAACCCCGTGCTGTGCCTGTCCTGGGAGTGTTTGATGGGGACAGTTTCGAGGGAAATCTACTCTGTATCTAACCCCGTGCTGTACCTGTCCTGGGAGTGTTTGATGGGGACAGATTAGAGGGAGCTTTACACTGTATCTAACCCCGTGCTGTATTTGTCTTGGGAGTGTATGATGGGGACAGTGTAGATGGAGCTTTAATCTGTATCTAACCCCGTGCTGTAGCTGTCCTGGGAGGGTTTGCTTGGGAGAGTGTAGAGGGAGATTTACTCTGTATGTAACCCCGTGCTGCACTTGTCCTCGGAGTGTATGATGGGGAGTGTGTAGAGGGAGCTTTACTGTGTATCTAACCCCGTGCTGTTCCTGTCCAGGGAGTGTTTGACTGGGACAGTGGAGAGGGAGATTTACTCTGTATCTAACCCCGTGCTGTACCTGTCCTGGGAGTGTTTGATGGGGTCAGTGTTGAGGGAGCTTTACACTGTATCTAACACCGTGCTGTTCCTGTCCTGGGAGTATTTGATGGGGACAATGTAGAGGGAGATTTACTCTGTACCAAACCCCGTGCTGTACCTGTCCTGGGAGTGTTTGATGGGGACAGTTTAGAGGGAGATTTAATCTGTATCTAACGCATTGCTGTACCTGTCCTGGGATTGTTTGATGGGGACAGTATAGATTGTGCTTTACTCTGTATCTAAACCTGTGCTGTACCTGCACAGGGAGTGTTTGACGGGGACAGTGTAGAGGGAGACTTACTCTGTATCTAACCCCGTGCTGTGCCTGTCCTGGGAGTGTTTGATGGGGACAGTTTCGAGGGAGATCTACTCTGTATCTAACCCCGTGCTGTACCTGTCCTGGGAGTGTTTGATGGGGACAGATTAGAGGGAGCTTTACACTGTATCTAACCCCGTGCTGTATTTGTCTTGGGAGTGTATGATGGGGACAGTGTAGATGGAGCTTTAATCTGTATCTAACCCCGTGCTGTAGCTGTCCTGGGAGGGTTTGCTTGGGAGAGTGTAGAGGGAGATTTACTCTGTATGTAACCCCGTGCTGCACTTGTCCTGGGAGTGTATGATGGGGAGTGTGTAGAGGGAGCTTTACTGTGTATCTAACCCCGTGCTGTTCCTGTCCAGGGAGTGTTTGACTGGGACAGTGGAGAGGGAGATTTACTCTGTATCTTACCCCGTGCTGTACCAGTCCTGGGAGTGTTTGATGGGGAGGGTGTAGAGGGAGCTTTACTCTGTATCTAACCCCGTGCTGTACCTGTCCAGGGAGTGTATGAAGGGGACAGTGTAGAGGGAGATTTACTCTGTATCTAACCCCGTGCTGTACCTGTCCTGGGAGTGTTTGATGGGGTCAGTGTTGAGGGAGCTTTACACTGTATCTAACACCGTGCTGTTCCTGTCCTGGGAGTATTTGATGGGGACAATGTAGAGGGAGATTTACTCTGTACCAAACCCCGTGCTTTACCTGTCCAGGGAGTGTTTAATGGGGACAGTGTAGTGGGAGCTTTACTTTGCATCTAACCCCGTGCTGTAACTGTTCTGGGAGGGTTTGATGGGGAGAGTGTAGAGGGAGATTTACTCTGTATCTAATCCCGTGCTGCACTTGTCCTGGGAGTGTTTGATGGGGACAGTGTAGAGGGAGCTTTACTCTGTATCTAACCCCGTGCTGTACCTGTCCTGCAAGTGTTTGATGGGGAGTGTGTAGAGGGAGCTTTACTCTGTATCTAACCCCGTGCTGTGCCTGTCCTGCGAGCGTTTGTTGGGGAATGTGTGGAGGGAGCTTTAATCTGTATCTAAACCCGTGTTGTACCTGCACAGGGAGTGTTTGATGGGGACAGTGTAGAGGGAGCTTTACTTTGTATCTAAACCTGTACTGTACCTGTCCTGGGAGTGTTTGATGGGGACAGTGTAGAGGGAGCTTTACACTGTATCTAACCCTCTGCTGTACCTGTCCTGGGAGTGTTTGTTGGGGACAGTGTAGAGGGAGCTTTACTCTGTATCTAACCCGGTGCTGTACCTGTCCTGGGAGATTTTGATGGGGACAGTTTAGAGGGAGCTTTACTCTGTATCTAACCATGTCCTGTAGCTGTCCTGGGAGTGTTTGATGGGGACAGTGCAGACGGCGCTGTACACTGTATCTAACCCCGTGCTGTTCCTGTCCTGGGAGTGTTTGATGGGGAGTGTGTAGAGGGAGCTTTAATCTGTATCTAACCCTGTGTGGTACCTGTCCTGGGAGTGTTTGATGGGGACAGTGTAGAGGCAGATTTACTCTGTATCTAACCCCGTGCTGTACCTGTCCTGGGAGTGTTTGATGGGGACAGTGTTGAGGGAGCTTTACTCTGTACCTAACCCCTTGCTGTACCTGTCCTGGGAGTGTTTGGTGGGGACAGTGTAGTGGGAACTTTACTTTGTATCAAACACCGTGCTGTAAATGTTCTGGGAGGGGATGATGGGGAGAGTGTGGAGGGAGATTTACTCTGTATCTAATCCAGTACAGTGCCTTTCCTGGGAGTGTTTGATGGAGATGCTGTAGCGGGAGATTTACTCTGTATCAAAGTCCGTACTGTACCTGTCCTGGGAGTGTTTGATGGGGAGTGTGTAGAGGAAGATTTAATCTGTATCTAACCCCGTGCTGTACCTGTCTTGGGAGTGTTTGATGGGGACAGTTTCGAGGGAGCTTTACTCTGTATCTAACCCATTGCTGTACCTGTCCTGGGAGTGTTTGATGGGGACAGTGCAGGGGGAGCTTTACTCTGTATCTAACCCTGTGCTGTACCTGCACAGGGAGTGTTTGACGGGGACAGTGTAGAGGGAGACTTACTCTGTATCTAACCCCGTGCTGTGCCTGTCCTGGGAGTGTTTGATGGGGACAGTTTCGAGGGAAATCTACTCTGTATCTAACCCCGTGCTGTACCTGTCCTGGGAGTGTTTGATGGGGACAGATTAGAGGGAGCTTTACCCTGTATCTAACCCCGTGCTGTATTTGTCTTGGGAGTGTATGATGGGGACAGTGTAGATGGAGCTTTAATCTGTATCTAACTCCGTGCTGTAGCTGTCCTGGGAGGGTTTGCTTGGGAGAGTGTAGAGGGAGATTTACTCTGTATCTAACCCCGTGCTGTACCTGTCCTGGGAGTATTTGATGGGGACGGTGTAGAGGGTGATTTACTCTGTATGTAACCCCGTGCTGCACTTGTCCTCGGAGTGTATGATGGGGAGTGTGTAGAGGGAGCTTTACTGTGTATCTAACCCCGTGCTGTTCCTGTCCAGGGAGTGTTTGACTGGGACAGTGGAGAGGGGGATTTACTCTGTATCTTACCCCATGCTGTAACAGTCCTGGGAGTGTTTGATGGGGAGGGTGTAGAGGGAGCTTTACTCTGTATCTAACCCCGGGCTGTACCTGTCCAGGGAGTGTATGAAGGGGACAGTGTAGAAGGAGATTTACTCTGTATCTAACCCCGTGCTGTACCTGTCCTGGGACTGTTTGATGTGGTCAGTGTTGAGGGAGCTTTACTCTGTATCTAACACCGTGCTGTTCCTGTCCTGGGAGTATTTGATGGGGACAATGTAGAGGGAGATTTACTCTGTACCTAACCCCGTGCTTTACCTGTCCAGGGAGTGTTTAATGGGGACAGTGTAGTGGGAGCTTTACTTTGCATCTAACCCCGTGCTGTAACTGTTCTGGGAGGGTTTGATGGGGAGAGTGTAGAGGGAGATTTACTCTGTATCTAACCCCATGCTGTACCTGTCCTGCAAGTGTTTGATGGGGAGTGTGTAGAGGGAGATTTACTCTGTATCTAATCCCGTGCTGTGCCTTTCCTGGGAGCGTTTGATGGGGACGGTGTAGAGGAAGATTTACTCTGTATCTAACCCCGTGCTGTACCTGTCCTGGGTGTGTTTGTTGGGGAGTGTGTGGAGGGAGCTTTAATCTGTATCTAACCCCGTGCTGTATCTGTCCTGGGAGTGTTTGATCGGGACAGTGTATAGGGAGATTTACTCTGTATCTAACCCCGTGCTGTACCTGTCCAGGGAGTGTTTGATGGGGATAGTGTAGAGGGAGATTTACTCTGTATCTAACCCCGTGCTGTACCTGTCCTGGGAGTGTTTGATGGGGACAGTGTTGAGGGAGCTTTACTCTGTATCTAACCCCGTGCTTTTCCTGTCCTGGGAGTGTTTGATGGAGAGTGTGTAGAGGGAGCTTTAATGTGTATCTAACCCCGTGCTGTACCTGTCCTGGGAGTGTTTGATGAGGACAGTGTAGAGGGAGATTTACTCTGTATCTAACCCCGTGCTGTACCTGTCCTGGGAGTGTTTGATGGGGACAGTGTAGAGGGAGATTTACTCTGTATCTAACCCGTGCTGTATCTGTCCTGGGAGTGTTTGATGGGGACAGTGTAGAGGGAGATTTACTCTGTATCTAACCCCGTGCTGTACCTGTCCTGGGAGTGTTTGATGGGGAGAGTGTAGAGGGAGCTTTACTCTGTATATAACCCCGTGCTGTACCTGTCCTGGGAGCGTTTGATGGGGAGTGTGTAGAGGGAGCTTTAATCTGTATCTAACCCTGTGCGGTACCTGTCCTGGGAGTGTTTGATGGGGACAGTGTAGAGGGAGATTTACTCTGTATCTAACCCCGTGCTGTACCTGTCCTGGGAGTGTTTGATGGGGACAGTGTTGAGGGAGCTTTACACTGTATCTAACACCGTGCTGTTCCTGTCCTGGGAGTATTTGATGGGGACAATGTAGAGGGAGATTTACTCTGTACCAAACCCCATGCTTTACCTGTCCAGGGAGTGTTTAATGGGGACAGTGTAGTGGGAGCTTTACTTTGCATCTAACCCCGTGCTGTAACTGTTCTGGGAGGGTTTGATGGGGAGAGTGTAGAGGGAGATTTACTCTGTATCTAATCCCGTGCTGTACTTGTCCTGGGAGTGTTTGATGGGGACAGTGTAGAGGGAGCTTTACTCTGTATCTAACCCCGTGCTGTACCTGTCCTGCAAGTGTTTGATGGGGAGTGTGTAGAGAGAGCTTTACTCTGTATCTAACCCCGTGCTGTGCCTGTCCTGCGAGCGTTTGTTGGGGAATGTGTGGAGGGAGCTTTAATCTGTATCTAAACCCGTGTTGTACCTGCACAGGGAGTGTTTGATGGGGACAGTGTAGAGGGAGCTTTACTTTGTATCTAAACCTGTACTGTACGTGTCCTGGGAGTGTTTGATGGGGACAGTGTAGAGGCAGCTTTACACTGTATCTAACCCCGTGCTGTTCCTGTCCTGGGAGTGTTTGTTGGGGACAGTGTAGAGGGAGCTTAACTCTGTATCTAACCCGGTGCTGTACCTGTCCTGGGAGATTTTGATGGGGACAGTTTAGAGGGAGCTTTACTCTGTATCTAACCATGTCCTGTAGCTGTCCTGGGAGTGTTTGATGGGGACAGTGCAGAGGGAGCTTAACGCTGTATCTAATCCTGTACTGTACCTGTCCTGGGAGTGTTTGATGGGTCAGTGTAGAGGGAGCTTTGATCTGTATCTAACCCTGTGCGGTACCTGTCCTGGGAGTGTTTGATGGGGACAGTGTAGAGGGAGATTTACTCTGTATCTAACCCCGTGCTGTACCTGTCCTGGGAGTGTTTGATGGGGACAGTGTTGAGGGAGCTTTACTCTGTATCTAACCCCGTGCTGTTCCTGTCCTGGGAGTGTTTGATGGGGAGTGTGTAGAGGGAGCTTTAATCTGTATCTAAACCTGTGTGGTACCTGTCCTGGGAGTGTTTGATGGGGACAGTGTAGAGGCAGATTTACTCTGTATCTAACCCCGTGCTGTACCTGTCCTGGGAGTGTTTGATGGGGACAGTGTTGAGGGAGCTTTACTCTGTACCTAACCCCTTGCTGTACCTGTCCTGGGAGTGTTTGGTGGGGACAGTGTAGTGGGAACTTTACTTTGTATCAAACACCGTGCTGTAAATGTTCTGGGAGGGTATGATGGGGAGAGTGTGGAGGGAGATTTACTCTGTATCTAATCCAGTACAGTGCCTTTCCTGGGAGTGTTTGATGGAGATGCTGTAGCGGGAGATTTACTCTGTATCAAAGTCCGTACTGTACCTGTCCTGGGAGTGTTTGATGGGGAGTGTGTATAGGAAGCTTTAATCTGTATCTAACCCCGTGCTGTACCTGTCTTGGGAGTGTTTGATGGGGACAGTTTCGAGGGAGCTTTACTCTGTATCTAACCCATTGCTGTACCTGTCCTGGGAGTGTTTGATGGGGACAGATTAGAGGGAGCTTTACACTGTATCTAACCCCGTGCTGTATTTGTCTTGGGAGTGTATGATGGGGACAGTGTAGATGGAGCTTTAATCTGTATCTAACTCCGTGCTGTAGCTGTCCTGGGAGGGTTTGCTTGGGAGAGTGTAGAGGGAGATTTACTCTGTATCTAACCCCGTGCTGTACCTGTCCTGGAGTATTTGATGGGGACGGTGTAGAGGGTGATTTACTCTGTATGTAACCCCGTGCTGCACTTGTCCTGGGAGTGTTTGATGGGGAGTGTGTAGAGGGAGCTTTACTGTGTATCTAACCCCGTGCTGTTCCTGTCCAGGGAGTGTTTGACTGGGACAGTGGAGAGGGGGATTTACTCTGTATCTTACCCCATGCTGTAACAGTCCTGGGAGTGTTTGATGGGGAGGGTGTAGAGGGAGCTTTACTCTGTATCTAACCCCGGGCTGTACCTGTCCAGGGAGTGTATGAAGGGGACAGTGTAGAAGGAGATTTACTCTGTATCTAACCCCGTGCTGTACCTGTCCTTGGACTGTTTGATGTGGTCAGTGTTGTGGGAGCTTTACTCTGTATCTAACACCGTGCTGTTCCTGTCCTGGGAGTATTTGATGGGGACAATGTAGAGGGAGATTTACTCTGTACCTAACCCCGTGCTTTACCTGTCCAGGGAGTGTTTAATGGGGACAGTGTAGTGGGAGCTTTACTTTGCATCTAACCCCGTGCTGTAACTGTTCTGGGAGGGTTTGATGGGGAGAGTGTAGAGGGAGATTTACTCTGTATCTAACCCCATGCTGTACCTGTCCTGCAAGTGTTTGATGGGGAGTGTGTAGAGGGAGATTTACTCTGTATCTAATCCCGTGCTGTGCCTTTCCTGGGAGCGTTTGATGGGGACGGTGTAGAGGAAGATTTACTCTGTATCTAACCCCGTGCTGTACCTGTCCTGGGTGTGTTTGTTGGGGAGTGTGTGGAGGGAGCTTTAATCTGTATCTAACCCCGTGCTGTATCTGTCCTGGGAGTGTTTGATCGGGACAGTGTATAGGGAGATTTACTCTGTATCTAACCCCGTGCTGTACCTGTCCAGGGAGTGTTTGATGGGGACAGTGTAGAGGGAGATTTACTCTGTATCTAACCCCGTGCTGTACCTGTCCTGGGAGTGTTTGATGGGGACAGTGTTGAGGGAGCTTTACTCTGTATCTAACCCCGTGCTGTTCCTGTCCTGGGAGTGTTTGATGGAGAGTGTGTAGAGGGAGCTTTAATGTGTATCTAACCCCGTGCTGTACCTGTCCTGGGAGTGTTTGATGGGGACAGTGTAGAGGGAGATTTACTCTGTATCTAACCCCGTGCTGTACCTGTCCTGGGAGTGTTTGATGGGGACCGTGTAGAGGGAGATTTACTCTGTATCTAACCCGTGCTGTATCTGTCCTGGGAGTGTTTGATGGGGACAGTGTAGAGGGAGATTTACTCTGTATCTAACCCCGTGCTGTACCTGTCCTGGGAGTCTTTAATGGGGAGAGTGTAGAGGGAGCTTTACTCTGTATATAACCCCGTGCTGTGCCTGTCCTGGGAGCGTTTGATGGGGAGTGTGTAGAGGGAGCTTTAATCTGTATCTAACCCTGTGCGGTACCTGTCCTGGGAGTGTTTGATGGGGACAGTGTAGAGGGAGATTTACTCTGTATCTAACCCCGTGCTGTACCTGCCCTGGGAGTGTTTGATGGGGACAGTGTTGAGGGAGCTTTACTCTGTACCTAACCCCTTGCTGTACCTGTCCTGGGAGTGTTTGGTGGGGACAGTGTAGTGGGAACTTTACTTTTTATCAAACACCGTGCTGTATATGTTCTGGGAGGGGATGATGGGGAGAGTGTAGATGGAGATTTACTCTGTATCTAATCCAGTGCAGTGCCTTTCCTGGGAGTGTTTGATGGAGATGGTGTAGCGGGAGATTTACTCTGTATCAAAGTCCGTGCTGTACCTGTCCTGGAAGTGTTTGATGGGGAAGGTGTAGAGGGAGCTTTACTCTGTATCTAACACCGTGCTGTACCTGTCCTGGGAGTATTTGATGGGGACAGTGCAGAGGGAGCTTTACTCTGTATCTAACCCCGTACTGTACCTGTCCTGGGAGTGTTTGATGGGGAGAATGTAGAGGAAGCTTTAATCTGTATCTAAACCCGTGCTGTTCCTGTCCAGGGAGTGTTTGACAAGGACAGTGTAGAGGGAGTTTTACTCTGTATCTAACCTCGTGCTGTACCTGTCCTGGGAGTATTTGATGGGGACGGTGTAGAGGGTGATTTACTCAGTATGTAACCCCGTGCTGCACTTGTCCTGGGAGTGTTTGATGGGGAGTGTGTAGAGGGAGCTTTACTGTGTATCTAACCCCGTGCTGTTCCTGTCCAGGGAGTGTTTGACTGGGACAGTGGAGAGGGAGATTTACTCTGTATCTAACCCCGTACTGTACCTGTCCTGGGAGTGTTTGATGGGGACAGTGTAGAGGGAGATTTACTCTGTATCTAACCCCGTGCTATACCTGTCCAGGGAGTGTTTGATGGGGACAGTGTTGAGGGAGCTTTACTCTGTATCTAACCCCGTACTGTACCTGTCCTGGGAGTGTTTGATGGGGAGTGTGTAGAGGAAGCTTTAATCTGTATCTAACCCCGTGCTGTACCTGTCTTGGGAGTGTTTGATGGGAACAGTTTCGAGGGAGCTTTAATCTGTATCTAACCATTGCTGTACCTGTCCTGGGAGTGTTTGATGGGGACAGTTTAGAGGGAGATTTAATCTGTATCTAACCCATTGCTGTACCTGTCCTGGGAGTGTTTGATGGGGACAGTATAGAGGGAGCTTTACTCTGTATCTAAACCTGTGCTGTACCTGCACAGGGAGTGTTTGACGGGGACAGTGTAGAGGGAGACTTACTCTCTATCTAACCCCGTGCTGTGCCTGTCCTGGGAGTGTTTGATGGGGACAGTTTCGAGGGAGATCTACTCTGTATCTAACCCCGTGCTGTACCTGTCCTGGGAGTGTTTGATGGGGACAGATTAGAGGGAGCTTTACACTGTATCTAACCCCGTGCTGTATTTGTCTTGGGAGTGTATGATGGGGACAGTGTAGATGGAGCTTTAATCTGTATCTAACCCCGTGCTGTAGCTGTCCTGGGAGGGTTTGCTTGGGAGCGTGTAGAGGGAGATTTACTCTGTATCTAACCCCGTGCTGTACCTGTCCTGGGAGTATTTGATGGGGACGGTGTAGAAGGTGATTTACTCTGTATGTTACCCCTTGCTGCACTTGTCCTGGGAGTGTTTGATGGGGAGTGTGTAGAGGGAGCTTTACTGTGTATCTAACCCCGTGCTGTACCTGTCCAGGGAGTGTATGAAGGGGACAGTGTAGAGGGAGATTTACTCTGTATCTAACCCCGTGCTGTACCTGTCCTGGGAGTGTTTGATGGGGTCAGTGTTGAGGGAGCTTTACACTGTATCTAACACCGTGCTGTTCCTGTCCTGGGAGTATTTGATGGGGACAATGTAGAGGGAGATTTACTCTGTACCTAACCCCGTGCTTTACCTGTCCAGGGAGTGTTTAATGGGGACAGTGTAGTGGGAGCTTTACTTTGCATCTAACCCCGTGCTGTACGTGTCCTGGGAGTGTTTGATGGGGACGGTGTAGAGGAAGATTTACTCTGTATCTAACCCCGTGCTGTACTTGTCCTGGGAGTGTTTGATGGGGACTGTGTAGAGGGAGCATTACTCTGTATCTAACCCCGTGCTGTACCTGTCCTGCAAGTGTTTGATGGGGAGTGTGTAGAGGGAGATTTACTCTGTATCTAATCCCGTGCTGTGCCTTTCCTGGGAGTGTTTGATGGGGACGGTGTAGAGGAAGATTTACTCTGTATCTAATTCCGTGCTGTACCTGTCCTGGGAGTGTTTGATGGGGACAGTGTAGAGGGAGCTTTACTCTGTATCTAACCCCGTGCTGTACCTGTCCTGCGAGTCTTTGTTGGGGAGTGTGTGGAGGGAGCTTTAATCTGTATCTAACCCCGTGCTGTATCTGTCCAATGAGTGTATGATCGGGACAGTGTATAGGGAGATTTACTCTGTATCTAACCCCGTGCTGTATCTGTCCAATGAGTGTATGATCGGGACAGTGTATAGGGACATTTACTCTGTATCTAACACCGTGTTGTACCTGTCCAGTGAGTGTTTGATGGGGACAGTGTATAGGGATTTTAACTCTGTATCTAAACCTGTACTGTTCCTGTCCTGGGAGGGTTTGATGGGTCAGTTTTGAGGGAGCTTTACACTGTATCTAACCCCGTGCTGTACCTGTCCTGGAAGTGTTTGATGGGGACTGTGTTGAGGAAGCTTTAATCTGTATCTAACCCCGTGCTGTACCTGTCTTGGGAGCGTTTGATGGGGACAGTCCAGAAGGAGCTTTACTCTGTATCTAACCCCGTGCTGTACCTGTCCTGGGAGTGTTTGATGGGGAGTGTGTAGAGGGAGCTTTATTCTGTATCTAACCCCATTCTGTACCTGTCCGGGGAGTGTTTGATGGGGACAGTGTAGAGGGAGATTTACTCTGTATCTAACCACGAGTTGTACCTGTCCTGGGAGTGTTTGATGGGGACAGTGTAGAGGGAGCTTTACTGTTTATCTAACCCCGTGCTGTACCTGTCCAGGGAGTGTTTGATTGGGACAGTGTAGAGGGAGATTGACTCTGTATCTAACACCGTGTTGTACCTGTCCAGTGAGTGTTTTATGGGGACAGTGTGGAGGGAGCTTTACTCTGTATCTAAACCCGTGTTGTACCTGCACAGGGAGTGTTTGATGGGGACAGTGTAGAGGGAGCTTTACTTTGTATCTTAACCTGTACTGTACCTGTCCTGGGAGTGTTTGATGGGGACAGTGTAGAGGGAGCTTTACACTGTATCTAACCCTCTGCTGTACCTGTCCTGGGAGTGTTTGATGGGGACAGTGTAGAGGGAGATTGACTCTGCATCTAACCCCGTGCTGTACCTGTCCTGGGAGTGTTTAATGGGGACAGTGTAGAGGCAGCTTTACACTGTATCTAACCCCGTGCTGTTCCTGTCCTGGGAGTGTTTGATGGGTCAGTGTAGAGGGAGCTTTACTCTGTATCTAACCCTGTCCTGTAGCTGTCCTGGGAGTGTTTGATGGGGACAGTGCAGAGGGAGCTTAACGCTGTATCTAATCCTGTACTATACCTGTCCTGGGAGTGTTTGATGGGTCAGTGTAGAGGGAGATTTATTCTGTATCTAACCCCGTGCTGTTCCTGTCCTGGGAGTGTTTGATGCGAACAGTTTCGAGGGAGCTTTAATCTGTATCTAACCATTGCTGTACCTGTCTTGGGAGTGTTTGATGGGGACAGTTTAGAGGGAGATTTAATCTGTATCTAACCCATTGCTGTACCTGTCCTATGAATGTTTGATGGGGACAGTATAGAGGGAGCTTTACTCTGTATCTAAACCTGTGCTGTACCTGCACAGGGAGTGTTTGACGGGGACAGTGTAGAGGGAGACTTACTCTGTATCTAACCCCGTGCTGTGCCTGTCCTGGGAATGTTTGATGGGGACAGTTTCGAGGGAGATCTACTCTGTATCTAACCCCGTGCTGTACCTGTCCTGGGAGTGTTTGATGGGGACAGATTAGAGGGAGCTTTACACTGTATCTAACCCCGTGCTGTACCTGTCCTGGGAGTGTTTGATGGGGACAGTGTTGAGGGAGCTTTACACTGTATCTAACACCGTGCTGTACCTGTCCTGGGAGTATTTGATGGGGACAATGTAGAGGGAGATTTACTCTGTACCTAACCCCGTGCTTTACCTGTCCAGGGAGTGTTTAATGGGGACAGTGTAGTGGGAGCTTTACTTTGCATCTCACCCCGTGCTGTAATTGTTCTGGGAGGGTTTGATGGGGAGAGTGTAGAGGGAGATTTACTCTGTATCTAATCCCGTGCTGTGCCTTTCCTGGGAGTGTTTGATGGGGACGGTGTAGAGGAAGATTTACTCTGTATCTTACCCCGCGCTGTACTTGTCCTGGGAGTGTTTGATGGGGACAGTGTAGAGGGAGCTTTACTCTGTATCTAACCCCGTGCTGTACCTGTCCTGCGAGTGTTTGTTGGGGAGTGTGTGGAGGGAGCTTTAATCTGTATCTAACCCCGTGCTGTATCTGTCCAATGAGTGTATGATCGGGACAGTGTATAGGGAGATTTACTCTGTATCTAACACCGTGTTGTACCTGTCCAGTGAGTGTTTGATGGGGACAGTGTATAGGGATTTTAACTCTGTATCTAAACCTGTACTGTTCCTGTCCTGGGAGGGTTTGATGGGTCAGTTTTGAGGGAGCTTTACACTGTATCTAACCCCGTGCTGTACCTGTCCTGGAAGTGTTTGAAGGGGACTGTGTTGAGGAAGCTTTAATCTGTATCTAACCCCGTGCTGTACCTGTCTTGGGAGCGTTTGATGGGGACAGTCCAGAAGGAGCTTTACTCTGTATCTAAACCCGTGCTGTACCTGTCCTGGGAGTGTTTGATGGGGAGTGTGTAGAGGGAGCTTTATTCTGTATCTAACCCCATTCTGTACCTGTCCGGGGAGTGTTTGATGGGGACAGTGTAGAGGGAGATTTACTCTGTATCTAACCACGAGTTGTACCTGTCCTGGGAGTGTTTGATGGGGACAGTGTAGAGGGAGCTTTACTGTTTATCTAACCCTGTGCTGTACCTGTCCAGGGAGTGTTTGATTGGGACAGTGTAGAGGGAGATTGACTCTGTATCTAATCCCATGCAGTGCCTTTCCTGGGAGTGTTTGATGGGGACAGTGTAGAGGGAGCTTTACTCTGTATCTAACCCCGTGCTGTACCTGTCCTGGGAGTGTTTAATGGGGACGGTGTAGTGGGAGCTTTACTTTGCATCTAAACCCGTGCTGTAAGTGTTCTGGGAGGGTTTGATGGAGAGAGTGTAGAGGGAGATTTACTCTGTATCTAATCCAGTGCTGTGCCTTTCCTGGGAGTGTTTGATGGGGACAGTGTAGAGGGAGCTTTACTCTGTATCTAATCCCGTGCTGTATGTGTCCAGTAAGTGTACGATGGAGACAGAGCAGACGGAGATTTACTCTGTATCTAACACCGTGCTGTACCTGTCCTGGGAATGTTTGATGGGGACAGTGTAGAGGGAGCTTTACTCTGTATCTAACCCCGTGCTGTACCTGTCTTGGCAGTGTTTGATGGGGACAGTGTAGAGGGAGCTTTACTCTGTATCTAACCCCGTGCTGTACCTGTCCTAAGAGTGTTTGATGGGGACAGTGTAGAGGGAGCTTTACTCTGTATCTAAACCCGTGTTGTACCTGCACAGGGAGTGTTTGATGGGGACAGTGTAGTGGGAGCTTAAGTTTGTATCTAAACCTGTACTGTACCTGTCCTGGGAGTGTTTGATGAGGACAGTGTAGAGGGAGATTTCCACTGTATCTAACCCTCTGCTGTACCTGTCCTGGGATTGTTTGATGGGGACAGTGTAGAGGGAGATTGACTCTGTATCTAACCCCGTGCTGTACCTGTCCTGGGAGTGTTTAATGGGGACAGTGTAGAGGCAGCTTTACACTGTATATAACCCGTGCTGTTCCTGTCCTGGGAGTGTTTGATGGGGACAGTGTAGAGGGAGCTTTACTCTGTATCTAACCCGGTGCTGTACCTGTCCTGGGAGTTTTTGATGGGGACAGTGTAGAGGGAGCTTTACTCTGTATCTAACCGTGTCCTGTAGCTGTCCTGGGAGTGCTTGATGGGGACAGTGCAGAGGGAGCTTAACGCTGTATTTAATCCTGTACTGTACCTGTCCTGGGAGTGTTTGATGGGTCAGTGTAGAGGGAGCTTTACTCTGTATCTAACCCCGTGCTGTACCTGTCTTGGGAGTTTTTGATAGGGACAGTGCAGAGGGAGCTTTACTCTGTATCTAACCCCGTACTGTACCTGTCCTGGGAGTGTTTGGTGGGGACAGTGTAGTGGGAACTTTACTTTTTATCAAACACCGTGCTGTATATGTTCTGGGAGGGGATGATGGGGAGAGTGTAGAGGGAGATTTACTCTGTATCTAATCCAGTGCAGTGCCTTTCCTGGGAGTGTTTGATGGAGATGGTGTAGCGGGAGATTTACTCTGTATCAAAGTCCGTGCTGTACCTGTCCTGGAAGTGTTTGATGGGGAAGGTGTAGAGGGAGCTTTACTCTGTATCTAACACCGTGCTGTACCTGTCCTGGGAGTATTTGATGGGGACAGTGCAGAGGGAGCTTTACTCTGTATCTAACCCCGTACTGTACCTGTCCTGGGAGTGTTTGATGGGGAGAGTGTAGAGGAAGCTTTAATCTGTATCTAACCCCGTGCTGTTCCTGTCCAGGGAGTGTTTGACAAGGACAGTGTAGAGGGAGTTTTACTCTGTATCTAACCTCGTGCTGTACCTGTCCTGGGAGTATTTGATGGGGACGGTGTAGAGGGTGATTTACTCAGTATGTAACCCCGTGCTGCACTTGTCCTGGGAGTGTTTGATGGGGAGTGTGTAGAGGGAGCTTTACTGTGTATCTAACCCCGTGCTGTTCCTGTCCAGGGAGTGTTTGACTGGGACAGTGGAGAGGGAGATTTACTCTGTATCTAACCCCGTACTGTACCTGTCCTGGGAGTGTTTGATGGGGACAGTGTAGAGGGAGATTTACTCTGTATCTAACCCCGTGCTATACCTGTCCAGGGAGTGTTTGATGGGGACAGTGTTGAGGGAGCTTTACTCTGTATCTAACCCCGTGCTGTACCTGTCCTGGGAGTGTTTGATGGGGAGTGTGTAGAGGAAGCTTTAATCTGTATCTAACCCCGTGCTGTACCTGTCTTGGGAGTGTTTGATGGGAACAGTTTCGAGGGAGCTTTAATCTGTATCTAACCATTGCTGTACCTGTCCTGGGAGTGTTTGATGGGGACAGTTTAGAGGGAGATTTAATCTGTATCTAACCCATTGCTGTACCTGTCCTGGGAGTGTTTGATGGGGACAGTATAGAGGGAGCTTTACTCTGTATCTAAACCTGTGCTGTACCTGCACAGGGAGTGTTTGACGGGGACAGTGTAGAGGGAGACTTACTCTCTATCTAACCCCGTGCTGTGCCTGTCCTGGGAGTGTTTGATGGGGACAGTTTCGAGGGAGATCTACTCTGTATCTAACCCCGTGCTGTACCTGTCCTGGGAGTGTTTGATGGGGACAGATTAGAGGGAGCTTTACACTGTATCTAACCCCGTGCTGTATTTGTCTTGGGAGTGTATGATGGGGACAGTGTAGATGGAGCTTTAATCTGTATCTAACCCCGTGCTGTAGCTGTCCTGGGAGGGTTTGCTTGGGAGCGTGTAGAGGGAGATTTACTCTGTATCTAACCCCGTGCTGTACCTGTCCTGGGAGTATTTGATGGGGACGGTGTAGAAGGTGATTTACTCTGTATGTTACCCCTTGCTGCACTTGTCCTGGGAGTGTTTGATGGGGAGTGTGTAGAGGGAGCTTTACTGTGTATCTAACCCCGTGCTGTACCTGTCCAGGGAGTGTATGAAGGGGACAGTGTAGAGGGAGATTTACTCTGTATCTAACCCCGTGCTGTACCTGTCCTGGGAGTGTTTGATGGGGTCAGTGTTGAGGGAGCTTTACACTGTATCTAACACCGTGCTGTTCCTGTCCTGGGAGTATTTGATGGGGACAATGTAGAGGGAGATTTACTCTGTACCTAACCCCGTGCTTTACCTGTCCAGGGAGTGTTTAATGGGGACAGTGTAGTGGGAGCTTTACTTTGCATCTAACCCCGTGCTGTACCTGTCCTGGGAGTGTTTGATGGGGACGGTGTAGAGGAAGATTTACTCTGTATCTAACCCCGTGCTGTACTTGTCCTGGGAGTGGTTGATGGGGACTGTGTAGAGGGAGCTTTACTCTGTATCTAACCCCGTGCTGTACCTGTCCTGCAAGTGTTTGATGGGGAGTGTGTAGAGGGAGATTTACTCTGTATCTAATCCCGTGCTGTGCCTTTCCTGGGAGTGTTTGATGGGGACGGTGTAGAGGAAGATTTACTCTGTATCTAATTCCGTGCTGTACCTGTCCTGGGAGTGTTTGATGGGGACAGTGTAGAGGGAGCTTTACTCTGTATCTAACCCCGTGCTGTACCTGTCCTGCGAGTCTTTGTTGGGGAGTGTGTGGAGGGAGCTTTAATCTGTATCTAACCCCGTGCTGTATCTGTCCAATGAGTGTATGATCGGGACAGTGTATAGGGAGATTTACTCTGTATCTAACCCCGTGCTGTATCTGTCCAATGAGTGTATGATCGGGACAGTGTATAGGGACATTTACTCTGTATCTAACACCGTGTTGTACCTGTCCAGTGAGTGTTTGATGGGGACAGTGTATAGGGATTTTAACTCTGTATCTAAACCTGTACTGTTCCTGTCCTGGGAGGGTTTGATGGGTCAGTTTTGAGGGAGCTTTACACTGTATCTAACCCCGTGCTGTACCGGTCCTGGAAGTGTTTGATGGGGACTGTGTTGAGGAAGCTTTAATCTGTATCTAACCCCGTGCTGTACCTGTCTTGGGAGCGTTTGATGGGGACAGTCCAGAAGGAGCTTTACTCTGTATCTAACCCCGTGCTGTACCTGTCCTGGGAGTGTTTGATGGGGAGTGTGTAGAGGGAGCTTTATTCTGTATCTAACCCCATTCTGTACCTGTCCGGGGAGTGTTTGATGGGGACAGTGTAGAGGGAGATTTACTCTGTATCTAACCACGAGTTGTACCTGTCCTGGGAGTGTTTGATGGGGACAGTGTAGAGGGAGCTTTACTGTTTATCTAACCCCGTGCTGTACCTGTCCAGGGAGTGTTTGATTGGGACAGTGTAGAGGGAGATTGACTCTGTATCTAACACCGTGTTGTACCTGTCCAGTGAGTGTTTTATGGGGACAGTGTGGAGGGAGCTTTACTCTGTATCTAAACCCGTGTTGTACCTGCACAGGGAGTGTTTGATGGGGACAGTGTAGAGGGAGCTTTACTTTGTATCTTAACCTGTACTGTACCTGTCCTGGGAGTGTTTGATGGGGACAGTGTAGAGGGAGCTTTACACTGTATCTAACCCTCTGCTGTACCTGTCCTGGGAGTGTTTGATGGGGACAGTGTAGAGGGAGATTGACTCTGCATCTAACCCCGTGCTGTACCTGTCCTGGGAGTGTTTAATGGGGACAGTGTAGAGGCAGCTTTACACTGTATCTAACCCCGTGCTGTTCCTGTCCTGGGAGTGTTTGATGGGTCAGTGTAGAGGGAGCTTTACTCTGTATCTAACCCTGTCCTGTAGCTGTCCTGGGAGTGTTTGATGGGGACAGTGCAGAGGGAGCTTAACGCTGTATCTAATCCTGTACTATACCTGTCCTGGGAGTGTTTGATGGGTCAGTGTAGAGGGAGATTTATTCTGTATCTAACCCCGTGCTGTTCCTGTCCTGGGAGTGTTTGATGCGAACAGTTTCGAGGGAGCTTTAATCTGTATCTAACCATTGCTGTACCTGTCTTGGGAGTGTTTGATGGGGACAGTTTAGAGGGAGATTTAATCTGTATCTAACCCATTGCTGTACCTGTCCTATGAATGTTTGATGGGGACAGTATAGAGGGAGCTTTACTCTGTATCTAAACCTGTGCTGTACCTGCACAGGGAGTGTTTGACGGGGACAGTGTAGAGGGAGACTTACTCTGTATCTAACCCCGTGCTGTGCCTGTCCTGGGAATGTTTGATGGGGACAGTTTCGAGGGAGATCTACTCTGTATCTAACCCCGTGCTGTACCTGTCCTGGGAGTGTTTGATGGGGACAGATTAGAGGGAGCTTTACACTGTATCTAACCCCGTGCTGTACCTGTCCTGGGAGTGTTTGATGGGGACAGTGTTGAGGGAGCTTTACACTGTATCTAACACCGTGCTGTACCTGTCCTGGGAGTATTTGATGGGGACAATGTAGAGGGAGATTTACTCTGTACCTAACCCCGTGCTTTACCTGTCCAGGGAGTGTTTAATGGGGACAGTGTAGTGGGAGCTTTACTTTGCATCTCACCCCGTGCTGTAATTGTTCTGGGAGGGTTTGATGGGGAGAGTGTAGAGGGAGATTTACTCTGTATCTAATCCCGTGCTGTGCCTTTCCTGGGAGTGTTTGATGGGGACGGTGTAGAGGAAGATTTACTCTGTATCTTACCCCGCGCTGTACTTGTCCTGGGAGTGTTTGATGGGGACAGTGTAGAGGGAGCTTTACTCTGTATCTAACCCCGTGCTGTACCTGTCCTGCGAGTGTTTGTTGGGGAGTGTGTGGAGGGAGCTTTAATCTGTATCTAACCCCGTGCTGTATCTGTCCAATGAGTGTATGATCGGGACAGTGTATAGGGAGATTTACTCTGTATCTAACACCGTGTTGTACCTGTCCAGTGAGTGTTTGATGGGGACAGTGTATAGGGATTTTAACTCTGTATCTAAACCTGTACTGTTCCTGTCCTGGGAGGGTTTGATGGGTCAGTTTTGAGGGAGCTTTACACTGTATCTAACCCCGTGCTGTACCTGTCCTGGAAGTGTTTGAAGGGGACTGTGTTGAGGAAGCTTTAATCTGTATCTAACCCCGTGCTGTACCTGTCTTGGGAGCGTTTGATGGGGACAGTCCAGAAGGAGCTTTACTCTGTATCTAAACCCGTGCTGTACCTGTCCTGGGAGTGTTTGATGGGGAGTGTGTAGAGGGAGCTTTATTCTGTATCTAACCCCATTCTGTACCTGTCCGGGGAGTGTTTGATGGGGACAGTGTAGAGGGAGATTTACTCTGTATCTAACCACGAGTTGTACCTGTCCTGGGAGTGTTTGATGGGGACAGTGTAGAGGGAGCTTTACTGTTTATCTAACCCCGTGCTGTACCTGTCCAGGGAGTGTTTGATTGGGACAGTGTAGAGGGAGATTGACTCTGTATCTAATCCCATGCAGTGCCTTTCCTGGGAGTGTTTGATGGGGACAGTGTAGAGGGAGCTTTACTCTGTATCTAACCCCGTGCTGTACCTGTCCTGGGAGTGTTTAATGGGGACGGTGTAGTGGGAGCTTTACTTTGCATCTAAACCCGTGCTGTAAGTGTTCTGGGAGGGTTTGATGGAGAGAGTGTAGAGGGAGATTTACTCTGTATCTAATCCAGTGCTGTGCCTTTCCTGGGAGTGTTTGATGGGGACAGTGTAGAGGGAGCTTTACTCTGTATCTAATCCCGTGCTGTATGTGTCCAGTAAGTGTACGATGGAGACAGAGCAGACGGAGATTTACTCTGTATCTAACACCGTGCTGTACCTGTCCTGGGAATGTTTGATGGGGACAGTGTAGAGGGAGCTTTACTCTGTATCTAACCCCGTGCTGTACCTGTCTTGGCAGTGTTTGATGGGGACAGTGTAGAGGGAGCTTTACTCTGTATCTAACCCCGTGCTGTACCTGTCCTAAGAGTGTTTGATGGGGACAGTGTAGAGGGAGCTTTACTCTGTATCTAAACCCGTGTTGTACCTGCACAGGGAGTGTTTGATGGGGACAGTGTAGTGGGAGCTTAAGTTTGTATCTAAACCTGTACTGTACCTGTCCTGGGAGTGTTTGATGAGGACAGTGTAGAGGGAGATTTCCACTGTATCTAACCCTCTGCTGTACCTGTCCTGGGATTGTTTGATGGGGACAGTGTAGAGGGAGATTGACTCTGTATCTAACCCCGTGCTGTACCTGTCCTGGGAGTGTTTAATGGGGACAGTGTAGAGGCAGCTTTACACTGTATATAACCCGTGCTGTTCCTGTCCTGGGAGTGTTTGATGGGGACAGTGTAGAGGGAGCTTTACTCTGTATCTAACCCGGTGCTGTACCTGTCCTGGGAGTTTTTGATGGGGACAGTGTAGAGGGAGCTTTACTCTGTATCTAACCGTGTCCTGTAGCTGTCCTGGGAGTGCTTGATGGGGACAGTGCAGAGGGAGCTTAACGCTGTATTTAATCCTGTACTGTACCTGTCCTGGGAGTGTTTGATGGGTCAGTGTAGAGGGAGCTTTACTCTGTATCTAACCCCGTGCTGTACCTGTCTTGGGAGTTTTTGATAGGGACAGTGCAGAGGGAGCTTTACTCTGTATCTAACCCCGTACTGTACCTGTCCTGGGAGTGTTTGATGGGGAGTGTGTAGAGGAAGCTTTAATCTGTATCTAACCCCGTGCTGTACCTGTCTTGGGAGTGTTTGATGGGGACAGTGCAGAGGGCGCTGTACACTGTATCTAACCCCGTGCTGTTCCTGTCCTGGGAGTGTTTGATGGGGAGTGTGTAGAGGGAGCTTTAATCTGTATCTAATCCTGTGCGGTACCTGTCCTGGGAGTGTTTGATGGGGACAGTGTAGTGGGAACTTTACTCTGTATCTAACCCCGTGCTGTACATGTCCTGGGAGTGTTTCATGGGGACTGTGTAGAGGGAGATTTACTCTGTATCTGACCCCGTGCTGTACCTGTCCTGGGAGTGTTTATGGGGACAGTGTAGAGGGAGCTTTACTCTGTATCTAACCCCATGCTGTTCCTGTCCTGGGAGTGTTTGATGGGGACAGATTAGAGGGAGCTTTACACTGTATCTAACCCCGTGCTGTACCTGTCCTGGGAGTGTTTGATGGGGACAGTGTTGAGGGAGCTTTACACTGTATCTAACACCGTGCTGTACCTGTCCTGGGAGTATTTGATGGGGACAATGTAGAGGGAGATTTACTCTGTACCTAACCCCGTGCTTTACCTGTCCAGGGAGTGTTTAATGGGGACAGTGTAGTGGGAGCTTTACTTTGCATCTCACCCCGTGCTGTAATTGTTCTGGGAGGGTTTGATGGGGAGAGTGTAGAGGGAGATTTACTCTGCATCTAATCCCGTGCTGTGCCTTTCCTGGGAGTGTTTGATGGGGACGGTGTAGAGGAAGATTTACTCTGTATCTTACCCCGTTCTGTACTTGTCCTGGGAGTGTTTGATGGGGACAGTGTAGAGGGAGCTTTACTCTGTATCTAACCCCGTGCTGTACCTGTCCTGCGAGTGTTTGTTGGGGAGTGTGTGGAGGGAGCTTTAATCTGTATCTAACCCCGTGCTGTATCTGTCCAATGAGTGTATGATCGGGACAGTGTATAGGGAGATTTACTCTGTATCTAACACCGTGTTGTACCTGTCCAGTGAGTGTTTGATGGGGACAGTGTATAGGGATTTTAACTCTGTATCTAAACCTGTACTGTTCCTGTCCTGGGAGGGTTTGATGGGTCAGTTTTGAGGGAGCTTTACACTGTATCTAACCCCGTGCTGTACCTGTCCTGGAAGTGTTTGATGGGGACTGTGTTGAGGAAGCTTTAATCTGTATCTAACCCCGTGCTGTACCTGTCTTGGGAGCGTTTGATGGGGACAGTCCAGAAGGAGCTTTACTCTGTATCTAAACCCGTGCTGTACCTGTCCTGGGAGTGTTTGATGGGGAGTGTGTAGAGGGAGCTTTATTCTGTATCTAACCCCATTCTGTACCTGTCCGGGGAGTGTTTGATGGGGACAGTGTAGAGGGAGATTTACTCTGTATCTAACCACGAGTTGTACCTGTCCTGGGAGTGTTTGATGGGGACAGTGTAGAGGGAGCTTTACTGTTTATCTAACCCCGTGCTGTACCTGTCCAGGGAGTGTTTGATTGGGACAGTGTAGAGGGAGATTGACTCTGTATCTAATCCCATGCAGTGCCTTTCCTGGGAGTGTTTGATGGGGACAGTGTAGAGGGAGCTTTACTCTGTATCTAACCCCGTGCTGTACCTGTCCTGGGAGTGTTTAATGGGGACGGTGTAGTGGGAGCTTTACTTTGCATCTAAACCCGTGCTGTAAGTGTTCTGGGAGGGTTTGATGGAGAGAGTGTAGAGGGAGATTTACTCTGTATCTAATCCAGTGCTGTGCCTTTCCTGGGAGTGTTTGATGGGGACAGTGTAGAGGGAGCTTTACTCTGTATCTAATCCCGTGCTGTATGTGTCCAGTAAGTGTACGATGGAGACAGAGCAGACGGAGATTTACTCTGTATCTAACACCGTGCTGTACCTGTCCTGGGAATGTTTGATGGGGACAGTGTAGAGGGAGCTTTACTCTGTATCTAACCCCGTGCTGTACCTGTCTTGGCAGTGTTTGATGGGGACAGTGTAGAGGGAGCTTTACTCTGTATCTAACCCCGTGCTGTACCTGTCCTAAGAGTGTTTGATGGGGACAGTGTAGAGGGAGCTTTACTCTGTATCTAAACCCGTGTTGTACCTGCACAGGGAGTGTTTGATGGGGACAGTGTAGTGGGAGCTTAAGTTTGTATCTAAACCTGTACTGTACCTGTCCTGGGAGTGTTTGATGAGGACAGTGTAGAGGGAGATTTCCACTGTATCTAACCCTCTGCTGTACCTGTCCTGGGATTGTTTGATGGGGACAGTGTAGAGGGAGATTGACTCTGTATCTAACCCCGTGCTGTACCTGTCCTGGGAGTGTTTAATTGGGACAGTGTAGAGGCAGCTTTACACTGTATATAACCCGTGCTGTTCCTGTCCTGGGAGTGTTTGATGGGGACAGTGTAGAGGGAGCTTTACTCTGTATCTAACCCGGTGCTGTACCTGTCCTGGGAGTTTTTGATGGGGACAGTGTAGAGGGAGCTTTACTCTTTATCTAACCGTGTCCTGTAGCTGTCCTGGGAGTGCTTGATGGGGACAGTGCAGAGGGAGCTTAACGCTGTATTTAATCCTGTACTGTACCTGTCCTGGGAGTGTTTGATGGGTCAGTGTAGAGGGAGCTTTACTCTGTATCTAACCCCGTGCTGTACCTGTCTTGGGAGTGTTTGATGGGGACAGTGCAGAGGGAGCTTTACTCTGTATCTAACCCCGTACTGTACCTGTCCTGGGAGTGTTTGATGGGGAGTGTGTAGAGGAAGCTTTAATCTGTATCTAACCCCGTGCTGTACCTGTCTTGGGAGTGTTTGATGGGGACAGTGCAGAGGGCGCTGTACACTGTATCTAACCCCGTGCTGTTCCTGTCCTGGGAGTGTTTGATGGGGAGTGTGTAGAGGGAGCTTTAATCTGTATCTAATCCTGTGCGGTACCTGTCCTGGGAGTGTTTGATGGGGACAGTGTAGTGGGAACTTTACTCTGTATCTAACCCCGTGCTGTACATGTCCTGGGAGTGTTTCATGGGGACTGTGTAGAGGGAGATTTACTCTGTATCTGACCCCGTGCTGTACCTGTCCTGGGAGTGTTGATGGGGACAGTGTAGAGGGAGCTTTACTCTGTATCTAACCCCATGCTGTTCCTGTCCTGGGAGTGTTTGGTGGGGACAGTGTAGTGGGAACTTTACTTTGTATCTAATACCGTGCTGTAAATGTTCTGGGAGGGTATGATGGGGAGAGTGTAGAGGGAGATTTACTCTGTATCTAATCCAGTGCAGTGCCTTTCCTGGGAGTGTTTGATGGAGATGGTGTTCCGGGAGATTTACTCTGTATCAAAGTCCGTGCTGTACCTGTCCTGGAAGTGTTTGATGGGGAAGGTGTAGAGGGAGCTTTACTCTGTATCTAACACCGTGCTGTACCTGTCCTGGGAGTATTTGATGGGGACAGTGCAGAGGGAGCTTTACTCTGTATCTAACCCCGTACTGTACCTGTCCTGGGAGTGTTTGATGGGGACAGTTTCGAGGGAGCTTTAATCTGTATCTAACCAATGCTATACCTGCACAGGGAGTGTTTGACGGGGACAGTGTAGAGGGAGACTTACTCTGTATCTAACCCCGTGCTGTGCCTGTCCTGGGAGTTTTTGATGGGGACAGTTTAGAGGGAGCTTTACTCTGTATCTAACCTCGTGCTGTTCCTGTCCTGGGAGTGTTTGTTGGGGAGTGTGTAGAGGCAGCTTTACTGTGTATCTAACCCCGTGCTGTACCTGTCCAGGGAGTGTTTGATGGGGACAGTGTAGAGGGAGATTTACTCTGTATCTAACCCCGTGCTGTGCATGTCCTGGGAGTGTTTGATGGGGACAGTGCAGAGGGCGCTGTACACTGTATCTAACCCCGTGCTGTTCCTGTCCTGGGAGTGTTTGATGGGGACAGTGTAGAGGGAGCTTTCCTCTGTATCTTACCCTGTGCTGTACCTGTCCTGGGATTGTTTGAATGGTCAGTGTAGAGGGAGCTTTCCTCTGTATCTAACCCCGTGATGTGGCTGTCCTGGGAGTGTTTGATGGGGACAGTGTAGAGGGAGCTTAACTCTGTATCTAACCCCGTGCTGTGCCTGTCCTGGGAGTGTTTGAATGGTCAGTGTAGAGGGAGATTTACTCTGTACCTAACCCCATGCTTTACCTGTCCAGGGAGTGTTTAATGGGGACAGTGTAGTGGGAGCTTTACTTTGCATCTAACCCCGTGCTGTAACTGTTCTGGGAGGGTTTGATGGGGAGAGTGTAGAGGGAGATTTACTCTGTATCTAATCCCGTGCTGTGCCTTTCCTGGGAGTGTTTGATGGGGACGGTGTTGAGGAAGATTTACTCTGTATCTAACCCCATGCTGTACTTGTCCTGGGAGTGTTTGATGGGGACAGTGTAGAGGGAGCTTTACTCTGTATCTAACTCCGTGCTGTACCTGTCCTGGGAGTGTTTGATGGGGACAGTGTAGAGGGAGCTTTACTCTGTATCTAACCTCGTGCTGTACCTGTCCTGCGAGTGTTTGTTGGGGAGTGTGTGGAGGGAGCTTTTATCTGTATCTAACCCCGTGCTGTATCTGTCCAATGAGTGTATGATCGGGACAGTGTATAGGGAGATTTACTCTGTATCTAACACCGTGTTGTACCTGTCCAGTGAGTGTTTGATGGGGACAGTGTAGAGGGAGCTTTACTCTGTATCTAACACCGTGCTGTACCTGTCTTGGGAGTGTTTGATGGGGAGTGTGTAGAGGGAGCTTTAATCTGTATCAAACCTCGTGCTGTACCTCTCCTGGGAGTGTTTGACGGGGACAGTGTAGAGGGAGACTTACTCTGTATCTAACTCCGTGCTGTACCTGTCCTGGGAGTGTTTGATGGGGACTGTGTAGAGGGAGCTTTACTCTGTATCTAACCCCGTGCTGTACCTGTCCTGCGAGTGTTTGTTGGGGAGTGTGTGGAGGGAGCTTTAATCTGTATCTAACCCCGTGCTGTATCTGTCCAATGAGTGTATGATCGGGACAGTGTATAGGGAGATTTACTCTGTCTCTAACACCGTGTTGTACCTGTCCAGTGAGTGTTTGATGGGGACAGTGTAGAGGGAGCTTTACTCTGTATCGAAACCCGTGCTGTACCAGTCTTGGGAGTGTTTGATGGGGAGAGTGTAGAGGGAGATTTAATCTGTATCTAACTCATTGCTGTACCTGTCCTGGGAGTGCTTGATGGGGACAGTGTAGAGGGAGCTTTACTCTGTATCAAACCTCGTGCTGTACCTCTCCTGGGAGTGTTTGACGGGGACAGTGTAGAGGGAGACTTACTCTGTATCTAACCCCGTGCTGTGCCTGTCCTGGGAGGGTTTGAAGGGGTGTGTCTAGAGGGAGCTTTACTATGTATCTAACCCCGTGCTGTAACTGTCCAGGGAGTGTTAGATGGGGACAGTGTATAGGGATTTTAACTCTGTATCTAATCCTGTACTGTTCCTGTCCTTGGAGGGTTTGATGGGTCAGTTTTGAGGGAGCTTTACACTGTATCTAACCCCATGCTGTACCTGTCCTGGAAGTGTTTGATGTGGACTGTGTTGAGGAAGCTTTAATCTGTATCTTACCCCGTGCTGTACCTGTCCTGGGAGTGTTTGATGGGGACAGTGTAGTGGTAGCTTTACTTTGTATCTAATCCCGTGCTGTACCTGTCCTGGAAGTGTTTGATGGGGACAGTGTGGAGGAAGCTTTAATCTGTATCTCACCCCGTGCTGTACCTGTCCTGGGAGTGTTTGATGGGGAGTGTGTAGAGGGGGCTTTACTGTGTATCTAACGCCGTGCTGTACCTGTCCAGGGAGTGTTTGACTGGGACAGTGTAGAGGGAGATTTTCTGTGTATCTAACCCCATACTGTACATGTCCTGGGAGTGTTTGATGGGGACAGTGTACAGGGGGATTTACTCTGTATCCAACCCCATGCTGTAACTGCCCTGGGAGTGTTTGATTGGGACGGTGTAGAGGGAGCTTTACTCTGTATATAACCCCGTGCTGTACCAGTCCTGGGAGTGTTTGATGGGACAGTGTAGAGGGAGCTTTACTCTGTATCTAACGCCGTGCTGCACCTGTCCTGCAAGTGTTTGATGGGGAGTGTGTAGAGGGAGATTTACTCTGTATCTAACCCCGTGCTGTGCCTTTCCTGGGAGCGTTTGATGGGGACGGTGTAGAGGGTGATTTATTCTGTATCTAACCCTGTGCTGTACCTGTCCTGGGAGTGTTTGATGGGGACAGTATAGAGGGAGCTTTACTCTGTATCTAACCCCGTGTTGTACCTGTCCTGGGAGTGTTTGATTGGGACAGTGTTGAGGGAGATTTACTCTGTACCTAACCCCTTGCAGTACCTGTCCTGGGAGTGTTTGATGGGGACAGTGTAGTGGTAGCTTTACTTTGTATCTAATCCCGTGCTGTACCTGTCCTGGAAGTGTTTGATGGGGACCGTGTGGAGGAAGCTTTAATCTGTATCTCACCCGGTGCTGTACCTGTCCTGGGAGTGTTTGATGGGGAGTGTGTAGAGGGAGCTTTACTGTGTATCTCACGCCGTGCTGTACCTGTCCAGGGAGTGTTTGACTGGGACAGTGTAGAGGGAGATTTACAGTGTATCTAACCCCATACTGTACATGTCCTGGGAGTGTTTGATGGGGACAGTGTACAGGGGGATTTACTCTGTATCCAACCCCATGCTGTAACTGCCCTGGGAGTGTTTGATTGGGACGGTGTAGAGGGAGCTTTACTCTGTATATAACCCCGTGCTGTACCAGTCCTGGGAGTGTTTGATGGGACAGTGTAGAGGGAGCTTTACTCTGTATCTAACGCCGTGCTGCACCTGTCCTGCAAGTGTTTGATGGGGAGTGTGTAGAGGGAGATTTACTCTGTATCTAACCCCGTGCTGTGCCTTTCCTGGGAGCGTTTGATGGGGACGGTGTAGAGGGTGATTTATTCTGTATCTAACCCTGTGCTGTACCTGTCCTGGGAGTGTTTGATGGGGACAGTATAGATGGAGCTTTACTCTGTATCTAACCCCGTGTTGTACCTGTCCTGGGAGTGTTTGATGGGGACAGTGTAGTGGTAGCTTTACTTTGTATCTAATCCCGTGCTGTACCTGTCCTGGAAGTGTTTGATGGGGACAGTGTGGAGGAAGCTTTAATCTGTATCTCACCCCGTGCTGTACCTGTCCTGGGAGTGTTTGATGGGGAGAGTGTAGAGGGAGCTTTACTGTGTATCTAACGCCGTGCTGTACCTGTCCAGGGAGTGTTTGACTGGGACAGTGTAGAGGGAGATTTACAGTGTATCTAACCCCATACTGTACATGTCCTGGGAGTGTTTGATGGGGACAGTGTACAGGGGGATTTACTCTGTATCCAACCCCATGCTGTAACTGCCCTGGGAGTGTTTGATTGGGACAGTGTAGAGGGAGCTTTACTCTGTATATAACCCCGTGCTGTACCAGTCCTGGGAGTGTTTAATGGGGAGTGTGTTGAAGGAGCTTTAATCTGTATCTAACCCCGTGCTGTACCTGTCTTGGGAGTGTTTGATGGGGACAGTTTAGAGGGAGCTTTCATCTGTATCTAACCCATTGCTGTACCTGTCCTGGGAGTGTTTGATGGGGACAGTGTAGAGGGAGCTTTACTCTGTATCTAACCCTGTGCTGTACCTGCACAGGGAGTGTTTGACGGGGACAGTGTAGAGGGAGACTTACTCTGTATCTAACCCCGTGCTGTGCCTGTCCTGGGAGTGTTTGATGGGGACAGTTTAGAGGGAGATTTACACTGTATCTAACCCCGTGCTGTATTTGTCTTGGGAGTGTATGATGGGGACAGTGTTGATGGAGCTTTAATCTGTATCTAACCCCGTGCTGTAGCTGTCCTGGGAGGGTTTGATTGGGAGAGTGTAGAGGGAGATTTACTCTGTATCTAACCCCGTGCTGTACCTGTCCTGGGAGTATTTGATGGGGACGGTGTAGAGGGTGATTTACTCTGTATGTAACCCCGTGCTGCACTTGTCCTGGGAGTGTTTGATGGGGAGTGTGTAGAGGGAGCTTTACTGTGTATCTAACCCCGTGCTGTTCCTGTCCAGGGAGTGTTTGACTGGGACAGTGTAGAGGGAGATTTACGCTGTATCTTACCCCGTGCTGTACCAGTCCTGGGAGTGTTTGATGGGGAGGTTGTAGAGGGAGCTTTACTCTGTATCTAACCCCGTGCTGCACCTGTCCTGCAAGTGTTTGATGGGGAGTGTGTAGAGGGAGATTTACTCTGTATCTAATCCCGTGCTGTGCCTTTCCTGGGAGCGTTTGATGGGGACGGTGTAGAGGAAGATTTACTCTGTATCTAACTCCGTGCTGTACCTGTCCAGGGAGTGTTTGATGGGGACTGTGTAGAGGGAGCTTTACTCTGTATCTAACCCCGTGCTGTACCTGTCCTGCGAGTGTTTGTTGGGGAGTGTGTGGAGGGAGCTTTAATCTGTATCTAACCCCGTGCTGTATCTGTCCAATGAGTGTATGATCGGGACAGTGCATAGGGAGATTTACTCTGTATCTAATACCGTGTTGTACCTGTCCAGTGAGTGTTTGATGGGGACAGTGTAGAGGGAGCTTTACTCTGTATCTAACCCCGTGCTGTACCTGTCTTGGGAGTGTTTGATGGGGAGAGTGTAGAGGGAGATTTAATCTGTATCTAACTCATTGCTGTACCTGTCCTGGGAGTGCTTGATGGGGACAGTGTAGAGGGAGCTTTACTCTGTATCAAACCTCGTGCTGTACCTCTCCTGGGAGTGTTTGACGGGGACAGTGTAGAGGGAGACTTACTCTGTATCTAACCCCGTGCTGTGCCTGTCCTGGGAGGGTTTGAAGGGGTGTGTCTAGAGGGAGCTTTACTATGTATCTAACCCCGTGCTGTAACTGTCCAGGGAGTGTTTGACGGGGACAGTGTATAGGGATTTTAACTCTGTATCTAATCCTGTACTGTTCCTGTCCTTGGAGGGTTTGATGGGTCAGTTTTGAGTGAGCTTTACACTGTATCTAACCCCATGCTGTACCTGTCCTGGAAGTGTTTGATGTGGACTGTGTTGAGGAAGCTTTTTTCTGTATCTTACCCCGTGCTGTACCTGTCCTGGGAGCGTTTGATGGGGACAGTCCAGAAGGAGCTTTACTCTGTATCTAACCCCGTGCTGTACCTGTCCTGGGAGTGTTTGATGGGGAGTGTGTAGAGGGAGCTTTATTCTGTATCTAACCCCATTCTGTACCTGTCCGGGGAGTGTTTGATGGGGACAGTGTAGAGGGAGATTTACTCTGTATCTAACCACGAGTTGTACCTGTCCTGGGAGTGTTTGATGGGGACAGTGTAGCGGGAGCTTTACTCTGTATCTAATCCCGTGCTGTTCCTGTCCTGGGAGTGTTTGATGGGGAGTGTGTAGAGGGAGCTTTGCTGTTTATCTAACCCCGTGCTGTACCTGTCCAGGGAGTGTTCGATTGGGACAGTGTAGAGGGAGATTTACTCTGTATCTAATCCAGTGCTGTGCCTTTCCTGGGAGTGTTTGATGGGGACAGTGTAGAGGTGGCTTTACTCTGTATCTAATCCCGTGCTGTGTCTGTCCAGTAAGTGTACGATGGAGACAGAGCAGAGGGAGATTTACTCTGTATCTAACACCGTGCTATACCTGTCCTGGGAGTGTTTGATGGGGACAGTGTAGAGGGAGCTTTACTCTGTATGTAACCCCGTGCTGTACCTGTCTTGGGAGTGTTTGATGGGGACAGTGTAGAGGGACATTTACTCTGTATGTAATCCCATGCTAGGAGTTTCCTGTGAGTGTTTGATGGGGACAGTGTAGTGGGTGATTTACTCTGTATCTAACCCCGTGCTGTACCTGTCCTGGGAGTGTTTGATGGGGACGGTGTAGAGGGTGATTTACTCTGTATCTAACCCCGTGCTGTACCTGTCCTGGAAGTGTTTGATGGGGAGTGTTTAGGAGGAGCTTTAAGCTGTATCTAACCCCGTGCTGTACCTGTCCAGTGAGTCTTTGATGGGGACAGTGTAGAGAGAGTTTCACTCTGTATCTAACCCCGTGCTGTGCCTGTCTTGGGAGTGTTTGATGGGGACAATGTAGAGGGAGCTTTAATCTGTATCTAACCCCTTGCTGTACCTGTCCTGGGAGGGTTTGATGGGGAGAGTGTAGAGGGAGATTTACTCTGTATCTAACCCCGTGCTGTACCTGTTCTGGGAGTGTTTGATGGGGACAGTGTAGAGGGAGCTTTACTCTGTATCTAACCCCGTGCTGTACCTGTCCTGGGAGTGTTTGAGGTGGAGTGTGTAGAGGGAGCTTTAATCTGTATCTAACCCCGTGCTGTATCTGACCAGTGAGTTTATGATGGGGACAGTGTAGAGGGAGATTTACTCTCTATCTAACACTGTGCTGTACCTGTCCAGGGAGTGTTTGATGGGGACAGTGTAGAGGGAGATTTACTCTGTATCTTACCCCGTGCTGTACCTGTCCTGGGAGTGTTTGATGGGGAGTGTGTAGCGGGAGCTTTACTGTGTATCTAACCCTGTGCTGTACCTGTCCAGGGAGTGTTTGACTGGGACAGTGTAGAGGGAAATTTACTCTGTGTCTAACACCGTGCTGTACAAGTCCAGGGAGTGTTTGATAGTTACAGTGTACAGGGGGCTTTACTCTGTATCTAACACCATGCTGTAACTGCCCAGGGAGTGTTTGATGGGGACAGTGTAGAGGGAGCTTTACTCTGTATCAAACCCCGTGCTATACCAGTCCTGGGAGTGTTTGATGGGGAGGGTGTAGAGGGAGCTTTACTCTGTATCTAACCCCGTGCTGTACCTGTCCAGGGAATGTATGAAGGGGACAGTGTAGAGGGAGATTTGCTCTGTATCCAACCCTCTGCTGTACCTGTCCTGGGAGTGTTTGATGGGGACGGTGTTGAGTGTGATTTAGTCTGTATCTAATCCTGTACTGTACCTGTCCTGGGAGTGTTTGAATGGTCAGTGTAGAGGGAGCTTTACTCTGTATTTAACCCTGTGCTGTACCTGTCCTGGGAGTGTTTGATGGGGACAGTATAGAGGGAGCTTTACTCTGTATCTAACCCCGTGCTGTACCTGTCCTGGGAGTGTTTGATGGGGACAGTGTTGAGGGAGATTTACTCTGTACCTAACCCCTTGCAGTACCTGTCCTTGGAGTGATTGTTGGGGACAGTGTAGTGGTAGCTTTACTTTGTACCTAATCCCGTGCTGTACCTGTCCTGGAAGTGTTTGATGGGGACAGTGTGGAGGAAGCTTTAATCTTTATCTCACCCCGTGCTGTACCTGTCCTGGAAGTGTTTGATGGGGAGTGTGTAGAGGGAGCTTTACTGTGTATCTAACGCCGTGCTGTACCTGTCCAAGGAGTGTTTGACTGGGACAGTGTAGAGGGAGATTTACTGTGTATCTAACCCCATACTGTACATGTCCTGGGAGTGTTTGATGGGGACAGTGTACAGGGGGATTTACTCTGTATCCAACCCCATGCTGTAACTGCCCTGGGAGTGTTTGATTGGGACAGTGTAGAGGGAGATTTACTCTGTATATAACCCCGTGCTGTACCAGTCCTGGGAGTGTTTGATGGGGAGTGTGTTGAAGGAGCTTTCATCTGTATCTAACCCCGTGCTGTACCTGTCTTGGGAGTGTTTGATGGGGACAGTTTAGAGGGAGCTTTCATCTGTATCTAACCCATTGCTGTACCTGTCCTGGGAGTTTTTGATGGGGACAGTGTAGAGGGTGATTTACACTGTATCTAACCCCGTGCTGTACCTGTTTTGGAAGTGTTTGATGGGGAGTGTTTAGGAGGAGCTTTAAGCTGTATCTAACCCCGTGCTGTACCTGTCCAGTGAGTGTTTGATGGGGACAGTGTAGAGGGAGCTTCACTCTGTATCTAACCCCGTGCTGTACCTGTCTTGGGAGTGTTTGATGGGGACAATGTAGAGGGAGCTTTAATCTGTATCTAACCCCTTGCTGTACCTGTCCTGGGAGGGTTTGATGGGGAGAGTGTAGAGGGAGATTTACTCTGTATCTAACCCCGTGCTGTACCTGTTCTGGGAGTGTTTGATGGGGACAGTGTAGAGGGAGCTTTACTCTGTATCTAACCCCGTGCTGTACCTGTCCTGGGAGTGTTTGATGGGGACAGTGTAGAGGGAGCTTTACTCTGTATCTAACCCCGTGCTGTACCTGTCCTGGGAGTGTTTGAGGGGGAGTGTGTAGAGGGAGCTTTAATCTGTATCTAACCCCGTGCTGTATCTGACCAGTGAGTGTATGATGGGGACAGTGTAGAGGGAGATTTACTCTCTATCTAACACTGTGCTGTACCTGTCCAGGGAGTGTTTGATGGGGACAGTGTAGAGGGAGATTTACTCTGTATCTTACCCCGTGCTGTACATGTCCTGGGAGTGTTTGATTGGGACAGTGTAGAGGGAGCTTTACTCTGTAACCAACCCCGTGCTGTACCTGTCCTGGGAGTGTTTGATGGGGAGTGTGTAGCGGGAGCTTTACTTTGTATCTAATCCCGTGCTGTACCTGTCCTGGAAGTGTTTGATGGGGAGTGTGTAGAGGGAGCTTTACTGTGTATCTAACGCCGTGCTGTACCTGTCCAGGGAGTGTTTGACTGGGACAGTGTAGAGGGAGATTTACTGTGTATCTAACCCCATACTGTACATGTCCTGGGAGTGTTTGATGGGGACAGTGTACAGGGGGATTTACTCTGTATCCAACCCCATGCTGTAACTGCGCTGGGAGTGTTTGTTTGGGACAGTGTAGAGGGAGCTTTACTCTGTATATAACCCCGTGCTGTACCAGTCCTGGGAGTGTTTGATGGGGAGTGTGTTGAAGGAGCTTTAATCTGTATCTAACCCCATGCTGTACCTGTCTTGGGAGTGTTTGATGGGGACAGTTTAGAGGGAGCTTTCATCTGTATCTAACCCATTGCTGTACCTGTCCTGGGAGTGTTTGATGGGGACAGTGTAGAGGGAGCTTTACTCTGTATCTAACCCTGTGCAGGTACAGCACAGGGAGTGTTTGACGGGGACAGTGTAGAGGGAGACTTACTCTGTATCTAACCCCGTGCTGTGCCTGTCCTGGGAGTGTTTGATGGGGACAGTTTAGAGGGAGATTTACACTGTATCTAACCCCGTGCTGAATTTGTCTTGGGAGTGTATGATGGGGACAGTGTAGATGGAGCTTTAATCTGTATCTAACCCCGTGCTGTAGCTGTCCTGGGAGGGTTTGATTGGGAGAGTGTAGAGGGAGATTTACTCTGTATCTAACCCCGTGCTGTACCTGTCCTGGGAGTATTTGATGGGGACGGTGTAGAGGGTGATTTACTCTGTATGTAACCCCGTGCTGCACTTGTCCTGGGAGTGTTTGATGGGGAGTGTGTAGAGGGAGCTTTACTGTGTATCTAACCCCGTGCTGTTCCTGTCCAGGGAGTCTTTGACTGGGACAGTGTAGAGGGAGATTTACTCTGTATCTTACCCCGTGCTGTACCAGTTCTGGGAGTGTTTGATGGGGAGTTTGTAGAGGGAGCTTTACTCTGTATCTAACCCCATGCTCTACCTGTCCAGGGAGTGTATGAAGGGGACAGTGTAGAGGGAGATTTACTCTGTATCTAACCCCGTGTGGTATCTGTCCTGGGAGTGTTTGATGGGGACAGTGTTGAGGTAGCTTTACACTGTATCTAACACCGTGCTGTTCCTGTCCTGGGAGTACTTGATGGGGACAATGTAGAAGGAGATTTACTCTGGACCTCACCCATGCTTTACCTGTCCAGGGATGGTTTAATGGGGACAGTGTAGTGGGAGCTTTACTTTGCATCTAACCCCGTGCTGTAAATGTTCTGGGAATGTTTGATGGGGAGAGTGTAGAGGGAGATTTACTCTGTATCTAATCCCGTGCTGTGCCTTTCCTCGGAGTGTTTGATGGGGACGGTGTTGAGGAAGATTTACTCTGTATCTAACCCCGTGCTGTTCTTGTCCTGGGAGTGTTTGATGGGGACAGTGTAGAGGGAGCTTTACTCTGTATCTAACCCCGTGCTGTGCCTTTCCTGGGAGTGTTTGAAGGGGACGGTGTAGAGGAAGATTTACTCTGTATCTAACCCCGTGCTGAACCTGTCCTGGGAGTGTTTGATGGGGACTGTGTAGAGGGAGCTTTACTCTTTATCTAACCCCGTGCTGTACCTGTCCTGCGAGTGTTTGTGGGGGAGTGTGTGGAGGGACCTTTAATCTGTATCTAACCCCGTGCTGTATCTGTCCAATGAGTGTATGATCGGGACAGTGTATAGGGAGATTTACTCTGTATCTAACACCGTGTTGTACCTGTCCAGTGAGTGTTTGATGGGGACAGTGTAGAGGGAGCTTTACTCTGTATCTAACCCCGTGCTGTACCTGTCTTGGGAGTGTTTGATGGGGAGAGTGTAGAGGGAGATTTAATCTGTATCTAACTCATTGCTGTACCTGTCCTGGGAGTGTTTGATGGGGACAGTGTAGAGGGAGCTTTACTCTGTATCAAACCTCGTGCTGTACCTCTCCTGGGAGTGTTTGACGGGGACAGTGTAGAGGGAGACTTACTCAGTATCTAACCCCGTGCTGTGCCTGTCCTGGGAGTGTTTGATGGGGTGTGTGTAGAGGGAGCTTTACTATGTATCTAACCCCGTGCTGTAACTGTCCAGGGAGTGTTTGATGGGGACAGTGTATACGGATTTTAACTCTGTATCTAATCCTGTACTGTTCCTGTCCTGGGAGGGTTTGATGGGTCAGTTTTGAGGGAGCTTTACACTGTATCTAACCCCATGCTGTACCTGTCCTGGAAGTGTTTGATGGGGACTGTGTTGAGGAAGCTTTACTCTGTATCTAACCCCATGCTGTAACTGCCCAGGGAGTGTTTGATGGGGACAGTGTAGAGGGAGCTTTTCCCTGTATCAAACCCCGTGCTGTACCAGTCCTGGGACTGTTTGATGGGGAGGGTGTAGAGGGAGCTTTACTCTGTATCCAACCCTCTGCTGTACCTGTCCTGGGAGTGTTTGATGGGGACAGTGTTGAGGGAGCTTTACACTGTATCTAACCCCGTGCTGTTCCTGTCCTGGGAGTGTTTGACGGGGACAATGTAGAGGGAGCTTTACTCTGTACCTAAACCCTTGCTTTACCTGTCCTGGGAGTGTTTGATGGGGACAGTGTAGTGGGAGCTTTTCTTTGCATCTAACCCCGTGCTGTAACTGTTCTGGGAGGGATTGATTGGGAGAGTGTAGAGGGAGCTTTACTCTGTATCTAATCCCGTGCTGTGCCTTTCCTGGGAGTGTGTGATGGTGACGGTGTAGAGGGAGATTTATTCTGTATCTAAAACCGTGCTGTACCTGTCCTGGGAGTGTTTGATGGGGAGTGTGTAGAGGGAGCTTCAATCTGTATCTAACCCCGTGCTGTATCTGTCCAGTGAGTGTATGATCGGGACAGTGTAGAGGGAGATTTACTCTGTATCTAACACCGTGTTGTACCTGTCCAGTGAGTGTTTGATGGGGACAGTGTAGAGGGAGTTTTACTCTGTAGCTAAACCCGTGCTGTACCTGTCCTGGGAGTGTTTGATGGGGATAGTGTAGAGGGAGATTTACTCTGTATCTAATGCTGTGCTGTGCCTTGCCTGGGAATGTTTGATGGGGACAGTGTAGAGGGAGACTTACTCTGTATCTATCCCCGTGCTGTACCTGTCCTGGGAGTGTATGATGGGGACAGTGTACAGGGGGCTTTACTCTGTATCTAACCCCATGCTGTAACTGCCCTGGGAGTGTTAGATGGGGAGCGTGTAGAGGGAGATTTACTCTGTATCGAATCCCCTGCTGTGCCTTTCCTGGGAATGTTTGATAGGGACGGTGTAGAGGGAGATTTACTCTGTATCTATCCCGCGCTGTACTTGTCGTGGGAGTGTTTGATGGGGAGTGTGTAGAGGGAGCTTTACTCTGTATCTAACCCCGTGCTGTACCTGTCCAGGGAGTGTTTGATGGGGACAGTGTAGAGGGAGATTTACTCTGTATCTAACCCCGTGCTGTACATATCCTTGGAGTGTTTGATGGGGACAGTGCAGAGGGAGCTGTACTTTGTATCTAACCCCGTGCTGTACCTGTCCTGGGAGTGTTTGATGGGGACAGTGTACAGGGGGCTTTACTCTGTATCTAACTCCATGCTGTAACTGCCCTTGGAGTGTTTGATGGGGACAGTGTAGAGGGAGCTTTACTCTGTATCTAACCCCGTGCTGTACCAGCCTGGGAGTGTTTGATGGGGAGGGTGTAGACGGAGCTGTACTCTGTATCCAACCCCGTGCTGTACCTGTCCTGGGAGTGTTTGATGGGGACAGTGTAGAGTGAGCTTTACTCTGTATCTAACCCCGTGCTGTACCTGTCCTGGGAGTGTTTGATGGGGACATTGTAGTGGGAGCTTTTCTTTGCATCTAACCCCGTGCTGTAACTGTTCTGGGAGGGATTGATTGGGAGAGCGTAGAGGGATATGTACTCTGTATCTAATCCCGTGCTGTGCCTTTCCTGGGAGTGTTTGATGGTGACGGTGTAGAGGGAGATTTACTCTGTATCTAACCCCGTGCTGTACCTGTTTTGGGAGTGTTTGTTGGGCACAGTGTAGAGGGAGATTTACTCTGTATCTAAAACCGTGCTGCACCTGTCCTGGGAGTGTTTGATGGGGAGTGTGTAGAGGGAGCTTCAATCTGTATCTAATCCCGTGCTGTATCTGTCCTGTGAGTGTATGATCGGGACAGTGTAGAGGGAGATTTACACTGTATCTAACACCGTGTTGTACCTGTACAGTGAGTGTTTGATGGGGACAGTGTAGAGGGAGTTTTACTCTGTATCTAAACCCGTGCTGTACCTGTCCTGGGAGTGCTGATGGGGATAGTGTAGAGGGAGATTTACTCTCTATCTAATCCCGTGCTGTGCCTTGCCTGGGAATGTTTGATGGGGACAGTGTAGAGGGAAACTTACTCTGTATCTAACCCCGTGCTGTACCTGTCCTGGGAGTGTTTGATGGGGACAGTGTACAGGGGGCTTTACTCTGTATCTAACTCCATGCTTTAACTGCCCTTGGAGTGTTTGATGGGGACAGTGTAGAGGGATATTTACTCTCTATCTAACACTGTGCTGTACCTGTCCAGGGAGTGTTTGATGGGGACAGTGTAGAGGGAGATTTACTCTCTATCTAACACTGTGCTGTACCTGTCCAGGGAGTGTTTGATGGGGACAGTTTAGTGGGAGCTTTACTTTGCATCTGACCCCGTGCTGTAACTGTTCTGGGAGCGTTTGATGGGGAGTGTGTAGAGGGAGATTTACCCTGTATCTAATCCCGTGCTGTGCCTTTCCTGGGAGTGTTTGATGGGGACGGTGTAGAGGGAGATTTACTCTGTATCTAACCCCGTGCTGTACCTGTCCTGGGAGTGTTTGAGGGGGAGTGTGTAGAGGGAGATTTACCCTGTATCTAATCCCGTGCTGTGCCTTTCCTGGGAGTGTTTGATGGGGACGGTGTAGAGGGAGATTTACTCTGTATCTAACCCCGTGCTGTAACTGTCCTGGGAGTGTTTGATGGGGACAGTGTACAGGGGGCTTTACTCTGTATCCAACCCCATGCTGTTCCTGTACTGGGAGTTTTTGATGCGGACAGTGTAGAGGGAGCTTTACTCTGTATCTAAACCCGTGCTGTAACTGTCCTGGGAGTGTTTGATGGGGACAGTGTAGAGGGAGTTTTACACTGTATCTAACCCCTTGCTGTTCCTGTACTGGGAGTTTTTGATGCGGACAGTGTAGAGGGAGCTTTACCCTTACCTAACTCCGTGCTGTACCTGTCCTTGGAGTGTTTGATGGGGACAGTGTAGTGGGAGCTTTACTTTGTATCTAACCCCGTGCTGTAACTGTTCTGGGAGGGTTTGATTGGGAGAGTGTAGAAGGATCTTTGCTCTGGAACTAATCCCGCGCTGTCCCTTTCCTGGGAGTGTTTGATGGGGACCATCTAGTGGGAGGTTTATTCTGTATCTAACCCCGTGCTGTACCTGTCCAGGCAGTGTTTGATGGGGACAGTGTAGAGGGAGCTTTACTCTGTATCTAACCCTCTGCTGTACCTGTCCTGAGAGGGTTTGATGGGGAGAGTGTAAAGGGAGATTTTCTCTGTATCTAATCCCGTGCTGTGCCTTTCCTGGGAGTGTTTGATGGGAACGGTGTAGAGGGTGATTTACTCTGTATCTAACCCCGTGATGTACCTGTCCTGGGAGTGTTTGATGGGGACAGTGTAGAGGGAGCTTTACTCTGTATCTAACCCCGGGCTGTACCTGTCCTGGGAGTGTTTGATGGGGAGTGTGTAGAAGGAGCTTTACTCTGTGACTAATCCCGTGCTGTGCCTTTCCTGGGAGTGTTTGATGGGGACGGTGTAGAGGTAGATTTACTCTGTATCTAACCCCATGCTGTACCTGACATGGGAGTGTTTGATGGGGATAGTGTAGAGGGAGATTTACTCTGTATCTAACCCCGTGCTGTAGCTGTCCTTGGAGTGTTTGATGTGAACAGTTTAGAGGGAGTTTTACTCTGTATCTAACGCCGTGCTGTACCTGTCCCGGGAGTGTTTGATGGGGAGTGTGTAGAGGGAGCTTTAATCTGTATCTAACCCCGTGCTGTATCTGTCCAGTGAGTGTATGATGGGGACAGTGTAGGGGGAGATTTACTCTGTATCTAACAACGTGCTGTTCCTGTCCTGGGAGTGTTTGAATGGGACAGTGTAGAAGGAGCTTTATTCTGTATCTCACCCCGTGCTGTAACTGTCTTGGGAGTGTTTGATGGGGACCGTGTAGAGGGAGCTTTAATCTGTATCTAACCCCATGCTGTACCTTCCTGGGAGTGTTTGATGGGGATAGTGTAAAGGGAGATTTACTCTGTTTCTAATCCCATGCTGTGCCTTTCCTGGGAGTGTTTGATGGGGACGGTGTAGAGTGTGATTTACTCTGTGTCTAACCCCGTGATGTACCAGTCCTGGGAGTGTTTGATGGGGAGGGTGTAGAGGGAGATTTACTCTGTATCGAATCCCCTGCTGTGCCTTTCCTGGGAATGTTTGATAGGGACGGTGTAGAGGGAGATTTACTCTGTATCTATCCCGCGCTGTACTTGTCGTGGGAGTCTTTGATGCGGAGTGTGTAAAGGGAGCTTTACTTTGTATCTAATCCCGTGCTGTACCTGTCCTGGAAGTGTTTGATGGGGAGTGTGTAGAGGGAGCTTTACTGTGTATCTAACGCCGTGCTGTACCTGTCCAGGGAGTGTTTGACTGGGACAGTGTAGAGGGAGATTTACTGTGTATCTAACCCCATACTGTACATGTCCTGGGAGTGTTTGATGGGGACAGTGTACAGGGGGATTTACTCTGTATCCAACCCCATGCTGTAACTGCGCTGGGAGTGTTTGTTTGGGACAGTGTAGAGGGAGCTTTACTCTGTATATAACCCCGTGCTGTACCAGTCCTGGGAGTGTTTGATGGGGAGTGTGTTGAAGGAGCTTTAATCTGTATCTAACCCCATGCTGTACCTGTCTTGGGAGTGTTTGATGGGGACAGTTTAGAGGGAGCTTTCATCTGTATCTAACCCATTGCTGTACCTGTCCTGGGAGTGTTTGATGGGGACAGTGTAGAGGGAGCTTTACTCTGTATCTAACCCTGTGCTGTACCTGCACAGGGAGTGTTTGACGGGGACAGTGTAGAGGGAGACTTACTCTGTATCTAACCCCGTGCTGTGCCTGTCCTGGGAGTGTTTGATGGGGACAGTTTAGAGGGAGATTTACACTGTATCTAACCCCGTGCTGAATTTGTCTTGGGAGTGTATGATGGGGACAGTGTAGATGGAGCTTTAATCTGTATCTAACCCCGTGCTGTAGCTGTCCTGGGAGGGTTTGATTGGGAGAGTGTAGAGGGAGATTTACTCTGTATCTAACCCCGTGCTGTACCTGTCCTGGGAGTATTTGATGGGGACGGTGTAGAGGGTGATTTACTCTGTATGTAACCCCGTGCTGCACTTGTCCTGGGAGTGTTTGATGGGGAGTGTGTAGAGGGAGCTTTACTGTGTATCTAACCCCGTGCTGTTCCTGTCCAGGGAGTCTTTGACTGGGACAGTGTAGAGGGAGATTTACTCTGTATCTTACCCCGTGCTGTACCAGTTCTGGGAGTGTTTGATGGGGAGTTTGTAGAGGGAGCTTTACTCTGTATCTAACCCCATGCTCTACCTGTCCAGGGAGTGTATGAAGGGGACAGTGTAGAGGGAGATTTACTCTGTATCTAACCCCGTGTGGTATCTGTCCTGGGAGTGTTTGATGGGGACAGTGTTGAGGTAGCTTTACACTGTATCTAACACCGTGCTGTTCCTGTCCTGGGAGTACTTGATGGGGACAATGTAGAAGGAGATTTACTCTGGACCTCACCCATGCTTTACCTGTCCAGGGATGGTTTAATGGGGACAGTGTAGTGGGAGCTTTACTTTGCATCTAACCCCGTGCTGTAAATGTTCTGGGAATGTTTGATGGGGAGAGTGTAGAGGGAGATTTACTCTGTATCTAATCCCGTGCTGTGCCTTTCCTCGGAGTGTTTGATGGGGACGGTGTTGAGGAAGATTTACTCTGTATCTAACCCCGTGCTGTTCTTGTCCTGGGAGTGTTTGATGGGGACAGTGTAGAGGGAGCTTTACTCTGTATCTAACCCCGTGCTGTGCCTTTCCTGGGAGTGTTTGAAGGGGACGGTGTAGAGGAAGATTTACTCTGTATCTAACCCCGTGCTGAACCTGTCCTGGGAGTGTTTGATGGGGACTGTGTAGAGGGAGCTTTACTCTTTATCTAACCCCGTGCTGTACCTGTCCTGCGAGTGTTTGTGGGGGAGTGTGTGGAGGGACCTTTAATCTGTATCTAACCCCGTGCTGTATCTGTCCAATGAGTGTATGATCGGGACAGTGTATAGGGAGATTTACTCTGTATCTAACACCGTGTTGTACCTGTCCAGTGAGTGTTTGATGGGGACAGTGTAGAGGGAGCTTTACTCTGTATCTAACCCCGTGCTGTACCTGTCTTGGGAGTGTTTGATGGGGAGAGTGTAGAGGGAGATTTAATCTGTATCTAACTCATTGCTGTACCTGTCCTGGGAGTGTTTGATGGGGACAGTGTAGAGGGAGCTTTACTCTGTATCAAACCTCGTGCTGTACCTCTCCTGGGAGTGTTTGACGGGGACAGTGTAGAGGGAGACTTACTCAGTATCTAACCCCGTGCTGTGCCTGTCCTGGGAGTGTTTGATGGGGTGTGTGTAGAGGGAGCTTTACTATGTATCTAACCCCGTGCTGTAACTGTCCAGGGAGTGTTTGATGGGGACAGTGTATACGGATTTTAACTCTGTATCTAATCCTGTACTGTTCCTGTCCTGGGAGGGTTTGATGGGTCAGTTTTGAGGGAGCTTTACACTGTATCTAACCCCATGCTGTACCTGTCCTGGAAGTGTTTGATGGGGACTGTGTTGAGGAAGCTTTACTCTGTATCTAACCCCATGCTGTAACTGCCCAGGGAGTGTTTGATGGGGACAGTGTAGAGGGAGCTTTTCCCTGTATCAAACCCCGTGCTGTACCAGTCCTGGGACTGTTTGATGGGGAGGGTGTAGAGGGAGCTTTACTCTGTATCCAACCCTCTGCTGTACCTGTCCTGGGAGTGTTTGATGGGGACAGTGTTGAGGGAGCTTTACACTGTATCTAACCCCATGCTGTTCCTGTCCTGGGAGTGTTTGACGGGGACAATGTAGAGGGAGCTTTACTCTGTACCTAAACCCTTGCTTTACCTGTCCTGGGAGTGTTTGATGGGGACAGTGTAGTGGGAGCTTTTCTTTGCATCTAACCCCGTGCTGTAACTGTTCTGGGAGGGATTGATTGGGAGAGTGTAGAGGGAGCTTTACTCTGTATCTAATCCCGTGCTGTGCCTTTCCTGGGAGTGTGTGATGGTGACGGTGTAGAGGGAGATTTATTCTGTATCTAAAACCGTGCTGTACCTGTCCTGGGAGTGTTTGATGGGGAGTGTGTAGAGGGAGCTTCAATCTGTATCTAACCCCGTGCTGTATCTGTCCAGTGAGTGTATGATCGGGACAGTGTAGAGGGAGATTTACTCTGTATCTAACACCGTGTTGTACCTGTCCAGTGAGTGTTTGATGGGGACAGTGTAGAGGGAGTTTTACTCTGTAGCTAAACCCGTGCTGTACCTGTCCTGGGAGTGTTTGATGGGGATAGTGTAGAGGGAGATTTACTCTGTATCTAATGCTGTGCTGTGCCTTGCCTGGGAATGTTTGATGGGGACAGTGTAGAGGGAGACTTACTCTGTATCTATCCCCGTGCTGTACCTGTCCTGGGAGTGTATGATGGGGACAGTGTACAGGGGGCTTTACTCTGTATCTAACCCCATGCTGTAACTGCCCTGGGAGTGTTAGATGGGGAGCGTGTAGAGGGAGATTTACTCTGTATCGAATCCCCTGCTGTGCCTTTCCTGGGAATGTTTGATAGGGACGGTGTAGAGGGAGATTTACTCTGTATCTATCCCGCGCTGTACTTGTCGTGGGAGTGTTTGATGGGGAGTGTGTAGAGGGAGCTTTACTCTGTATCTAACCCCGTGCTGTACCTGTCCAGGGAGTGTTTGATGGGGACAGTGTAGAGGGAGATTTACTCTGTATCTAACCCCGTGCTGTACATATCCTTGGAGTGTTTGATGGGGACAGTGCAGAGGGAGCTGTACTTTGTATCTAACCCCGTGCTGTACCTGTCCTGGGAGTGTTTGATGGGGACAGTGTACAGGGGGCTTTACTCTGTATCTAACTCCATGCTGTAACTGCCCTTGGAGTGTTTGATGGGGACAGTGTAGAGGGAGCTTTACTCTGTATCTAACCCCGTGCTGTACCAGCCTGGGAGTGTTTGATGGGGAGGGTGTAGACGGAGCTGTACTCTGTATCCAACCCCGTGCTGTACCTGTCCTGGGAGTGTTTGATGGGGACAGTGTAGAGTGAGCTTTACTCTGTATCTAACCCCGTGCTGTACCTGTCCTGGGAGTGTTTGATGGGGACATTGTAGTGGGAGCTTTTCTTTGCATCTAACCCCGTGCTGTAACTGTTCTGGGAGGGATTGATTGGGAGAGCGTAGAGGGATATGTACTCTGTATCTAATCCCGTGCTGTGCCTTTCCTGGGAGTGTTTGATGGTGACGGTGTAGAGGGAGATTTACTCTGTATCTAACCCCGTGCTGTACCTGTTTTGGGAGTGTTTGTTGGGCACAGTGTAGAGGGAGATTTACTCTGTATCTAAAACCGTGCTGCACCTGTCCTGGGAGTGTTTGATGGGGAGTGTGTAGAGGGAGCTTCAATCTGTATCTAATCCCGTGCTGTATCTGTCCTGTGAGTGTATGATCGGGACAGTGTAGAGGGAGATTTACACTGTATCTAACACCGTGTTGTACCTGTACAGTGAGTGTTTGATGGGGACAGTGTAGAGGGAGTTTTACTCTGTATCTAAACCCGTGCTGTACCTGTCCTGGGAGTGCTGATGGGGATAGTGTAGAGGGAGATTTACTCTCTATCTAATCCCGTGCTGTGCCTTGCCTGGGAATGTTTGATGGGGACAGTGTAGAGGGAGACTTACTCTGTATCTAACCCCGTGCTGTACCTGTCCTGGGAGTGTTTGATGGGGACAGTGTACAGGGGGCTTTACTCTGTGTCTAACTCCATGCTTTAACTGCCCTTGGAGTGTTTGATGGGGACAGTGTAGAGGGATATTTACTCTCTATCTAACACTGTGCTGTACCTGTCCAGGGAGTGTTTGATGGGGACAGTGTAGAGGGAGATTTACTCTCTATCTAACACTGTGCTGTACCTGTCCAGGGAGTGTTTGATGGGGACAGTTTAGTGGGAGCTTTACTTTGCATCTGACCCCGTGCTGTAACTGTTCTGGGAGCGTTTGATGGGGAGTGTGTAGAGGGAGATTTACCCTGTATCTAATCCCGTGCTGTGCCTTTCCTGGGAGTGTTTGATGGGGACGGTGTAGAGGGAGATTTACTCTGTATCTAACCCCGTGCTGTACCTGTCCTGGGAGTGTTTGAGGGGGAGTGTGTAGAGGGAGATTTACCCTGTATCTAATCCCGTGCTGTGCCTTTCCTGGGAGTGTTTGATGGGGACGGTGTAGAGGGAGATTTACTCTGTATCTAACCCCGTGCTGTAACTGTCCTGGGAGTGTTTGATGGGGACAGTGTACAGGGGGCTTTACTCTGTATCCAACCCCATGCTGTTCCTGTACTGGGAGTTTTTGATGCGGACAGTGTAGAGGGAGCTTTACTCTGTATCTAAACCCGTGCTGTAACTGTCCTGGGAGTGTTTGATGGGGACAGTGTAGAGGGAGTTTTACACTGTATCTAACCCCTTGCTGTTCCTGTACTGGGAGTTTTTGATGCGGACAGTGTAGAGGGAGCTTTACCCTTACCTAACTCCGTGCTGTACCTGTCCTTGGAGTGTTTGATGGGGACAGTGTAGTGGGAGCTTTACTTTGTATCTAACCCCGTGCTGTAACTGTTCTGGGAGGGTTTGATTGGGAGAGTGTAGAAGGATCTTTGCTCTGGAACTAATCCCGCGCTGTCCCTTTCCTGGGAGTGTTTGATGGGGACCATCTAGTGGGAGGTTTATTCTGTATCTAACCCCGTGCTGTACCTGTCCAGGCAGTGTTTGATGGGGACAGTGTAGAGGGAGCTTTACTCTGTATCTAACCCTCTGCTGTACCTGTCCTGAGAGGGTTTGATGGGGAGAGTGTAAAGGGAGATTTTCTCTGTATCTAATCCCGTGCTGTGCCTTTCCTGGGAGTGTTTGATGGGAACGGTGTAGAGGGTGATTTACTCTGTATCTAACCCCGTGATGTACCTGTCCTGGGAGTGTTTGATGGGGACAGTGTAGAGGGAGCTTTACTCTGTATCTAACCCCGGGCTGTACCTGTCCTGGGAGTGTTTGATGGGGAGTGTGTAGAAGGAGCTTTACTCTGTGACTAATCCCGTGCTGTGCCTTTCCTGGGAGTGTTTGATGGGGACGGTGTAGAGGTAGATTTACTCTGTATCTAACCCCATGCTGTACCTGACATGGGAGTGTTTGATGGGGATAGTGTAGAGGGAGATTTACTCTGTATCTAACCCCGTGCTGTAGCTGTCCTTGGAGTGTTTGATGTGAACAGTTTAGAGGGAGTTTTACTCTGTATCTAACGCCGTGCTGTACCTGTCCCGGGAGTGTTTGATGGGGAGTGTGTAGAGGGAGCTTTAATCTGTATCTAACCCCGTGCTGTATCTGTCCAGTGAGTGTATGATGGGGACAGTGTAGGGGGAGATTTACTCTGTATCTAACAACGTGCTGTTCCTGTCCTGGGAGTGTTTGAATGGGACAGTGTAGAAGGAGCTTTATTCTGTATCTCACCCCGTGCTGTAACTGTCTTGGGAGTGTTTGATGGGGACCGTGTAGAGGGAGCTTTAATCTGTATCTAACCCCATGCTGTACCTTCCTGGGAGTGTTTGATGGGGATAGTGTAAAGGGAGATTTACTCTGTTTCTAATCCCATGCTGTGCCTTTCCTGGGAGTGTTTGATGGGGACGGTGTAGAGTGTGATTTACTCTGTGTCTAACCCCGTGATGTACCAGTCCTGGGAGTGTTTGATGGGGAGGGTGTAGAGGGAGATTTACTCTGTATCGAATCCCCTGCTGTGCCTTTCCTGGGAATGTTTGATAGGGACGGTGTAGAGGGAGATTTACTCTGTATCTATCCCGCGCTGTACTTGTCGTGGGAGTCTTTGATGGGGAGTGTGTAGAGGGAGCTTTACTCTGTATCTAACCCCGTGCTGTACCTGTCCAGGGAGTGTTTGATGGGGACAGTGTAGAGGGAGATTTACTCTGTATCTAACCCCGTGCTGTACATATCCTTGGAGTGTTTGATGGGGACAGTGCAGAGGGAGCTGTACTTTGTATCTAACCCCGTGCTGTACCTGTCCTGGGAGTGTTTGATGGGGACAGTGTACAGGGGGCTTTACTCTGTATCTAACTCCATGCTGTAACTGCCCTTGGAGTGTTTGATGGGGACAGTGTAGAGGGAGCTTTACTCTGTATCTAACCCCGTGCTGTACCAGCCTGGGAGTGTTTGATGGGGAGGGTGTAGACGGAGCTGTACTCTGTATCCAACCCCGTGCTGTACCTGTCCTGGGAGTGTTTGATGGGGACAGTGTAGAGTGAGCTTTACTCTGTATCTAACCCCGTGCTGTACCTGTCCTGGGAGTGTTTGATGGGGACATTGTAGTGGGAGCTTTTCTTTGCATCTAACCCCGTGCTGTAACTGTTCTGGGAGGGATTGATTGGGAGAGCGTAGAGGGATATGTACTCTGTATCTAATCCCGTGCTGTGCCTTTCCTGGGAGTGTTTGATGGTGACGGTGTAGAGGGAGATTTACTCTGTATCTAACCCCGTGCTGTACCTGTTTTGGGAGTGTTTGTTGGGCACAGTGTAGAGGGAGATTTACTCTGTATCTAAAACCGTGCTGCACCTGTCCTGGGAGTGTTTGATGGGGAGTGTGTAGAGGGAGCTTCAATCTGTATCTAATCCCGTGCTGTATCTGTCCTGTGAGTGTATGATCGGGACAGTGTAGAGGGAGATTTACACTGTATCTAACACCGTGTTGTACCTGTACAGTGAGTGTTTGATGGGGACAGTGTAGAGGGAGTTTTACTCTGTATCTAAACCCGTGCTGTACCTGTCCTGGGAGTGCTGATGGGGATAGTGTAGAGGGAGATTTACTCTCTATCTAATCCCGTGCTGTGCCTTGCCTGGGAATGTTTGATGGGGACAGTGTAGAGGGAGACTTACTCTGTATCTAACCCCGTGCTGTACCTGTCCTGGGAGTGTTTGATGGGGACAGTGTACAGGGGGCTTTACTCTGTATCTAACTCCATGCTTTAACTGCCCTTGGAGTGTTTGATGGGGACAGTGTAGAGGGATATTTACTCTCTATCTAACACTGTGCTGTACCTGTCCAGGGAGTGTTTGATGGGGACAGTGTAGAGGGAGATTTACTCTCTATCTAACACTGTGCTGTACCTGTCCAGGGAGTGTTTGATGGGGACAGTTTAGTGGGAGCTTTACTTTGCATCTGACCCCGTGCTGTAACTGTCCTGGGAGTGTTTGAGGGGGAGTGTGTAGAGGGAGATTTACCCTGTATCTAATCCCGTGCTGTGCCTTTCCTGGGAGTGTTTGATGGGGACGGTGTAGAGGGAGATTTACTCTGTATCTAACCCCGTGCTGTAACTGTCCTGGGAGTGTTTGATGGGGACAGTGTACAGGGGGCTTTACTCTGTATCCAACCCCATGCTGTTCCTGTACTGGGAGTTTTTGATGCGGACAGTGTAGAGGGAGCTTTACTCTGTATCTAAACCCGTGCTGTAACTGTCCTGGGAGTGTTTGATGGGGACAGTGTAGAGGGAGTTTTACACTGTATCTAACCCCTTGCTGTTCCTGTACTGGGAGTTTTTGATGCGGACAGTGTAGAGGGAGCTTTACCCTTACCTAACTCCGTGCTGTACCTGTCCTTGGAGTGTTTGATGGGGACAGTGTAGTGGGAGCTTTACTTTGTATCTAACCCCGTGCTGTAACTGTTCTGGGAGGGTTTGATTGGGAGAGTGTAGAAGGATCTTTGCTCTGGAACTAATCCCGAGGCTGTCCCTTTCCTGGGAGTGTTTGATGGGGACCATCTAGTGGGAGGTTTATTCTGTATCTAACCCCGTGCTGTACCTGTCCAGGCAGTGTTTGATGGGGACAGTGTAGAGGGAGCTTTACTCTGTATCTAACCCTCTGCTGTACCTGTCCTGAGAGGGTTTGATGGGGAGAGTGTGAAGGGAGATTTTCTCTGTATCTAATCCCGTGCTGTGCCTTTCCTGGGAGTGTTTGATGGGAACGGTGTAGAGGGTGATTTACTCTGTATCTAACCCCGTGATGTACCTGTCCTGGGAGTGTTTGATGGGGACAGTGTAGAGGGAGCTTTACTCTGTATCTAACCCCAGGCTGTACCTGTCCTGGGAGTGTTTGATGGGGAGTGTGTAGAAGGAGCTTTACTCTGTGACTAATCCCGTGCTGTGCCTTTCCTGGGAGTGTTTGATGGGGACGGTGTAGAGGTAGATTTACTCTGTATCTAACCCCGTGCTGTACCTGACATGGGAGTGTTTGATGGGGATAGTGTAGAGGGAGATTTACTCTGTATCTAACCCCGTGCTGTAGCTGTCCTTGGAGTGTTTGATGTGAACAGTTTAGAGGGAGTTTTACTCTGTATCTAACGCCGTGCTGTACCTGTCCCGGGAGTGTTTGATGGGGAGTGTGTAGAGGGAGCTTTAATCTGTATCTAACCCCGTGCTGTATCTGTCCAGTGAGTGTATGATGGGGACAGTGTAGGGGGAGATTTACTCTGTATCTAACAACGTGCTGTTCCTGTCCTGGGAGTGTTTGAATGGGACAGTGTAGAAGGAGCTTTACTCTGTATCTCACCCCGTGCTGTACCTGTCTTGGGAGTGTTTGATGGGGACCGTGTAGAGGGAGCTTTAATCTGTATCTAACCCCATGCTGTACCTTCCTGGGAGTGTTTGATGGGGATAGTGTAAAGGGAGATTTACTCTGTTTCTAATCCCATGCTGTGCCTTTCCTGGGAGTGTTTGATGGGGACGGTGTAGAGTGTGATTTACTCTGTGTCTAACCCCGTGATGTACCAGTCCTGGGAGTGTTTGATGGGGAGGGTGTAGAGGGAGATTTACTCTGTATCGAATCCCCTGCTGTGCCTTTCCTGGGAATGTTTGATAGGGACGGTGTAGAGGGAGATTTACTCTGTATCTATCCCGCGCTGTACTTGTCGTGGGAGTGTTTGATGGGGAGTGTGTAGAGGGAGCTTTACTCTGTATCTAACCCCGTGCTGTACCTGTCCAGGGAGTGTTTGATGGGGACAGTGTAGAGGGAGATTTACTCTGTATCTAACCCCGTGCTGTACATATCCTTGGAGTGTTTGATGGGGACAGTGCAGAGGGAGCTGTACTTTGTATCTAACCCCGTGCTGTACCTGTCCTGGGAGTGTTTGATGGGGACAGTGTACAGGGGGCTTTACTCTGTATCTAACTCCATGCTGTAACTGCCCTTGGAGTGTTTGATGGGGACAGTGTAGAGGGAGCTTTACTCTGTATCTAACCCCGTGCTGTACCAGCCTGGGAGTGTTTGATGGGGAGGGTGTAGACGGAGCTGTACTCTGTATCCAACCCCGTGCTGTACCTGTCCTGGGAGTGTTTGATGGGGACAGTGTAGAGTGAGCTTTACTCTGTATCTAACCCCGTGCTGTACCTGTCCTGGGAGTGTTTGATGGGGACATTGTAGTGGGAGCTTTTCTTTGCATCTAACCCCGTGCTGTAACTGTTCTGGGAGGGATTGATTGGGAGAGCGTAGAGGGATATGTACTCTGTATCTAATCCCGTGCTGTGCCTTTCCTGGGAGTGTTTGATGGTGACGGTGTAGAGGGAGATTTACTCTGTATCTAACCCCGTGCTGTACCTGTTTTGGGAGTGTTTGTTGGGCACAGTGTAGAGGGAGATTTACTCTGTATCTAAAACCGTGCTGCACCTGTCCTGGGAGTGTTTGATGGGGAGTGTGTAGAGGGAGCTTCAATCTGTATCTAATCCCGTGCTGTATCTGTCCTGTGAGTGTATGATCGGGACAGTGTAGAGGGAGATTTACACTGTATCTAACACCGTGTTGTACCTGTACAGTGAGTGTTTGATGGGGACAGTGTAGAGGGAGTTTTACTCTGTATCTAAACCCGTGCTGTACCTGTCCTGGGAGTGCTGATGGGGATAGTGTAGAAGGAGATTTACTCTCTATCTAATCCCGTGCTGTGCCTTGCCTGGGAATGTTTGATGGGGACAGTGTAGAGGGAGACTTACTCTGTATCTAACCCCGTGCTGTACCTGTCCTGGGAGTGTTTGATGGGGACAGTGTACAGGGGGCTTTACTCTGTATCTAACTCCATGCTTTAACTGCCCTTGGAGTGTTTGATGGGGACAGTGTAGAGGGATATTTACTCTCTATCTAACACTGTGCTGTACCTGTCCAGGGAGTGTTTGATGGGGACAGTGTAGAGGGAGATTTACTCTCTATCTAACACTGTGCTGTACCTGTCCAGGGAGTGTTTGATGGGGACAGTTTAGTGGGAGCTTTACTTTGCATCTGACCCCGTGCTGTAACTGTTCTGGGAGCGTTTGATGGGGAGTGTGTAGAGGGAGATTTACCCTGTATCTAATCCCGTGCTGTGCCTTTCCTGGGAGTGTTTGATGGGGACGGTGTAGAGGGAGATTTACTCTGTATCTAACCCCGTGCTGTACCTGTCCTGGGAGTGTTTGAGGGGGAGTGTGTAGAGGGAGATTTACCCTGTATCTAATCCCGTGCTGTGCCTTTCCTGGGAGTGTTTGATGGGGACGGTGTAGAGGGAGATTTACTCTGTATCTAACCCCGTGCTGTAACTGTCTTGGGAGTGTTTGATGGGGACAGTGTACAGGGGGATTTACTCTGTATCCAACCCCATGCTGTTCCTGTACTGGGAGTTTTTGATGCGGACAGTGTAGAGGGAGCTTTACTCTGTATCTAAACCCGTGCTGTAACTGTCCTGGGAGTGTTTGATGGGGACAGTGTAGAGGGAGTTTTACACTGTATCTAACCCCTTGCTGTTCCTGTACTGGGAGTTTTTGATGCGGACAGTGTAGAGGGAGCTTTACCCTTACCTAACTCCGTGCTGTACCTGTCCTTGGAGTGTTTGATGGGGACAGTGTAGTGGGAGCTTTACTTTGTATCTAACCCCGTGCTGTAACTGTTCTGGGAGAGTTTGATTGGGAGAGTGTAGAAGGATCTTTGCTCTGGAACTAATCCCGAGGCTGTCCCTTTCCTGGGAGTGTTTGATGGGGACCATCTAGTGGGAGGTTTATTCTGTATCTAACCCCGTGCTGTACCTGTCCAGGCAGTGTTTGATGGGGACAGTGTAGAGGGAGCTTTACTCTGTATCTAACCCTCTGCTGTACCTGTCCTGAGAGGGTTTGATGGGGAGAGTGTAAAGGGAGATTTTCTCTGTATCTAATCCCGTGCTGTGCCTTTCCTGGGAGTGTTTGATGGGAACGGTGTAGAGGGTGATTTACTCTGTATCTAACCCCGTGATGTACCTGTCCTGGGAGTGTTTGATGGGGACAGTGTAGAGGGAGCTTTACTCTGTATCTAACCCCGGGCTGTACCTGTCCTGGGAGTGTTTGATGGGGAGTGTGTAGAAGGAGCTTTACTCTGTGACTAATCCCGTGCTGTGCCTTTCCTGGGAGTGTTTGATGGGGACGGTGTAGAGGTAGATTTACTCTGTATCTAACCCCGTGCTGTACCTGACATGGGAGTGTTTGATGGGGATAGTGTAGAGGGAGATTTACTCTGTATCTAACCCCGTGCTGTAGCTGTCCTTGGAGTGTTTGATGTGAACAGTTTAGAGGGAGTTTTACTCTGTATCTAACGCCGTGCTGTTCCTGTCCCGGGAGTGTTTGATGGGGAGTGTGTAGAGGGAGCTTTAATCTGTATCTAACCCTGTGCTGTATCTGTCCAGTGAGTGTATGATGGGGACAGTGTAGGGGGAGATTTACTCTGTATCTAACAACGTGCTGTTCCTGTCCTGGGAGTGTTTGAATGGGACAGTGTAGAAGGAGCTTTACTCTGTATCTCACCCCGTGCTGTACCTGTCTTGGGAGTGTTTGATGGGGACCGTGTAGAGGGAGCTTTAATCTGTATCTAACCCCATGCTGTACCTTCCTGGGAGTGTTTGATGGGGATAGTGTAAAGGGAGATTTACTCTGTTTCTAATCCCATGCTGTGCCTTTCCTGGGAGTGTTTGATGGGGACGGTGTAGAGTGTGATTTACTCTGTGTCTAACCCCGTGATGTACCAGTCCTGGGAGTGTTTGATGGGGAGGGTGTAGAGGGAGATTTACTCTGTATCGAATCCCCTGCTGTGCCTTTCCTGGGAATGTTTGATAGGGACGGTGTAGAGGGAGATTTACTCTGTATCTATCCCGCGCTGTACTTGTCGTGGGAGTGTTTGATGGGGAGTGTGTAGAGGGAGCTTTACTCTGTATCTAACCCCGTGCTGTACCTGTCCAGGGAGTGTTTGATGGGGACAGTGTAGAGGGAGATTTACTCTGTATCTAACCCCGTGCTGTACATATCCTTGGAGTGTTTGATGGGGACAGTGCAGAGGGAGCTGTACTTTGTATCTAACCCCGTGCTGTACCTGTCCTGGGAGTGTTTGATGGGGACAGTGTACAGGGGGCTTTACTCTGTATCTAACTCCATGCTGTACCTGTCCTGGGAGTGTTTGATGGGGACAGTGTAGAGTGAGCTTTACTCTGTATCTAACCCCGTGCTGTACCTGTCCTGGGAGTGTTTGATGGGGACATTGTAGTGGGAGCTTTTCTTTGCATCTAACCCCGTGCTGTAACTGTGCTGGGAGGGATTGATTGGGAGAGCGTAGAGGGATATGTACTCTGTATCTAATCCCGTGCTGTGCCTTTCCTGGGAGTGTTTGATGGTGACGGTGTAGAGGGAGATTTACTCTGTATCTAACCCCGTGCTGTACCTGTTTTGGGAGTGTTTGTTGGGCACAGTGTAGAGGGAGATTTACTCTGTATCTAAAACCGTGCTGCACCTGTCCTGGGAGTGTTTGATGGGGAGTGTGTAGAGGGAGCTTCAATCTGTATCTAATCCCGTGCTGTATCTGTCCTGTGAGTGTATGATCGGGACAGTGTAGAGGGAGATTTACACTGTATCTAACACCGTGTTGTACCTGTACAGTGAGTGTTTGATGGGGACAGTGTAGAGGGAGTTTTACTCTGTATCTAAACCCGTGCTGTACCTGTCCTGGGAGTGCTGATGGGGATAGTGTAGAGGGAGATTTACTCTCTATCTAATCCCGTGCTGTGCCTTGCCTGGGAATGTTTGATGGGGACAGTGTAGAGGGAGACTTACTCTGTATCTAACCCCGTGCTGTACCTGTCCTGGGAGTGTTTGATGGGGACAGTGTACAGGGGGCTTTACTCTGTATCTAACTCCATGCTTTAACTGCCCTTGGAGTGTTTGATGGGGACAGTGTAGAGGGATATTTACTCTCTATCTAACACTGTGCTGTACCTGTCCAGGGAGTGTTTGATGGGGACAGTGTAGAGGGAGATTTACTCTCTATCTAACACTGTGCTGTACCTGTCCAGGGAGTGTTTGATGGGGACAGTTTAGTGGGAGCTTTACTTTGCATCTGACCCCGTGCTGTAACTGTTCTGGGAGCGTTTGATGGGGAGTGTGTAGAGGGAGATTTACCCTGTATCTAATCCCGTGCTGTGCCTTTCCTGGGAGTGTTTGATGGGGACGGTGTAGAGGGAGATTTACTCTGTATCTAACCCCGTGCTGTACCTGTCCTGGGAGTGTTTGAGGGGGAGTGTGTAGAGGGAGATTTACCCTGTATCTAATCCCGTGCTGTGCCTTTCCTGGGAGTGTTTGATGGGGACGGTGTAGAGGGAGCTTTACTCTGTATCTAACCCCGTGCTGTAACTGTCCTGGGAGTGTTTGATGGGGACAGTGTACAGGGGGCTTTACTCTGTATCCAACCCCATGCTGTTCCTGTACTGGGAGTTTTTGATGCGGACAGTGTAGAGGGAGCTTTACTCTGTATCTAAACCCGTGCTGTAACTGTCCTGGGAGTGTTTGATGGGGACAGTGTAGAGGGAGTTTTACACTGTATCTAACCCCTTGCTGTTCCTGTACTGGGAGTTTTTGATGCGGACAGTGTAGAGGGAGCTTTACCCTTACCTAACTCCGTGCTGTACCTGTCCTTGGAGTGTTTGATGGGGACAGTGTAGTGGGAGCTTTACTTTGTATCTAACCCCGTGCTGTAACTGTTCTGGGAGAGTTTGATTGGGAGAGTGTAGAAGGATCTTTGCTCTGGAACTAATCCCGCGCTGTCCCTTTCCTGGGAGTGTTTGATGGGGACCATCTAGTGGGAGGTTTATTCTGTATCTAACCCCGTGCTGTACCTGTCCAGGCAGTGTTTGATGGGGACAGTGTAGAGGGAGCTTTACTCTGTATCTAACCCTCTGCTGTACCTGTCCTGAGAGGGTTTGATGGGGAGAGTGTAAAGGGAGATTTTCTCTGTATCTAATCCCGTGCTGTGCCTTTCCTGGGAGTGTTTGATGGGAACGGTGTAGAGGGTGATTTACTCTGTATCAAACCCCGTGATGTACCTGTCCTGGGAGTGTTTGATGAGGACAGTGTAGAGGGAGCTTTACTCTGTATCTAACCCCGGGCTGTACCTGTCCTGGGAGTGTTTGATGGGGAGTGTGTAGAAGGAGCTTTACTCTGTGACTAATCCCGTGCTGTGCCTTTCCTGGGAGTGTTTGATGGGGACGGTGTAGAGGTAGATTTACTCTGTATCTAACCCCGTGCTGTACCTGACATGGGAGTGTTTGATGGGGATAGTGTAGAGGGAGATTTACTCTGTATCTAACCCCGTGCTGTAGCTGTCCTTGGAGTGTTTGATGTGAACAGTTTAGAGGGAGTTTTACTCTGTATCTAACGCCGTGCTGTACCTGTCCCGGGAGTGTTTGATGGGGAGTGTGTAGAGGGAGCTTTAATCTGTATCTAACCCCGTGCTGTATCTGTCCAGTGAGTGTATGATGGGGACAGTGTAGGGGGAGATTTACTCTGTATCTAACAACGTGCTGTTCCTGTCCTGGGAGTGTTTGAATGGGACAGTGTAGAAGGAGCTTTACTCTGTATCTCACCCCGTGCTGTACCTGTCTTGGGAGTGTTTGATGGGGACGGTGTAGAGTGTGATTTACTCTGTGTCTAACCCCGTGATGTACCAGTCCTGGGAGTGTTTGATGGGGAGGGTGTAGAGGGAGATTTACTCTGTATTTTACCCCGTGCTGTACCTGTTCAGGGAGTGTATGAAGGGGACTGTGTAGAGAGAGATTTACTCTGTACCTAACCCCGTGCTGTACCTGTTCTGGGAGTGTTTGATGGGGACAGTGTAGAGGGAGCTTTGCTCTGTATCTAACCCCATGCTGTACCTTTCCTGGGAGTGTTTGATGGGGAGCGTATAGAGGGAAATTTGCTCTGTATCTAATCCCTTGCTGTCCCTTTCCTGGGAGTGTTTGATAGGGACGGTGTAGAGGGAGCTTTACTCTGTATCTAATCCCGTGCTGTACCTGTCCTGGGAGTGTTTGATGGGGAGTGGGTAGAGGGAGCTTTAATCTGTATCTAACCCCATGCTGTACCTGTCCAGTGATTGTATGATGGGGAGAGTGTAGACGCAGATTTACTCTGTATCTAACACCGTGCTGTACCTGTCCTGGGAGTGTTTGATGGGGCAGTGTAGAGGGAGCTTTACTCTTTATCTAACGCTGTGCTGTACCTGTCCTGGGAGTGTTTGATGGGGACAGTGTTGAGGGAGCTTTACTCTTTATCTAACCCCGTGCTGTCCCTCTCCAGGGAGTGTTTGATGGGGCCAGTGTAGCGGGAGCTTTAATCTTTTTCTAACCCCGTGCTGTATCAGTCCTGGGAGTGTTTGATGGGGACCGTGTAGAGGGAGCTTTACTCTGTATCTAACCCTGTGCTGTATCTGTCCAGTGAGTGTATGATGGGTCAGTGTAGAGTGAGCTTTGTTCTGTATCTAACCCCATGCTGTACCTCTCCTGGGAGGGTTTGATGGTGAGATTGTAGAGGGAGATTTAATCTCTATCTAATCCCGTGCTGTGCCTTTCCTGGTAGTGTTTGATGGGGACGGTGTAGAGGGTGATTTACTCTGTATCTAACCCCGTGCTGTACCAGTCCTATGAGTGTTTGATGGGGACAGTGTAGAGGGAGCTTTACTCTGTATCTAATCACGTGCTGAACCTGCACAGGGACTGTTTGATGGGGACAGTGTAAAGGTAGATTTACTCTGTATCTAACCCCGTGCTGTACCTGTCCTGGGAGTGTTTGATGGGGAAAGTGTAGAGGGAGCTTTACTCTTTATCTAACCCCATGCTGTAACTGCCCTGGGAGTGTTTGAATGGGAGAGTGTAGAGGGAGATTTACTCTCGATCGAATGCCCTGCTGTGCCTTTCCCGGGAGTGTTTGATAGGGACGGTGTAGAGGGAGATTTACTCTGTATCTAAGTCCGTGCTGTACCTGTCCTGCGAATGTTTGATGGGGAGTGTGCAGAGGGAGCTTTACTCTGTTTCTAACCCCGTGCTGTTCCTTTCCTGGGAGTGTTTGATGGGGACGAAGTAGACGGAGATTTACTCTGTATCTAAGCCCGTGCTTTACCTTTCCTGGGTGTGTTTGAAGGGGTGTGTGTAGAGGGAGATTTACTCTGTATCTAACCCCGTGCTGTACCTGTCCAGGGAGTGTTTGATGGGGACAGTGTAGAGGGAGATTTACTCTGTATGTAACCCCATGCTGTACCTGTCCTGGGAGTGTTTGATGTGGACAGTGTAGAGGGAGCTTTACTCTGTACCTAACCCCGTGCTTTACCTGTCCTGGGAGTGTTTGATGGGGACAGTGTAGTGGGAGCTTTACTTTGCAACTGACCCAGTGCTGTACCTGTCCTGGGAGTGTTTGATGGGGACAGTGTAGAGGGAGATTTACTCTGCATCTAACCCCGTGCTGTGCCTTTCCTGGGAGTGTTTGATGGGGATGGTGTAGAGGGAGATTTCCTCTTTATCTAACCCCGTGCTGTACCTGTCCTGGGAGTGTTTGATGGGGACAGTTTAGAGGCAGCTTTACTCTGTATCTAACCCCGTGCTGTACCTGTCCTTGGAGTGTTTGATGGGGACAGTGTACAGGGAGCTTTACTCTGTATCTTACCCCGTGCTGTACCTGTCCCAAGAGTGTTTGATGGGGACAGTGTAGAGGCAGCTTTACTCTGTATCTATCACCGTGCTGTACCTGCACAGTGAGTGTTTGATGGGGACAGTGTCGAGGGAGCTTTACTCTGTATCTAATCCTGTACTGTACCTGTCCTGTGAGTGTTTAATGGGGACAGTGTAGAGGGAGCTTTACTCTGTATCTAAACCCGTGCTGTAACTGTCCTGGGAGTGTTTGATGGGGACAGTGTAGAGGGAGCTTTACACTGTATCTAACCCCTTGCTGTTCCTGTACTGGGAGTTTTTGATGCGGACAGTGTAGAGGGAGCTTTACTCTGTACCTAACTCCGTGCTGTACCTGTCCTTGGAGTTTTTGATGGGGACAGTGTAGTGGGAGCTTTACTTTGTATCTAACACCGTGCTGTAACTGTTCTGGGAGGGTTTGATTGGGAGAGTGTAGAAGGATCTTTGCTCTGGAACTAATCCCGTGCTGTCCTTTCCTGGGAGTGTTTGATGGGGACCATCTAGTGGGAGATTTATTCTGTATCTAACCCCGTGCTGTACCTGTCCAGGCAGTGTTTGATGGGGACAGTGTAGAGGGAGCTTTACTCTGTATCTAACCCTCTGCTGTACCTGTCCTGAGAGGGTTTGATGGGGAGAGTGTAAAGGGAGATTTACTCTGTATCTAATCCCGTGCTGTGCCTTTCCTGGGAGTGTTTGATGGGAACGGTGTAGAGGGTGATTTACTCTGTATCTAACCCTGTGATGTACCTGTCCTGGGAGTGTTTGATGGGGACAGTGTAGAGGGAGCTTTACTCTGTATCTAACCCCGGGCTGTACCTGTCCTGGGAGTGTTTGATGGGGAGTGTGTAGAAGGAGCTTTACTCTGTGACTAATCCCGTGCTGTGCCTTTCCTGGGAGTGTTTGATGGGGACGGTGTAGAGGTAGATTTACTCTGTATCTAACCCTGTGCTGTACCTGACATGGGAGTGTTTGATGGGGATAGTGTAGAGGGAGATTTACTCTGTATCTAACCCCGTGCTGTAGCTGTCCTTGGAGTGTTTGATGTGAACAGTTTAGAGGGAGTTTTACTCTGTATCTAACGCCGTGCTGTACCTGTCCGGGGAGTGTTTGATGGGGAGTGTGTAGAGGGAGCTTTAATCTGTATCTAACCCCGTGCTGTATCTGTCCAGTGAGTGTATGATGGGGACAGTGTAGGGGGAGATTTACTCTGTATCTAACAACGTGCTGTTCCTGTCCTGGGAGTGTTTGATGGGGACAGTGTAGAGGGAGCTTTAATCTGTATCTAACCCCATGCTGTACCTTCCTGGGAGTGTTTGATGGGGATTGTGTAGAGGGAGATTTACTCTGTTTCTAATCCCATGCTGTGCCTTTCCTGGGAGTGTTTGATGGGGATGGTGTAGAGTGTGATTTACTCTGTGTCTAACCCCGTGATGTACCTGTCCTGGGAGTGTTTGATGGTGACAGTGTAGAGGGAGATTTACTCTGTATCTTACCCTGTGCTGTACCTGTCCTGGGAGTGTTTGATGAGGACAGTGTAGAGGGAGCTTTAATCTGTATCTATTCCTGTGCTGTACCTGCACGAGCAGTGTTTGATGGGGGCAGTGTAGAGGGAGCTTTACTCCGTATGTAACCCCGTGCTGTACCTATCCTGGGAGTGTTTGATCGGGAGTGTGTAGAGGGAGCTTTTCTCTGTATCTAACATCGTGCTGTACCTGTCTTGGGAGTGTTTGATGGGGACAGTGAAGAGGGAGCTTTAATCTGTATCTCACCACGTGCTGTACCTGTCTTGCGAGTGTTTGATGGGGACAGTGTAGAGGGAACTTTACACTGTATCTAACCCCGTGCTGTTCCTGTCCTGGGAGTGTTTGATGGGGGCAATGTAGAGGGAGCTTTACTCTGTACCTAACCCCGTGCTGTACCTGCCCTGGGAGTGTTTGATGGGGACAGTGTAGTGGCAGCTTTACTTTGTATCTAACCCCGTGCTGTAACTGTTCTGGGAGTGTTTGATGGGGACATTGTAGAGGGAGCTTTACTCTGTATCTAATCCCGTGCTGTGCCTTTCCTGGGAGTGTTTGATGGGGACGGTGTAGAGGGAGATTTTCTCTGGATCTAACCCCGTGCTGTACCTGTCCTGGGAGTGTTTGATGGGGACATTGTAGAGGGAGCTTTACTCTGTATCTCACGCCGTGCTGTTGCTGAACTGGGGGTGTTTGATGGGGACAATGTAGAGGGAGCTTTACTCTGTATCTAACCCCGTGCTGTACCTGTCCTGGGAGTTTTTGATGCGGCGTGTGTAGCGGGAGATTTAATCTGTATCTAACCCCGTGCTGTATCTGTCCAGTGAGTCTATTTTGGGGACAGTTTAGATGGGAGATTTACTCTGTATCTAAACCTTGCTGTACCTTTACTGGGAGTGTTTGATGGGGACAGTGTAGAGGGAGCTTTACTCTGTATCTAATCCTGTACTGTACCTGTCCTGGAAGTGTTTGATGGGGACAGTGTTGAGAGAGCTTTACTCTGTAACTACCCCCTTGCTGTACCTGTCCTGGGAGTGTTTGATGGGGACAGTGCAGTGGGAGCTTTACTTTGTATGCACGCCCGTGCCTTAACTGTTCTGGGAGGGTTTGGTTGGGAGAGTGTTGAAGGAGCTTTACTCTGTATCTAACCCCGGGCTGTACCTGTCCTGGGAGTGTTTGATGGGGAGTGTGTAGAAGGAGCTTTACTCTGTGACTAATCCCGTGCTGTGCCTTTCCTGGGATTGTTTGATGGGGACGGTGTAGAGGTAGATTTACTCTGTATCTAACCCCGTGCTGTACCTGACATGGGAGTGTTTGATGGGGATAGTGTAGAGGGAGATTTACTCTGTATCTAACCCCGTGCTGTAGCTGTCCTTGGAGTGTTTGATGTGAACAGTTTAGAGGGAGTTTTACTCTGTAGCTAACGCCGTGCTGTACCTGTCCGGGGAGTGTTTGCTGGGGAGTGTGTAGAGGGAGCTTTAATCTGTATCTAACCCTCTGCTGTATCTGTCCAGTGAGTGTATGATGGGGACAGTGTAGGGGGAGATTTACTCTGTATCTAACAACGTGCTGTTCCTGTCCTGGGAGTGTTTGAAGGGGACAGTGTAGAGGGAGCTTTACTCTGTATCTCACCCCGTGCTGTACCTGTCTTGGGAGTGTTTGATGGGGACAGTGTAGAGGGAGCTTTAATCTGTATCTAACCCCATGCTGTACCTTCCTGGAGTGTTTGATGGGGATAGTGTAAAAAGATTTACTCTGTTTCTAATCCCATGCTGTGCCTTTCCTGGGAGTGTTTGATGGGGACGGTGTAGAGTGTGATTTACTCTGTGTCTAACCCCGTGATGTACCAGTCCTGGGAGTGTTTGATGTGGACAGTGTAGAGGGAGCTTTACTCTGTACCTAACCCCGTGCTTTACCTGTCCTGGGAGTGTTTGATGGGGACAGTGTAGTGGGAGCTTTACTTTGCAACTGACCCCGTGCTGTACCTGTCCTGGGAGTGTTTGATGGGGACAGTGTAGAGGGAGATTTACTCTGCATCTAACCCAGTGCTGTGCCTTTCCTTGGAGTGTTTGATGGGGATGGTGTAGAGGTAGATTTCCTCTTTATCTAACCTCGTGCTGTACCTGTCCTGGGAGTGTTTGATGGGGACAGTTTAGAGGCAGCTTTACTCTGTATCTAACCCCGTGCTGTACCTGTCCTTGGAGTGTTTGATGGGGACAGTGTACAGGGAGCTTTACTCTGTATCTTACCCCGTGCAGTACCTGTCCCAAGAGTGTTTGATGGGGACAGTGTAGAGGCAGCTTTACTCTGTATCTATCACCGTACTGTACCTGCACAGTGAGTGTTTGATGGGGACAGTGTACGAGGGAGCTTTACTCTGTATCTAATCCTGTAAAGTACCTGTCCTGTGAGTGTTTGATGGGGACAGTGTAGAGGGAGCTTTACTCTGTATCTAACCCTGTGCTGTACGTGTCCTGGGAGTGTTTGATGTGGACTGTGTAGAGGGAGATTTACTCTGTATCTAAACCCGTGCTGTAACTTTCCTGGGAGTGTTTGATGGGGACAGTGTCGAGGGATCTTTACTCTGTATCTAATCCTGTACTGTACCTCTCCTGTGAGTGTTTGATGGGGACAGTGTAGAGGGAGCTTTACTCTGTATCTAACCCTGTGCTGTACGTGTCCTGGGAGTGTTTGATGTGGACTGTGTAGAGGGAGCTTTACACTGTATCTAACCCCTTGCTGTTCCTGTACTGGGAGTTTTTGATGCGGACAGTGTAGAGGGAGCTTTACTCTGTACCTAACTCCATGCTGTACCTGTCCTTGGAGTGTTTGATGGGGACAGTGTAGTGGGAGCTTTACTTTGTAACTAACCCCCTGCTTTAACTGTTCTGGGAGGGTTTGATTGGGAGAGTGTAGAAGGATCTTTGCTCTGGAACTAATCCCGTGCTGTCCCTTTCCTGGGAGTGTTTGATGGGGACCATCTAGTGGGAGATTTATTCTGTATCTAACCCCGTGCTGTACCTGTCCAGGCAGTGTTTGATGGGGACAGTGTAGAGGGAGCTTTACTCTGTATCTAACCCTCTGCTGTACCTGTCCTGAGAGGGTTTGATGGGGAGAGTGTAAAGGGAGATTTACTCTGTATCTAATCCCGTGCTGTGCCTTTCCTGGGAGTGTTTGATGGGAACGGTGTAGAGGGTGATTTACTCTGTATCTAACCCCGTGATGTACCTGTCCTGGGAGTGTTTGATGGGGACAGTGTAGAGGGAGCTTTACTCTGTATCTAACCCCGGGCTGTACCTGTCCTGGGAGTGTTTGATGGGGAGTGTGTCGAAGGAGCTTTACTCTGTGACTAATCCCGTGCTGTGCCTTTCCTGGGAGTGTTTGATGGGGACGGTGTAGAGGTAGATTTACTCTGTATCTAACCCCGTGCTGTACCTGACATGGGAGTGTTTGATGGGGATAGTGTAGAGGGAGATTTACTCTGTATCTAACCCCGTGCTGTAGCTGTCCTTGGAGTGTTTGATGTGAACAGTTTAGAGGGAGTTTTACTCTGTATCTAACGCCGTGCTGTACATGTCCGGGGAGTGTTTGATGGGGAGTGTGTAGAGGGAGCTTTAATCTGTATCTAACCCCGTGCTGTATCTGTCCAGTGAGTGTATGATGGGGACAGTGTAGAGGGAGATTTACTCTGTATCTAACAACGTGCTGTTCCTGTCCTGGGAGTGTTTGAATGGGACAGTGTAGAGGGAGCTTTACTCTGTATCTCACCCCGTGCTGAACCTGTCTTGGGAGTGTTTGATGGGGACAGTGTAGAGGGAGCTTTAATCTGTATCTAACCCCATGCTGTACCTTCCTGGGAGTGTTTGATGGGGATCGTGTAAAGGGAGATTTACTCTGTTTCTAATCCCATGCTGTGCCTTTCCTGGGAGTGTTTGATGGGGACGGTGTAGAGTGTGATTTACTCTGTGTCTAACCCCGTGATGTACCTGTCCTGGGAGTGCTTGATGGTGACAGTGTAGAGGGAGATTTACTCTGTATCTAACCCCGTGCTGTACCTGTCCTGGGAGTGTTTGATGGTGACAGTGTAGAGGGAGATTTACTCTGTATCTAACACCGTTCTGTACCTGTCCTTGGAGTGTTTGATGAGGACAGTGTAGAGGGAGCTTTAATCTGTATCTATCCCTGTGCTGTACCTGCACGAGCAGTGTTTGATGGGGGCAGTGTAGAGGGAGCTTTACTCCGTATGTAACCCCGTGCTGTACCTATCCTGGGAGTGTTTGATCGGGAGTGTGTAGAGGGAGCTTTTCTCTGTATCTAACCCCGTGCTGTACCTGTCTTGGGAGTGTTTGATGGGGACAGTGAAGAGGGAGCTTTAATCTGTATCTCACCACGTGCTGTACCTGTCTTGGGAGTGTTTGATGGGGACAGTGTAGAGGGAAGTTTACACTGTATCTAACCCCGTGCTGTTCCTGTCCTGGGAGTGTTTGATGGGGGCAATGTAGAGGGAGCTTTACTCTGTACCTAACCCCGTGCTGTACCTGCCCTGGGAGTGTTTGATGGGGACAGTGTAGTGGCAGCTTTACTTTGTATCTAACCCCGTGCTGTAACTGTTCTGGGAGTGTTTGATGGGGACATTGTAGAGGGAGCTTTACTCTGTATCTAATCCCGTGCTGTGCCTTTCCTGGGAGTGTTTGATGGGGACGGTGTAGAGGGAGATTTTCTCTGGATCTAACCCCGTGCTGTACCTGTCCTGGGAGTGTTTGATGGGGACATTGTAGAGGGAGCTTTACTCTGTATCTCACCCCGTGCTGTTGCTGAACTGGGGGTGTTTGATGGGGACAATGTAGAGGGAGTTTTACTCTGTATCTAACCCCGTGCTGTACCTGTCCTGGGAGTGTTTGATGGGGCGTGTGTAGCGGAAGATTTAATCTGTATCTAACTCCGTGCTGTATCTGTCCAGTGAGTCTATTTTGGGGACAGTTTAGATGGAGATTTACTCTGTATCTAACACCGTGCTGTACCTTTACTGGGAGTGTTTGATGGGGACAGTGTAGAGGGAGCTTTACTCTGTATCTAATCCTGTACTGTACCTGTCCTGGAAGTGTTTGATGGGGACAGTGTTGAGAGAGCTTTACTCTGTAACTACCCCCTTGCTGTACCTGTCCTGGGAGTGTTTGATGGGGACAGTGCAGTGGGAGCTTTACTTTGTATCCACGCCCGTGCCTTAACTGTTCTGGGAGGGTTTGGTTGGGAGAGTGTTGAAGGAGCTTTACTCTGTAACTAATCCCGTGCTGTCCCTTTCCTGGGAGTGCTGATGGGGACAGTGTAGAGGGAGCTTTAATCTGTATCTATCCCCATGCTGTATCTGTCCTGGGAGTGTTTGATGGGGACAGTGTTGAGGTAGCTTTACTCTCTATCTAACCCCGTGCTGTACCTGTCCTGGGAGTGTTTGATGGGGAGTGTGTAGAGGGAGCTATAATCTGTATCTAACCCCGTGCTGTACCTGTCCAGTGAGTGTATGATGGGGACAGTGTAGAGGGAGATTTACTCTTTATCTAACACCGTGCTGAACCTGTCCTGGGAGTGTTTGATGGCGACAGTGTAGAGGGAGCTTTACACTGTATCTAACACCGTGCTGTACCTGTCTTGGCAGTGTTTGATGGGGACAGTGTAGAGGGAGCTTTTATCTGTATCTAACCCTGTGCTGTACCTGCACAAGGAGTGTTTGATGGGGGCAGTGTAGAGGGAGTTTTACTCTGTGTCTCATCCTGTACTGTACCTGTCCTGGGAGTGTTTGATGGGGACAGTGTAGAGGGAGCTTTACTCTGTATCTAACCCCGTGCTGTACCTGCACAGGGACTGTTTGTTGGGGACAGTGTAGAGGGAGCATAACTCTATATCTAACCCCGTGCTGTTGCTGTCCTGGCAGTTTTTGATGGGGACAGTCTACAGGGAGCTTAACTCTGTATCTTTCCTGTAATGTACCTGTCCTGGGAGTGTTTGATGGGTCAGTGTAGAGGGAGCTTTACTCTGTATCTAACCCTGTGCTGTACCTGTCCTGGGAGTGTTTGCTCTTCACAGTGTAGAGGGAGATTTACTCTGTATCTGACCCTGTGCTGTACCTGTCCTGGGAGTGTTTGATCGTCACAGTGTAGAGGGAGATTTAATCTGTATCTAACCCCGTGCTGTACCTGTCCTGGGAGTGTTTGATGGGGACAGTGTTGAGAGAGATTTACTCTGTACCTATCCCCTTGCTGTACCTGAACTGGGAGTGTTTGATTGGCACAGTATAGTGGGAGCTTTACTTTGTATCTAACCCCGTGCTGTAACTGTTCTGGGAGTGTTTGATGGGGAGAGTGTAGATGTAGATTTACTCTGTATCTAATCCTGTGCTGTGCATTTCCTGGAAGTGTTTGATTGGGATGGTGTAGAGAGAGCTTTACTCTGGATCTAAGCCCGTGCTGTACCTGTCCTGGAAGTGTTTGATGAGGACAGTGTAGAGGGAGCTTTACACTGTATCTAACTCCGTGCTGTACCTGTCCTTGGAGTGTTCGATGGGGACAGTGCAGAGGGAGCTTTACTCTGTATCTAAACCCGTGCTGTACCTGTCCTTGGAGTGTTTGATGGGGAGTGTGTAGATGGAGCTTTAATCTGTACCTAACCCCGTGCTGTACCTGTCTTGGGAGTGTTTGATGGGGACAGTGTTGATGGTGCTTTAATCTGTATCCATCCCATTGCTGTACCTGTCCTGGGAGTGTTTGGTGGGGAGTGTGTAGAGGGAGCTTTACTGTGTATCTATCCCCGTGCTGTACCTGTCCAGGGAGTGTTCGATGGGGAGAGTTTAGAGGGAGATTTATTCTGTATCTAATCCCGTGCTGTGCCTTTCCTGGGAGTGTTTGATGGGGACGCTGTAGAGGGTAATTTACTCTGTATCTAACCCCGTGCTGTACCTGTCCTGAAAGTGTTTGATGGGGACAGTGTAGAGGGACCTTTACTCTGTATCTAACCCCGTGCTGTACCTGTCCTGGGATTGTTTGATGGGGACTGTGTAGAGGGAGCTTTACTCTGTATCTAACCCCATGCTGTAACTGCCCTGGGAGTGTTTGATGGGGACAGTATAGATGGAGTTTTACTCTGTATCTAACCCCGTGCTGTACCTGTCCAGGGAGTGTATGAAGGGTACAGTGTATAGGGAGGTTTACTCTGTATCCAACCCCGTGCTGTACCTGTCCTGGGAGTGTTTGATAGGGACTGTGTAGAGGGAGCTCTACACTGTATCATACCCGTGCTCTTCCTGTCCTGGGTGTGTTTGATATGGAAGTGTAGAGGGAGCTTTACTCTGTACCTAACCCCGTGCTGTACCAGTCCTGGGAGTGTTTGATGGGGACAGTGTAGAGGGAGATTTACTCTTTATCTCACACCGTGCTGCAGCTGTCCTGGGAGTGTTTGATGGGGACAGTGGAGAGGGAGTTTTCATCTGTATCTAACCCCATGCTGTAGCTGTCCTGGGAAGTTTGATGTGGAAGTGTAGAGGGAGCTTTACTCTGTACCTACCCCGTGCTGTACCAGTCCTGGGAGTGTTTGATGGGGACAGTGTAGAGGGAGATTTACTCTGTATCTAACACCGTGCTGTCCCTGTCCAGTGAGCATTTGATGGGGATAGTGCAGACGGAGCTTTACTCCGTATCTAACCCCATGCTGTACCTGTCTTGGGAGTGTTTGATGGGGACAGTGTAGAGGGAGCTTTAGTCTATATCTAACCCCGTGCTGTACCTGTCCTGGGAGTGTTCGATGGGGAGAGTTTAGAGGGAGATTTATTCTGTATCTAATCCCGTGCTGTGCCTTTCCTGGGAGTGTTTGATGGGGACAGTGTAGAGGGAGCTTTACTCTGTATCTAACCTCGTGCTGTACCTGTCCCGGGAGTGTTTGATGGAGAGTGTGTAGAGAGAGCTTAAATCTGTATCTAACCCCATGCTGTACCTGTCCAGTGAGTGTATGATGGGGACAGGGTAGAAGGAGATTAACTCTGTGTCTTACACCGTGCTGTCCCTGTCCTGGGAGTGTTTGTTTGGGACAGTGTAGAGGGAGCTTTACTTTGTATCTAACACCGTTCTGTACCTGTCTTGGAAGTGTTATATGGGGACAGTGTAGACGGAGCTTTAATCTGTATCTAACCCTGTGCTGTACCAGTCCTGGGAGTGTTTGATGGGGACAGTGTAGAGGGAGATTTACTCTGTATCTAACCCAGTGCGGTACCTGTCCTGGGAGTGTTTGATGGGGACAGTGTGGAGGGAGATTTACTCTGTACCGAACTTCGTGCTGTACCTGTCCTGGGAGTGTTTGATGGGGAGAGTGTAGAGGGAGCTTTACTCTGTATCTAACCCCGTGCTGTACCTGTCCTGGGAGTGTTTGATGGGGACAGTGGAGAGGGAGTTTAATTCTGTATCTCATCCTGTACTATACCTGTCCTGGGAGTGTTTGATGGGTTAGTGTAAAGGGAGCTTTACTCTGTATCTAACCCTGTGCTGTACCTGTCCTGGGAGTGTTTGATGGGGACTGTGTAGAGGGAGATTTACTCTGTATCTAACCCCGTGCTGTAGCTGTCCTGGGAAGTTTGATGGGGACAGTGTAGAGGGAGCTTTACTCTGTATCTCACCCCGTGCTGTACGTGTCCTGGGAGTGTTTGATGGGGATTGTGTAGAGGGAGATTTACTCTGTATCTAACCCCGTGCTGTAACTGTCTTGGAAGTGTTTGTTGGGCCAGTGTAGAGGGAGCTTTAATCTGAATCTAACCCATTGTTGTACCTGTCCTGGGAGTGTTTGATGGGGAGTGTGTAGAGGGAGCTTTACTGTGTATCTAACCCCGTGCTGTACCTATCCAGGGAGTGTATGAAGGGTACAGTGTATAGAGAGATTTACTCTGTATCCAACCCCGTGCTGTACCTGTCTTGGGAGTGTTTGATGGGGACAGTGTAGAGGGAGCTTTAGTCTGTATCTAACCCCGTGCTGTACCTGTCGTGGGAGTGTTTGATGGGGAAAGTGATGTGGGTGCTTCACTTTGTATTTAACCCCGTGCTGTAACTGTTCTGGGACGGTTTGATGGGGAGAGTGTAGAGGGAGCTTTACTCTGTATCTAACCCTGTGCTGTACCTGTCCTGGGAGTGTTTGATGGGGACTGTGTAGAGGGAGATTTACTCTGTATCTAACCCCGTGCTGTACCTGTCCTGGGAGTGTTTGATGGGGACAGTGTTGAGGGAGATTTGCTCTGTACCTAACCCTGTGCTGTACCTGTCCTGGGAGTGTTTGATGGGGACAGTGCAGAGGGAGCTTTTCTCTGTATCTAACCCAGTGCTGTACCTGTCCTGGGTATGCTTGTTGGGGAGTGTGTAGAGGGAGATTTACTCTGTATCTAACCCCGTGCTGTACCTGTCCTGGGAGTGTTTGATGGGGACAGTGTTGAGGGAGATTTGCTCTGTACCTAACCCTGTGCTGTACCTGTCCTGGGAGTGTTTGATGGGGACAGTGCAGAGGGAGCTTTTCTCTGTATCTAACCCAGTGCTGTAGCTGTCCTGGGTATGCTTGTTGGGGAGTGTGTAGTGGGAGCTTTACTCTATATCTAACCCCCTGTTGTTCCTGTCCAGGGAGTGTATGATGGGGACAGTGTACAGGGGGCTTTTCTCTGCACCTAACCCGATGCTGTACCTGCCCTGGGTGTGTTTGAAGGGGACAGTGTAGAGGGAGCTTTATTCTGTATCTAACTCCGTGCTTTTACTTTCCTGGGAGTGTTTGATGGGGACAGTGTAGAGGGAGCTTTATTCTGTATCATACCCCGTGCTGTACCAGTCCAAAGAGTGTTTGATGGGGAGTGTACAGGGGGAGCTCTACTCTGTATCTAACCCCGTGCTGTACCTGTCCAGGGTGTGTATGATGGGGATGGTTCAGAGGGAGCTTTACTCTGTATCTAACCCCGTGCCTTACCTGTCCTGGGAATGTATGATGCAGACAGTGTAGAGGGAGCTTTACACTGTATCCAACCCCGTGCTGTACCTGTTTTGGGAGTTTGTGATGGGGACAATGTAGAAGGAGCTTTAAACTGTATCTAACCCCGTGCTGTATCTGTACTGGGATATTTGATAGGGACACTGTAGCAGGAGATTTACTCTGTATCTAACCCCGTGCTGAACCTGTCCTGGAAGTGTTTGATGGGGACAGTTTTGTGGGAGCTTTACACTGTACGTAACCCCGTGTTGTGCCTGTCCTGGGAGTGTTTGATGCGGGCATTGTAGAGGGTGCTTTAATCTGTATCTAACCCAGTGCTGTACCTGTCCAGGAAGTGTGTGATGGGGACATTGTAGACGGGGATTTACTCTGTATATAACCCCTTGCTGTAACTGCCCTGGGAATGTTTGATGGGGACAGTGTAGAGGTTGCTTTAATCTGTATCTAACCCAGTGCTGTACCTGTCCTGGAAGTGTTTGATGGGGTCAGTGTAGAGGGTGATTTACTCTGTATCTAACCCCGTGCTGTACCTGTCCAGGGAGTGTTTGATGGGGACAGTGTAGAGGGAGATTTACTCTGTATCTAACCACGTGCTGTACATGTCCTGGGATTGTTTGATGGGGACAGTGTAAAGGTAGATTTACTGTGTATCTAACCCCGTGCTGTACCTGTCCTGGGAGTGTTTGATGGGGAAAGTGTAGAGGGAGCTTTACTCTTTATCTAACCCTATGCTGTAACTGCCCTGGGAGTGTTTGAATGGGAGAGTGTAGAGGGAGATTTACTCTCGATCGAATGCCCTGCTGTGCCTTTCCCGGGAGTGTTTGATAGGGACGGTGTAGAGGGAGCTTTACTCTGTATCTAAGTCCGTGCTGTACCTGTCCTGCGAATGTTTGGTGGGGAGTGTGCAGAGGGAGCTTTACTCTGTTTCTAACCCCGTGCTGTTCCTTTCCTGGGAGTGATTGATGAGGAGTGTGTAGAGGGAGATTTACTCTGTATCTGACCCCGTGCTGTTCCTGTCCAGGGAGTGTTTGATGGGGACAGTGTAGAGGGAGATTTACTCTGTATCTAACCACGTGCTGTACATGTCCTGGGAGTGTTTGATGGGGACAGTGTAGATGGAGCTGTAAATTGTATCTAACCCCGTGCTGTACCCGTCCTGGGAGTGTTTGATGGGGACAGTGCACAGGTGGCTTTACTCTGTATCCAACCCCATGCTGTAACTGCCCTGGGAGTGTTTGATGGGGACAGTGTAGAGGGAGCTTTACTCTGTATCTAACCCCGTGCTGTACCGGTCCTTGGAGTGTTTGATGGGGAGGGTCTAGAGGGAGCTTTACTCTGTATGTAACCCCATGCTGTACCTGTCCAGGGAGTGTATGAAGGGGACAGTGTAGAGAGAGATTTACTCTGTATCCAACCCCTTGCTGTACCTGTCCTGGGAGTGTTTGATGGGGACAGTGTAGAGGGAGTTTTACACTGTATCTCACCCCGTGCTGTTCCTGTCTTGGGAGTGTTTGATGTGGACAGTGTAGAGGGAGCTTTACTCTGTACCTAACCCCGTGCTTTACCTGTCCTGGGAGTGTTTGATGGGGACAGTGTAGTGGGAGCTTTACTTTGCAACTGACCCCGTGCTGTACCTGTCCTGGGAGTGTTTGATGGGGACAGTGTAGAGGGAGATTTACTCTGCATCTAACCCCGTGCTGTGCCTTTCCTGTGAGTGTTTGATGGGGATGGTGTAGAGGGAGATTTCCTCTTTATCTAACCCCGTGCTGTACCTGTCCTGGGAGTGTTTGATGGGGACAGTTTAGAGGCAGCTTTACTCTGTATCTAACCCCGTGCTGTACCTGTCCTGGGAGTGTTTGATGGGGACAGTGTTGAGGGAGATTTGCTCTGTACCTAACCCTGTGCTGTACCTGTCCTGGGAGTGTTTGATGGGGACAGTGCAGAGGGAGCTTTTCTCTGTATCTAACCCAGTGCTGTACCTGTCCTGGGTATGCTTGTTGGGGAGTGTGTAGTGGGAGCTTTACTCTATATCTAACCCCCTGTTGTTCCTGTCCAGGGAGTGTATGATGGGGACAGTGTACAGGGGGCTTTTCTCTGTACCTAACCCTGTGCTGTACCTGTCCTGGGAGTGTTTGATGGGGACAGTGCAGAGGGAGCTTTTCTCTGTATCTAACCCAGTGCTGTACCTGTCCTGGGTATGCTTGTTGGGGAGTGTGTAGAGGGAGATTTACTCTGTATCTAACCCCGTGCTGTACCTGTCCTGGGAGTGTTTGATGGGGACAGTGTTGAGGGAGATTTGCTCTGTACCTAACCCGATGCTGTACCTGCCCTGGGTGTGTTTGAAGGGGACCGTGTAGAGGGAGCTTTATTCTGTATCTAACTCCGTGCTTTTACTTTCCTGGGAGTGTTTGATGGGGACAGTGTAGAGGGAGCTTTATTCTGTATCATACCCCGTGCTGTACCAGTCCAAAGAGTGTTTGATGGGGAGTGTACAGGGGGAGCTCTACTCTGTATCTAACCCCGTGCTGTACCTGTCCAGGGTGTGTATGATGGGGATGGTTCAGAGGGAGCTTTACTCTGTATCTAACCCCGTGCCTTACCTGTCCTGGGAATGTATGATGCAGACAGTGTAGAGGGAGCTTTACACTGTATCCAACCCCGTGCTGTACCTGTTTTGGGAGTTTGTGATGGGGACAATGTAGAAGGAGCTTTAAACTGTATCTAACCCCGTGCTGTATCTGTACTGGGATATTTGATAGGGACACTGTAGCAGGAGATTTACTCTGTATCTAACCCCGTGCTGAACCTGTCCTGGAAGTGTTTGATGGGGACAGTTTTGTGGGAGCTTTACACTGTACGTAACCCCGTGTTGTGCCTGTCCTGGGAGTGTTTGATGCGGGCATTGTAGAGGGTGCTTTAATCTGTATCTAACCCAGTGCTGTACCTGTCCAGGAAGTGTGTGATGGGGACATTGTAGACGGGGATTTACTCTGTATATAACCCCTTGCTGTAACTGCCCTGGGAATGTTTGATGGGGACATTGTAGAGGTTGCTTTAATCTGTATCTAACCCAGTGCTGTACCTGTCCTGGAAGTGTTTGATGGGGTCAGTGTAGAGGGTGATTTACTCTGTATCTAACCCCGTGCTGTACCTGTCCAGGGAGTGTTTGATGGGGTCAGTGTAGAGGGAGATTTACTCTGTATCTAACCACGTGCTGTACATGTCCTGGGATTGTTTGATGGGGACAGTGTAAAGGTAGATTTACTGTGTATCTAACCCCGTGCTGTACCTGTCCTGGGAGTGTTTGATGGGGAAAGTGTAGAGGGAGCTTACTCTTTATCTAACCCTATGCTGTAACTGCCCTGGGAGTGTTTGAATGGGAGAGTGTAGAGGGAGATTTACTCTCGATCGAATGCCCTGCTGTGCCTTTCCCGGGAGTGTTTGATAGGGACGGTGTAGAGGGAGCTTTACTCTGTATCTAAGTCCGTGCTGTACCTGTCCTGCGAATGTTTGGTGGGGAGTGTGCAGAGGGAGCTTTACTCTGTTTCTAACCCCGTGCTGTTCCTTTCCTGGGAGTGATTGATGAGGAGTGTGTAGAGGGAGATTTACTCTGTATCTGACCCCGTGCTGTTCCTGTCCTGGGAGTGTTTGATGGGGACAGTGTAGAGGGAGATTTACTCTGCATCTAACCCCGTGCTGTGCCTTTCCTGTGAGTGTTTGATGGGGATGGTGTAGAGGGAGATTTCCTCTTTATCTAACCCCGTGCTGTACCTGTCCTGGGAGTGTTTGATGGGGACAGTTTAGAGGCAGCTTTACTCTGTATCTAACCCCGTGCTGTACCTGTCCTGGGAGTGTTTGATGGGGACAGTGTTGAGGGAGATTTGCTCTGTACCTAACCCTGTGCTGTACCTGTCCTGGGAGTGTTTGATGGGGAAAGTGTAGAGGGAGCTTTACTCTTTATCTAACCCTATGCTGTAACTGCCCTGGGAGTGTTTGAATGGGAGAGTGTAGAGGGAGATTTACTCTCGAAAGAATGCCTTGCTGTGCCTTTCCCGAAGTGTTTGATAGGGACGGTGTAGAGGGAGATTTACTCTGTATCTAAGTCCGTGCTGTACCTGTCCTGCGAATGTTTGATGGGGAGTGTGCAGAGGGAGCTTTACTCTGTTTCTAACCCCGTGCTGTTCCTTTCCTGGGAGTGATTGATGAGGAGTGTGTAGAGGGAGATTTACTCTGTATCTGACCCCGTGCTGTTCCTGTCCAGGGAGTGTTTGATGGGGACAGTGTAGAGGGAGATTTACTCTGTATCTGACCCCGTGCTGTTCCTGTCCAGGGAGTGTTTGATGGGGACAGTGTAGAGGGAGATTTACTCTGTATCTAACCCCGTGCTGTACATGTCCTGGGAGTGTTTGATGGGGGACGGAGTAGAGGGAGCTTTACTTTGTAACTAAACCCGTGCTGTACCTGTCCTGGGAGTGTTTGATGGGGACAGTGTACAGGGGGCTTTACTCTGTATCTAACCACATGCTGTAACTGCCCTGGAAGTGTTTGATGGGGAGAGTGTGGAGGGAGATTTTCTCTGTGTCGAATCCCGTGCTGTGCCTTTCCTGGGAGTGTTTGATGGGGACGGTGTAGACGGAGATTTACTCTGTATCTAAGCCCGTGCTTTACCTTTCCTGGGTGTGTTTTGAAGGGGTGTGTGTAGAGGGAGCTTTACTCTGTATCTAACCCTGTGCTGTACGTGTCCTGGGAGTGTTTGATGTGGACTGTGTAGAGGGAGATTTACTCTGTATCTAAACCCGTGCTGTAACTGTCCTGGGAGTGTTTGATGGGGACAGTGTAGAGGGAGCTTTGCACTGTGTCTAACCCCTTGCTGTTCCTGTACTGGGAGTTTTTGATGCGGACAGTGTCGAGGGAGCTTTACTCTGTATCTAACCCTGTGCTGTACCTGCCCTGGGTGTGTTTGAAGGGGACAGTGTAGAGGGAGCTTTATTCTGTATCTAACTCCGTGCTTTTACTTTCCTGGGAGTGTTTGATGGGGACAGTGTAGAGGGAGCTTTATTCTGTATCATACCCCGTGCTGTACCAGTCCAAAGAGTGTTTGATGGGGAGTGTACAGGGGGAGCTCTACTCTGTATCTAACCCCGTGCTGTACCTGTCCAGGGTGTGTATGATGGGGATGGTGTAGAGGGAGCTTTTACTCTGTATCTAACCCCGTGCCTTACCTGTCCTGGGAATGTATGATGCAGACAGTGTAGAGGGAGCTTTGCACTGTATCCAACCCCGTGCTGTACCTGTTTTGGGAGTTTTTGATGGGGACAATGTAGAGGGAGCTTTACTCTGTATCTAACCCCGTGCTGTATCTGTACTGGGATATTTGATGCGGACACTGTAGCAGGAGGTTTACTCTGTATGTAACCCCGAACTGAACCTGTCCTGGGAATGTATGATGCAGACAGTGTAGAGGGAGCTTTGCACTGTATCCAACCCCGTGCTGTACCTGTCCTGGGAGTGTTTGATGGGGACAGTTTTGTGGGAGCTTTACACTGTACGTAACGTCGTGTTGTGCCTGTCCTGGGAGTGTTTGATGCGGGCATTGTAGAGGGTGCTTTAATCTGTATCTAACCCAGTGCTGTACCTGTCCAGGAAGTGTGTGATGGGGACATTGTAGACGGGGCTTTACTCTGTATATAACCCCTTGCTGTAACTGCCCTGGGAATGTTTGATGGGGACATTGTAGAGGTTGCTTTAATCTGTACCTAACCCAGTGTTGTACCTGTCCTGGAAGTGTTTGATGGGGTCAGTGTAGAGGGGGCTTTACTCTGTATCTAACCCCATGCTGTAACTGCCCTGGAAGTGTTTGATGGGGAGAGTGTGGAGGGAGATTTTCTCTGTATCGAATCCCGTGCTGTGCCTTTCCTGGGAGTGTTTGATGGGGACGGTGTAGACGGAGATTTACTCTGTATCTAAGCCCGTGCTTTACCTTTCCTGGGTGTGTTTGAAGGGGTGTGTGTAGAGGGAGATTTACTCTGTATCTAACCCCGTGCTGTACCTGTCCAGGGAGTGTTTGATGGGGACAGTGTAGAGGGAGATTTACTCTGTATCGAACCACGTGCTGTACATGTCCTGGGAGTGTTTGATGGGGACAGTGTAGAGGGAGCTGTTAATTGTATCTAACCCCGTGCTGTACCCGTCCTGGGAGTGTTTGATGGGGACAGTGTACAGGGAGCTTTACTCTGTATCTAAACCCGTGCTGTACCGGTCCTTGGAGTGTTTGATGGGGAGGGTCTAGAGGGAGCTTTACTCTGTATGTAACCCCATGCTGTACCTGTCCAGGGAGTGTATGAAGGGAACAGTGTAGAGAGAGATTTACTCTGTATCCAACCCCTTGCTGTACCTGTCCTGGGAGTGTTTGATGGGGACAGTGTAGAGGGAGTTTTACACTGTATCTCACCCCGTGCCTTACCTGTCCTGGGAGTGTTTGATGTGGACAGTGTAGAGGGAGCTTTACTCTGTACCTAACCCCGTGCTTTACCTGTCCTGGGAGTGTTTGATGGGGACAGTGTAGTGGGAGCTTTACTTTGCAACTGACCCCGTGCTGTACCTGTCCTGGGAGTGTTTGATGGGGAGAGTGTAAAGGGAGCTTTACTCTGTATCTAACCCTCTGCTGTACCTGTCCTGAGAGGGTTTGATGGGGAGAGTGTAAAGGGAAATTTACTCTATATCTAATCCCGTGCTGTGCCTTTCCTGGGAGTGTTTGATGGGAACGGTGTAGAGGGTGATTTACTCTGTATCTAACCCCGTGCTGTACCTGTCCAGGCAGTGTTTGATGGGGACAGTGTAGAGGGAGCTTTACTCTGTATCTAACCCTCTGCTGTACCTGTCCTGAGAGGGTTTGATGGGGAGAGTGTAAAGGGAGATTTACTCTGTATCTAATCCCGTGCTGTGCCTTTCCTGGGAGTGTTTGATGGGAACGGTGTAGAGGGTGATTTACTCTGTATCTAACCCCGTGATGTACCTGTCCTGGGAGTGTTTGATGGGGACAGTGTAGAGGGAGCTTTACTCTGTATCTAACCCCGTGCTGTACCTGTCCTGGGAGTGTTTGATGGGGACAGTGTTGAGGGAGATTTGCTCTGTACCTAACCCTGTGCTGTACCTGTCCTGGGAGTGTTTGATGGGGACAGTGCAGAGGGAGCTTTTCTCTGTATCTAACCCAGTGCTGTACCTGTCCTGGGTATGCTTGTTGGGGAGTGTGTAGTGGGAGCTTTACTCTATATCTAACCCCCTGTTGTTCCTGTCCAGGGAGTGTATGATGGGGACAGTGTACAGGGGGCTTTTCTCTGTACCTAACCCTGTGCTGTACCTGTCCTGGGAGTGTTTGATGGGGACAGTGCAGAGGGAGCTTTTCTCTGTATCTAACCCAGTGCTGTACCTGTCCTGGGTATGCTTGTTGGGGAGTGTGTAGAGGGAGATTTACTCTGTATCTAACCCCGTGCTGTACCTGTCCTGGGAGTGTTTGATGGGGACAGTGTTGAGGGAGATTTGCTCTGTACCTAACCCGATGCTGTACCTGCCCTGGGTGTGTTTGAACGGGACCGTGTAGAGGGAGCTTTATTCTGTATCTAACTCCGTGCTTTTACTTTCCTGGGAGTGTTTGATGGGGACAGTGTAGAGGGAGCTTTATTCTGTATCATACCCCGTGCTGTACCAGTCCAAAGAGTGTTTGATGGGGAGTGTACAGGGGGAGCTCTACTCTGTATCTAACCCCGTGCTGTACCTGTCCAGGGTGTGTATGATGGGGATGGTTCAGAGGGAGCTTTACTCTGTATCTAACCCCGTGCCTTACCTGTCCTGGGAATGTATGATGCAGACAGTGTAGAGGGAGCTTTACACTGTATCCAACCCCGTGCTGTACCTGTTTTGGGAGTTTGTGATGGGGACAATGTAGAAGGAGCTTTAAACTGTATCTAACCCCGTGCTGTATCTGTACTGGGATATTTGATAGGGACACTGTAGCAGGAGATTTACTCTGTATCTAACCCCGTGCTGAACCTGTCCTGGAAGTGTTTGATGGGGACAGTTTTGTGGGAGCTTTACACTGTACGTAACCCCGTGTTGTGCCTGTCCTGGGAGTGTTTGATGCGGGCATTGTAGAGGGTGCTTTAATCTGTATCTAACCCAGTGCTGTACCTGTCCAGGAAGTGTGTGATGGGGACATTGTAGACGGGGATTTACTCTGTATATAACCCCTTGCTGTAACTGCCCTGGGAATGTTTGATGGGGACATTGTAGAGGTTGCTTTAATCTGTATCTAACCCAGTGCTGTACCTGTCCTGGAAGTGTTTGATGGGGTCAGTGTAGAGGGTGATTTACTCTGTATCTAACCCCGTGCTGTACCTGTCCAGGGAGTGTTTGATGGGGTCAGTGTAGAGGGAGATTTACTCTGTATCTAACCACGTGCTGTACATGTCCTGGGATTGTTTGATGGGGACAGTGTAAAGGTAGATTTACTGTGTATCTAACCCCGTGCTGTACCTGTCCTGGGAGTGTTTGATGGGGAAAGTGTAGAGGGAGCTTTACTCTTTATCTAACCCTATGCTGTAACTGCCCTGGGAGTGTTTGAATGGGAGAGTGTAGAGGGAGATTTACTCTCGATCGAATGCCCTGCTGTGCCTTTCCCGGGAGTGTTTGATAGGGACGGTGTAGAGGGAGCTTTACTCTGTATCTAAGTCCGTGCTGTACCTGTCCTGCGAATGTTTGGTGGGGAGTGTGCAGAGGGAGCTTTACTCTGTTTCTAACCCCGTGCTGTTCCTTTCCTGGGAGTGATTGATGAGGAGTGTGTAGAGGGAGATTTACTCTGTATCTGACCCCGTGCTGTTCCTGTCCTGGGAGTGTTTGATGGGGACAGTGTAGAGGGAGATTTACTCTGCATCTAACCCCGTGCTGTGCCTTTCCTGTGAGTGTTTGATGGGGATGGTGTAGAGGGAGATTTCCTCTTTATCTAACCCCGTGCTGTACCTGTCCTGGGAGTGTTTGATGGGGACAGTTTAGAGGCAGCTTTACTCTGTATCTAACCCCGTGCTGTACCTGTCCTGGGAGTGTTTGATGGGGACAGTGTTGAGGGAGATTTGCTCTGTACCTAACCCTGTGCTGTACCTGTCCTGGGAGTGTTTGATGGGGAAAGTGTAGAGGGAGCTTTACTCTTTATCTAACCCTATGCTGTAACTGCCCTGGGAGTGTTTGAATGGGAGAGTGTAGAGGGAGATTTACTCTCGAAAGAATGCCTTGCTGTGCCTTTCCCGGAAGTGTTTGATAGGGACGGTGTAGAGGGAGATTTACTCTGTATCTAAGTCCGTGCTGTACCTGTCCTGCGAATGTTTGATGGGGAGTGTGCAGAGGGAGCTTTACTCTGTTTCTAACCCCGTGCTGTTCCTTTCCTGGGAGTGATTGATGAGGAGTGTGTAGAGGGAGATTTACTCTGTATCTGACCCCGTGCTGTTCCTGTCCAGGGAGTGTTTGATGGGGACAGTGTAGAGGGAGATTTACTCTGTATCTGACCCCGTGCTGTTCCTGTCCAGGGAGTGTTTGATGGGGACAGTGTAGAGGGAGATTTACTCTGTATCTAACCCCGTGCTGTACATGTCCTGGGAGTGTTTGATGGGGACGGAGTAGAGGGAGCTTTACTTTGTAACTAAACCCGTGCTGTACCTGTCCTGGGAGTGTTTGATGGGGACAGTGTACAGGGGGCTTTACTCTGTATCTAACCACATGCTGTAACTGCCCTGGAAGTGTTTGATGGGGAGAGTGTGGAGGGAGATTTTCTCTGTGTCGAATCCCGTGCTGTGCCTTTCCTGGGAGTGTTTGATGGGGACGGTGTAGACGGAGATTTACTCTGTATCTAAGCCCGTGCTTTACCTTTCCTGGGTGTGTTTGAAGGGGTGTGTGTAGAGGGAGCTTTACTCTGTATCTAACCCTGTGCTGTACGTGTCCTGGGAGTGTTTGATGTGGACTGTGTAGAGGGAGATTTACTCTGTATCTAAACCCGTGCTGTAACTGTCCTGGGAGTGTTTGATGGGGACAGTGTAGAGGGAGCTTTGCACTGTGTCTAACCCCTTGCTGTTCCTGTACTGGGAGTTTTTGATGCGGACAGTGTCGAGGGAGCTTTACTCTGTATCTAACCCTGTGCTGTACCTGCCCTGGGTGTGTTTGAAGGGGACAGTGTAGAGGGAGCTTTATTCTGTATCTAACTCCGTGCTTTTACTTTCCTGGGAGTGTTTGATGGGGACAGTGTAGAGGGAGCTTTATTCTGTATCATACCCCGTGCTGTACCAGTCCAAAGAGTGTTTGATGGGGAGTGTACAGGGGGAGCTCTACTCTGTATCTAACCCCGTGCTGTACCTGTCCAGGGTGTGTATGATGGGGATGGTGTAGAGGGAGCTTTACTCTGTATCTAACCCCGTGCCTTACCTGTCCTGGGAATGTATGATGCAGACAGTGTAGAGGGAGCTTTGCACTGTATCCAACCCCGTGCTGTACCTGTTTTGGGAGTTTTTGATGGGGACAATGTAGAGGGAGCTTTACTCTGTATCTAACCCCGTGCTGTATCTGTACTGGGATATTTGATGCGGACACTGTAGCAGGAGGTTTACTCTGTATGTAACCCCGAACTGAACCTGTCCTGGGAATGTATGATGCAGACAGTGTAGAGGGAGCTTTGCACTGTATCCAACCCCGTGCTGTACCTGTCCTGGGAGTGTTTGATGGGGACAGTTTTGTGGGAGCTTTACACTGTACGTAACCCCGTGTTGTGCCTGTCCTGGGAGTGTTTGATGCGGGCATTGTAGAGGGTGCTTTAATCTGTATCTAACCCAGTGCTGTACCTGTCCAGGAAGTGTGTGATGGGGACATTGTAGACGGGGCTTTACTCTGTATATAACCCCTTGCTGTAACTGCCCTGGGAATGTTTGATGGGGACATTGTAGAGGTTGCTTTAATCTGTACCTAACCCAGTGTTGTACCTGTCCTGGAAGTGTTTGATGGGGTCAGTGTAGAGGGGGCTTTACTCTGTATCTAACCCCATGCTGTAACTGCCCTGGAAGTGTTTGATGGGGAGAGTGTGGAGGGAGATTTTCTCTGTATCGAATCCCGTGCTGTGCCTTTCCTGGGAGTGTTTGATGGGGACGGTGTAGACGGAGATTTACTCTGTATCTAAGCCCGTGCTTTACCTTTCCTGGGTGTGTTTGAAGGGGTGTGTGTAGAGGGAGATTTACTCTGTATCTAACCCCGTGCTGTACCTGTCCAGGGAGTGTTTGATGGGGACAGTGTAGAGGGAGATTTACTCTGTATCGAACCACGTGCTGTACATGTCCTGGGAGTGTTTGATGGGGACAGTGTAGAGGGAGCTGTTAATTGTATCTAACCCCGTGCTGTACCCGTCCTGGGAGTGTTTGATGGGGACAGTGTACAGGGAGCTTTACTCTGTATCTAAACCCGTGCTGTACCGGTCCTTGGAGTGTTTGATGGGGAGGGTCTAGAGGGAGCTTTACTCTGTATGTAACCCCATGCTGTACCTGTCCAGGGAGTGTATGAAGGGAACAGTGTAGAGAGAGATTTACTCTGTATCCAACCCCTTGCTGTACCTGTCCTGGGAGTGTTTGATGGGGACAGTGTAGAGGGAGTTTTACACTGTATCTCACCCCGTGCCTTACCTGTCCTGGGAGTGTTTGATGTGGACAGTGTAGAGGGAGCTTTACTCTGTACCTAACCCCGTGCTTTACCTGTCCTGGGAGTGTTTGATGGGGACAGTGTAGTGGGAGCTTTACTTTGCAACTGACCCCGTGCTGTACCTGTCCTGGGAGTGTTTGATGGGGAGAGTGTAAAGGGAGCTTTACTCTGTATCTAACCCTCTGCTGTACCTGTCCTGAGAGGGTTTGATGGGGAGAGTGTAAAGGGAAATTTACTCTATATCTAATCCCGTGCTGTGCCTTTCCTGGGAGTGTTTGATGGGAACGGTGTAGAGGGTGATTTACTCTGTATCTAACCCCGTGCTGTACCTGTCCAGGCAGTGTTTGATGGGGACAGTGTAGAGGGAGCTTTACTCTGTATCTAACCCTCTGCTGTACCTGTCCTGAGAGGGTTTGATGGGGAGAGTGTAAAGGGAGATTTACTCTGTATCTAATCCCGTGCTGTGCCTTTCCTGGGAGTGTTTGATGGGAACGGTGTAGAGGGTGATTTACTCTGTATCTAACCCCGTGATGTACCTGTCCTGGGAGTGTTTGATGGGGACAGTGTAGAGGGAGCTTTACTCTGTATCTAACCCCGGGCTGTACCTGTCCTGGGAGTGTTTGATGGGGAGTGTGTAGAAGGAGCTTTACTCTGTGACTAATCCCGTGCTGTGCCTTTCCTGGGAGTGTTTGATGGGGACGGTGTAGAGGTAGATTTACTCTGTATCTAACCCCGTGCTGTACCTGACATGGGAGTGTTTGATGGGGATAGTGTAGAGGGAGATTTACTCTGTATCTAACCCCGTGCTGTAGCTGTCCTTGGAGTGTTTGATGTGAACAGTTTAGAGGGAGTTTTACTCTGTAGCTAACGCCGTGCTGTACCTGTCCGGGGAGTGTTTGAAGGGGAGTGTGTAGAGGGAGCTTTAATCTGTATCTAACCCCGTGCTGTATCTGTCCAGTGAGTGTAGGATGGGGACAGTGTAGGGGGAGATTTACTCTGTATCTAACAACGTGCTCTTCCTGTCCTGGGAGTGTTTGAAGGGGACAGTGTAGAGGGAGCTTTACTCTGTATCTCACCCCGTGCTGTACCTGTCTTGGGAGTGTTTGATGGGGACAGTTTAGAGGGAGCTTTAATCTGTATCTAACCCCATGCTGTACCTTCCTGGGAGTGTTTGATGGGATAGTGTAAAGGGAGATTTACTCTGTTTCTAATCCCGTGCTGTGCCTTTCCTGGGAGTGTTTGATGGGGACAGTGTAGAGTGTGATTTACTCTGTGTCTAAGCCCGTGATGTACCTGTCCTGGGAGTGTTTGATGGTGACAGTGTAGAGGGAGATTTACTCTGTATCTAACCCCGTGCTGTACCTGTCCTGGGAGTGTTTGATGGTGACAGTGTAGAGGGAGATTTACTCTGTATCTAACACCGTTCTGTACCTGTCCTTGGAGTGTTTGATGAGGACAGTGTAGAGGGAGCTTTAATCTGTATCTATCCCTGTGCTGTACCTGCACGAGCAGTGTTTGATGGGGGCAGTGTAGAGGGAGCTTTACTCCGTATGTAACCCCGTGCTGTACCTATCCTGGGAGTGTTTGATCGGGAGTGTGTAGAGGGAGCTTTTCTCTGTATCTAACCCCATGCTGTACCTGTCTTGGGAGTGTTGATGGGGACAGTGAAGAGGGAGCTTTAATCTGTATCTCACCACGAGCTGTACCTGTCTTGGGAGTGTTTGATGGGGACAGTGTAGAGGGAACTTTACACTGTATCTAACCCCGTGCTGTTCCTCTCCTGGGAGTGTTTGATGGGGGCAATGTAGAGGGAGCTTTACTCTGTACCTAACCCCGTGCTGTACCTGCCCTGGGAGTGTTTGATGGGGACAGTGTAGTGGCAGCTTTACTTTGTATCTAACCCTGTGCTGTAACTGTTCTGGGAGTGTTTGATGTGGACATTGTAGAGGGAGCTTTACTCTGTATCTAATCCCGTGCTGTGCCTTTCCTGGGAGTGTTTGATGGGGACGGTGTAGAGGGAGATTTTCTCTGGATCTAACCCCGTGCTGTACCTGTCCTGGGAGTGTTTGATGGGGACATTGTAGAGGGAGCTTTACTCTGTATCTCACCCCGTGCTTTTGCTGAACTGGGGGTGTTTGATGGGGACAATGTAGAGGGAGCTTTACTCTGTATCTAACCCTGTGCTGTACCTGTCCTGGGAGTGTTTGATGGGGCGTGTGTAGCGGGAGATTTAATCTGTATCTAACCCCGTGCTGTATCTGTCCAGTGAGTCTATTTTGGGGACAGTTTAGATGGAGATTTACTCTGTATCTAACACCGTGCTGTACCTTTACTGGGAGTGTTTGATGGGGACAGTGTAGAGGGAGCTTTACTCTGTATCTAACACCGTGCTGTACCTTTACTGGGAGTGTTTGATGGGGACAGTGTAGAGGGAGCTTTACTCTCTATCTAATCCTGTACTGTACCTGTCCTGGGAGTGTTTGATGGGGACAGTGTTGAGAGAGCTTTACTCTGTAACTACCCCCTTGCTGTACCTGTCCTGGGAGTGTTTGATGGGGACAGTGCAGTGGGAGCTTTACTTTGTATCCACACCCGTGCCTTAACTGTTCTGGGAGGGTTTGGTTGGGAGAGTGTTGAAGGAGCTTTACTCTGTAACTAATCCCGTGCTGTCCCTTTCCTGGGAGTGTTTGATGGGGACAGTGTAGAGGGAGCTTTAATCTGTATCTATCCCCATGCTGTATCTGTCCTGGGAGTGTTTGATGGGGACAGTGTTGAGGTAGGTTTACTCTCTATCTAACCCCCTGCTGTACCTGTCCTGGGAGTGTTTGATGGGGACAGTGTAGAGGGAGCTATAATCTGTATCTAACCCCGTGCTGTACCTGTCCTGGAAGTGTTTGATGGGGACAGTGTAGAGGGACCTTTACTCTGTATCTAACCCCGTGCTGTACCTGTCCAGGGAGTGTATGAAGGGTACAGTGTATAGGGAGATTTACTCTGTATCCAACCCCGTGCTGTACCTGTCCTGGGAGTGTTTGATGGGGACTGTGTAGAGGGAGCTCTACACTGTATCATACCCGTGCTCTTCCTGTCCTGGGTGTGTTTGATATGGAAGTGTAGAGGGAGCTTTACTCTGTACCTAACCCCGTGCTGTACCAGTCCTGGGAGTGTTTGATGGGGACAGTGTAGAGGGAGATTTACTCTGTATCTCACACCGTGCTGTAGCTGTCCTGGGAGTGTTTGATGGGGACAGTGTAGAGGGAGCTTTACTCTGTATCTAACCCCGTGCTGTAGCTGTCCTGGGAAGTTTGATGGGAACAGTGTAGAGGGAGCTTTACTCTGTATCTCACCCCGTGCTGTACCTGTCCTGGGAGTGTTTGATGGGGGTTGTGTAGAGGGAGCTTTAATCTGTATCTAACCCCGTGCGGTATCTGTCCAGTGAGTGTATGATGGGGACAGTTTAGAGGGAGATTTACTCTGTATCTAACCCCGTGCTGTAACTGTCTTGGGAGTGTTTGTTGGGCCAGTGTAGAGGGAGCTTTAATCTGAATCTAACCCATTGTTGTACCTGTCCTGGGAGTGTTTGATGGGGAGTGTGTAGAGGGAGCTTTACTGTGTATCTAACCCCGTGCTGTACCTATCCAGGGAGTGTATGAAGGGTACAGTGTATAGAGAGATTTACTCTGTATCCAACCCCGTGCTGTACCTGTCCTGGGAGTTTTTGATGGGGACAGTGAAGAGGGAAATCTACACTGTATCATACCCGTGCTCTTCCTGTACTGGGAGTGTTTGATGTGGAAGTGTAGAGGGAGTTTTACTCTGTACCTAACCCCGTGCTGTACCAGTCCTGGGAGTGTTTGATGGGGACAGTGTAGAGGGAGATTTACTCTGTATCTAACACCGTGCTGTCCCTGTCCAGTGAGCATTTGATGGGGACAGTGCAGACGGAGATTTACTCCGTATCTAACCCCATGCTGTACCTGTCTTGGGAGTGTTTGATGGGGACAGTGTAGAGGGAGCTTTTGTCTGTATCTAACCCCGTGCTGTACCTGTCCTGGGAGTGTTCGATGGGGAGAGTTTAGAGGGAGATTTATTCTGTATCTAATCCCGTGCTGTGCCTTTCCTGGGAGTGTTTGATGGGGACAGTGTGGAGGGAGCTTTACTCTGTATCTTACCCCGTTCTGTACCTGTCCCGGGAGTGTTTGATGGAGAGTGTGGAGAGAGAGCTTAAATCTGTATCTAACCCCATGCTGTACCTGTCCAGTGAGTGTATGATGGGGACAGGGTAGAAGGAGATTAACTCTGTATCTTACACCGTGCTGTCCCTGTCCTGGGAGTGTTTGTTTGGGACAGTGTAGAGGGAGCTTTACTTTGTATCTAACACCGTTCTGTACCTGTCTTGGAAGTGTTATATGGGGACAGTGTAGACGGAGCTTTAATCTGTATCTAACCCTGTGCTGTACCAGTCCTGGGAGTGTTTGACGGGGACAGTGTAGAGGGAGATTTACTCTGTATCTAACCCAGTGCGGTACCTGTCCTGGGAGTGTTTGATGGGGACAGTGTGGAGGGAGATTTACTCTGTACCGAACTTCGTGCTGTACCTGTCCTGGGTGTGTTTGATGGGGAAAGTGATGTGGGTGCTTCACTTTGTATTTAACCCCGTGCTGTAACTGTTCTGGGACGTTTTGATAGGGAGAGTGTAGAGGGAGCTTTACTCTGTATCTAACCCCGTGCTGTACCTGTCCTGGGAGTGTTTGATGGGTTAGTGTAGAGGGAGCTTTACTCTGTATCTAACCCTGTGCTGTACCTGTCCTGCCAGTGTTTGATGGGGACTGTGTAGAGGGAGATTTACTCTGTATCTAACCCCGTGCTGTACCTGTCCTGGGAGTGTTTGATGGGGACAGTGTTGAGGGAGATTTGCTCTGTACCTAACCCTGTGCTGTACCTGTCCTGGGAGTGATTGATGGGGACAGTGCAGAGGGAGCTTTACTCTGTATCTAACCCAGTGCTGTACCTGTTCTGGGAATGCATGTTGGGGAGTGTATAGTGGGTATCTAACCCCGTGCTGTATCTGTACTGGGTTATTTGATGGGGACACTGTAGCAGGAGATTTACTCTTTATCTAACCCCGTGTTGTTCCTGTCAAGGGAGTGTATGATGGGGACAGTGTACAGGGGGCTTTTCTCTGCACCTAACCCGATGCTGTACCTGCCCTGGGTGTGTTTGAAGGGGACAGTGTAGAGGGAGCTTTATTCTGTATCTAACTAAGTGCTTTAACTTTCCTGGGAGTGTTTGATGGGGACAGTGTAGAGGGAGCTTTATTCTGTATCATACCCCATGCTGTACCAGTCCAAAGAGTGTTTGATGGGGAGTGTACAGGGGGAGCTCTACTCTGTATCTAAACCCGTGCTGTACCTGTCCAGGGTGTGTATGATGGGGATGGTGTAGAGGGAGCTTTACTCTGTATCTAACCCCGTGCTGTATCTGTACTGGGATATTTGATAGGGACACTGTAGCAGGAGATTTACTCTGTATCTAACCCCGTGCTGAACCTGTCCTGGAAGTGTTTGATGGGGACAGTTTTGTGGGAGCTTTACACTGTACGTAACCCCGTGTTGTGCCTGTCCTGGGAGTGTTTGATGCGGGCATTGTAGAGGGTGCTTCAATATGTATCTAACCCAGTGCTGTACCTGTCCAGGAAGTGTGTGATGGGGACAGTGTAGACGGGGCTTTACTCTGTATATAACCCCTTGCTGTAACTGCCCTGGGAATGTTTGATGGGGACATTGTAGAGGTTGCTTTAATCTGTATCTAACCCAGTGCTGTGCCTGTCCTGGAAGTGTTTGATGGGGTCAGTGTAGAGGGAGATTTACTCTGTATCTTACCCCGTGCTGTACTTGTCCTGGGACTGTTTGACGGGGACAGTGTAGAGGAAGATTTACGCTGTATCTAACCCCGTGCTGTAGCTGTCCTGGGAGTATTTGATGGGGACAGTGTAGAGGGAGCTTTACTCTGTATCTAAGCACGTGCTGTACCTGTCCTGGAAGTGTTTGATGGGGAGTGTGTAGAGGGAGCTTTATTCTGTATCATACCCCATGCTGTACCTGTCCAAAGAGTGTTTGATGGGGAGTGTACAGGGGGAGCTCTACTCTGTATCTAAACCCGTGCTGTACCTGTCCAGGGTGTGTATGATGGGGATGGTGTAGAGGGAGCTTTACTCTGTATCTAACCCCGTGCCTTACCTGTCCTGGGAATGTATGATGCATACAGTGTAGAGGGAGCTTTACACTGTATCCAACCCCGTGCTGTACCTGTTTTGGGAGTTTTTGATGGGGACAATGTAGAGGGAGCTTTACTCTGTATCTAACCCCGTGCTGTATCTGTACTGGGATATTTGATGGGGACACTGTAGCAGGAGATTTACTCTGTATCTAACCCCGTGCTGAACCTGTCCTGGGAGTGTTTGATGGGGACAGTGTAGAGGGAGCTTTGCTCTGTATCTGACCCCGTGCTGTACCTGTCCTGGCAGTGTTTGATGCGGGCATTGTAGAGGGTGCTTTATTCTGTATCTAACCCAGTGCTGTACCTGTCCAGGAAGTGTGTGATGGGGACAGTGTAGACGGGGCTTTACTCTGTATATAACCCCTTGCTGTACCTGCACAGGGAGTGTTTGATGGGGACAGTGTATAGGGAGCTTTACTCTGTATCTAACTCCGTGCTGTACCTGTCCTGGGAGTGTTTGATGGGGAGTGTATAGAGGGAGCTTTAATCTGTATCTAACCCCATGCTCTACCTGTCCAGTGAGTGTATGATGGGGACAGTGTAGAGGGAGCTTTACATTGTATCTAACCCCATGCTCTTCCTGTCCTGGGAGTGTTTGATGGGGACGGTGTAGAGGGAGATTTACTCTGTATCTCACCCCGTGTTGTACATGTCCAGGGAGTGTTTGATGGGGACAGTGTAGAGGGAGCTTTACACTGTATCTAACCCCATGCTCTTCCTGTCCTGGGAGTGTTTGATGGGGACGGTGTAGAGGGAGATTTACTCTGTATCTAACACAGTGCTGTAGCTGTCCTGGGAGTGTTTGACGGGGACAGTGTAGAGGGAGATTTACTCTGTATCTAACCCTGTGCTGTACCTGTCCTGGGAGTGTTTGATGTGGACAGTGTAGAGGGAGATTTACTCTGTATCTCACCCCGTGTTGTACATGTCCAGGGAGTGTTTGATGGGGACAGTGTAGAGGGAGCTTTACACTGTATCTAACCCCATGCTCTTCCTGTCCTGGGAGTGTTTGATGGGGATGGTGTAGAGGGAGATTTACTCTGTATCTAACACAGTGCTGTAGATGTCCTGGGAGTGTTTGACGGGGACAGTGTAGTGGGAGCTTTACTCTGTATCTAATCCTGTGCTGTACCTGTCCTGGGAGTGTTTGATGGGGACAGTTTAGAGGGAGCTTTACTCTGTATCTAACCCTGTGCTGTACCTGTCCTGGGAGTGTTTGATGGGGACAGTGTTGAGAGAGCTTTACTCTGTATCTAAGCACGTGTTGTACCTGTCCTGGGAGTGTTTCATGGGGACAGTGTAGAGGGAGTTTTACTATGTATCTAACCATGTGCTCTTCCTGTGCTGGGAGTGTTTGATGGGATGTGTGTAGAGGGAGCTTTACGCTGTATCTAACCCCGTGCTGTACCAGTCCTGGGAGTGTTTGATGGGGAGGGTGTAGAGGGAGCTTTACTCTGTATTTAACCGCGTGCTGTACCTGTCCTAAGAGTGTTTGATGGGGACAGTGTAGAGGGAGCTTTACTCTGTATCTAACCCCGTGCTGTACCTGCACAGGGAGTGTTTGATGGGGACAGTGTATAGGGAGCTTTACTCTGTATCTAATCATGCACTGTACCTGTCCTGGGAGTGTTTGTTGGGGACAGTGAAGAGGGAGATTTACTCTGTATCTAACCCTGTGCTGTACCTGTCCTGGGAGTGTTTGATGGGGACGGTGTAGAGGGAGATTTACTCTGTATCTAACACAGTGCTGTAGCTGTCCTGGGAGTGTTTGACGGGGACAGTGTAGTGGGAGCTTTACTCTATATCTAATCCTGTGCTGTACCTGTCCTGGGAGTGTTTGATGGGGACAGTTTAGAGGGAGCTTTACTCTGTATCTAACCCCGTGCTGTATCTGTCCAGTGAGTGTATGATGGGGACAGTGTAGAGGGAGATTTATTCTGTATCTAACCCCGTGCTGTAACTGTCTTGGGGGTGTTTGATGGGGACAGTGTAGAGGGAGCTTTAATCTGAATCTAACCCATTGCTGTACCTGTCCTGGGAGTGTTTGATGGGGAGTGTGTAGAGGGAGCTTTACTGTGTATCTAACCCCGTGCTGTACCTATCCAGGGAGTGTTTGATGCGGACAGTGTAGAGGGAGATTTACTCTGTATCTAACCCCATGCTGTACATGCCCTGGGAGTGTTTGATGGGGACAGTGTAGAGGGAGCTTTTCTTTGTATCTAACCCCGTGCTGTACCTGTCCTGAGAGTGTTTCATGGAGACAGTGTACAGGGGGCTTTACTCTGTATCTAACCCCATGCTGTAACATCCCTGGGAGTGTTTGATGGGGACAGTGTAGAGGGAGTTTTACTCTATCTAACCCCGTGCTGTACCTGTCCTGGGAATGTTTGATGGGGAGGGTGTAGAGGGAGCTTTACTCTGTATCTAACCCCGTGCTGTACTTGTCCAGGGAGTGTATGATGGGTACAGTGTAGAGGGAGATTTACTCTGTATCCAACCGCGTGCTGTACCTGTCCAGGGAGTGTTTGATGGGGACAGTGTAGAGGGAGATTTACACTCTATCTAATCCTGTACTGTACCTGTCCTGGGAGTGTTTGATGGGGACAGTGTAGACGGAGCTTTACTCTGTATCTAACCCACTGCTGTACCTGTCCTGGGAGTGTTTGATGGGGACAGAGTCGAGGGAAACTTACTCTGTATCTAACCCTGTGCTGTACCAGTCCTGGGAGTGTTTGATGGGGAGTGTATAGAGGGAGCTTTAATCTGTATCTAACACCATGCTGTACCTGTCCAGTGAGTGTATGATGGGGACAGTGTAGAGGGAGATTTACTCTGTATCTAACACCGTGCTGTACCTGTCCTGGGAGTGTTTGATGGGGACCGTGTAGAGGGAGCTTTACTCTTATCTAACCCCGTGCTAACCTGTCTTGGGAGTATTTGATGAGGACAGTGTAGAGGGAGCTTTAATCTGTATCTAACCCCGTGCTGTACCTGTTCTGGGAGGGTTTGGTGGAGACAGTGTAGAAGGAGCTTTACACTGCATCGCACCCCGTGCTGTTACTTTCCTGGGAGTGCTTGATGGGGACAGTGTAGAGGGAGCTTTACTCTGTATCTAACTCCGTGCTGTACCTGTCCTGGGAGTGTTTGATGGGGAGTGTATAGAGGGAGCTTTAATCTGTATCTAACCCCATGCTCTACCTGTCCAGTGAGTGTATGATGGGGACAGTGTAGAGGGAGCTTTACACTGTATCTAACCCCATGCTCTTCCTGTCCTGGGAGTGTTTGATGGGGACGGTGTAGAGGGAGATTTACTCTGTATCTCACCCCGTGTTGTACATGTCCAGGGAGTGTTTGATGGGGACAGTGTAGAGGGAGCTTTACACTGTATCTAACCCCATGCTCTTCCTGTCCTGGGAGTGTTTGATGGGGACGGTGTAGAGGGAGATTTACTCTGTATCTAACACAGTGCTGTAGCTGTCCTGGGAGTGTTTGACGGGGACAGTGTAGAGGGAGATGTACTCTGTATCTAACCCTGTGCTGTACCTGTCCTGGGAGTGTTTGATGTGGACAGTGTAGAGGGAGATTTACTCTGTATCTCACCCCGTGTTGTACATGTCCAGGGAGTGTTTGATGGGGACAGTGTAGAGGGAGCTTTACACTGTATCTAACCCCATGCTCTTCCTGTCCTGGGAGTGTTTGATGGGGAGTGTATAGAGGGAGCTTTAATCTGTATCTAACCCCATGCTCTACCTGTCCAGTGAGTGTATGATGGGGACAGTGTAGAGGGAGCTTTACACTGTATCTAACCCCATGCTCTTCCTGTCCTGGGAGTGTTTGATGGGGACGGTGTAGAGGGAGATTTACTCTGTATCTCACCCCGTGTTGTACATGTCCAGGGAGTGTTTGATGGGGACAGTGTAGAGGGAGCTTTACACTGTATCTAACCCCATGCTCTTCCTGTCCTGGGAGTGTTTGATGGGGACGGTGTAGAGGGAGATTTACTCTGTATCTAACACAGTGCTGTAGCTGTCCTGGGAGTGTTTGACGGGGACAGTGTAGAGGGAGATTTACTCTGTATCTAACCCTGTGCTGTACCTGTCCTGGGAGTGTTTGATGTGGACAGTGTAGAGGGAGATTTACTCTGTATCTCACCCCGTGTTGTACATGTCCAGGGAGTGTTTGATGGGGACAGTGTAGAGGGAGCTTTACACTGTATCTAACCCCATGCTCTTCCTGTCCTGGGAGTGTTTGATTGTGACGGTGTAGAGGGAGATTTACTCTGTATCTAACACAGTGCTGTAGATGTCCTGGGAGTGTTTGACGGGGACAGTGTAGTGGGAGCTTTACTCTGTATCTAATCCTGTGCTGTACCTGTCCTGGGAGTGTTTGATGGGGACAGTTTAGAGGGAGCTTTACTCTGTATCTAACCCTGTGCTGTACCTGTCCTGGGAGTGTTTGATGGGGACAGTGTTGAGAGAGCTTTACTCTGTATCTAAGCACGTGTTGTACCTGTCCTGGGAGTGTTTCATGGGGACAGTGTAGAGGGAGTTTTACTATGTATCTAACCATGTGCTCTTCCTGTGCTGGGAGTGTTTGATGGGATGTGTGTAGAGGGAGCTTTACGCTGTATCTAACCCCGTGCTGTACCAGTCCTGGGAGTGTTTGATGGGGAGGGTGTAGAGGGAGCTTTACTCTGTATTTAACCGCGTGCTGTACCTGTCCTAAGAGTGTTTGATGGGGACAGTGTAGAGGGAGCTTTACTCTGTATCTAACCCCGTGCTGTACCTGCACAGGGAGTGTTTGATGGGGACAGTGTATAGGGAGCTTTACTCTGTATCTAATCATGCACTGTACCTGTCCTGGGAGTGTTTGTTGGGGACAGTGAAGAGGGAGATTTACTCTGTATCTAACCCTGTGCTGTACCTGTCCTGGGAGTGTTTGATGTGGACAGTGTAGAGGGAGATTTACTCTGTATCTAACCCCGTGTTGTACATGTCCAGGGAGTGTTTGATGGGGACAGTGTAGAGGGATCTTTACACTGTATCTAACCCCATGCTCTTCCTGTCCTGGGAGTGTTTGATGGGGACGGTGTAGAGGGAGCTTTACTCTGTATCTAACACAGTGCTGTAGCTGTCCTGGGAGTGTTTGACGGGGACAGTGTAGTGGGAGCTTTACTCTATATCTAATCCTGTGCTGTACCTGTCCTGGGAGTGTTTGATGGGGACAGTTTAGAGGGAGCTTTACTCTGTATCTAACCCCGTGCTGTATCTGTCCAGTGAGTGTATGATGGGGACAGTGTAGAGGGAGATTTATTCTGTATCTAACCCCGTGCTGTAACTGTCGTGGGAGTGTTTGATGGGGACAGTGTAGAGGGAACTTTAATCTGAATCTAACCCATTGCTGTACCTGTCCTGGGAGTGTTTGATGGGGAGTGTGTAGAGGGAGCTTTACTGTGTATCTAACCCCGTGCTGTACCTATCCAGGGAGTGTTTGATGCGGACAGTGTAGAGGGAGATTTACTCTGTATCTAACCCCGTGCTGTACATGCCCTGGGGGTGTTTGATGGGGACAGTGTAGAGGGAGCTTTTCTTTGTATCTAACCCCGTGCTGTACCTGTCCTGGGAGTGTTTCATGGAGACAGTGTACAGGGGGCTTTACTCTGTATCTAACCCCATGCTGTAACATCCCTGTGAGTGTTTGATGGGGACAGTGTAGAGGGAGTTTTACTCTATCTAACCCCGTGCTGTACCTGTCCTGGGAATGTTTGATGGGGAGGGTGTAGAGGGAGCTTTACTCTGTATCTAACCCCGTGCTGTACCTGTCCAGGGAGTGTTTGATGGGGACAGTGTAGAGGGAGATTTACACTCTATCTAATCCTGTACTGTACCTGTCCTGGGAGTGTTTGATGGGGACAGTGTAGACGGAGCTTTACTCTGTATCTAACCCACTGCTGTACCTGTCCTGGGAGTGTTTGATGGGGACAGAGTCGAGGGAAATTTACTCTGTATCTAACCCTGTGCTGTACCAGTCCTGGGAGTGTTTGATGGGGAGTGTATAGAGGGAGCTTTAATCTGTATCTAACACCATGCTGTACCTGTCCAGTGAGTGTATGATGGGGACAGTGTAGAGGGAGATTTACTCTGTATCTAACACCGTGCTGTACCTGTCCTGGGAGTGTTTGATGGGGACAGTGTAGAGGGAGCTTTACTCTTATCTAACCCCGTGCTAACCTGTCTTGGGAGTATTTGATGAGGACAGTGTAGAGGGAGCTTTAATCTGTATCTAACCCCGTGCTGTACCTGTCTTGGGAGGGTTTGATGGAGACAGTGTAGAAGGAGCTTTACACTGCATCGCACCCCGTGCTGTTACTTTCCTGGGAGTGCTTGATGGGGACAGTGTAGAGGGAGCTTTACTCTGTACCTAACCCCGTGCTGTACCTGTCATGGGAGTGTTTGATGGGGACAGTGTAGTGGGAGCTTTACTTTGTATCTAACCCCGTGCTATAACTGTTCTGGGAGGGTTTGATGGGGACAGTGCAGAGGGAGCTTTACTCTGTATCTAACCCAGTGCTGTACCTGTTCTGGGAATGCATGTTGGGGAGTGTATAGTGGGTATCTAACCCCGTGCTGTATCTGTACTGGGTTATTTGATGGGGACACTGTAGCAGGAGATTTACTCTTTATCTAACCCCGTGTTGTTCCTGTCCAGGGAGTGTATGATGGGGACAGTGTACAGGGGGCTTTTCTCTGCACCTAACCCGATGCTGTACCTGCCCTGGGTGTGTTTGAAGGGGACAGTGTAGAGGGAGCTTTATTCTGTATCTAACTAAGTGCTTTAACTTTCCTGGGAGTGTTTGATGGGGACAGTGTAGAGGGAGCTTTATTCTGTATCATACCCCATGCTGTACCAGTCCAAAGAGTGTTTGATGGGGAGTGTACAGGGGGAGCTCTACTCTGTATCTAAACCCGTGCTGTACCTGTCCAGGGTGTGTATGATGGGGATGGTGTAGAGGGAGCTTTACTCTGTATCTAACCCCGTGCTGTATCTGTACTGGGATATTTGATAGGGACACTGTAGCAGGAGATTTACTCTGTATCTAACCCCGTGCTGAACCTGTCCTGGAAGTGTTTGATGGGGACAGTTTTGTGGGAGCTTTACACTGTACGTAACCCCGTGTTGTGCCTGTCCTGGGAGTGTTTGATGCGGGCATTGTAGAGGGTGCTTCAATATGTATCTAACCCAGTGCTGTACCTGTCCAGGAAGTGTGTGATGGGGACAGTGTAGACGGGGCTTTACTCTGTATATAACCCCTTGCTGTAACTGCCCTGGGAATGTTTGATGGGGACATTGTAGAGGTTGCTTTAATCTGTATCTAACCCAGTGCTGTGCCTGTCCTGGAAGTGTTTGATGGGGTCAGTGTAGAGGGAGATTTACTCTGTATCTTACCCCGTGCTGTACTTGTCCTGGGACTGTTTGACGGGGACAGTGTAGAGGAAGATTTACGCTGTATCTAACCCCGTGCTGTAGCTGTCCTGGGAGTATTTGATGGGGACAGTGTAGAGGGAGCTTTACTCTGTATCTAAGCACGTGCTGTACCTGTCCTGGAAGTGTTTGATGGGGAGTGTGTAGAGGGAGCTTTATTCTGTATCATACCCCATGCTGTACCTGTCCAAAGAGTGTTTGATGGGGAGTGTACAGGGGGAGCTCTACTCTGTATCTAAACCCGTGCTGTACCTGTCCAGGGTGTGTATGATGGGGATGGTGTAGAGGGAGCTTTACTCTGTATCTAACCCCGTGCCTTACCTGTCCTGGGAATGTATGATGCATACAGTGTAGAGGGAGCTTTACACTGTATCCAACCCCGTGCTGTACCTGTTTTGGGAGTTTTTGATGGGGACAATGTAGAGGGAGCTTTACTCTGTATCTAACCCCGTGCTGTATCTGTACTGGGATATTTGATGGGGACACTGTAGCAGGAGATTTACTCTGTATCTAACCCCGTGCTGAACCTGTCCTGGGAGTGTTTGATGGGGACAGTGTAGAGGGAGCTTTGCTCTGTATCTGACCCCGTGCTGTACCTGTCCTGGCAGTGTTTGATGCGGGCATTGTAGAGGGTGCTTTATTCTGTATCTAACCCAGTGCTGTACCTGTCCAGGAAGTGTGTGATGGGGACAGTGTAGACGGGGCTTTACTCTGTATATAACCCCTTGCTGTACCTGCACAGGGAGTGTTTGATGGGGACAGTGTATAGGGAGCTTTACTCTGTATCTAACTCCGTGCTGTACCTGTCCTGGGAGTGTTTGATGGGGAGTGTATAGAGGGAGCTTTAATCTGTATCTAACCCCATGCTCTACCTGTCCAGTGAGTGTATGATGGGGACAGTGTAGAGGGAGCTTTACATTGTATCTAACCCCATGCTCTTCCTGTCCTGGGAGTGTTTGATGGGGACGGTGTAGAGGGAGATTTACTCTGTATCTCACCCCGTGTTGTACATGTCCAGGGAGTGTTTGATGGGGACAGTGTAGAGGGAGCTTTACACTGTATCTAACCCCATGCTCTTCCTGTCCTGGGAGTGTTTGATGGGGACGGTGTAGAGGGAGATTTACTCTGTATCTAACACAGTGCTGTAGCTGTCCTGGGAGTGTTTGACGGGGACAGTGTAGAGGGAGATTTACTCTGTATCTAACCCTGTGCTGTACCTGTCCTGGGAGTGTTTGATGTGGACAGTGTAGAGGGAGATTTACTCTGTATCTCACCCCGTGTTGTACATGTCCAGGGAGTGTTTGATGGGGACAGTGTAGAGGGAGCTTTACACTGTATCTAACCCCATGCTCTTCCTGTCCTGGGAGTGTTTGATGGGGATGGTGTAGAGGGAGATTTACTCTGTATCTAACACAGTGCTGTAGATGTCCTGGGAGTGTTTGACGGGGACAGTGTAGTGGGAGCTTTACTCTGTATCTAATCCTGTGCTGTACCTGTCCTGGGAGTGTTTGATGGGGACAGTTTAGAGGGAGCTTTACTCTGTATCTAACCCTGTGCTGTACCTGTCCTGGGAGTGTTTGATGGGGACAGTGTTGAGAGAGCTTTACTCTGTATCTAAGCACGTGTTGTACCTGTCCTGGGAGTGTTTCATGGGGACAGTGTAGAGGGAGTTTTACTATGTATCTAACCATGTGCTCTTCCTGTGCTGGGAGTGTTTGATGGGATGTGTGTAGAGGGAGCTTTACGCTGTATCTAACCCCGTGCTGTACCAGTCCTGGGAGTGTTTGATGGGGAGGGTGTAGAGGGAGCTTTACTCTGTATTTAACCGCGTGCTGTACCTGTCCTAAGAGTGTTTGATGGGGACAGTGTAGAGGGAGCTTTACTCTGTATCTAACCCCGTGCTGTACCTGCACAGGGAGTGTTTGATGGGGACAGTGTATAGGGAGCTTTACTCTGTATCTAATCATGCACTGTACCTGTCCTGGGAGTGTTTGTTGGGGACAGTGAAGAGGGAGATTTACTCTGTATCTAACCCTGTGCTGTACCTGTCCTGGGAGTGTTTGATGGGGACGGTGTAGAGGGAGATTTACTCTGTATCTAACACAGTGCTGTAGCTGTCCTGGGAGTGTTTGACGGGGACAGTGTAGTGGGAGCTTTACTCTATATCTAATCCTGTGCTGTACCTGTCCTGGGAGTGTTTGATGGGGACAGTTTAGAGGGAGCTTTACTCTGTATCTAACCCCGTGCTGTATCTGTCCAGTGAGTGTATGATGGGGACAGTGTAGAGGGAGATTTATTCTGTATCTAACCCCGTGCTGTAACTGTCTTGGGGGTGTTTGATGGGGACAGTGTAGAGGGAGCTTTAATCTGAATCTAACCCATTGCTGTACCTGTCCTGGGAGTGTTTGATGGGGAGTGTGTAGAGGGAGCTTTACTGTGTATCTAACCCCGTGCTGTACCTATCCAGGGAGTGTTTGATGCGGACAGTGTAGAGGGAGATTTACTCTGTATCTAACCCCATGCTGTACATGCCCTGGGAGTGTTTGATGGGGACAGTGTAGAGGGAGCTTTTCTTTGTATCTAACCCCGTGCTGTACCTGTCCTGAGAGTGTTTCATGGAGACAGTGTACAGGGGGCTTTACTCTGTATCTAACCCCATGCTGTAACATCCCTGGGAGTGTTTGATGGGGACAGTGTAGAGGGAGTTTTACTCTATCTAACCCCGTGCTGTACCTGTCCTGGGAATGTTTGATGGGGAGGGTGTAGAGGGAGCTTTACTCTGTATCTAACCCCGTGCTGTACTTGTCCAGGGAGTGTATGATGGGTACAGTGTAGAGGGAGATTTACTCTGTATCCAACCGCGTGCTGTACCTGTCCAGGGAGTGTTTGATGGGGACAGTGTAGAGGGAGATTTACACTCTATCTAATCCTGTACTGTACCTGTCCTGGGAGTGTTTGATGGGGACAGTGTAGACGGAGCTTTACTCTGTATCTAACCCACTGCTGTACCTGTCCTGGGAGTGTTTGATGGGGACAGAGTCGAGGGAAACTTACTCTGTATCTAACCCTGTGCTGTACCAGTCCTGGGAGTGTTTGATGGGGAGTGTATAGAGGGAGCTTTAATCTGTATCTAACACCATGCTGTACCTGTCCAGTGAGTGTATGATGGGGACAGTGTAGAGGGAGATTTACTCTGTATCTAACACCGTGCTGTACCTGTCCTGGGAGTGTTTGATGGGGACCGTGTAGAGGGAGCTTTACTCTTATCTAACCCCGTGCTAACCTGTCTTGGGAGTATTTGATGAGGACAGTGTAGAGGGAGCTTTAATCTGTATCTAACCCCGTGCTGTACCTGTTCTGGGAGGGTTTGGTGGAGACAGTGTAGAAGGAGCTTTACACTGCATCGCACCCCGTGCTGTTACTTTCCTGGGAGTGCTTGATGGGGACAGTGTAGAGGGAGCTTTACTCTGTATCTAACTCCGTGCTGTACCTGTCCTGGGAGTGTTTGATGGGGAGTGTATAGAGGGAGCTTTAATCTGTATCTAACCCCATGCTCTACCTGTCCAGTGAGTGTATGATGGGGACAGTGTAGAGGGAGCTTTACACTGTATCTAACCCCATGCTCTTCCTGTCCTGGGAGTGTTTGATGGGGACGGTGTAGAGGGAGATTTACTCTGTATCTCACCCCGTGTTGTACATGTCCAGGGAGTGTTTGATGGGGACAGTGTAGAGGGAGCTTTACACTGTATCTAACCCCATGCTCTTCCTGTCCTGGGAGTGTTTGATGGGGACGGTGTAGAGGGAGATTTACTCTGTATCTAACACAGTGCTGTAGCTGTCCTGGGAGTGTTTGACGGGGACAGTGTAGAGGGAGATGTACTCTGTATCTAACCCTGTGCTGTACCTGTCCTGGGAGTGTTTGATGTGGACAGTGTAGAGGGAGATTTACTCTGTATCTCACCCCGTGTTGTACATGTCCAGGGAGTGTTTGATGGGGACAGTGTAGAGGGAGCTTTACACTGTATCTAACCCCATGCTCTTCCTGTCCTGGGAGTGTTTGATGGGGAGTGTATAGAGGGAGCTTTAATCTGTATCTAACCCCATGCTCTACCTGTCCAGTGAGTGTATGATGGGGACAGTGTAGAGGGAGCTTTACACTGTATCTAACCCCATGCTCTTCCTGTCCTGGGAGTGTTTGATGGGGACGGTGTAGAGGGAGATTTACTCTGTATCTCACCCCGTGTTGTACATGTCCAGGGAGTGTTTGATGGGGACAGTGTAGAGGGAGCTTTACACTGTATCTAACCCCATGCTCTTCCTGTCCTGGGAGTGTTTGATGGGGACGGTGTAGAGGGAGATTTACTCTGTATCTAACACAGTGCTGTAGCTGTCCTGGGAGTGTTTGACGGGGACAGTGTAGAGGGAGATTTACTCTGTATCTAACCCTGTGCTGTACCTGTCCTGGGAGTGTTTGATGTGGACAGTGTAGAGGGAGATTTACTCTGTATCTCACCCCGTGTTGTACATGTCCAGGGAGTGTTTGATGGGGACAGTGTAGAGGGAGCTTTACACTGTATCTAACCCCATGCTCTTCCTGTCCTGGGAGTGTTTGATTGTGACGGTGTAGAGGGAGATTTACTCTGTATCTAACACAGTGCTGTAGATGTCCTGGGAGTGTTTGACGGGGACAGTGTAGTGGGAGCTTTACTCTGTATCTAATCCTGTGCTGTACCTGTCCTGGGAGTGTTTGATGGGGACAGTTTAGAGGGAGCTTTACTCTGTATCTAACCCTGTGCTGTACCTGTCCTGGGAGTGTTTGATGGGGACAGTGTTGAGAGAGCTTTACTCTGTATCTAAGCACGTGTTGTACCTGTCCTGGGAGTGTTTCATGGGGACAGTGTAGAGGGAGTTTTACTATGTATCTAACCATGTGCTCTTCCTGTGCTGGGAGTGTTTGATGGGATGTGTGTAGAGGGAGCTTTACGCTGTATCTAACCCCGTGCTGTACCAGTCCTGGGAGTGTTTGATGGGGAGGGTGTAGAGGGAGCTTTACTCTGTATTTAACCGCGTGCTGTACCTGTCCTAAGAGTGTTTGATGGGGACAGTGTAGAGGGAGCTTTACTCTGTATCTAACCCCGTGCTGTACCTGCACAGGGAGTGTTTGATGGGGACAGTGTATAGGGAGCTTTACTCTGTATCTAATCATGCACTGTACCTGTCCTGGGAGTGTTTGTTGGGGACAGTGAAGAGGGAGATTTACTCTGTATCTAACCCTGTGCTGTACCTGTCCTGGGAGTGTTTGATGTGGACAGTGTAGAGGGAGATTTACTCTGTATCTAACCCCGTGTTGTACATGTCCAGGGAGTGTTTGATGGGGACAGTGTAGAGGGATCTTTACACTGTATCTAACCCCATGCTCTTCCTGTCCTGGGAGTGTTTGATGGGGACGGTGTAGAGGGAGCTTTACTCTGTATCTAACACAGTGCTGTAGCTGTCCTGGGAGTGTTTGACGGGGACAGTGTAGTGGGAGCTTTACTCTATATCTAATCCTGTGCTGTACCTGTCCTGGGAGTGTTTGATGGGGACAGTTTAGAGGGAGCTTTACTCTGTATCTAACCCCGTGCTGTATCTGTCCAGTGAGTGTATGATGGGGACAGTGTAGAGGGAGATTTATTCTGTATCTAACCCCGTGCTGTAACTGTCGTGGGAGTGTTTGATGGGGACAGTGTAGAGGGAACTTTAATCTGAATCTAACCCATTGCTGTACCTGTCCTGGGAGTGTTTGATGGGGAGTGTGTAGAGGGAGCTTTACTGTGTATCTAACCCCGTGCTGTACCTATCCAGGGAGTGTTTGATGCGGACAGTGTAGAGGGAGATTTACTCTGTATCTAACCCCGTGCTGTACATGCCCTGGGGGTGTTTGATGGGGACAGTGTAGAGGGAGCTTTTCTTTGTATCTAACCCCGTGCTGTACCTGTCCTGGGAGTGTTTCATGGAGACAGTGTACAGGGGGCTTTACTCTGTATCTAACCCCATGCTGTAACATCCCTGTGAGTGTTTGATGGGGACAGTGTAGAGGGAGTTTTACTCTATCTAACCCCGTGCTGTACCTGTCCTGGGAATGTTTGATGGGGAGGGTGTAGAGGGAGCTTTACTCTGTATCTAACCCCGTGCTGTACCTGTCCAGGGAGTGTTTGATGGGGACAGTGTAGAGGGAGATTTACACTCTATCTAATCCTGTACTGTACCTGTCCTGGGAGTGTTTGATGGGGACAGTGTAGACGGAGCTTTACTCTGTATCTAACCCACTGCTGTACCTGTCCTGGGAGTGTTTGATGGGGACAGAGTCGAGGGAAATTTACTCTGTATCTAACCCTGTGCTGTACCAGTCCTGGGAGTGTTTGATGGGGAGTGTATAGAGGGAGCTTTAATCTGTATCTAACACCATGCTGTACCTGTCCAGTGAGTGTATGATGGGGACAGTGTAGAGGGAGATTTACTCTGTATCTAACACCGTGCTGTACCTGTCCTGGGAGTGTTTGATGGGGACAGTGTAGAGGGAGCTTTACTCTTATCTAACCCCGTGCTAACCTGTCTTGGGAGTATTTGATGAGGACAGTGTAGAGGGAGCTTTAATCTGTATCTAACCCCGTGCTGTACCTGTCTTGGGAGGGTTTGATGGAGACAGTGTAGAAGGAGCTTTACACTGCATCGCACCCCGTGCTGTTACTTTCCTGGGAGTGCTTGATGGGGACAGTGTAGAGGGAGCTTTACTCTGTACCTAACCCCGTGCTGTACCTGTCATGGGAGTGTTTGATGGGGACAGTGTAGTGGGAGCTTTACTTTGTATCTAACCCCGTGCTATAACTGTTCTGGGAGGGTTTGATGGGGAGAGTGTAGAGGGAGCTTTACTTTGTATCTAGTCCCGTGCTGTACCTTTCAAGGGAGTGTTTGATGGGGACGGTGTAGAGGGAGATTTACTCTGTATCTAACCCCGTGCTGTACCTGTCCTGGGAGTGTTTGATGGGGACATTGTAGAGGGAGCTTTACTCTGTATCTAACCCCGTGCTGTAGCTGTCCTGGGAGTGTTTGATGGGCACAATGTAGAGGGAGCTTTACTCTGTATCTAACCCCGTGCTGTACCTGTCCTGGAAGTGTTTGATGGGGAGTGTGTAGAGGGAGATTTAATCTGTATCTAACCCCGTGCTGTACCTGTCCTGGAAGTGTTTGATGTGGAGTGTGTAGAGGGAGATTTAATCTGTATCTAACCCTGTGCTGTAGCTGTCCTGGGAGTGTTTGATGGGGACAGTGTAGAGGGAGATTCACTGTGTATCTAATCCTGTACTGTTCCTGTCCAGGGAGTGTTTAATGGGGCAATGTAGGGGAGCTTTACTCTGTATCTAACCCTGCACTGTACCTGTCCTGGGAGTGTTTTATTGGGGACATGTAGAGGGAGCTTTACTCTGTACCTAACCCCGTGCTGTACATTTCCTGCGAGTGTTTGATGGGGCAGTGTAGAGGGAGATTTACTCTGTATCCAACCGCGTGCTGTACCTGTCCAGGGAGTGTTTGATGGGGACAGTGTAGAGGGAGATTTACACTGTATCTAACCCCGTGCTGTTCATGTCCTGGGAGTGTTTGATGTGGACAGTGTAGAGGGAGCTTTACTCTCTATCTAATCCTGTACTGTACCTGTCCTGGGAGTGTTTGATGGGGACAGTGTAGACGGAGCTTTACTCTGTATCTAACCCACTGCTGTACCTGTCCTGGGAGTGTTTGATGGTAACAGTGTAGAGGGAAATTTACACTGTATCTAACTCCGTGCTGTACCTGTCCTGGGAGTGTTTGATGGGGAGTGTATAGAGGGAGCTTTAATCTGTATCTAACCCCATGCTCTACCTGTCCAGTGAGTGTATGATGGGGACAGTGTAGAGGGAGATTTACTCTGTATCTAACACCGTGCTGTACCTGTCCTGGGAGTGTTTGATGGGGACATTGTAGAGGGAGATTTACTCTGTATCTAACCCCGTGCTAACCTGTCTTGGGAGTGTTTGATGGGGACAGTGTAGAGGGAGCTTTAATCTGTATCTAACCCCGTGCTGTATCTGTCCTGGGAGGGTTTGATGGAGACAGTGTAGAGGGAGCTTTACTCTGTATCTAACCCTGTGCTGTACCTGTCTTGGGAGTGCTTGATGGGGACAGTGTAGAGGGAGCTTTACTCTGTATCTAACCCCGTGCTGTAACTGTTCTGGGAGGGTTTGATGTGGAGAGTGTAGAGGGAGCTTTACTTTGTATCTATTCCCGTGCTGTACCTGTCCTGGGAGTGTTTGATGGGGACATTGTTGAGGGAGCTTTACACTCTATCTAATCCTGTACTGTACCTGTCCTGGGAGTGTTTGATGGGGACAGTGTAGACGGAGCTTTACTCTGTATCTAACCCACTGCTGTACCTGTCCTGGGAGTGTTTGATGGGGACAGAGTCGAGTGAAATTTACTCTGTATCTAACCCTGTGCTGTACCAGTCCTGGGAGTGTTTGATGGGGAGTGTATAGAGGGAGCTTTAATCTGTATCTAACACCATGCTGTACCTGTCCAGTGAGTGTATGATGGGGACAGTGTAGAGGGAGATTTACTCTGTATCTAACACCGTGCTGTACCTGTCCTGGGAGTGTTTGATGGGGACAGTGTAGAGGGAGCTTTACTCTTATCTAACCCCGTGCTAACCTGTCTTGGGAGTATTTGATGAGGACATTGTAGAGGGAGCTTTAATCTGTATCTAACCCCGTGCTGTACCTGTCCTGGAAGTGTTTGATGGGGAGTGTGTAGAGGGAGCTTTATTCTGTATCATACCCCATGCTGTTCCAGTCCAAAGAGTGTTTGATGGGGAGTGTACAGGGGGAGCTCTACTCTGTATCTAAACCCGTGCTGTACCTGTCCAGGGTGTGTATGATGGGGATGGTGTAGAGGGAGCTTTACTCTGTATCTAACCCCGTGCCTTACCTGTCCTGGGAATGTATGATGCATACAGTGTAGAGGGAGCTTTACACTGTATCCAACCCCGTGCTGTACCTGTTTTGGGAGTTTTTGATGGGGACAATGTAGAGGGAGCTTTACTCTGTATCTAACCCCGTGCCTTACCTGTCCTGGGAATGTATGATGCATACAGTGTAGAGGGAGCTTTACACTGTATCCAACCCCGTGCTGTACCTGTTTTGGGAGTTTTTGATGCGGACACTGTAGCAGGAGCTTTACTCTGTATCTAACCCCGTGCTGAACCTGTCCTGGAAGTGTTTGATGGGGACAGTTTTGTGGGAGCTTTACACTGTACGTAACCCCGTGTTGTGCCTGTCTTGGGAGTGTTTGATGCGGGCATTGTAGAGGGTGCTTTAATCTGTATCTAACCCAGTGCTGTACCTGTCCAGGAAGTGTGTGATGGGGACAGTGTAGACGGGGCTTTACTCTATATATAACCCCTTGCTGTAACTGCCCTGGGAATGTTTGATGGGGACATTGTAGAGGTTGCTTTAATCTGTATCTAACCCAGTGCTGTACCTGTCCAGGAAGTGTGTGATGGGGACAGTGTAGACGGGGCTTTACTCTATATATAACCCCTTGCTGTAGCTGCCTGGGAATGTTTGATGGGGACATTGTAGAGGTTGCTTTAATCTGTATCTAACCCAGTGCTGTACCTGTCCAGGAAGTGTGTGATGGGGACAGTGTAGACGGGGCTTTACTCTATATATAACCCCTTGCTGTAACTGCCCTGGGAGTGTTTGATGGGGACATTGTAGAGGTTGCTTTAATCTGTATCTAACCCAGTGCTGTACCTGTCCTGGAAGTGTTTGATGGGGTCAGTGTAGAGGGAGATTTACTCTGTATCTTACCCCGTGCTGTACTTGTCCTGGGAGTGTTTGAATGGGACAGTGCAGAGGGAGCTTTACTCTGTATTTATCCCCGTGCTGTACCTGTCCTGGGCGTGTTCGTGGGGAGTGTGTGGATGGAGCTTTAATCTGTACCTAAACCCGTGCTGTACCTGTTTTGGGAGTGTCTGATGGGGAGTGTGTAGAGGGTGCTTGAATCTGTATCTAACCGATTGCTGTACCTGGCCTGGGAGTGTTTGATGGGGACATGTATAGGGAGCTTTACTCTGTATCTAACCCCATGCTGTACCTGCCTTGGGAGTGTTTGATGGTGTCAGTGTCGAGGGACCTTTACTCTGTATCTAACCCCGTGCTGTTCCTGTCCTGGGAGTGTTTGATGGGGAGTGTGTAGAGGGAGCTTTACTGTGTATCTAACCCCGTGCTGTACCTGTCCAGGGAGTGTTTGATGGGGCAGTGTAGAGGGAGCTTTTCTTTGTATCTAACTCCGTGCTGTACCTGTCCTGGGAGTGTTTCATGGAGACAGTGTACAGGGGGCTTTACTCTGTATCTAACCCCATGCTGTAACTGCCCTGGGAGTGTTTGATGGGGACGGTGTAGAGGATGTTTTACTCTGTATCTAACACCGTGCTGTACCTGTCCTGGGAGTGTTTGATGGGAACGGTGTAGAGGGTTATTTACTCTGTATCTAACCCCGTGCTGTACCTGTCCTGGGAGTGTTTGATGGGGACAGTGTAGAGGGAGCTTTAATCTGTATCTAACCCACTGCTGTTCCTTTCCTGGGAGTGTTTGATGGGGACAGTGTAGAGGGAGATTTACACTGTATCTAACCGCGTGCTGTACCTGTCCTGGGAGTGTTTAATGGGGACAGTGTAGTGGGAGCTTTACTTTGTATCTAACCCCGTGCTGTAACTATTCTGGGAGGGTTTGATGTGGAGAGTGTAGAGGGAGCTTTACTCTGTATCTAGTCCCGTGCTGTATCTTTCATGGGAGTGTTTGATGGGGACAGTGATTAGGGAGCTTTGCTCTGTACCTTACCCCGTGCTGTACCTGTCCTGGGAGTGTTTGATGGCGACAGTTTAGATGGAGATTTACTCGGTATCTAATCCCGTGCTGTGACTTTCCTGGGAGTGTTTGATGGGGACGGTGTAGAGAGAGATTTACTCTGTATCTAAGCCCGTGCTGTACCTGTCCTGGAAGTGTTTGATGGGGACAGTGTAGAGGGAGCTTTACACTGTATTT